>OY978219.1:9959049-10559049 GCA_963854785.1 Vaccinium vitis-idaea
AAAGGCCTCTAAGAAGCTCTATGTTGTATGAATATCTACTATCTATCTATTAATTTTGGTTGTTGATGCGAGGAATAATGTGTCAAAATGCTAATCTGAGGCTTTTCTTTCAAGAATAATGATACGTACACAACACAAGGGCCACAACGAAAAGGCCACAACAGCCAAAACGACGTCGTTTTGTCTGTTGTGGCCTTTTCGTTGTGGCCCTTGTGTTGTGTACGTATCATTATTCCTATTTTATCCTTCAAGTTTAAGAAGTTTAAGTCATACTTTAGCTGTATTATCCCATGTTGACCGCTTTTACCTTGAAAAACTCACAAAATATCTATTTAAGAATCATTTCAAACGAATTGAAAAATAGTAAATTTCATCGCTTATCGAATTTTTATGGATTTTTTTTAAACAAAACCAGTTTCGATATATTTTACAAAACCAATTCCGGTTCGTGCATGGCACCAGCCGGCGGCCGGCTTGGGAAAATTGATTATGCAGTCCGAGAGTATATTATATTTATGCTGTATAGAGTATTGTAAAGACACTTTTTGTGAAAGTAGCCCTTAGAGCTATAGATGGAACCAGAATTTCTAGAATTTTCAACATTTTAAGGAATGAAAAATATTTAATAGACCAATAAAAAGATAAAAATATTAGATTTTATCCACTGAATCGTACCATTTGGATGAAAAAATTAATAACTCAAAATACAAAGTACAAGTAGTTAAAAGGATATTAGTAAAAAGCTTCAAGACTACATAGGTAGAACCAAGCAAAAAAAAAAAGAGCTTAACCAAACGCCCTCCAAACCTTGAGCACCGTTATCCAGGTTTAGGGTTGCAAACAAACCGAGCTGCTCGCGAACAGCTCAAGGCTCAACTCTGACTTGTTTAGTAATTGAGCCAAGTTCGAGTTCGGATTTTGGGCTCGTTTAATTGACAAGCGAAGCTTTACACTCCAAAGCTCGGCTCGGCTCGGCTCAGCTCGTATGTATAAGCTCAGCTTGTTTATAGAAACTCGTTTAGTAAATGAACCAGACTTTGCTCATTAACAAGCCAAGCTCGAGCACAACAAAGGTCGGTTCGGCTCAGTTTGTTTGTCAAACCAGCAAACAGATCATCGTCTTGTATTTGCGTCTTAACAATTGTTCATCCTCATCTCTTCGTTGTTTTGCCAAAAAACTCTCCCAAAAGTTTTACCAGATATAGATTCATTTTTTTACAAACTATGATTCTTTACACCTCTTTTCAAACGCAGCTTTAATCTCCTCGGATTTTTCTTTTTTTAATCCTGGCTATTCTTCGTTGAAAAAGGGAGATTTTTCTTTTTCTGATCCCAGCTATTCTTCGTAGAAAAAAAAATGCTGCTTTCAATGGATCGTATCTCCTTCTAGACAGACGTTCATTTTTCTCGTTTATGGTGCATGTACTCCACGTGTTTGGTCCCAGAAAAGAAACCCGTAAAAATACCCATAAAATGGTAGATTTCACCCATCGGATGCATTTCCGGAGGATTTCACCCGTCCGATGCATTTTCTGGGTGTTTTTATGGGTTTATTTTCTGAGACTGTACCAGACCTCACTCCACATCTATTACATCAGTACTGTTGACAAATTAGAGGTTGAGGTCAATTTTGAGAAGTGAGAGTGTTCCAGTCAATTTACCTATATGTCTGACGAACTTGTTTTTAATCCATGGCATTTAGAAGACGAGGTAGAAGCCTAATGAGGATTCTCTCTTGTCAACTTTGTGGTGTTTCTAATCTTCCTTGGTCTAGCTTGTTGGTCTCTTGACAAATACATCGACGGCGAGCAGAATCACCCTACCAACTCTCTCTCTACACACCCCCCCCCCCCCCCCCCCCCCCCCCGGCCCGACCCGAAAGGAAATAGGCATAAAGAGCACTAACAATCACCTAAAACCAGGCACTGGAATAAGGAATCACTGCTTCGAAGAAACTAGACCCATCAAGCACCAAACCATTTGAGTAAGAAACTCAAACTTATAACCTATACTACAGAAGCATTCGAACACCAAGCAGTGCTAAATCTACCAATTCGTCGAGTCGTTCTAAAACAAACCAGATAATGTATATTAGGGTTTCACAATTGACAAGTACATATCCTACATACTTATATTACTGCGATCCCTCTCCTGGCACGCCTTTTGAAGCTTCCTTGATCTCATCCCCAGCTTCATCCTGCAATAGAAAAGGAGAAAAAAAGACAAATCAATGAAATCATCGACACCAGTAACAAAAAGTTTTAAAGAGAAGCATGGATGTTCCCAAAGCATGCACACAACATGTGTATTTCCTATTTAGCAACATGATCCCAAATACCCCGAGCATACAACCATTGACAAAATGAATAGAGGCTTTGAAATTGCGATGATGATGGAAAAGGATTCATTTAACCGACCCAATGAGAATGAAGACAAAGTTTGCATTTGTTGCACCGAGCCAAACATGAGAGTAAGTTGCAATGGAACAGCCTTGCAACTTGCTCTCATGTTTGGCTCGGTGGGCTAAGTTAGGACCAATCGAAACAAGATAAAAGTTTCAATGAAGTTTTATATTTCTGTAATTATTAACTAAACCCATGCTGAGATAAGAAACTATATCTTGGCATGGGTTCACTACTAAAATCTAGAACAGAGGTTTGAATTGGTACTAGAAAAGTTTGCAATCTTTACATTCAGTTCATATCCTCTATCCAGGCTAACTAGTGTTATCATATATGAAGTCTCATTTGAAGCTTCAGACAAAGATGCTATTGAGATGTTGGGGCCTTATGGTATCTCGCACACCAAACAAAGCACGTAACAACAAGATGCACTATAAGAAGCACGGAAACAAAGCACATAACAAGATGCACTATAAGAAGTCCTCTGAGATGACCAAAAACAACTAGGAAGGTAGGCCTCAAAAGTTTCAGGAGAGAGAGAGAGAGAGAGACCGTGATATCAGAAGTCCACAACGTCAGATTGTCCCTGAGAAGTTGCATGATCAAGGTGCTATCCTTGTATGATTCCTCACCCAATGTATCCAGCTCGGAAATAGCCTCATCAAAAGCCTGCCAAGTAACAAAATGTGTAGCACAATCAAATATTCAGCCTTCAAAATCTACTACATAAATATATCCCTCCAGATTATGGATTTTGGGGTCTTGATGAGTCTAAATACAGTACCCAAAGCATACCCATGACTAATTGGATTAAGTGAGAGACTCATGAATTCGAAATACAAAACTCTAAATTACAAGTTGAAAACCTGTCCACAGGATGCCATACACCCCTATTCTTAACTGTATGTAATACAGCTTCTCTTTTATTTGGGTAAAATAATACAGCTTCTCTAAACCACAGCATGATAAACTTAACTGTTATCTTTTTCCTTCTTTTTTTTTTTTGGGTATGTAGGAAATTACTTAACTGACTTCACACGAGCAACATGGTATGCCCCTAAAATTACTCCAAATGTGCTTGGTACATACAGGATACTGAGACACTTTCAAACAGTATCCAAGCAAAAATAATTTTCCAACATTTTTCTTAATGTAAATGAAACAAATCAAAAAGTTCTTCTGACCAAACTTTTGATAGGATAGGAGATTTTTCTCTTAACACTGGCACATCCGCGTCAAGTCCAACCAAGTTTTCTTGATTGGAAAGAATCCCTTTTTCAATCAATAATTTCAACATCTCCATCATCAGAACTAACAATCTTTCTAGTCCAAAGTCTGCACCTTAGGTCTCAATCTTGATGTGAAATTCCATTTTCCAATCCTATCACCGAAAATTAATATATCCAACCTTGGTAATCCCCAAGCATATTACACTAATCTGAAGACTACTATTAAGACTGCAGAAGAATAGAACCGGCATACAAAACAGTTCAAGAAGCATACCTGCTTCGCAAGATTGCAAGCACGATCAGGGGAGTTGAGGATTTCATAGTAGAAAACAGAGAAGTTAAGTGCAAGTCCCAGCCTTATTGGGTGAGTAGGAGGCAACTCAGTCAAAGCAATATCCTTCATCCCGGAAAATAAATATAAATCAGGTCAGTAAATCAGAAATAAGAACGTCAACAAAGAAAAGATGGCACAATCATCTCCCACCTGAGCAGACTTGTAAGCCAACAGAGTGTTTTCAGCAGCCTCTTTCCTCTCGGCCCCCGCCTTAAATTCAGCCAAGTACCTATGGTAATCACCCTTCATTTTAAGGTAGAAAACCTTAGACTCAGCATTTGAGGCCAATGGAATAAGATGCGAATCGAGAAGACCCAGAATACCATCACAGATCTTGCTAAGCTCTGCCTCAACCTTCCCTCTATACTCCTTGATAACGGAGACATGTTCCTCATTTCCACGGCTCTCTTCCTTCTGCTCAATAGAGGATATAATTCTCCAGGAAGCCCTCCTAGCTCCAATCACATTCTTGTAGGCCACAGAAAGGAGATTCCTTTCCTCCACTGTCAGCTCCTCAGCATCCACTGTCTTTGCCACTTTTTCCATGAATTCGACCATTTCTTCATATCTTTCGGCCTGTTCGGCTAATTTGGCCATGTAAACATTGTCTTCACGCGAAGCCTCGGTTGGCACCATCTTCGTAACACTAAAACTAATACCTAAGTCTGCAAAAATTGGACATATATGCCTCAAAAAGTATTACAAAACTTCTAGGTAAACTACTAATTCAAAATACAACAAACCGGTTGTCCAAGTTGAAGTGTTGAACCTAGTTAGAATATATATTCTCGCACAAAACAATATCAAGTACAATATTCGGTTCCTCACTTGACAATTTCGAACTTCAGACTCTAAACAAGGCATAGCTCACTTTGGACGCTTGACAAAATTACCTTGGCTGTGTTTGGTTAGATAGTTTAGTTTAGTTTTGATGATGTCATCAGATGTAATGAGTGGAGAGAGATAGATAGAGAAATGAGGGAAATGATGATGTCATCAAAACTAAAACTAAAACTAAACTGAGAAACGAACAGGGCCCTTGTATCTCTCAGGTCCATAGAGATAAGAGATAAATACCTAAGAATTATTGAATCATGTTTCTAACATATTCTCAACAACGAACTTGAGTACTACACTCCTCTGTTTGCTTAAGAAAATAAAGCAAAGCAGAAAAAAAAAACTACAGATCCAAACATTCGTATCAAACTTTCCGTTGGAAACCTGCATAGGTTCTTGGTTTCTGTTACACTGAACAAGTTCTGTTTTTCTTTTTCTTTTTTTGGAAAAAAAAGAAGAAGAAAAAGTTTAGTACACTTGTTTAACTTGTTTCGAAATCAAGTGAGGGGGTGGCTGGAAGAGTTGTAGGAGGAAATATAGTCAGCCAAAAGAGACGGCTTGAGGTTGTGGGCAAGGACAAACGCAGGATTTTAACATTAGTGGGTGGATGAATAGTCAATAGAAAGATGCATAAGCATATTAAACTTGTGATGGCAAATACACATATTTCAAATATTTTGACCAAATACTAGAACTATATTTCATCACTTTCCTTTATCAAACTTGGGTCTGGCGGTAGCCCATGCCCGTACACCCTTAGTCCGTCCCTAAAAGATAAAGAGCGGGGGAGCTGGCCATAGGTAGCTGAGGAGGGAGGCGAGGAAGAAAACTTGTATCAAAATTTAGCAGTTTCGGACGTTTTTCAAAAATGCTTTCATGCTCGCGCTCATGCTCCCTTCTCACATTATGTGTCTAACCATCCTTTTCGGTTTTGACTGATTTTGTAAACTGTCACCTTTTTCTAGAAATGATAATAGCTACAAACAGAGTTGCAGGAGGAAATGTAGTCAGCCGAAAGAGACGGCTTCAAGGCAAGGACGGACGCAAGATTTTAACATTAGTGGGTGGATGAATAGTCAATAGAAAGGTGCATAAGCTTATTAAACTTGCAAATACCCATATTTCACATATTTTGATCAAATACTAGAACTATAATTCATCATTTTCCTTTATCAAACTTGGGTCTGGCGGTAGCCCATGCCCGTACACGCTCAGTCCGTCCCTAAAAGATAAAGGGCAGGGGAGGTGGCCATAGGTAGCTGAGGCGGCGAGGAAGAAAATTTGTATCGAAATTTAGAAGTTTCGGATGTTTTTGAAAAATGCTTTCATGCTCGCACTCATGCTCCCTTCCCGCATAACGTGTCTATCTATCTTTTCTCGGTTTCAACTGATTTTGAAAACTGTCACCTTTTTTTGGAAACGATAATAGCTATAAACAGAGTTGCAGGAGGAAATGTAGTTAGCTGAAAGAGACGGCTTCAGGGCAAGGACAGACGCAGGATTTTAACATTAGTGGGTGGATGAATAGTCAATAGAAAGGTGCATAAGCATATTAAACTTGTGACGGCAAATACACATATTTCACATATTTTGATCAAATACTAGAACTATATTTCATCATTTTCCTTTACGTTAAGGAACAAAAGTCCCACATTGCTTAAGAGTGGAATGAGTGATCACTTAATATATGTTGGGACCTCTCCACTCATTGCCTATTGGTTATGAGATGGATATAAAGTTTCCACGTGGTATCAGAGCAGGACCCATTCCACTCCACATTTAAATAAAAAAAAAATCCACAATCCACACCCCACGATGACAGACCAGCAAAAAAGTTGCACGATGATATGACCCAAAAAATGGCCACATGTGACAGACCTAAAATGCGGCTGCACGTGAGGGGGGATGTTAAGGAACAAAAGTTCTACATTGCTTAAGAGTGGAATGAGTGATCACTTAATATATGCTGGGACCTCTCCACTCATTTATCAAACTTGGGTCTGGCGGTAGCCCATGCCCGTACACCCTTAGTCCGCCCCTAAAAGATAAAGGGCGGGGGAGGTGGCCATAGGTAGCCAAGGAGGCGAGGAAGAAAACTTGTATCGAAATTTAGAAGTTTCGGATGTTTTTGAAAAATGCTTTCACGCTCGCGCTCATGCTCCCTTCTCGCATTACGTGTCTAACTATCTTTTTTCGGTTTGGGCTGATTTTGAAAACTGTCACCTTTTTCTGGAAATGATAATAGCTACAAACAGAGTTCTTATTTAGAGTTTCCAGATCAACTGAAAATCACATGTGGGGGAAAAAAAGAAACAGAAGCTTTACAACATATTGCAACATTTGAATTTCACTATTTTGTCATGCGTTCACAGGACAGAAGACGAGCTCACCACTTTTTAATGGCTTAAAATTAGGGGATCGAACAATAAATTATGTAACAAAATTGATTCACGTAAAGATACATGCATAGATTCATCAGAAACTACAGCACCGAGGGATCAAATTAAGCTACATAGTCAACGATTTCAGATCGACAGAGAAACGATTCAAACAAGCAGAGTTAACTTGAAAATCATGAAAATCAAAGATAAGTATCAAAACCCTAACCCCAAGAGCGAGGTTTACGACATGGAAGGGAACATACCTTGCCGGCGAATCTCTCTCTCTCTCTCTCTGGTGCAGAGTACGGATGGAATTGGCGGAGGAGAGAGAAGGAGAAATGGGGGCGTTAAATTGGGGAGAAGCGTGTGGTCCAATGAGAAGGGGACAAGTGGTGGGTAGACAGAGATCGCCACGTTGGCGATGACCGTCAAAGCCCTCTGTTTTTGGTCTATCTGATTCTCATTCGCGCGTTTTTGACTTGTTTGGCATCAATTTTGAAAAGCTATTTTAACCAGCTCTTTTTTCTCTAGTATAGCTAGTCAAGAAGTACATGCACTTTTTTTCTGTTTCAACTGAAGTACATGTACTTTCCAACACAGTAAAAGAAACACATGAAATAGAACGTGAAAACACATCCGACGGTTGATATTCACCCGATACACCTGGATCATGAAATGGGTGCAATTTTCATGTACTCTACCAGGCCTCTTTATTCTAGCACTTTTACGCAATGGTGAAAGAGTCAAAGAATAAATTGGTAAGGGGGTGTTTTCCAAATGAATCATATTGAAAATCGAAACCAATTATCGGTTTGGTTAGGTTTGATTTTTAGCTAAACTGAAAAAAATGGTTTGGTTTTGCTTGTCACCTTTCAAAACGGAATAAACCGGACCGGTTCATATATTTATATAGGGGCTGGTTCTCCTCATATAATGAATAACAAACATTTGACATAAGTTTTTTGTGTGAGCCCCAACCAAGCAAATGATCGGAGCCGTTTAAGGGGATATTTTTGGAAGAGTTTGGCATGTTTTTAGACGTTTTCATGCTCGCACTTCTGCGCGTGCATCAGATGACGTAGGGTTTAACCTAATGCAGCCATCCAATTGGACTATATACATTCAAAGAGACCCACATATGAATTGGACATATCAATTGTCGGGTCAAAAGTTTTAGGAGCCAAATTAATAAATGTTGATGGAGCAGTACTTAATTGGCATCTTCACCATTTGTACATTTTCTTTTCGAAACAAAATCCCCTGTTGTTCCTCCCAAGGGTTTCGTCCACCTTCTCAAAAAACACACACAGAGAGAGAGAGGGGGGTAGTACAGTCAGTGGCGTAGCCAGAAAATTGGGTCAATAATGACACAATTCATAAACGCCACTACTTTTGCTGTGAAAAAAAAATCTCTCCTTAAAGAATTTCTAACATGTCTTAATTTTCATTTGAAATGACTCTCACTTGACTTCATTTTATGGATAGATGTGTCTTCTAGCCTATTTGGTTGTACTTCTTAGCTTCCAATGGGAGGTCTGGGTTCGAGTCTGTGGAGGTCCGAGGTCCATAAACATGTAGTTTCGAGGCAAAAATACAGTGAATTGAGACTTGTTTGGGAGTAATAAGTTATTCAGTGGCTCTGGGCCGATGGTGATGCCCTCACTCTCTTCTCCATCACTTTTTTTTTATGGGCCTTCATCACATATTCGCGTAAAACTCTTAGATTCAGTTTTTAAGTCTCACATAAATATGCACAGGAGAATTATATTATAACACCAAGTAATAACTTCTCAAGAGTACTAATTAATTTTTTGTAAGTATAAAAAAATGATGTACCAATTTATATTTTTCTACCAAAAAAAAAAATTCCTCCTAAAAAATCCAGTGTGGGCCTGTGGCTCCGCCACTGAGTACAGTACGGAAAAAGGAACATGAAAGGAAAACAGGAAAATGCACCGGACGTTTGAGATCCATTCGGTGCACAGCCGTCCGGTTTATTGTCCTGTTTCGTCTCATGCTTCTTTTTCTTGTCTAGCTCCTACACTTTTCTGAGAGAATGCGGTGATGGTTTTGCTCTGAAAATTGCGCCCGTTTCATGATTGGCAGCCTCTGAATTCTTCCGACTTTGAGATTTCTTATCCTGAAATTGAGGTTCCTGATTTAGATGCGGATGCAAATTCTTCTTCAAATTGATCAGATTCAGGACGTTTTGGATTGATCGGATGGATGATTGCTGATTGCTGATTGGCTTGTGCATGCATGCAAGCATATATTTTGGCCGATATGAATTTCTGCTTTCTGTTAGGAAGGTTTTGGCATGATGTATTTTGCCCGATGAGACACAAGATTCGTCCATACCAGTTAGCAGGGCCTTGAAAATTATATTCATTGCTAATTTATTGCTACTTGGAAAGTCTAAGTTTGTGTTTCACACTCAGGACCAAAAAATTGTTCGATAACTTAGGATTAAAGAGAGTTTTTATTTTTATTTTTCACATATGAACTGATTTTAAGAAATGATATTAACAAAAGAACGGCCAATCTTATATAGAACTTTTCTGAACTAATTAACTTGAAAAAGTTGTATAATTATAGTGGATATTTGAAATTGTGCAAGGGCCCGGGCACCCCAGCACCCCTTAGGTCCGCCCCTGGATGTGGTACTTGGCTATCTGTATTCTTTTTGACTACCCAAATAAGGCACTTGAGTGTTTGTTTTCTGACTTCGAGGTCTTTGGAAATTAACTACCTTTTATATAGATCGGATATGGTATTCGGATACCTACGATGATGTTTTTGAGTACTAGAAAAGTTTTGGGCTATTTGAAGTGTCATATATCCTGACTTTGGTTTTTTAAAAAATCATTGAAAATAATGAGAACCGGGGAAAGCCGTCTAATTGTCTCCATTCATATGGGTTGGCAGAGATGCACGGCTCAGATAGGTTGGCAGGGTCTGTCGTCCCTCAAGGACAGCAGAGCCCCCGGGTTCATTCATATGGGTGTAAACCAGAAGTTCAGCAACTCAAAACAAAATTTTCCAAGGGTCATGCAAAAAGAACCATCTATAAAACCCAAGGTACAACTCAGAAGACACTCCAACGAAGAAGATCTTGTTGGGTTTGGACATTAATCGGTTCATTGAGCCAGATACCAAGATATTAGATAAAAAAAATAAGGATCGATGCGTACGATTGTTCTAAATTCAATGTCTCTATCGAACGCATGGCTCGGAGGTGGTCAAAAGGCGGCGAAGAAAGGAAGGGAATGTTTGATCTGAATACTTTGAACTTCCACATGCCTATCTTTTCTTTTGCAAGGTGGGGATGTCAAAAGTCTTCTAAGGCATGGGTTGTACTGTCAAAAAAGTCTTTTGATCTGAATACTTTGAACTTCCCTGCAGAAGGTAAAAAGCTCAAATAATGCATGGAACCATTGCATTTGGGCAGTTGTAGCAGGGTTAGAGTTAGATCTTCGGCATAAAATCTTATCATGGGACCTGCAAAATATTCATTCCTTTTTCTGAGAGATTTTACTATGGTCCTGGTTCACAATTGGACATGTTTGCTGATGCAGATCAGCCTAAAATGTTTTGCGTGGCTGACGAAATAAAGGGTTTGGAATTCATAGTTTTGAATATCGGCCGAAACGGTACGTATCAGCGGATTCATCTTGGGATTTGGAGGCTCTGATACGGATACGTACCATACCGTATCGGCCAATTCGCCCCAAAAGTTAAAAAAACTCACGACCGCTACAACCGATTCCCGCGACGTATCCTTCGATACCATAGTTTTGAATATTGGCTGGTTCATCTCGGGATTTGGAGCTCCGATGCAGATACGTAGCGTATCGCATCGGCCGATACGCCCAAAAAATTAAAAAATTCACAATCACTACACCCGATTCCCTCAATATATCGTTTGATACGCCGGTTTTTGATACACCGATACCGAGACCGATACCGCTATTTAAAACTATGTTCAATATGCCGGTTTCCGATACACCGATATCGCGACCGATACTGCTATTTAAAACGAGCAATGTTACAGGCACTAACAAGTGTACCAACTATTACACTAAATGCACACATGACATTACCACATTAGTGTATTATTCAATACATGGATAGATTCATCCACTAAAAGAGTGTCACATGGACAATTAGTGTAATGTGTAATAGTTGGTACACTAGTTAGTGTCTGTAGCATTTTCCATTTAAAACTATGGTTTGGATTGTCAAATTAAATCACGAAGGATCCTATTCTGCATCACACGAGGATCTTGATACAATTTTGAAGATGTATGTATAGTACAGCGACCGGGTATAAGAGAAACTCAATGCAAGGACCAGAATGATGCGATTATTCAACGATTTCGCTGGGAATGAACTTAGTTCCGGATTCGCAAACACGTTCTTGATTGTTTTAGGATTATTTTTACTAGTTCTAGGGAATTATTCCTTCTGTCTTACCAATCAGTTTCTGACTTAAAAAAGGAATTTGCCAAATTCCGGCCAGCGTCAAATTATTCTCGAATATGAACTCCTCGCTGCACATCAAAAAAATCTTTCTAAGTCAAAAGCTTGTTCGATCTTTTGATACAATTGATCCCTCGTTAGACTTGTTTTGGCCCATTGATCTCAACTGAGTAACTAGTTGACTGCCCATTTGCAGACGCAGTATAAGAATCTTATGCCATTCCTAATCGTGAAGTACAACGAAACTTTACGACATTTTTTTTACGTACACGGAGAATATTTAGTATCCAATATCTATCGACCGAAGAAATAGTACAAGTTACATCGACTCTTACGTATGATAAGTATTCATAATTTAGGTTTACATCACCAATTACTGTAATACCCTTTTTTACATCAATCATTAGCGTAATACTTCTTTTCACCTTCAAACTTCCGTGAAACGCGACCCAAATTGAATCAAGCGTTTCACGAGCCCCGACATATTTTTTTGATCCCAGCCCCGACATATTATTGAGCAGTTAAATGTGAAAAGCATCTTTTGAAAAGAAAAAGCAACCCAGAAGAACCCTATTGTAAAAGCACCAAATCTTTTATCTATTGGCTTTAAAGCAAGCAAATTCTCATGGACATCAATTCAAGGGGCAAAAAAGGTTCAAGGGGGGATTCCTCAACTGGAAACGTTTCTAACAAGTTGCTTAATTTGCCCATTTCAAGAAAATACACACGCACAAAAAAGAAGGCCAAATCGTAGCCATCACATGGGAGAATAGGATATCCTCTTTGACCTTGGTTCTGGTCCGGTAGTCAGATGCTTCATCAATGATCAAACTTTAAGCACAATTGTCTTCATATTAGAGGGATCAAATGGGTGAAAAACTTGGGTGTCAGGCGGGTACCATGTGGCGGCATTCGTTGTGCATCTTGACCCTCCAAAAGTGTTTTAGACGGACTGGATTTCTCTTCCCTCTCTCTATCTTTAAAATCCTGGCCGTCCAAAATACTTTTGAAGGGCCGATATGCGCGACAGGTACCGCCACATGATACCCGTCCGGCACCCAAGTTTTTCTTGTCAAATCAGCCCAGTTGGTCCTTAAGTGCTTCATGCCATGCGTAGTCTGACCCATTTATTAGTCATGTCATGCCGTGTCAGCCCATTTTAGAACCTGCTCGCCCCTGCCTTGCCTACGGGCACACCTAACTCTGTTCCATTCTGTGTCGTGCCGAGTCTGTGCCGTGCTACTGGTAGTTGACTCTAAGAATAGGAAGCTTCCTTTTCCCATACTAGCTTTTTATCTAAAGGCCCAATCCTTTCATCCTCTATATAAACACCCCTTGAGCTGATCACTCCTACATCAACAAACTCAAACACTTCCGTACCATACAGTTAAGAAAATGGCTGCCATTTCTCTTGATCCTAGACTTAGCTTCCAAACAAGCAAAACCCATCACCAACACGGCGCGGTTATCGAAGAAATCGAAGGGATCATCAACATGTACAAAGACGGGTACGTCGAAAGGCCTCCCCTAGTCCCTGCTGTCTCTTGTGCAGTGAGTCCAGAACTCGGGGTGGCAGCAAAAGATGTTGTTCTTGAGAAGTTCACCAACTTATGGGCTCGGCTTTACGTTCCAAGCCGCCCAGCTGGAAAGCTTCCTTTAATTGTTTACTTCCACGGTGGGGGCTTCTGTGTCGGCTCAGCCGCTTGGAGCTGCTACCACGACTTCCTTTCAAACATGGCTTCCAAAGCCGGCTCCATCATCGTATCGGTAAATTACCGTTTAGCCCCCGAGAACCGTCTCCCTGCTGCTTACGAAGACGGCCTCAACGCCGTCACGTGGGTGAAACAACAAGCCATAAGTGGGGCACACGACCAGAGCTGGTGGTCGAGCCGGTGTAACTTCTCGAGCATGTTCCTAGCCGGGGACAGCGCCGGCGCCAACATAGCTCACAATGTTGCTACACGGCTCGGTGGTTTGAAGCCGTTGTGCCTAAAGGGCACAATCCTGATCCAACCCTTTATCGGAGGAGAGTCGCGAACCGAGTCTGAAAAGCACGCTATTCAGCCGGTTGGCTCCGCTCTGACTCTACCTGCCTCCGATGCCTACTGGCGGTTAGCACTGCCGTTGGGCGCGAACCGGGACCACAACTGGTGCAACCCCATTGCAAAGGGTGGGTCGACCAAGGTGGGTGATTTTGGAGCCGTGTTGGTGTGTATTTCCGATATGGATATATTGAAGGATCGGAATTTGGAGTTCTGTTCTGCTATGGCCAGAGAAGGTAAGAGAGTGGAGAAGGTGATTTACAGAGGTGCTGGCCATGCTTTTCAAGTTCTGAATAACTCTCAGATTTCTCAAACTCGAAAGAGTGAAATGATGAACGATATCAAGGCTTTCATCCACCAATAGTATATATATAAACGTTATGCGTAATGGGTTTGATTTTCTTTTCTTTTTTTCATTTTGTGGAAATGTGTAGTTTGAAATGTAGATTTGAGAGAAAAAGGGGGTTGTTAATTTGTTATTATGTAAAAAGTTGGTTGTTTAAAGCAAACTGTGAATCTCTGGTTCCGGTGCGAATGGCGAATGTCTTAGACCGGACCGGAAAAGTGAACAGTCGATGTGCTCGTAAACTGGCGCAGACACTTCTGACCGTCGAAACAAAAGAGAAAAAAATAGTTTCTCCAATTTATCACTATGTTCTATTCAGTGCTATACTGCTATGGCACGGAATTGTTTGATCAATTTGATTGGATTAATGGTACGAAAACAGAGTGACACTTTATTTTCGACCTCTGAAATTGAGGTGTGACATTTTATTTGGATTGTAGTCCAGTGTTCCAATATGTTCTAAACTTTTATTTTCTCATATATTATCCGTCCAAGATTGAAAGACAACTTATTTGGATTCGAAAGGCACTACAGTCTACACGTCCAATAGCCTCCAAGAAAACTGATCCGAATGATCCAAACCCTTCTGGTAGAAAACTAGGGATAGGAAGGAACGGGACGTTGACTCACTACAGGGTGTAGTAAGTAATATAGACCGTTGATCTCTACAATTGACGGCTCAGATGTAATTTACACTATGCAGTAATAGTGCACTTTGACCAGTAAGAGTGCATAGCGAATCCGAATCATCGATTGTGGAGATCAACGGCCTCCATTACTCATTACACCCTGTAGTGAGAAATGCTCACTAAGGAACGGGGCAGCCGGGCTTTGTCGTACCTGACCCCACATTGCCCCGATCCCGCCCTAGTCAACCCATTCTGTAAAAATGGAGAAAAATTGTCTGTGGCATTGATACCCCCAAAACTACTACGGTATTATAAAAAAGCAAGCAATGCTATGGTAACGATAGGTTGAATTTTATTGATTCTATAATGCCTATCTTTATGATATTCTGGTAATGCACTCACATTAACTTTGGACAATGACGAATTTGTTTATAGTTTATTTTATTTTCCTTCAAGTTGAGTTATAGTCGATATAGTTGTTGGATCTATCGAGGTGGTCGACATTAACTACAAGTAATTGGTTCTAATTGTGACCAATTATGTAGATGCGTGCGGGGCAATTTGTTTAAACCTTGCTAAGGACACACAAAGTTGCATTGAAATTCTATATTTTCGATCCTTGGATCTTAATTCAAGGGCTCAGATTGGAAGGAAACTATTCAAAGGCTGAGATTTGTCCTTGGGTGTATAGACTCAATAGTCACCGTTGGATGCCTTCCCCTATCTGCCGTGAATAATCTCACTCACCCACGTTCACAGTACTCTCTCTCCCCTCTCTGACTCTCTCTCTCACCACGTTCTCCACGAACACTGCTGTGGACAAACCCCATGTCTCTCTGTGCCAACAATTTTCTCCTTCTCAACCACAATTCCTGGATGCCAATCCACCGCACAGGTGAAGTTCGGCTCTTCAAAAATTGACAGGAACCATACCGCAATCGGCTGTATTCGTTATTGATGCAAATCAACTGCACAGTTTTAGATCTTCAAAAATCGGTTACCATACCGCAATCGGCTGTATTCGTTATTGATGCAAATCAACTGCACAGTTTTAGATCTTCAAAAATCGGTTACCATACCGCAATCGGCTGTATTCGTTACTGATGCAAATCAACTACAAAGTTTCGAATCTTCAAAAATTGGTAAGCCTTTACGCTCTTCTCTCTCTCTCTCTCAGATTGGGATGTGCTTTCAACTTGTATTCTACATGTTCGACAAATTTAATTCGTTTGCGTGTTCAGTTGCCATTGGCCATTGTCTCTACTGAAATGCACGGTTGTTATCAAATTAGTGAATGTGTTTGATTTCACTTTTTCACCGCATGCACCGGTCCTCCTCACAAAAATTGGTAGTTTTACAAAATCTACCTGCATTTTACGTGTTCGATGAAATGCCCAAGAGACAACCACTACTACTTAATAAACCCAGTTTGGAGATGTCCTAAGTGTGTTCACTGCTCCCTCTCTTTAAAAACACACACACACACACACACACACAAAGGAGATTTTCTCGGCAGCCAAAGACACAAACACGTACAGTACGTTCCCTTGAAATTGGTATCAGTGACATGGAATCGAGAAGTCAAATCTCCATGTTATGAAATCTGTTTTATCATTCGTTCAATCCCCATGTTTAATTTTGTTGTTGGTTCCCTTCTGATTTCAGTTTTGGAAGTTCGCAAGTGCTGTGAAGAGATTTCCAAACTGAATCTGGGTAAACTACCTGTGCTATTCTCTCTCTGTCCCTTTGGTCTCCTGATGTTTTTTTATAAGCATTACAAGTATTTGATTAGAAATCCTATTCAGTTTCATGAAACCCCTTTTCACTGTGTATAAGTTGGGTTTGTAGAAAACGCCATTGGGCTTCGTAGATTTCACTCTGGAATACTGTTTCCGGAAAACTACACCTCTCAATGTTAAAGTGTTCCTAAATGGCGTAATACACATTGAATGTTAAAGTGTTCCTATTGTGGTTTTATAGATGCTTTTATGCAGGTTTCATGAGGCGTCCTTCACTTTTGCGTCATAGTGATTACTTAAACATGTTGAATGACATACACGATTTTGAAATTAAGCGTCATAGGGAGGGCTTCCCAGTTGAAAAATTCACATATTTAAAGGCACACCAAGTGTGTGTGTATCAATCACTTGGTGTGTGTGACTGTGTGTGTATCAATTTTAAGCCCACCAACTGTTCGATGTAATGTCTGAAACATTGATTAACCATTAATTATGTTCGTCGTATTCGTCAATTATGTAGGAACCGTCAATATCACACCTCGGCAAAAATTTAACACCAGGTGAGAACTTTCAAACTCAACTTTCATTTATTTCTACGCTTAAATTTTTGCTACCGGGCGTTCTGTTTGATTCTGGTAATCTGTATGATATTTCTTGGCTTTCGTTGTGAAGGTGTTATGATCCATCTATAAAAAATTATGGTTGTGTAGCACAAATTTTTTTAAATTATGGTTGTGTAGCACAAATTTTTTTTGGAAGCATTAGCGTCTTTCCCAATGTGAATAAAAAAGGTCAAATTGGAAGTATAGTTTCTTAATTCCAACCAAGGCGTGGGAATTACTACATTGAGGAATAAATTTGACAAAGGATTGGTAATACTTTATGTATAAGTCATCATTTTACACCTTTTGTAGTTGTTTATTTGGTAAATGGGAAATTTGTGCCACTTGCACTTTGTACCAGTTCAAAGTCTGAAGGCTTAAAGTGGTTAACATAACAAAGCCTTAATGCTTCACTGGGGCCATGAGCATCATATGAAAGAGTTAAATATCAGAAATCGGGTCTTAGATATTAGATAACGGTTTGTATTTTATTTTTGTGGGTTCGGCTTTAGCTATTTGCCTTACTATGGTTTCACCCATTAAGCTTTAATTCCTATTGGTGAAAACTCATCTCTGTAAGTACTTATTCATGTAATCATGATACGAATTTGTTGTTGGTTAATGCATCATCGATTGTGCTTCATGAGTTAGTGATCTGTCATGGTTGCCATGGTTGGAACTTGCTGAACCCATTTCAGTTCAATTGTCCCATTAACATAAACTCACTGAATTTGTCAAGGTAATTTGCTCTTACGGCAGTAAATTCTTTCAACTCGAGATCCTACACGAACGTTATTTAATACTTGAAGGCAGGTTTTAAAAATAGTTAGTCTAGGTTGATAGGCAATTGGTGATCAAATTAATGGCGACACATGTTGTGTTGAACTTACTTTTCCATCTTCAGGGATTATTCTCTCAACTCACAGTGCTAACATATATTAATACTAGCCCTATATTTTGTTTCCTTCCTATTTGTCTTGCATGATTCAGTACCCCACGTATGTTTTATGTAGAACAACTGTGATTTAATTTAGATTATCTAAATGCTAAAAATGTTGTTTGATAGTGCTGAATCATCAAGTAAAAGCAACACTATAGTCCTAGCTATAGTCCTAACCAAAATCTCCAATTCTCATCGCTAGGTGAATCCTTTCTGAATGAATTTTTAATTGTAGCATAAATTAAATAGAAGCCAAGAATGTATATTTTCTGCATTCGTTAAGAACACGGTTTAACGAATGGTTTGCAACAAACTCGATCTCATATGAAAAAATGATTGAATGAACTTGGAAATCCTTAGGTCATTCAGGTTGTCAAGACACCAAATGGTTTGCAACAAAAGTGCGATGTTGTCTATGTAAAGACAAAACAGATGAAAATAGACAACTCTTTTGGCGGAAATAATCCACAAAAGAAACAGATGCTAAGTACAAGTTCAAGTGCAAAAAAACAAGCAACTTTTAATTACAAACAAGCTACACCACCAGCCGCAAGATTGCTGATCTGGAATTTTGTCAAAATAAATAGATTATAGGTACTAAGATATTGCAGCCTTCCAAATATGAACAAAATGCAAGTTCAAGGGCTAAAAGAGAGCAACTTCTCAACACAAACAAGCAATACTACCAGCTGCTGCTTTGTTGATCGGGCATTTTGTCGCAACAATAGGATTAAGAATTAGTCAAGGGCTACAAAAAAGAGCAATTTTTAAACACAAACAAGCAATATTGCCAGGTGCAATATTGACGGGCATTTCGTCAAACACCAGGCATGCGGAGCAACAATAGTTCGCACCAGTGGGTATTGACCAAAAGCAAATCTTAACACATGGGTGTACCCATTGACTTACATGAGTCTCAATTTTTAATGCAAGATGAGTGGTAAACGGGAAATCGCATAAGATAATGGTGATTATTGAAAAAGATAACAAATCCTTTCATCAAAGAGTGAAAATAAACAAAAATCAAACCCACTTTCATAAAAATTTACGCCTCAATATCCACGGAAGACACAATATATCAGTCTATTTTGGTTTGAAGATTTGTGCATAAGCATTAACCAGACGAATAATTGAAATAAGCCTTAAGATATCACTTTTGAAAACAGGAGAGTAAGAGCGGGAGACAAACCGGACACTCGGAGTTCTTGATCGGAGCTGTTTCGTGTGACATTTGAGACTTGCCCAGTTTCTCTACAGATCCTCTCTCTCTCTCTCTCTCTCTCTCTCTCTCTCTCTCTCTCTCTCTCTCTCTCTCTCTGCGTGTAGACGAGTAAATTTCACTTTTTTCCCCAAAAGTATGACAAACGTGTTTGTATAGTCCCTAAACTTCTAAATCAACCAATTTTATCCTAAACTATAGAGATAAAATACGCGGGTTCAGTCAAAACTTCTGTTCTCAAAATACATGGGTTCAGTCACTTGTGAGCTTGTACTATGAAAAAAGTTGATCGATTATCCATTTTCTGTATTTTTCCTGAGATGCCTATAATACTTATTTCGTTTTTAAACAAAAAAAAAAAATTACTAGTAAAACATCGAGAGATGAATAGTGCTAGGTTCTCATGATCTACCATTCTTAAGTTGGTAATTTGAAGTTGTTTTCTTTGAGTGTGTGATGAATGACACTAGAAAATAAAGGGGATAATACAATCTCAATGCTTTATTATCCGTGCTTTTGTTTTTCGTATGAACTTAATTGCAAGTATCCTATTGTTACGTACTCGAAATAAGGCTGATTTAGAAGTTGAGGGACATTTTAAATAGTTTAGGATATAAAAGTGAAAATAACCATATTGTAGACCGTTAAAGTGTATGGGCTCTCTAGACTAATAGTATGTCGCAAACGTGTCAACTTTTCCTTGCAATACTTTTATAACATTTGGGTACCACGTTTTGAGTATCATGTCATGTGCCGCCAATTTAATTAATAGTGTTAGACTTTATTCAATATCGATCACCTAACGCAACCAAGTTCTGGTAATGCACTCAACTTTTCCTTGCAATACTTTTATAACATTTGGGTACCACGTTGCGTTAGGTGATCGACCGTTGGATAAGCATTGACCGTTGTTTTCCAACCATATTCGGTTACATAAAATCAGTAAATTACTTTCTTTTCTTTCCAAATTGCTAAAAAAATTCAAGTATGATGCACCATACAGTTACATAATGTCCCATGCATTTGTGTACAGTGTATCATACATGTATCTCAAGAGCATATAATTCGAGTTATGCATGGTGATATCTAACGATTTGCCTTTAACAAATTGAATTGTGGAACACTCCTTGGGAATGGTATGATACTGATGACCCTTGATATAAGAATGATAAGTGATTTCGAACTTTTAATTATGTTTTAGCTGAGAAAACATGAAAAGAGCAGAAAAACGTCACCAAACAATCTTTTAAAATATTGAACTCAAACCTTGTTTCGTATAGGTATTTCTGTCAAAGAACGTTCCGTGCAAGCCCAATTGTGCATATGCGGCAGTTTCCTAGTGTATGAGATGACTTTAATTCTAGCGGTCTCTAGACGAAATCTTTTCGGAAGATAGAATTTTGACTGACTTTTGACCAAGCGAGGTTGGAGCAGAGACGGGATGGAGAAGCGGAAGGGAACAAATCCATTGAAAGATGAAGATGAAAATGAGGACAACATTTGGTGGTTGGTGGTTCAAAGGGGTATTGCAGCCTCATTTATTTCTATCAGTTTGTTTGCACTTTTGGTGAGAGTCACTGTGTCACTCCATCCTTACTCTGGTGCTGGTAAGCCACCCAAGTATGGTGATTTTGAAGCACAAAGGCATTGGATGGAGATCACCCTCAATCTTCCAGCTAGTGAATGGTATCGGAATAGCACAGCCAATGATCTGAGCTACTGGGGACTTGACTACCCTCCCCTCACTGCTTACCAGAGTTATGTTCATGGCCTTATCCTCAGAAACTTCCATCCAGATTCTGTCTCACTCCACACTTCCCATGGACACGAGTCCTATCTTGGGTGCGTACAGGAAAATAAATCTCCATTAATAGTACTTGGATCTATGTTATTGCCGTGTTTTATTTATTGAATGCTTTTATTTAGTTTGTGAACTGCTCCAGTGATTTACCCTGCAGAAAGCTGCTCATGAGGTGGACAGTTTTGTCCTCTGATGTGCTGATGTTCTTTCCTGCAGTTTTCTATTTTATCGTTGTATACTATTCTGGTAGTCGCACTGGACGTAAAAGTGATTGGGCGTGGCACATTGCAATGATTTTGCTTAACCCATGCCTGATATTGATTGACCATGGTCATTTTCAGGTGTTGAACGAAATCTTTCTCCTTCCTGCTGCTTCACCTAATGTTTCTGATCTTTTGTAGTGCGATAGTGTTCCACTTCTCATTCTTATACCCTTTTTTTGCAGTATAATTGTATTAGCTTAGGCCTTACTGTTGGAGCAGTTGCGGCCATCCTCTCTGACAAAGACCTTTTGGGTTGTTTCCTGTTTAGTCTCGCTCTCAACCACAAACAGGTGGCTTCTTATTTTGATAAATTGCACAGCACAGGCTTACATTTCTTTTTTTATTACAAGTTTTAGTTTCACGTTTATGATACAACTTGCCTAACCAACTTTGCTAAATGAACTTGTACTTGTTTTGAGAAAATAACTTTGTTATCCTTCCATTTCTATTCATGAAAAGATATATGCTGTTCAACCATTCAATGTCTTTTCCACAAGTTTCATATAGTGATATTGGGTGATTTTGTGGTGGCAAATTTAGAGTTGCCCAACACTCTGTAACATAGACGCCGTGGCTTATCTAATGCTCATCTGAGTTGGAGTTGTTTTTGTGCAGATGAGTGCTTATTTTGCACCTGCATTTTTCAGCTATCTTTTGGGTAAAGGCCTGAGGTGCCAGAATCCGCTGCTGAAGGTGTTAAAACTGGGGCTTGTGGTCATAGGGACATTTTTCATTGTTTGGTGGCCGTATCTGCAGTCGGCAGATGCATTTTTACAGGTCATCATCACTTTGTAATTTTGATTTTTGCATTAGCATTCATCATCTTCCGACTTTTATTTTGTAGATGCTCTTTTCATACACCTACATGGTTGTCTGAAATGAGGCAACCCCACTGCTCATATTATGCTTGATATGTGAAATCTGCCAAAGATTATAAGCGGACAACAAGCAACCAATAGTAGACCTTAAGAAGTTAGACTTAATTAACTAACTACAGCAATTTATTGAAGAGTTCCAATATTTTACGAATTTGTCAATCGCATTTTTTTGGTGTGTTTAGCAGATATTCCTGTTCATGCGTTTTGAAAAATATTCAGTACTTATATGCATGTGACCATGTCATGGTTCATTTTCAACTTCCTTCTTGCATAGTTAGTCATTTACAGGAATATTTTGCTATTAGCTAGTCGAAAGATCCTGGTAAGGCTATTCCAGAGTTTTGAATGAGTTCTCGTAGACTTATCAAATCCTCAAACTCAGTAATGGATCATATCCAAGTTTCCTTGCTGTGTTGGTTGATCCTTAAAAGGATAACGCCTATTTCAGAGACAAATTAGTCATTCAGAATTGTTATAAGAAGGAAGACATGAACTTGATATAAGAGCCTCTCTTGGCTGAAGTTGATTTTTGTGACAAATTGGTGTGTTTTCCTTTGATAGTCTATACAAGTACAATTACTTGTATTTACCCAAAAAAAAGTACAATTACTTGTTAAGCTGGGTGCTTGATGCAGGTTCTCTCTCGCCTAGCTCCCTTCGAAAGGGGAATATATGAGGACTACGTCGCTAACTTTTGGTGCACATCTTCAATACTTATAAAGTGGAAAAGATTGTTCACAATTCCAACTCTGAAGCTTATCAGTCTTGGTGCAACTGTTTCTGCCTCTCTGCCCTCCATGGTTCAGCAAATATGGGCTCCAAGCAAACAAGGCTTTCTCTATGGGCTGCTCAATTCTTCGCTCTCGTTTTATTTATTCTCATACCAAGGTTAGTAGAAGTATCCTTTCTTTTCATCTGTTTAATTGCCTTAAATTTTACTCCCTCCGCCCCATTTGTTTATCCTTTCTAGCAGTGGTGCTCTTTAATCAGGTCAACCCATGATTTTGTTTTTTAAAGATTTTGCAACTGTGTAAAAGATTTCCGTCGTTAATGATAGGGTTATTTACCGGGACACCCCCCTCTAATTTCACCTTTTGTATGGACCCCCCCTACAAGAATTTTCGCTACCACGAGACCCCCTATATCTATTAAAAACGTCCCAGCCCTGACTCCGTTGACAGAATGGATTAAAAGACTCCTTTACCCTCAGTTATATGTTGCCCAAAAGTAATCACCGTTTACATGACACTTTTCTTTTAACATTTTCCTAACACTTTTCTTCCTCTTCTCACTCTATGATCGACTACTCCCACCACAGACCATTGAAATCACCTTCTCCTCTCTCTAATCTCACCGTAATCAACCCGAATCATCTCTTATCTCTCTACCCTCACCCTCCCACACCCCAGAAGGAATAAAAAATCAAATTTAGATTTGATCAGCACAGAACAGCAAAGTAAAGGGAATCATTGTGGCAAATTAAGACCAAGTTTTGAAGGACGATCAAGTGTTTTGGGTCTTCATTTTTGTGCTTTTGAGGGTAGCTCGGCCAGTGCGCTTGGTGTTTGAATCGATGAGGGGCTGGTGTGTGCTGGGTATTTGATTGCTCTTGGGCATTTTTTGAGGGGTTGTTGCAGCGGCGGTGGGTTTGCAGAGATCATATTTGCCGCTCGTTGTATCTATTTTCAGCACCAGAGCTAATCCCAACCCCAAGATCGAGGCTTATTGAATGGCTCTAACCCTTGGCATTCCATCCACAGTTGCAGGCCCAGCCATGTCATTGCTACCAGTCCTTACAGTGGGTACATTGCCATTGGCACATGCAGATATTGACAACGGAAAAGATATATTTGTGCCTTGGGTGGAAACAGATTTCCGAACAGGCGATTGTTAGTGAAAATATTGGAGGGAAAATGGGTGGGGGGCAATATTGGAACATCAGGAGTATTCAGAACATATTTACACAAAATATAACGGTAGGCTGACGGAAGGGGGTTTTAATAGATAGAGGGGATCTTGTGGTAGCGAAAATTCTTGTTGGGAAGGTCCGATTCAAAAGGTGAAATTAGAGGTGTCCCGGTAAATAACCCTTATTGATATGAATGGTTTCAACCTATGAAGCACGGATACTCTATTTTGACCTCCGTATCGCGTATCGTACGCGTATCGGATACGAATACGCTCGGATACGCTCCCGATACGTATCAGATACGTTTTTTAGAGTATCCGTAATTTAAATTAAATTTTTATTATTCGGATACGTTTTGGATACGCTCCGATACGTTACCGATACGCTCGGATACGCTCACGATACGTATCGGATACGTTTTTAGAGTATTCGGATACGTTTTTTAGGGTTTTTTTTTCTGTGCTGTAATGGTGAACTTGTCTAATGAAATTTTAGGAACTAAAAATTATATATATTTATAATATATTTATTTTTATATTTTTATATTCAACATATCCCCCAACGTATTGTATCCGACTTTTTGGAAAAATCGCGTATCCGCGTATCCTCGTATCCTATCCGTGCTTCATAGGTTTCAACACCAAGGAAAGTAAAACATATGGATGATTTTGTGAGATGTTCAGAATAAATGGGGATGGATGGAGTATATCAGTTGATGATTGTTGGCAATAATATTTTTGGCAAAAACAGTCCACGAGAAATCTATTCTTCTGCCACTTCTACCAGCGAGCTTTTTGGCCATCGAGGAGCCTTTCCTTTTCAAGTGGATGATGCATTATGCGCTGCTCTCTATGTTCCCTTTGATGTGTCGAGATGAGTTGATTTTGCCATACATTTCTCTATCTGCTCTCTTCATCCTTCTTTACCATGCACCTGGTGGAAGAAAAGAAAAAAGAGACACTCTATCTCCTTCGAATTTGAAATCATTTGCGATTGTGTTTCTTGTTTTGTGCTCTCTCACTCTTCATGTTGTGTATTTGGTCGTGAGCCCTCCAGAGAAGTATCCTTTCCTTTTCGAAGCCATGATTATGCTTCTCTGCTTCTCTCAGTTCCTGTTCATTGCCGGTTACACCAACATAAAGCAATGGATGTCATTGAAGGACTATGCTCTAGAAAATAGAGAGAAGAAGTACCTTTGATGGTTTGTTTCTGGGATTTGATTTCTCTTTCTTTTTTATTCTAGTTTTCGTTTGAGATTCTGACATAGATGTGGAAGATGCTTACTAGCGCTTTTGTTCTTTTTTCGGCAAGGAATACTAACATTTTTGTTCCCTTTTTTTGTCCGAAACAAAGACTAACAATTTATCTTGCACAAGAATGACTTCCATTTTAGAAAGCATTAGCATTTTTATTTAGTTATGAATTGCTGCCCTTCTTGTGACCCCTTTCTGACCATCAATGGATAAGAGAGATGTTGTCTGTGAAGGAGGATAGAAGACTGAGAGAAAGAAACTTCATTTTTCGTTCTTTTTTTGATCGGCAATTTTTCGTTCTTCTCTTCCTTTATTTTTTCTTTTCTTTTCTTCTCTTAATGCCTGTTTTTTAGGGGTGAAAGGGAACCAGAATTAGAGCAATGCTAGGGACAGCCGCATAAAATACTCCATAATCACATGAGGTGTGGGCTCCAGACAACACTTGAGTGTCGGATTTGCAATTCATGTAATTATGGAGTACTTTATGCTGTATATCATGAGGTGACACTAGAAGTCCTAACAGAAATAACATGGACCCTGGATATGGTATTCCGGTCCACATATCCGGAGTTTGATTGCATCCCAATGCTCGGATATAACAATTCGGGTTCCTAAATAACATGGGCCCCGGATATGGTATTCCGGTCTACGTATATCGATCACTCTTTATGAACAAACTTTGTATAAGAAATCACCTCTGCCATATTCCCTCCTATTATATTTTCCTCATCCTAGAAAATTTTGACAGCTAGTAAAGAGACTCTGAAGCCCGGACCTTTTTTTTTTAGGGATCGGTTGTGAAGCTGGACTTAGCAACGGTGGATTTTGTATTGTAGTGTGACTCAATTTTTTATTAGTAGGGCACGGACATGTTAGTTTTGGGGACTAGAGTTGAGATTGGACTATTAATTCCTCCACCTCTCTCTCTCTCTCTCTCTCTCTCTCTCTCTCTCTCTCTCTCTCTCTCTCTCTCTCTGTTGAAATAGGAAGAAATTGTATTAATAAAACCAAACTATTACAACTAAATCAAAACCAACAAAAAAACAAGGGAAAAAAAAAAAACAGAAAAAGATAAACCGCCAAAAAGTACAGAAAGGTAAAACCGCCGGTGCATGTGCCACTGCTATCACCCGTTGTCGCTTGTCGCCGCTGATATCGGAAGCCCAGATCAAGGGGTTCTCGATCTGGCTCCCTCTGGTCCAGTAATTGGGCGTGGTCATCCATATCGGAACGGAGGGGATCATCTGCCACAGGAAGTGTCCGAACACCAAGGAAGCGCAGCCATAGAGGATTGGAGAGTCGGAGAGGAGAGGAGGCAGGTGGAAGGAGTGTGGTGGGGGAGGTGAAGTGGAAGGGTTGCTAGAGAAACCCTAAGGAGGCGCCGCCTCGCTCCTCTCTCTCTCTCTCTCCACCTCTCTAATCCCATGTTCGTGTGGTTTTAGTCTCCGCCCGGACTAGAAATCTTGTAAGGACATAGCAATCCTAGGGGGTGTGGGACTAGTAGTCCTGGTATTAAAGGAACTCCGGACTAGTGGTAAACTTACTAAAATGACCCTTAGTTTGTTTAGGAATTATATATATTAGGGCAATTCTAAGTAATTAAAAATTGTTCTTGTTATAATATGTTATCACATTGAAGAAATTTAACAAAAGGTCAAGATCTAAACATTGGTGGGAGAATGAATTGCGTTTGGGGCTAACACTAATCCTTTTCCAGAGGTCTTCAAAACAAACATGGGATAGACCGGATAGTTGAACCACTAATTCTTTTTCAGAGGTCTTCAAAACAAACATGGAATAGACCAGATTACACGTGTCTATTATGGAATCTCATGCACAAACAAACATAGGACTAATACCAACTAGGTTTTTTTATTTTTTATTTTTGTTATCGGCAAAAATAGTTTTATTAGAAAACTTGATAGCGGTACATCAAGTAAGTAAGGGGAAGGAGGGAAAGAGATACCAACCAATGTTGGATCACCAAATGGACTAAGCCCTAACACCTGAGAGCCTAAAATGCCTGAATACAATAATAAAGCACACAACTTGATGGTCAAAGCCCAATCACCTATGGGCCTAAAATGCCCGAATAATACATTAAAACATAAACCTCAAATGGCCCAAAAGTCCAGGTAAAACAATGAAGCCCAAACAAAAAAAAACCTTAAACCAATCCCTAATATGCTGAGACTAATACCAACTAATGCTTGGACTAAGTCCCTGTATAAATAATCCATTGACCCCAAGCCCACCTAATCCTATCCCCAAACAAACGAGCCCTTTTTATATCACATGTATATCATTGTAATCAAATGAAGTGGAAGAAGGGGACACAACTTCTCCAGCTGTTTTCTGTCTTGAGGACATGAAAATGGTCCAGATTAACAATGAGAAATCAGTGGTCCAGATTTACATGATTGTGAATCTTGACCATTTAGTTTTCTTTCTTAGACCGTTTTCGGGAAATTTTTTCATGTTCTATAACATTTTCGTTTCTGTCCTACTTGCCCAAATGGGAAACAGTTTTCTTTTGTTTACCTTTTTGTCATGTGAATTTGGACCTGGACTATTTCGGAGAAAATTTTCATGTTGACAAACATTTTCGTTTTCTGTCCTACTCCCCCAAATGAGAAACAGCTTTCTTGTACCTTTTTGTTTGTTTTCTTTTACAAAAAGTTTTGAGTGAATCATAACCAAGTTCAGTTCAAAAAATAAAATAAAAAATCATAACCAAGTTTCTTAAGAAAATATTTGACTTTGGTAATCACCTGGCGTTGTCATTGGAAACTTGTCAAAACCCAAATAAGCTAGTAAGCAAAACTCATGGGACTCTAATTGAGTTATCTTGTTGTCTATGTTAATTGACATATTGCTTTGTTTTGTGATTTTCTTTGATAAATTGAGCAAGTTCGCTTCTAAGTCAAATGATGATTAATCTATCGAGATTGAAGGCACAACACAATGCATTTTTATTTGGGTAATGCGGGGATTCCCAGACCAGCTTGTTCGCAACTCGAACTAATCACAATAGACCCTCTCACAGTCATTTCGCACGCTTACTCGTGAGGGTGAGGTGGTCCAAAGAATTACGGGTGAGAAGAATTGTACTAAAATCTTATGAGGGAGCAAAGCTCTTATAGTCTCAGACCAAAATCACCAGGCCAACCCGTCCCAACGTTGTGTTGGGATTTTAGAACAACACGTTCAATCACACAACGCCTTTATGGATCTTGGGAACAAAAATCACAAAACGAAACAAGCAAATAGTCGTGTGTGATAAAAAAACGGAAAGAAAAATACGAGACACAAGATATACGTGGAAAATCTCAATGCGAGGAAAAACTACGAGAGCCACATCAGTCCACTATGACATTAATCGAATCAAGAGTACAAGTCTTCTCGCAATCTCTCTGAGATCTACGTTTTCTCTCACCTCTCTCTGTTTTTCTCTGAAAAACTCGTAACCCTAATTACATGCTAACTGCAATATAAATAGGTCGGGTCCTATGGCCGAAATTACACATCTGTTAGAGAAATCACCACACACACAATAATGGAATATGAAAACAGTAAAGAATCGAACACAGGAAATTTACGTGGTTCTCCAAAACCGGGTACCTCCACAGGAGCGAGAGCGAGTCTATTTATTATGATCAAAATCAGCAAGGGTTTTTACAATAGAGATTATATATAGTCCTACTCTATTCCAACTCTAATTATTCCATACCATAATGCGGAGGGGCTACGCCCCCCGCACCCCCCAATTATTCAATCTTGCGGCCCACCAACGACAACAGTTGGACCCGTGATGGGCTAGATGTCGAGCTCCACTCCGCTCCGTTCCGCTTAGCATCTGGCCTTTCATCAGAACTCCTTGGTCCTCTCCATATGAGCCACAAGTTTCAACAACACCCAAGTCCAAAAATATCATTTTCGTTGAACCACTGCCGAAATCACACACTCAAGTCCATAAATAAGTCGGCTCCGCCCCCACACCCCTGGACTCCACTGCTAAAGCTTGTCGACACCTCAACAAGTTAAACATCAGGCATGTTGTGGGCCTGTGGTTTATGAAAGTTTAATTTGTTTGGCCCAATGAGGAAGTAATTTTATAACCCTTATCTCCATTCAATATAAACCCAGATTAGACTCCAAGCTGCATTGAAAATTGATCACAAACAACAGTGATATCATAGATAGATATATAGTGGTGGTTGGGAGTTGAAGGATTGATATATACATTACGACCCCATTCTCTAATCTACCACTCACTCCCATCACAATTATAACATCTGGACCGTTGACGTGGGTCAATGTTGACCAATAATCAGCGTTCACACATCAACGTACAACACACAACTGGAAGGGGTTGGCCCGGTAGTCTTGACCTAAACTTAGACTTAGGAGTTTGTTCGATCCTAAAATTTAAGGTTCGGTTTTTTTTTTTTTACCCCATGTTTAAGTGTGGAAAGGAATGTTGACGGGACTGTAAAGATTAGTAATTTGAGGTGCGTGTAAAGTGACCCGTAACACCGTGCATTTAAAAAAACTTGCAACATACAGCTCACAACCTAACTTAAATACATGGGCCGTCTTTGATTGGATAATACACCAACATCTAACTGTACATCAATCAATGTAGACTCTCTCTCTCTCTCTCTCTCTCTCTCTCTCTCTCTCAAATTTGCCATGTAGTTCGGTTCACGGTTATTAGATAACCAAAGAACTGCATTATAGAAGGGAATGTCATCACCTTCTTCTTTGACTAATAACTGTCGTACTGAATGAAGCAAAAAAGTTGCGGGGCGAGCTGCGGACATTGTGGATTCTTATACATAATATTCCATGTTTTTCATTACCAGAGTCGGCTTGGACATACGCCAAAAGATGCGGCCGCATCTAGCCCCCAAAATTTTGAGAATCGGGGACCTGTAGTGAGAGTGAGCATTCGCGGCTGTCCGCTCGGCAATCAACGGTCCGGATTATCTAACATAAAAGATAAGTGCCTTACATGTAGGATAATTACATTTAATCAGGACCGTTGATTGCCGAACGGACGGTCGTGATTGCTCACTACAGGGGTGTAGTGAGTACTAACTCATTACTCATTACAAGCCCCCTGAATCCTAAATTTTGACTAATTTTAAGGGCCTCCAAATATTTTGTACCCTTATATATAGTCATACATCTATAATATTCAATAAACTTTAGCTATGTTATCCTTTTGAAAAAAATAGTGTCTAAACTTGATTATGAGAGCTTAATTACTACTTTTGCGGCGAAAAATGTGAGAAGGGTAATGTTTAAGTAATATATTTCGGAGTAACGTATATAATTATTATCGAGCTCTGTGTTATTATTGTTTTTAATTCTTGTAGTCTTTTTTTTTTTTTTGTACTATACAATGGGCCTCAAAAATAAAGTTCGCATCCAGCCTAAAAAAACTCAAAACTGGCACTGTTCATTTCTACTTTTTTTTTTTTTTCTGTTATTTTTGTTTATCTAATCGTTAAGAGAGATTTACAATCTGATTCGCTTCGGCTTTCGGTGAGAGCTATGAAAAACAGGCTCAAAAGAAAAGAATTAAAAAAAATAACAATAATAATTTGGGTTCGCTTTGTTTTTAATTTCTAAGAATAGTAGTAGGGAGCCTCCTTAATCTGCTTTGCCTCTCTGATGATCAAGGGAACCTAACTATTACTAATTCATTAGCTAGTTAGCCTACAAGTTCGGGGCGTCTCCAAGGATGAAGATGATCTTCCTTCCTTGACTCTCAAATGCCCTCTAGACGGGCATTTTCGTTACACTCGTTCGCCAGGTCAAATAAAATGGGCGAACAACAATCGCTAGTTTACACTTTGACCCGAATAACATGGAACATGTGAAATCCGATGTGAATCAATCTCCTAAGTGAAGTTGTAGAAGGAAGGTGACTTTCATGCACATTTTTTAGGGAATAATAATAATAATAATAATAATAATAATAATAATACTAAGCCTCATCTTTTATTTGTCAAAATTACTCAACCACCCCATCATTGACTGTTTTTAGGAGTATTATATTTTGCAAAGTTACAATGGAAACGAAACTGTCAAAATCACTCTTCCGGTACGAAATTACAGATGTTTACAAATTTTTTACCAACCATTTGAATATTACTACCAGTGTTACGCAAACAAAAAGGATTGATAGTTGATTACGCTTTTATGACTTTCTCCCATTTTCGCAGTTGTTCTTCGGTCTTACAAGTTTGAAAGCTACAAAAAAATTCCATATTGTTAAGGTTTTTAAATTCCTTGTCAAGATATGTTTGAGAATATATATAGCACTATACTTGTCTTCCTAGAGTGACATTATTAGTGGGTTTGGTATTAACGTATATACTTCATGTTGGAAAAAATGTTCACTTTGTGATAAAACCAATAAAATAAATGCAATAAATAATCAAAACTTGAAATCTGGAAATCGACGAGGATGAAAAGGTGATCAAGGCGAGTGTGACACTCTGTACTTAAGACGGAATTGTCCCCTCTACGGTGCTTACAGTTTGCATAGATGTTTATCTCCCAGTACTACTTGATCGAACGCTCCACCTAAGCAGCACTACAATCAGTGGGTCAGTGGAACCTCCTATTGTTTTGCACTCTCTTAACACGAATGACTCGACTTGTGTTGGGGTGCAGACAACCTTCAGCAGTACCAGAGGGGTGGGGGCGGGAGCCCCCACGGGACACGAGGGACCTAATTATTTTGAGGGACCTCGGTGTGTAATTTCGGACATAGGCCCGACCTAATTATTTCGTTGTTAGTGTGTAATTAGGGTTATCAGTTTTCAGAGAAAAACAGAGAGGGGCGAGAGAAAACGCAGATCTCAGAAAGATTGCGAGAAGACTTGTACTCTTGATTTCGATTTCATAGTGGACTGGTGTAGCTCCCGTGGTTTTTCCTCGCGTTGAGGTTTTCAACGTATATCTGTGTCTCGTTTCTTTTCTGTTTTTCCATTACGTACGATTACTTGATTTTCTGTTCTGTGATTCATTGTTTCCAAGATCTGTAGGGGTGTCGTGGGGTTGCGAAAATCCTAACAACTTGATGAAATTATGAACAATAAAAATCTCTTCCTAGAATGAATGAGAAACCCCTTATTTATAGAGATGTTCCTGACTCTACGAAAAAGTCACGAAAGGAAGTGACACAACTATTCATCCAAATAGATGCCACCGAACAAACACAACTCTACTCTTAAAATTTTTATTGACACATTAAGGAAAATATAATATCCAAAAATATTTTCCAACAATCCCCAACGTGAATGAAATAGACTGGACAAACAATGCAAACGACAGAGAGAGTACAAATGAAAATTTCCTGCATGGTATAAGTAGTTTTTGGCCTTTAACCTTCCCATGTGAAACATTATCGGATTTACTTGCTAATCTGTGGACGTGATGCCTTGAACTGTTCAACGTTTTGCGCAAAACCTAGACAACAGAATTCACACAGAATCTTTCCAAACAAAGTTGGTTCTCACGGCTGTGCCCATTTTGGCCCTGGAACACCAACTGGTTTCAGAGAGTGTTTTTCAAGAATTCAGCCTTAGAATTAAGTTCTTATAGAAGCAACCCACTTCACACTCACATAGGTGATCTTTTTATTCATAGTATCCTGCAATACCCCACTTGAATAGATATAAGAATTATTAAAAATTAAACTCAACCTAAACCGCTAGCTGCAGGCATCACTATTTCATCATAGGAATGAGTTGGAGAGATATCTCCTCAGTGATATTCCGAAGTCATCCGCCACTTGATTGTCCCTTTAATTTGAACCTAGATCTTGAAATCTCCAGCCAACTTACAACACACAGCTCACTACAAATACTTGTCTTTGATTGGGTATTACACCAACATCTAACTGTACATCAATTAATGTACTCTCTCTCTCTCTCTCTTAAATTTGCCATGTAGTTCGGTTCACAGTTAGATAACCAAAGAACTGCATTCCAGAATGTCATCACCCCCTAAGCTAAGCTTCTTCTGTTGCTAATAACTGTCGTACTGGATGAAGCAAAAAAGTTGTGGAAGCTGTGGACAATATCTGTTGGATTATTGTGGATTTTTATACACAATATTCCATGTTTTCATGATTTACTTTTTTTGTGTGGTTATTTTTTTTTATTTTGTCATTAACAAAGATTTAAAATCCGATTCGCTTCAACTTTCGATGAGAGCTAGAAAAAACACACTCAAAAGACTAGAATAAACCAAAAAAAAAAATACTAATAATTTGGCTTCGCTTTGTTTTGAATTCTAAGATTAGTACGGAGCTTCGTAATATGCTCTGTCTCTCAGGATGATCAAGGGAACCTAACTAGTTCATTAGCTAGTCAGACTACGAGTTCGGGACGTCCCCACGGATGAAGATGATCCTCCCTTGACACTCAAATGCCCTTATAGACAGGTATCTTCGTTACACTCGTTCAGCGCGTAAAAAAAAAAAAGGCGGACAACATCACTAACTTACGCTTTGACCCGAATAACATTGAACATTCGAAATCCGATGTGAATCAACCTCCAATAAGTGAATCCACCTCCAACATTCGAAATCCGCTCATCTTTTATTTGTCAAAATTACTCAACAACCCCATCATTGACTGTTTTTACTACTAGTAGTATTTTGCAAAGTTATAATGAAACAAACTGTCAAAATCACTTTTCCGGTACGAAATTACAGGTGTTACAAATTTCTTTCTCCCATTTGAATATTACTACCAGTTGTACGCAAGCAAAAAGGATTGATCATAGTTGATTAGTTGATTTTTATTGGAAGTTAATCCTATATATATATATATATACGGAAATCTTTTTATCCACACTCCCGGAAATAAGAAAAAAATGGATTTTTTTTGTGTTGTAAATTATTTTTGGAAAATCCGATCCGTCCAATGTGTTCAGAATGTGTTTTCAAGGGTCCTCGTGGAAAATCTTCAAAACTGCTTGGATCAAGCCCTTCCCGGTATTTTTTTTTTTTGAAGATTTTCCGCATGGACCCTTGAAAACACCTTCTGAACACATTGGACAGATCGGATCGTCAAAAAAATGTTTGGATCATGAGGTCCGGAAATGAAAAGTCTGGATGTGAAGCTTAACCTATATATATATATAGCATTATATATACTTGTCTTCCTAGAGTGACATTAGTGGGTTTGGTATTAACGTATAGACTTCATACACACTAATTTTATCACATGGACTGGTCGTCTCTCTCACACACACAAACATCTGTTTTCTGTATCAACAATGATACATTTTCTGTATCAATTAATAATGATACAGACACATACGTATATGTCCAGAAGGACCAAAACTGTCTAATATACACGAGAACTGTCTAATATACACGAGTCCAACACAGCGACATCTCTAGCAATTTTTTCAAGTTTTTTTCTAGATTACCTTAACTCTAGTACTAGTTTATGAATCAATAAATATATACAAAAAAAATCTCATATATGTTTATGCATGGATAGTGCAATCAAAAAACATAATATATATACACACACATACATATATACTAATTTTCGAAGAGTACTTGTCATGGTTTGAGTTAAGCAAAGATTAGACTGCGCATTTATCTACTAATCTTCTTTTTGGGGAAATTGTAGCGAATGGATTGGTACGCATTTAAAGATATGCTCTTATTTTCGAAGATATGGAGTCAAGTATCGTTTAGGAAAACAAAACCAAAACACTATACCAAAATCAATATTTCGGGTAATGCGTTCGTTGTCCACTTTATTTTTTAAGTTTGTCGTTACGGGTGCTGACATTATTTCGGCTACTGCATTAGTTGTTCAATTATTGATTAATTGGACTGATGGATGTTCATTATCTACATATATGGTTTAGGTTCAAATAAAGCCTCAAAATCAAATTTCTACTGATAAATTTTTAAATTTTTTAAAGAAATGGTTAATGGTACTCCGCCAGTGCTCCCAAAAGGTAGATACGAGATCCATACACATCGGATATTGGGGGACAAATCAAATCAACTAATTGAACTTCTAGGATTGAATGATTCTAATACAAAGGGTCTTTACTCTTTAATCAACAAAGCTCCAATTATAGCAAGTACAAACCCCCAAATTATAAGCTTTGTTATTTCGGGGTCAGTCCATATTGAGATTTGCTCTGACTTAAATTAGGCTTCCCGCAAATAGATGGTGTGATTGGACACTCAAAATTAATTGAGGTATATTAAATAAGCTGAACCAGACACCTCAATTTTAAAAAAAACAATACATACCCCGAATTAAAAGTAAACAAAAGTTACGAACAGATACTACACTTGATCTTAGCCAAAAGGCCGAGAAATGTATAAAAGAAAATAAAAGTTGAACCCTAAAACTGATATGATATTTTTGGAACTGTTGGGAAAAGAAAGTTACTAGTAATCAATAGTCGGAAAAATAATGTGGCGGTGGTTCAAACTTGGTTATCTATGTCTACTATTTACTATAATGCAGTTGGGGCGCCGGTTGATCTCTGCATAATGAGAGACAGAGAGAGGATGCGATGGATTTGTATTCATGGGTCCCGAGAGGTTTTAAATTTCGGGATCGGGATACGTAACGGTATTTGTGATACAGTCAAATATCGGCCGATATCGGCCTGTATCGGGCCGTATATCTGTCAAATATCGGTATCGGTCCCTTGAAAAACCGATACGTCGCATATCGGCCGATATTTAAATCCTCCCGATTCTCTCCAATCCAATATTTGGAGTGGACGGACAGTTTTCATCTACACCGTCTATTTGTTGCAATAATGGTTCTGTTTTGCTACTTGATTGATTAGAAAAACCGAACTATTACTTGCAGCAAATAGACGGTGTAGATGAGGACTGTCTCCAATCTAAGAGTGGATCCATTTCCTTTTTTTCATTAATGTAAGAGAGAGACGCTTGAGCTATATACATAATTACATACAAATGAAAAAAAGCTAGAGATAATATATGCCCTATGTGTCCACATGTCCGTACCCCACTTTAAAAAAGAAAAATTAAAACAAATCGAGACAAAAGAGGAGCCACGTCTAGAAAAATAGGAACGAGGAGTGTTGGTGTGCACTCCAGCCCTAGTGTGTTGTATCAGGGCTGTCAGATGCGTTTTTAACGGCTCGGATTTTATCTCGTAATAATAACTAAACATGTAAGATATGATTTATGAAAAAATAACAATTAAGACAACAAACGTCCAAAATGAATATGATACTTGCTACTTCTCAAAGGACAAGTAATAGGTAGCGATGACAAATTTGAATCCACCTACCCGAGAATTTTTACCTCTTATTATAGTGTGTGCTCCTAGAAGTGCACGTATCCAAACTTTAGGTTCAGCCTAACGTTATTATTGGATGATTTTTTTTTTCCTATATTAAATTTTGTTAGTCTTGCGTGAAATTTTTGTGAATAAACTCAAAAAATGAAATTTAAAAGGTAAAAAATTATGAACAAAAAATATAAAAACGATTCATTCAGATAAAAAGTACTCCAAATTTTATTTTATTTTTGTCTTTAATGAACTTTTAATATAAGTTTTACCTTTTAGATTCCTCTCGTCAAGAAGAATTTTAGTAATCCGTATAAAATTAAAGCAAAGATTAACAAATATTTTATAAGAATGAAAACATTTGTAAAAACATAATCAAATAACAAAATAAGGCCCACATGTACTCAAATTAACTCCTATGTATACATGCATTTCAATTACACGTGACAGAGGCGTATGTATCAGGGATACCTAATTTCTTAAATTTAAGGGGAGTGATTTTCACACCCCCCAAATTGTTATCCACACCCCTTTTTTGTCTTCTAGTGAAATTTTCATGTGTACAAATCTCACTAAAAGACAAAAAGGGGTGTGGATAACAATTTGGGGGGTGTGAATATCAATTGCCAAATTTAAATGTAAGACTAATATATTCATTATATATGTACGTAGCTTTTTCATTGAAAAAACATGGACCCCACCACCCTCGTTTGACAACATTAGTCAGATTGCATTTTTTTAACCATTGACATAAACTTTTCATGATAACTTGAAAGAAATAACAATCTTGATCGAACCTTAAAAAAATGACCAAATCCCCAAATATATGCAGAAGAAGTTTGATAATCTGGTGAACAAAGCCCATGTGATTATGTATAGTTACGTCTAAGCCAACTCCTAGTGCAAGAAAACTGCAACGTAAGTACTTTTTAGTTGTTAATCCGCAGGCAGTTTTCGTGTAAACCTGCAATTACATTATTGTACATATATCGAGTCTCACTTAGGCCTCCTTTGGCAAAAGAACTTGGGGGAATTACGTTTCTGAGGCAAGGAGGGCAAATTATTCCACTTTCATGGAACACTTTTTGGGAATCACCTCATGCATGACAAGGAAAATAATAATTCCACATAAGTGGCACCAGGAGTTTGATTGACGAAATTACCCTCAGGTTGAAAACTATCCCTCACTCGACTAATATGAGTGCAAGGATTTGGTTCGGAAGTGCAACACAATTGCATTAAAGGTGCAATAGAAATGGACCCATGGTGCAATGCCGATAATATGGACCGACATGTAATGTTTTTTTTTTTTAGTGCAACACACTTACATGCAAGGTGCAATTGAAATAGACATAGGGTGCCAAAAATAAAAAAAATTAAGTGCAACACAATTGCATTAAAGGTGCAATAGAAATGGACCCAGGGTGCAATGATGAGAATTTATTTCTAGAAACTTTGGTTTGACAACACACTAGCACCCTCATATGGACCAACACAAATGCAATACTTTTTTTTTAAGTGCAACACAATTGCATTAAAGGTGCAATAGAAATGGACCCAGGGTGCAATGCTGGGAATTTATTTCCAGAAACTTTGGTTTGACAACACACTAGCACCCTCATATGGACCAACACGAGTGCAGTGCTTTTTTTGTGAGTGCAATACAATTGCATTCAAGGTGCAATACAATTGCATTCAAGGTGCAATATAAATGGACCCAGGGTGCAATGCTAGAAATTTATTTCTAGAAACTTTGGTTTGACAACACACTAGCACCCTCATATGGACCAACACGAGTGCGATGTTTTTTTTTTTTTTTGGTGAGTGCAACACACTTACATGCAAAGTGTAATTTAAATAGACCTAGGGTGCCAAAAAAAATATTTTTTTCCCAAGGCTCATTTTTTTCCAGGGTGCAATTAAAATGGACCCAGGGGTCAATCTGCAATTTACAAAAGCTCTTGGCCACACTATATCTTCTTCAAAGGTCAAGGGTGGTCCAATGTAATTTTTTCAAAGCAACTCAAAATCATAACAGTAGGTTCGTTTCGTTACCCACTGGGTTTGGACGTGGACATGCCGGCGGCCGTCCTTGCGACTTCCCAAGCCCTTGGGCCCATATCCTCTGGCCTTGAAGGTCACTAAATGGTGGTTTAGGTATTCTCTCTCAGGTTTCATCCAAAGATTTGGAAAAACCCTTGTTTCAAAACCCTGCCACTGTAATAGGACGAGATTCACCATGGATATCGCATTCTTTCACCGAAAAACTCTGGCCCTTGTTTTACGCATTCTTTCACGTCGTTTTATGATTTTGTTTCTTGTTTCATCGAATGATTCGTTCGTTATTGCTTCTGTATCCGTGATTTTGATTTGGGTATAATCTGGGTTTGATCAAGACTACAAAACTTCGAATTTCAGTTGAAGTTTTTTTAGGGTTTTGCGATTTTGGGCGTTCGTTGGAGAGCCCTTCTGCTCCTTTCTCGCCGGTGGTCGTGGTGGTGAGGCCGATATGTATTACGTTGATTTGGTGAGGGAAGATGGGGGTTAATTTGCAAAGGATTTTAAGGCTCAGGGTATTTTTGTCCGAGAATTTTTCTCATGCCATGAAGTTGGAATTATTTTTCCTTCACCCATCAACTGATGATTTCCAAGAAGTGTGTCATGAAAATGGCATTTTTTGCCCCTTTTCCCACTGAACAGTCATTTCCCCAAAGAACTTAAACTGGATTTTTTTTTTGGGTGGTATGCAGGGTGTCTCGGACTTGCTTGTTCGAACTTCGGACTAATCTCGTCCCCTTACACAGCCCTTTCACGTGCTTTCGTACAGGGTGAGGTGACTCTAAAAGTTGCTGTCGATGGAAATCGAACTTGAGATTTTCAGAGAGAGCAAATCCCTAAGTCTCGATCCAAGATCATCAATCCAACCCTTGAGATTACTTTATGCAGATTTTACTCTTAAATTACAGAAGTCACCTCTCATTAACTACGTACCCCACCCTCCAATATTTAATTCCTTCCATTCAGAAAAAATTATAGTCTCTGGGTTGTTTGTGATGGAGTATTTCAGAGTCAGCTCTCCAGAATTCAAGAAAAACTAGTTTTTTGTAAAAAAAATACACAATAGAGACAAACTTTGAGAATCAGTATTGGATGAGCTTTTGGATTCTCATTATTTCCCCTATTGACAAAAAGACCAAATTAACCTGACATTTTTAGAAAAATACTATGAACTTGTCTGGTTGTATTAACGTTGCCCGAGCTTTATGATTTATTTTCCATCTCTATCACCAAATAATAATACATTCAATTTTTGTAAGAAAATATTTGTGAGTTGTGACTTTCTTCTTAAGAAAAAAAAAATGGAGATTTTCAAATATGGAACACAAATATTTGTGTAGTGGAAAAACCAAATGATATTTAATAATAACATATAAAAAATAAATATACTCCTAAAAAGAATTATTCTTACACATTATAATACAAAAATAAATAACCGAGGGCAACATGGTAAAAAACCAATCCATAATCTATTTTGAAGATTATAAATTCCAAATACTACTTTAATTTGTTTCAAATTAAATATATTTTGCACATATCCCCAAAACACTCTACAAATTCGTATTTAATTCAGACCATTATCCAAAAATATACCATTGACAATCCAAAATGAAAACACAAAAGAAATAGATAGGCTCCCAAACGGGATCTTAATTTTTTTTATTTTAAATGTTGATTATTAAATTACATTTTGTTTAAATTTGATGGATGATGAATCTTGGAAAATGTTTGTTCTCAGAAAGAAATATAAAGATATTGGCGATTGAATTTTTCTTTTATAGTCTTTTCGCAAGGAATAGAAAGAAAATTTATTGTTGAAATGTTCTTCGTTTTAATACAAGTTAGTCTCACTAAATTCAAATTTAGCTCGGCCACTCTTTGAATGGTGGATATTGAGATCTAGAGAGAGAAAAGGAAGGTTTTCTGTGCGGTAAAAGTTCCGTCTTTATCAAAATAACATAAATGTTATTCAACTTTCAAAAACTATTTCTTTGAACCATTCATGTTTTCAAGAACGGTTTTCCATTTAAAATATTTTGTTACATGATTTTTGAACAAAACCCAATTTTCCAGTCTACACTAGTACAAAATTGGTTTGCAATGTCCTAAAAAATTCTTCCTTACCACCTACCTAATATGTATAATACTAATTATACGTGTTTGGCTCGTTTATAAAAATAACTAGACTAGCTAGAGACTAGAGAGCCTCATTCATTGAGCATGAAAGAGATAGGAGTATCTCTCAACCATGTGAATGCGCTCATGTGATGTATGGGGATTTACAGCGTGTACCACAAAGTGTCTTTTTAGCTTCACAAAATAAGCCAAAAGTCAATTTGTTTCACTCTCTAAAAAGTCAATTTCTAAAAGACAGTTGAATGGAAGGAAATGTACCACGGACGCCTAAACTTTGGCTAAAATGTCCATTCTGCCTTTGGATTTCATTAATTCTATTGGCTAACGACGCATTTTGAATTCTTTATTGCCGCGGGCAAAGTCGGGGAGAACTTCTGAATTTTTTTCAATATTGGACCGTGGACAAATACGAACCTTTCGTTATTAGGTTAGCCATACACTTCACATGTTTGTAGCGATTCACATGGCATCATCAAATGATACAAGTCTTGGATAAGAATCGACAACGCACTAGAATGCCCTAGTCGACGATCCAGTATTATGTATAATAAGTCAGTGAAGTAAAAAAATAAAAATAAAAAATCAGTGGAACAAGCAATCTTTTTGTTATCAACTTTACAAGTGAAAAAACCAATATTTTAGCTTAAGTCAGTTTTTGTGAAACAAGGCCTTAGCCTTAGTTTCTGTGTATTTTTAGAAGGAAAATGCTCTATCCATTTCACTGCATAACATATTCAGCATCATCGCGACACGTGTTAACAAGCTTGAAATGAGTTGTAAATTGGCAGGTAAGATGTTTATTAAAGACTGGAAATTAATAAGACAAGTATCCACAAGAAAAATATATAATAACAACAACAAGACAAGTGCTGACATGCTTGAAATGAGTTGTACATGCTATGTAAAGTGCATGTCATAAATATGGGATATAAACGTCCTTAACAAGGCATTGTAAAAAGTAAATATTCCTTCTTCTTTTTTTAAACTACGCAAAATAAAAATTCAGTGATGCAACTCTCTCAAAATGATTCATGATGCCTATTTTCGTGGCCGGTAGGCTTGAAATTGAGAGGAGTTTAATTGAGCCCTTTTTCTGATGACTAAAAAATACACATCTTTTTTAAAAATCAATTTTTTTCCTCAATAAATTTTCCTTCTCCTGTTCAATATTTTTGAAATTTTTTAAAAATAATGCCAGAATTTGTGAAGCCCGTGGTGAGACAGTAAGGGCAAAGGCACTTAATTAAATTTGGCACAAAGGCAATTCATTTTGGGAACATTATAGAGATATACATTGAAAGACCCCGATCGATCCAGCATTCATGTTGTCTCCGAAGAAACAGCACCATCCCCGCTCCGCACAGGACAATATACGTAGTTAAGTGTGTGAGAGGTATTAAAAGGCGGTTGCTGTGTTTGGTGAACAGGAAAATTGCAAAACTGCATCATAGGAAACTTTACACAAACAAGCATGTAACTCCTAAACTAGTCAAATATTGAATGGACGAGTAAACCAATCACAAGAAGACACGTGTGGTTAGTCTTCACTTCAAGTGATGACGTGTCATCTCCTGGTATGTGGATGAAACTTTTTAGTTGAACAAAAATAGTAGTATGGCCCACTAAGAGCGTCCTCGTCAGGGGAGGCAAATCTCCTTGATGGCTAAATTGTTGAGTGAGAGGGGGAAAAAAACTCCCAAAATAAAACTCAACAATTTTTTTGTAAATCTGCAAAAGTTATAACTTTGCTACAGTAACTCGGTAAATCCTCTGAGACACTATTCGCAGGTTAAAACAATTCTCTATCCTGATTTCCTGAATAGAGAGTCTGATTTTGTGAGTTTTTTAAAAAGTGACTTGTTAATTTATAAAAGGTGTTTTTGAGGTTAAATTTTGCCCAATTTTTATTGAGCCTGACGAGGATGCTCTAAATACCTTAACTACACAAATGAGTCAATTGAGTCACATGATTACTGCACTCATAACCATACTCCACTTTTGTAGGAGTATTTCCCTTTTTGTGTCATGGGAGAAGATTCTTCCCAGCTTGGGGTTTCCAACCAACTATTTAACCTACAATTTTAGGCCAAAGTACAGTTCAACTTCAATGATTCAAATTGTTCATCAGATACAACAAAGGTATATTGTCGGTTGCAGGAAATTACACTGATGGTTTAAGCCACATGAATACCAAACTTATTTTTAATAATACTATGAATTGTAAAGTAGGATTTCGAGAATATTTAAGGCATGTCTTTTTCAAAGCCGAGTTTGATCGACCTAATTTTTACAAGTAAACGGTCCATAGTAAGCATTATGGTGTGCACCAATCCGTAAAGCTGTAGCATCTATTTCGAGAATGAATCCAAAAGTCGTTCTTGGATTTATGTATCAACTCTTTAAAAAAAATGATATGACTAATCAGAACTGATCGTCACCCATATTCATACTAATTACTAATATAGTTTGCCAACTACATTGATAAAATTAGTATTAACTATGTGTAGGTAAGCCTAAAGAAAAGTCTAAAAATAGACGGAATCCAATTAATAAGATCATATAAAGCTAATGGTCCCAACCCTAACTTACAACCACCCCAACTGTCCTCGGCAACAATTGTGACTTAAATTAACATCACACACAAAAAAAAAAGTACTCATTTAATTAAAACCTCCATTTAGGATCCTTTATTTATGAATTGGCTTAAAAATATGATACGTGGATGTCCCTATTATGTGAGCTGGCAGGTCACGTACGATTGGCTCAATTGCATAAATTTGGTGATAGAGATCACTAGTATAGTTGATGAAATAAGTGCAGTTCTTTGGATTTTTCAAGAAAGCAAAATAAAATGCAAAGAAAATGAAAATTTAAATATATATATACACACACACACACACACATTTTGTTCTTTTCTGTTGTTTGGTTGAGCTAAACGAATGAAAAGACTATTGAACAGGTGTTTTCTATGGCTAATAAAGGAGTCAAACGAGCAGATCAGTTGATCATTTAATTATTTTTTTTTAATTTTTTTTTTTTGTCTAAACCACCGGTATCCGGAAGCCCACTGGACCCTGACTAAATCCGGTTCGAGCTGGGTCGGTCCACGAAGAGGTAAAGCTCTCCCAGCGCAAGTTTCCTCCATTCACAAGACTCGAACTCGAGACCTTGCTTAAGGGAAACAAGTGCCGAACCACTTGAACCAATCTGCGTTGGTGATCATTTAATTTTGATTTGTGTAGTGGGCTGAAATATACAGTCCTCAAGGACCTAAAGGATCAATAGCCTCACCAGACTCACCGTCAAGCGCAGCCAAACCGTGGCACGTGGCCGAGCCGTAACACATGGCTGAACCGGTGAGTTCGGCCCAACTTTTCATCTCATCGTCAGGCATAACCGAACTATAGTACATCGCCGAGCGGCAACACATATCCGAATCGCTGGGTTCGGATTAAATACTCATCTCACTGTCAGGCAAGGCCAAACAGTTGTACATGGCCGAACCAGTGGGTTCGGAGCAACTACTCATGTCATTAGAGTCGGTGCCGAACAATGCCACTCGGGCCGAACTGATGGGGTAGGACACTCCTAACTGGTCTTAGCTGCTATTACACGTCACATTGCACAAGTAATCGTTCTCATTCTTATCTATAACGTCAGATGTGATGTCAGCCGAACAATGTGTGACACGCGTCAAATGACAATTGATTGCACGTGCTTGTAACTGCCTAGATTGCCATCGTCATGTGTGACGTCAGCCGAGCGATTACCATGCGTGCTAGGCACGAGGGTACTTGGAGCCCAAGTCAAGCTCTCCCAATAAAAGGTAAGGGGTACAGCCTTAAAGAGGTACGCTCTACACATAATCTACCCTCTCAACCCTAGATCTGAGTTCTTGTTTCTTCTTCTTCCTCTCGTACTTACTTGATCGTCGGAGTACCATTCTGGACTCAATGGTCCAGTCCGGTCCTAACTAGATGCTAAGTGTGCAGGCGAGGAGCTCAAATGATCAAGGGAAGATCATTCACCAATTGATCAATTAGTTCGAGGAAGACTGATCAAATTAAGAAGTTGTAGCTCCACAATTAGGATTGTAGACTTTGGCCCACTGCAATTGGAACGCTTAATAAGCTTCAACAATATGTTCAAACTTCGCTTGTTTGTGAGGGTAAATTTTAAGCGAGTTTTGATCGAAGTCATCACGAGTCAATCTTAGAAAGAGTTATAATAATTGGAGAGAGAAATGAGAATAATAATTGGGTTAAGAGGTATGAGTAGAGAGAGAAATATGATTAATGATTGGAGAGATGAGAGATGGGGAAAGAATCTTTTTGAAATTTTTTTTAGAAATGTAAAGTGAACATGATTCCCATAGAAGGAATTTCGATTTCTTGGTGATGTCTCTCTGGAGTCAAATCAGAAATAAACTTTTCCCATGAATTACGGCAAACTCAAATAATCCTCGGACTTTATGAAAACCCAAGTCTGTTGTCCAAGGTTGGCTCCCAAAGAAATTGTTGGAGTGATCATTTCCATCTAGCACCAACACGTAACACGTTTGATGGTTCTTTTACCAATATCACTGAAAACTATGCCTAAAATTAAGGAAAATGCTAAACTCCGCTCTTAGAGCATCTCTAGTGCACTACCTAAAAATGTTTGCTAAAGTGTACATCTAAGCACATGTGAGACCTTATTTTGTGTGCTAAGAACTTAATTAGCTAGCTAAGGAGAAATGCACTTTAATGGGGCTCCCTAAAAATGTTCATTATCTTTTGAGTGGGACCCATTTAAGTGGTGAGGGGTGCCAAGTGGTCCCACAAAATTCTCTTCTCCTTCCCTTCTCTCTATCTCTCTCCTCTTTCTCTCTCCTTAAGCCACTCCCCAAATTTAGGTAGTCACTTAGGGCACTTTAGGTAGTGAGGGGTGCCACCTAGGATTTTAGGGAGCCAATTTTTGTGCACTAGAAACCATTTTTTTAGGTTTTTCTTAGCTAACTAGTTAGAGCACTTTAGGTAGTGATTTTAGATAGTACACTAGAGATGCCCTTAGAGCGGACGATAATGCGTAACAGATATACTGATATTCGAGAAAAATGTATTAATATTTGTGAAAATATATTATTATTCGTGAGACGTGTGTAGAAATCCGAATTCAATTATCTTTTACACTCGCCTAGTAGGCGGAGGTTAGCAAGATCATAAAACTAACATAAACTTATAAAATTGGCTGCCGGCCCAATGAAGTTCAGCTCGTGATTGTGCGTGAACGGTTTACATCAAATGAAAATGAGACGTAATTTACTTGAAGAACTAAGCAAAAAAATTTACCCCTGAATTTAACCAAAATTGAATCAACGTTTTGAAAATCTATATGTTGAGGTTGTTAAAAATACTCCCGTCTGACAAATAGACTTGCAATTTTCAGATAAAAAAATAAAAGACTTCCGTTCATAATTTTTAGTACAAAAAATTCAAAAAATTATGAACGTAAGTCTTTTATTTTTTATCCGAAAAATTACACGTTTTTTTTGCAGGAGACTATCAAAATAGAACAGAGAGAGTATATTCTTGGTATTTTTTTTGGGGGGGAATATTCTGCTTTCTAAGCAGAAAATTTGAAAATAAAAACTACTACAAATCAAGGAAAATGTCATAATGACAAAACATGCTGAAAGTTTAGTTAAATAAAAACTACTACTACAAATTAAGGAAAATGTCCATAATGACAAAATATGCTGAAACTTAGTTCTCTTTTATACGAAAGTATACAAAGGTGACCAACTAAGCTAACCACGGTTGATTATAAACCATTATTATCAATTTTGTTAGATTTGTCGAACTTCAGTAAACTGATTCGGACACTCAAGGACCGTCAACCAAATAAATGACATAAATAGTTCCAGCTAAGAGAGCGTTGTATAATTTGATGGAAACTATTCCTGCAACATCTTCTTCCCTTCATTAAATCCCCTCATCTACCTCCATTCATTATTCATACCCTTTCTCTCCCTTATATGAAAAAAAAAAAAATTGGGAACCACATGCCCGAGCCTATGTGGAACATGAACGTTGCATCCGGGACGTCCAAAAGTGTATTAGACAGCCCAGATTGAAATCCTCACTCTTATCCTCTCTCTCTCTCTTGTATCTCTCTGTAATCCAGACCTTTCAAAACCAAACTAAACAGCCCTGGTAGCCAACCCATTTTAGCCTTTAAATTTCCCCACCCCCTCCCATCCTCTCGGTCCAATCCACCCCCCTCCCTCTCTCTCTCTCCAAAATTCTCGTACTCCCTCTCTCTCTAAAAAAAAATGCCTCAAACTCTACCGGACTTCTCGGCCTCTGTGAAACTCAAGTACGTCAAACTGGGCTACCAGTACCTGGTCAACCACATTCTCACCTTCTTGCTCGTACCCATCATGGCCGGGATCCTGATCGAGCTGCTCCGAATGGGTCCGGACGAAATCGTGAGCGTCGTGAAATCACTTCAGTTCGATACCGTCCAAATCCTCTGTTCTTCCTTCTTGATTATTTTCGTATCCACCGTCTACTTCATGTCCAAGCCTCGGTCGATATTCCTCGTGGATTACGCGTGTTATAAGCCCCCTGTCACTTGCCGCGTGCCCTTTGCCACCTTCATGGAACACTCCAGGTCAGTGGCTCAGGCTAAGTTTCCGCTATTGACTAGATGTTGTTCATATAATTTGGAATGTTTAATATTGTAAAATTTAACCTTCAATTTATTTCACTTAAGCTGAATTTTCGCTATTGACTAAACAATGTTCATATAATTTGGAACGTTTAATATTGTAATATTTAACCTTCAATTTTTTTCACTTAAGCGCTAAGTTTCCACTATTGACTAAACGTTGTTCATATAATTTGGAAGTTTAATATTGTAATATCTAACCTTCAATTTATTTCACTTAAGCTGAATTTTCGCAATTGACTAGAAGTTCGCAATGTCGTATTTAACCGTTAATTTATTTCAGTTAAGCTGAATTTTCACTATTGACTAAACGTGTTCACATAAATATTTTGTTTTTGCTGATATATAGTCTTATAAATTGGAGGGTTAATAATTTATTAATTATGTTACAATACTCAGATACCTAGAATGATGTACTCGTATGTTACATGTAAATTAAAAGACATGATACGTATTTTTTGGGACAACTCTAGCGTAAATCGATTCGGACACTTTGATTTTTGATTCACAAATAGAAAGTCTATCGATTTGGTTTGGTCCGGTTTTATTTCGATAGATTTTAGATTCGGGTTTGTATTTTAACTCTTTCACACATTAAGAACGCTTAGATTGTAATTTTAGACATCGGATTTGCATGCAATTTACACTGCATTTTTTTTTCAAATTATTATTATTATTATTATTATTTGACAGAGACCCCCATTTGAATATTTGTTGAACAACCTAGAGTATCCATTACTCACGGGAGAAAACTTAGTATAATATTTGTAAATCCTAATGTAAATCCTAGTATAATATTTTTAAATATTTTTTTATTGATGACTTGAATAATACTCCGAAGATTTTACTCGTAAATAGACGGGTCGATTTATTTAAGATTTTATGTAGGCCTCGTTTGGCTCCAGCTACTCTTTGCTTGTTCACCTAATTTTTGCTTGCCATATTAAGAAACCAAATAAATGAGTTTGAAAATTGTATCCTTTCTCGTCTTTAATTTGAACCATTAATTATACCATTATACGGTCCAGATTTGGACTGTTCAGTCCAGTTCGAGTCCAAACTTGGTCTGGGGCTACTTTCATAACTATTGTTTTTTTTCCAAAATCAATTTTGCAACCAAACAAATATTAGAATCTTCAGCCTTACCATAAATGGTTACTAGAAATGAAACCAAACAGTGCCTTACTACTCTTGTTTCAATACACGATCCCCTAAAGGTTGAGAAGAGTTTGGATGCCGAGCGGGTATGGTACATGTGATACTGAGCGTGCATCTCGGTTGTCCAAAAGTGTTTTTTGGATGGCCCAGATTCTAGAGAGAGAGAGAGAGAGAGGGTTGGGAGAAATTTGAGTTGTCCAAAACACTTTTGGAAGGCCGAGATGTGCGCTCGTACCCGCTTAACAGCCAAATTTTCTCCTTTTGGACTATTTCCATTTGAAATGTTTTTCTAAAAAAATTTGGTTACCAAAAACAATCAGCCTGCAAAATTTCTCAATTTTCAGAATTGAAATTTGGGTGCCGAGCAGGTATGGTACTACGAGAACAATCCTAACATGGTCCAAGTTAGTCCCATTTTCAATCATTTTTTTTCCCTTTTGAACAAATAATTGACGTATGGGTTTAACCCAACGTTATATGTTTTTTCAGTATAACTAATTTTTTCCCATAGAAAGCAAATGACAAGTTTTAGAAATGATCAAACCAAACAAAATACATAACTTTTAGAGAAGAAATTAAACCACATAGCTCTCTGAAAAACTAGACGTATGGGTTTGACCCTTTTAAACCATAGCTTTCAGAAATAACTGATGCATGGATTGGTCTATTAGCCCAACATCAACATAATAAATTAAAATATCTTTTAAAAAAATCGGATTTTTTGTCCCCAAAAGGATAAATTTATGTTAATTGATTTAGAAAGTTTTAAAAATGATCAAACACAAAATCCATAAACATTCAGAGAAAAACTTAAAACAAAATTAAAAACAACAACCCACAGGGCCCAAAGTTGGTCAAATTTCAATCAACCTTTTTGTTTCTAAAAAATAAAATTAATTTGTTTTTTTTTTCTCCCCCTAGATTGTCCGGTACCGGTACCGGACTATATTTATGAAAGAAATATTTTGGATAAATAACAATATACTTAATGCTACAATTTTCGTTAATGTAAAACACCAAAAACGATGAATTCGAATTTTTTTTTTTTAACAGTATGGTATTTAGAACCTTAGTAATTTTCCCTGCAGGTTAATCCTAAAGGACAGTCCTAAAAGCGTAGACTTCCAAATGCGAATCCTAGAACGCTCCGGCCTCGGCGAAGAAACCTGTCTCCCCCCGGCCATCCACTACATTCCCCCGACCCCAACCATGGCCTCGGCCCGGGGCGAAGCCGAGCTCGTCATCTTCTCCGCCCTCGACTCCCTCTTCCAAAAAACCAACCTCAAACCGAAAGACATCGACATCCTCATCGTAAACTGCAGCCTCTTCTCCCCCACCCCTTCCCTCTCCGCCATGATCGTAAACAAGTACAAACTCCGCAGCAACATCAAGAGCTGCAACTTGTCAGGCATGGGGTGCAGTGCAGGGGTCATCTCGATCGACTTGGCCAGGGACTTGCTTCAGGTCGTGCCTAACTCGAACGCCGTTGTGGTGAGCACGGAGATCATCACGCCTAATTATTATAAAGGGGATGAGAGGGCAATGTTGTTGCCGAATTGCTTGTTTAGGATGGGTGGCGCCGCGATATTGCTGTCGAATAAGAGGAGGGAGAAGGCCAGGGCTAAGTATAAGCTGGTTCATGTGGTGAGGACGCACAAAGGGTCGGATGATAAGGCGTACAAGTGTGTGTTTGAGGAGGAAGATGAGCAGGGGAAAGTTGGCATAAGGCTCTCCAAGGACCTCATGGTAATACTTCATTATCTTGTAGGTACGGGAAGAGTCACCCCGGAAAACGTTTGAGAAAGAGAATCTAAACCGTTCATTTCCCTTCCCTAGACGTTTTCGGGAAATTTTCAGCACCACTACATACCCAGAATTTACCTAGAATGTGAAAATCAATGACCCGGGATGTGAAAATCACTTGAATCTGGATTACTGATTTTCACGTTATAGGTAAATTCTGGGTGGTTTTTCTTGGTACTTAGACTTTTCCGAAAACTTTTCCTGTATCCTAGTATTTTTGTACGAAGAAGTGATTGTTAGTCAGTAAAAGCTTAGATGATATGAATATATTCTGCATGCTCAACAGGTAATTGCTGGTGAAGCCTTGAAATCCAACATCACCACAATGGGACCATTAGTCCTCCCAGGATCCGAGCAACTCCTCTTCCTCTTCACCCTCATCGGCAGAAAAATCTTCAACCCCAAATGGAAACCCTACATCCCCGATTTCAAACAAGCGTTCGATCACTTCTGCATCCACGCGGGAGGCAGGGCCGTGATCGACGAGCTCCAGAAGAACCTACAGCTATCGGCGGAGCACGTAGAGGCCTCCCGAATGACCCTTCACCGGTTCGGTAACACCTCGTCGTCTTCGTTGTGGTACGAACTGAATTACATCGAGGCCAAAGGGAGGATGAAGAAAGGGGACCGGATTTGGCAAATCGCGTTCGGGAGCGGGTTTAAGTGTAATTCCGCGGTCTGGAAGTGTAACAGGACCATTGGAACACCAAGTGATGGGCCATGGCAAGACTGTATTGATAGGTACCCAGTCCATATTCCGGAAATTGTCAAGCTCTAAGAGTCTAAGTACATATAATAAATATGTGCATTGTTGTTGTTGGTTGTTTTTTTTTTTTTGTCTTCCATAAATGTATCTGCAAAAGAACTGCGTTGCATTTAGTGTACTTGTAGTAGCTAGAGTGTCATAAGACCTTCTAGTGCTGCTATGTCACAAAATAGGAAGTGTAAATTTTCTTTGTTTTTGTTTTTTGTTTTCATGCCATACCCCATCAATTGTTATGTATGACTGGAACAATAAATTAGCTTATAAATGAAGACAGGAGTATAACTTTTCTGTTGTTGAAATTAATTATAGTAGCTCTGGTTTTGTTCTGTTTTCTCATTACAGTACATTTTTTTTTTTTGGTGAGTAGTGATAGTAGTGTTAGATTTCCGGGTTTTTTTATCAGAAAAAGGATGGAAGGGGGCAACCAGCGAAGAAACCCTTTTTGGGCATGAACATAGGGGCTCCATATATACCCGCTATGGAATGTCTTATTCGAGCCATTCCACAAGCCGTCACCACAGCACCACTTAAATATTTGCAGAACTAATTTTGGGTAAAGGTGGTCAAAAGGTGTAACTGATGAAGTTATTAACTATTCTCCCGATCAATCATGAGTCGTTTATAATTACTAGTGCTTGAAAGTATCATTTAGTGAGTGATGATGATTCGGTAAATCGGTGACACGGCAATTTCTTAATTGAAAAGCAAAAACTGTTATTATTTTCCACAAAGCATTGGTTTGAATTTCTATGAAGGTTTCTTAAAAAGTAGTTTCCGTTATTGAAAAAAAAAACTATTTTGGTACAAGGTAAATATTTGGCGGTGGCATGGTGTTACAGTTTTGTGCTTTTAAAAGACAAGCGTTGATCTTATTTCAAAGAAAATAATTAAACAGTTAATTTTCTAATAGTGAATCGATATTGGTTTAACACTTGGAGCATTGAAGTTGTTTCCTTGTCTAAATGGGACTGGCCCAAAATGAACATTTATGAGTTCAACTTTTATTTGTATTTATATAGGGGTTACAAAGTAATTGGTCATATTTTCTCCATAAAATTACATTGAATTGAGAAGTTACAAACGTTATCATGTGTTCAAAAGAATATTTTTCTTTATTTTGAAAGTTTTTAGTTTATTTTTTACAAAGGTTTAATGAAATATTTAAAATGTGGGGGTTCAAAAGGAAGGCTCCAATAATCTTTAACGGCATACACCAGTTATTTGAAAAGGCCCTTAGTAGTGAAAAGACTACTGGCCTTGTGATCAGAAAAAAAAAAAAAAAAAAAAAAACCTCAAGAAGGAAACAAAAGAAGTGGTATGAGTCGTATAACTACTAACCACACCAGGAAGACACATGACGGTTAGTAGATGCTTAGACTGCTAGTCATGTGAAGGAAAAAAGTGATATAGAACTCTGAAAGCTTGCATTTCTATTTATGAGATGGAAAATAAAAAAACTAAAAAATGGTTCCGTGTGGGGATCAAGATCACTGGCCAATATAAGGCGAGAAAACAATTTATAAGACTCTAAATGAAAGTGGGAAGTGTGATATTGGCAAACAAAGACAGTGGTTAAGTCTTGGTAGATTATTGAGACTACTGGCCACAATATGTAGCTCCTAGTAGAAGGCTACTGGTCACTAAAATTAGTGATTCCTAGTAGAGGGCTACTGGATACCGGCTACCGAGGATGGAAATTGTCAAAATCCTTGTAGACCAAGTTTATTTCATGGGTCTAAAATATATGTTGCTTCGATTCGAAAGAAAAGACCAAACTCATTTTATGAGTCCTGTAAAAAAGAAAAAAAAGTGTTGCCTCAATTGATTTTGGAACATGTGGGTTCGATGTTGCCTCATTTTATATGTATCAAAGTATACGTACGAGATCCAAAGCATATATATTTCCTCGAATCAATGTGGCTTTCATTGCAAGAATTGGATTGATTGTTTATTTACCTCGAATCAATGTTGCTTTCAGTGAAAGAATTGGATCATTGTTTTGATCCGAAAATACGAATTGCTTCGGTCGGAAAAAAAAAGTACTTGGTGGGGTCCTGAACATCAATTTTTTGATGAGTCCCTTGGAAAAAAAAATGGCATGCTGAAAAGAAAAAGGTAAAATGCTATCTGCATAAGAAAGATTAGGTGGAGGCTAATCGGAAATCATCGAGGGGTTTGGGACTAAAGCCTATAAATTAGTCATCACAGTGGACACCCAACCTTTGTGATTGGAGATCCCATGAAGAAGGTTCAATGGATAACAATGAAACTGTTGGTTGACTACAAAGATCGCGATATTTTAATGAGGGGTATCCCTAGTCTCATTCCTATGGTGATAGTGATATTTTTTGTGATGCTTGAGGAAGAGTTTAGCTCTGAATGAGTCCAAGGCAGGTGTTCTGCGGGGTATCAAGTCACAGATATCCCTGAAGCTCTCACCTAAGTGAGTGTGGTAGTGGGGTCGCTACTGTGGGAGATTTGGCTACTTCCTAAAGACACTCATGATACAGGATACGTGCGCATGACCGTAACGCGCAAACCTGACTAGAATCAAAATGAATTATCCGTACTGTGTGTGGGGTAAGCAGAAGTTTGGCTCAAGGACCCAGTTCAAGACATTTAGTTCATTGTGGCGCCTTAAAACGGAACTTACTTTCACTAAGTGTATGTTTAAACCCGGAAGGTACCTACACCCATTACGCAGTAAAAATGCTCTTATATACTGTATTCTAAATTCAAAGTTTTTAAAAATTAAAATCTTTGTGGGGGATTGTTGGAGAAATCTTTTAATTTTAATTTATTTAAAGTGATTTATTTTATCCCTTAAAAGTTTGGAGGTTACAAAAACCTTATAATGGAGTGTTATAATATTCTCAATTTTGTTAGGGTTACAAAAACCTTTCTTGGAGCCGTCACTTCTGGTAGCCTGCCCCATTAATATGTGATGGGCATGTGTGAGTTCTTATATATTGATTGGGACTTACCCAATTTTGTTAGGAAAAAATGTTAATTTTATTCACCCTCTTTTTATTCACCGTCTTATTACCCTTTCTCCTATTTGTTGAGATAATGTGGATTCCAAAAAAAGTGATATTATCCTTACTAAAAAGTGTATTGCAGAATGGGATCTATGTCATTTCAATCAATAAGAGGGAGGCTAATATTCACTAAAATCACACTAGGAAAGTGGCTCAGTTGTTAGGTTGAACTCGTGGCAATAATGAAAAAAATCAAAAAAGACAGTGCCGTGTTTAACATGTCTAAAGAAGGAAACAAAAAATTGAGGCTGAGTTTCCACTATGGTGTTTTCAGTATTTTCGCATGTATTTTTGGTATGTTTTCAAAAGTCATTCTCCTCACATGCATCACAACAATATCGATCATTTAACGTAAACAACGCTCACTTTTGACTATAGTTAGAAAACATTATTTTTAGTAGAAACTCACCCTGATTTTCAAAGAGTAGTACCACACACAACTCCAATTATGAATTTAATGGCCTTCTGTTTAGGTGGGTGAAGCCCTTAATTGTGGAAACAACGACGGTGCCTTGTCAAAGTTTGTGAAGATGCAAGTTGCAAAAACGGACTGCTTTCTGAGCCTTTTGATTTAGTGGGATGAAGGCGACATCAATTAGTGATCCTGCGTTTGAAACCTCGACAATCACCCAATTAGTTCGTGGCCGTAGGGCTGTAAATGAACCAAACTATTCGTGTGAGAAATTTTCGAAATTTTGGATAAACGAAACCGGAACATTCGGAAGATCTGCCGGAGCAACCAAAGTTTCGCCATTGAATGGAGCATGGCAGCTCAAGGGTCGTTCTTCCTTGCTTATATATATGTTTGCAATCCAGTATTGAGATGGCCAACATATTTTCGTATTCCTTGCAACACACCAGAAACTCGTATTTCGTAGAGAGAGACATACAAGGTTCAGTTCGCCAAGGTGTTCATCGGAGGTGTTCCAATGTTCGTGGTTCAACCGTTTTATCCTAGGAGACGGACACGGATTAACCTACAACACCCTCAGTAGGCGGCGAATTCTTTTTAAGGAGACATTGGTTTTCACTAGACTAAGTTCGATTTTCAGTTTGTGTATTCTATTATTTCGATTATGTTGTTTGAGAATTCTGTATTTTTGTTCAGGATATCAATGGAATTTTGGAATTCTTTTCCGCTGTAAATTTTCCTAATAGTTCAATAGCAAGTCACGGCTCGGCTCTTATACTAAACGGGTGAGCTTAAACAACATAGTTTTACTCGTTTAGTTAATGAGTGGAGCTCGAATCAGGTATAACTCGGCGTGTGTAGATAAGGTCATATCATATGAATGGCTCGGCTAATTAATAGAGGTTCGTTCAGTATTTAAACCCTCAAATATAAATCATGCTTGAGCTCGAATATTTAGGCTCAACACGAGCTCTCTCTGAATGTAAAACAAGTACTTGAACTCGAACACCTTAAACCTTGGTTCAATTACGCTCATTTGCAACCCAAATTATTGGTCTACACTTGGTGGTATGCGGGATCAATCGTATTGTCGTTTACCTTCAGGCTTTTGGAATGAATCGAAGTTCGCACAAATTGGTTGGACATCAAGTTATCAAAAAAGATTATATATAAAGTAGGAGTATTGAATTTCGAATAATTTTGCTGGAATGGAAGTGCGCAACGGGAAAGACGACCAATAAATACCACCCACCTATTCGGTCATCTAACATGAGAGGTGGCTTTGTAATAAAGTTGTTCTTTAAATTGAGGGTTATAATCATATCTTACAACCCGTTTGGCAGAGGGAAAGAGGAGGGGATAAGGGGCTGGGATAATTTTTGGGCTAGTCTTAATACTTACATATTAGGGGTGCACACTAGCTCGGTAGCCAACCTTGCTCGTCCAATTCAGCTCGGTTTTTTTAAGGCTTGGGATATTTAAGGCTCATAGGGCCGGGCTGGATTGAGATTTAAGCCCGTTTACTAAATGACTGAGTTTGGAAAATTCTTTTGAAGCCAGCCTGATTTGAATAATATTTTATTTTAATACAATATATAGAAATGATTGATGTTGGAGTTCAATATTTTTTAGTACTTTAATTGCACTTTCATTTATAGGTCTGTTTTTAATATTTTTGTAAGAACCTAGAACTTTAAGTATATTATTACGGGTGTGAATTGTAATTGTGATCGTTATGGTTGAATAATTTAGGTTTGTGATATCATGCTTCAAAAAAAAAAATGGGCATGTTGGCTGGGTTTGGAAAATTAAAATTTTATTTGGGTTAAGCTTGGGCATATTGAATGAAGCCAGATTATAAATGGACCGGGTTTGGAAATGCACAAATCTTATTATTATCTAGTATAAGCCCGACCCGAACCCAGCCCAGCTCGTATGTGTACTATTTGATTTCATGTTTGGACGGATCCAACCCAAATAAGTAATTCACACTCTCACAAGATCCTTCCCGTGCATTTGAGATCTCTCTCTTGGAGCCTAATGCGCCTTTTCCCCTCTTCCGTCTCGTACCCCTTCTTATTTTACATGGTAAATGTTCATAACTTTTGTTATACATATCCAATTTTGGAAAAATATATATTTTTGAAACCTATTCGATGATATCTATCGAACAAGACACATATTGAATATGAAATTATGTGTAGACAAAAAATATTTTTTTGGGTTTAGGGCCTTTAGGCTCCTCATTGATTATTTTTTGCATTAGAAGTTTTAAAATACTACTACTACTATATCTTTTCCTATTATTTACCTCCTAGTTTTACTTTTTGGTTTATCTTACCAGATGAGCATAGTAAAACTTCTTAAACTTTGGATGAAATTTGAGAAAAAGGTTCCCTAAACACAAAAACTAGTATCTTCGGTGGAATTTTTTCAAATTTAAACAGAAATAATTTTGTTTTATTGGGCTGGGCCGAGCTGCAAGCGTCCACCAAATCCAGGGCTGATCATCTCATAAGAAAACCCAAGACCAGGCCGATCTAAGGGCCCTTAACTTCTACCGAAATTGGGCTAAGGGTTGAAGGGCTGGACCCATGCCCCAATTTCCATTGGGCCAAACTTACATGCCTAGCAATCTCATTTACTCTCTGTGTTTGGATAGCTGGTATCTTAGAGAGGAATGAGAATGTGATTCTGAAACTCTTTACATTCTTATGTTTGGAAAAAGTGAGAATGTAAATGTAAATGTGATTACTGATCTTCCAATTCATCTTCCAATTCAAGAGGATTCACATTTGACATTCCTGAATAGAAGAGGAACCTGATCCCTCCCACCCCCTAGGGAAATCTTGGGTTCCTTGCTCAGTCCATACAAAAAGGAAATGTTTGAATTTAGTAAATTTTCAAAATAAATGATTCCTGGAGAACATTACAGAATTAATCCAATTGTCGGAATAGAATTACTCTGACTATCGAATTACTAGGAATTTGACTCCTAATAATCAAATTCTTATTCCTACAAAAGATTACAGGCATCCAAATTGAGTTTTGAATCCGCAGATTAGTTAAAATCAATTAAAATCACCTCTCAAATTATTCACGAGAGCAGTTCTGAAAAAATAAAAAATAAAAATTAGCAGGTATCGTGCCGTGTGACGACCTATCTAATACTAATCGATCTAGATGTTGTAAGTTGATCCGGGCATCCTAAAAAAAGAAGGAAAAACAAATACTTAAGTAATGATTATCTAATATCGATTACGGTGTGGGACTAAGGTGTGAGGGCTTTTACATATGCTGAGTCCCTCTATTTTAACAGTGTCCATCATTAGTCCCATCACCAGAAAAAATTATGCCTAGGTCTGTTTCTACTCGTTAGTTTTTTAGGAAACATTGCCTCACAAGGAAGGGCATCCAACCCCACGAGGCACAAGGATATGTTCTTGCTTTCAAGAGGGGTTCCTGGCGTAATGTACATCCATATTGTCCTCTAACTCTTTTAGTCAAAAATTCCTTTCTCTTTCAAACTTTCAATACTATTGCGAGTGGGGTGTTCCACTAACAAAAAAACTGTTTTTTTCCAAAAATCAAGACAGATCATTCACTCACAATACATCACATAAAAAATCGTGAAAAATCATTTTATTCAAAAAACCATCTTACTGGAACAACCCTTAAGGGTACTTATCTAACATCACCCATTACTTTTGGGGGCACCAATTGAAAAGGACAAATCAACACCGTCACGTGATGTTTCAGACGTCTTTTCCGCCACAATTTGTGTCAACTCTATTGCTAAAAATAGAAAACTCTTAAAGCCTTACATGGCGGTGCTCCAAGAGCACTGAATAATCACTCGGTGTCTACAGGCAAGTCACTAACTACTGCTACTAATTTACAAAATATTCCTAATTTTTCCATCACCCAAAGATATACTATACAATTATTAATGAGGTCAACCCACTCATAGGGGGTATCTATCTAGTTAGCACTGAAGCCCACCATCTCTATTTCAACCGTTGAAATCATGGGAAATTCAAACTCATCCAGAAATCTAAAAATAGTATGTGCTTAAATTGGAAAAGTGGTTTGGCCCTCCGACCTTTTTCCGTGATCTTGGAGCACCGCCGCGTAGTGTGACAAGACCCTTATCTATCACATATTTTCATAGCGTCTATACCCTTAGTACTGGGCCCCAAAAAAATGTGTGATGAATTAGGGTGTTAAGGAGCTGGCAAAAGACCACAAATAATTTTCCTACCAACCATCCCCATTTTGGTAAATAAAAATGATAAGGTTAAACTAACCTCGGTAATTCCTTTTGCACCGACCGTGGTGCACCGACCACGTACCGACGGAGTCGGGGACGCCGTTGTGGGTCCCAACCGATCGATCTGAGCCGTTCATCCTTCAGACGGTTGTATGAGTTCAATCCAAAATCAACCCCATTTCATTCAAAAATCGGATCGATCGGTTGGGACCCACAACGGCGTCCTGACGCCATCGGTACGTGGTCGGTGCGGGTAGAAGGGTTCAAACTAACCTTTATTCCATAACCAAATTGCGTGGTCCTATTGCAATTAAAAAAATAATAAATTTTTGCAAAGCCCTGTTCTGACACTATAAATATGGCTTTCTTGAAGTCACCCCTAACCACCTCTCTCTCTTCTTTCTCTCTCCACAATGGCCTCAGTAGTGTTGTTGGCTCTATTGGTTATATTTCTCACCTTGTTCATCAAAGCTGCTTATGAGATTGCAAGTTGTTACTTTCTAACACCAAGAAGGATCAAGAAAATCATGGAAAATCAAGGAGTCTCCGGTCCAAAACCGCGGTTTCTAACCGGGAACATCATGGACATGGCCTGCCTCGTTTCCAAACACACCTCCAAAGACATGGACCTCATCAGCCACGACATCGTCGGCCGCCTCCTGCCACATTTCCTCACTTGGTCTCAAGCTTACGGTAATTACGTACGTTATATATTCTGTATGTATATATGAAAATTCTGTTGGCATATAGTATGTTATTGTTGGTGATTTTTCGCGTTGACAGGGAAGAGATTCATATATTGGAATGGAATGGAGCCGCGGATGTGCTTAACCGAGACGGAGCTCATCAAAGAGCTTCTATCAAGGTACAGTAAAAAAGCTGGAAAATCATGGCTACAACAACAAGGATCAAAGCATTTCATCGGCCGGGGCCTACTCATGGCCAATGGTGATGATTGGCATCACCAACGACACATTGTTGCTCCGGCCTTCATGGGAGACAAACTTAAGGTACACAAGAATATATAACAGCAATAATGTCAACATATTAACTAAAACCTCTACTTAACATAATCTTTAACTAAAACCTCTACTTAACATAATCTTTAAATACTTTTCAAAAACATAATCTTTAAATTTTATATGTACTTACCAACGTCACGCTCTAAGAAGGAACTTGGATTTCATGTACAAGCAGGCCATAACATGAATAATAAGATTTTGAAATTTCAACGTTCGGGAATCTAAAGCATATAAATGTCTAAATGATACCCAATACAAAACACAATATCTAGGTGCTCTAAACAAACTAAAAACAACTAGTTAAAAGGTGAAGAAGCAAAAGTTTCCCAATGCGTTACCTCAACCATGTATTAGATGGAATGTGACGCTTCCTTAGATCTCGAAAGTTGGCTATGATTGAGTTAGGTACAATTTCCTTCTCTGCGAATGTAACCAAAACGTGTGTGAGAAACTCATCCTCCGTTTTTTTTTTCCTGCCCAAGGATGTTAGTATATTAGTTGACTTAGATTAGCGGCGGGCACTAACGTCGCTCCATCAACTTGAACCTTAGACTTCACATTATAACACCTAAACGCCACTAACGACCGCTTGAGCTACGTCCTTATTTGTTGCGCTTATAGAGATGGAATTCAGTTGGGCCGAGGAGATTCTATCCTAGAATTCGCCTTTCTTTCTTTTTAGGTAAATGCTAAGTACCCGAGAGTTTACTCTAAAAAATATCCAGAAAGTGAAATCAGTTATTCAAATAAATATCTACTTTTAATATTAAAAAAAAATCTAGATATTTGTACAGACTTTCAAATCTAGATATTTGTACAGACTTTCTAGCAATGTAAATTACTAATTTTCTGGTAAGGGTGATTGACAGGGGTATGCAGGGTCCATGGTGGATTGCACTAGGCAAATGCTACAATCACTTCATGACGCAGTTGAGTTAGGCCAGACCGAGTTCGAGATAGGCGAGCACATGAGTCGGCTCACCGCGCACATCATTTCACGAACCGAGTTCGATTGTAGCTACGAAAAGGGTCAGCAAATCTTCCATTTGTTGACAGTTTTGCAAAATCTTTGCGCCCAATCAAGCCGGCACTTATGCTTCCCTGGAAGTCGGTGAGTCGCACATATAATTTCCCTGGAAGTCGGGTTTCTTGACCTGCTTGCGCACACCTCGTCTAACTTTAGTTCTTTTATGACATTTCAAATCCTCATTTATTTCCACAGGTTTTTCCCTACAAAATACAACAGAGAAATAAAGTCACTGAAGATGGAGGTAGAGAGGCTGCTAATGGAGATCATACAGAGCAGAAAAGGCTGCGTAGAAATCAGCGGAAGCAGTTCATACGGGAACGATTTACTCGGAATGCTATTAAATGAAATGCAAAGAAAGAGATCAGGAAATGGGTTTAATAGCTTGAAGAACATGCAGTTGATCATGGATGAGTGCAAAACCTTCCTCTTTGCTGGGCATGAGACCACTGCTCTGTTGCTGACTTGGACCATGATGCTTCTTGCTACTAACCCTACATGGCAAGAAAAGGTTAGAGAAGAGGTGAATGAGGTCTCCCATGGTGCACCACCTTCCATTGACCATCTCTCAAAACTCAACTTGGTAAGTAAGAAAAATAAGGCTATCAAGGGTCCCTGCTGTGCACCACAGCACCGTGTGGTGCAGGGATTCAGTTGACCATTGCAAAAATACACGGCTCGGATCTAATCTAAGCAATGGACAGTTCAGATTTATATGGGGCTCGAATTAAATCCGAGTCGTGCATTTTCGTAACGGACAGCTAGATGCCGCGCACACACAGCGGCAGAAACTATAAATTTTGTTCTTATTATTATGGTTAACTTTTCAAAATTTGTTTAGAAGAGCTAATAATAAGTGATACAATAACATAAATTCCGTCCATCGATATTACATGCCTGGTAAAATTTCTAAGAGAATAGAATTTAAATGGATCAGATTCATTCTGGATATGACTCGAGTCACGCCAACTTTGAATCTGCAATATACATCTATATATGACTATAGTTGCAAAATCTAGACCATTAATTTAATTTTAGTTTTGAAATGAAAGAGATTAACCTAAGATCATTTTTTGTTTATGCAGTTAAACATGGTAATCAATGAATCACTAAGGCTCTACCCACCAGCCTCTGTTCTACCTAGAATGGCCTTTGAAGATTTCAAATTGGGTGACCTCCATATCCCAAAGGGACTATCAATTTGGATCCCTGTTCTAGCCATTCACCACAGTGAAGAATTGTGGGGCAAAGATGTCAATGAATTCAACCCTAACCGGTTCGCCACCAAGTCGTTTTCGCCCTGCCGGCTTCTCCCTTTTGCGGCCGGTCCAAGAAATTGTGTTGGCCAGTCTTTTGCCATGATGGAAGTTAAGATTATTTTGGCCATGTTGATAACTCAGTTTAAGTTCGCAATTTCGGAGAATTATCGGCATGCCCCCGTTATAGTCCTCACCGTAAAACCCAAGTATGGAGTTCAAATCCGTTTGACGCGGTTGAGTTTGTGAAAAAAAAATTTGTTGAGGGTTATTATTATTTTCAAAAAATTGGTCTAAAGGCCAAGTTTGGGGCTTTAACTAGTGTTTAGTCCAGTCTAACTTATTTTAATGCTTTCAATACATTGATAGGAAAAATTTGAGGGCTCAAGGACAAAACTAGACAAAAATACCCTTAATGAATAAGAGTAAGAAAGCCGCACGTGGAGGAGGAGTAAAACCGTGCTCTGACCAATGAAAGCGACGTGCCAATGAAAGTGACGTAATGAAAGCGTTTAACTATGGTCTGATCAATGAACAATGAAAGCGACGTGTCAGACTTTCTTTCATGCCCGACTCTCTCTCTCTCTCTCTCTCTCTCTCTCTCTCTCACACACACACACACACATGTGAGTGGGACAAAATTAATTGTCTTTTGGGATTGGATTCAATTTTAAGGGGTTTAGGCTCTTTGGGGTAGGGTATAGTGGGTTTAGGCACTTATGGTGCACTTTCCAATTATATGGTTTTAGCTGTTTAGACACTTTTATAGGGTACCCTAGTATTTTAGGCACTTTCATAGGGTACCCTAGGGTTTAGGTTTATGGTGCACTTTTCAATTATAGGGTTTTAGTAATTTAGGCACTTTCACAGGGTACCTTAGGATTTTAGACGTTTTCATAGGGTACCCTAGGGTTTTAGGCACTTTTATAGGGTACCCTACGGTTTTAGGCACTTTCATAGGGTACCCTACAGTTTTAGGCACTTTCATAGGGTACCCTACAGTTTTAGGCACTTTCATAGGGTACCCTGGGGTTTGGGTTTAGGTTTAGGCACTTTCATTAGGTTTGAGGGTTTAGGCACTTTCATTGGCTAGTGGGGGCATTTTTGGAATGTGTAGGTGATTTGTCCTTTTGGCATTAAAGAAAAAGTTAATGTCCTTATTGAAGTAAAGACCCATTTACTATGTCCTTCCCAAAAACGGACCCTATTATTTTTGTTGAGTTTGTGAAAAAAAAGTTTTGTTGAGGTTTTTTATTATTTTTTCAGTTTATTCTGTTTTGGTAAGGGGTTTGAGAGTGAGCTTACTAATCTTCATTGTTTTATGGAGATAATTCTTCTTTTGCTCATTTTTTGAGGTTATTTTATAATACATAGAGATGAAAGGATGCTTTTAACAATTGAAGAAAGGATAGTAATAAGAAGGGGAATTTGCACTTATACCCCATTTACTTTGAGCAATTTGCAGCGACACCCCCACACTTCATTTTTAAGCACTTACACACTTAGTATTATTGACAAGACGGTAAAGTGAATGGTAGGAGTTTTCCCTCCAAAACGACTTCCATAATGCCTAAAATTAACCTAGAAACCATACAATCCCAAGAAGCAAGTATTGGATGACTTGTACAAACCCTATATCCCTTCAATTTTGTGATTGCCTTCAAATACACTAATGTCTTCAATAGATGAAGAAAACAACGTTGATGAAGGCTACAAACTCACTTTCTTCCGTAGATGATCAATCCAAGAGAGAGAGAGAAGGTTTGTGCTAGAAGGTACTGACTGGCTTTTATTTGACAAAGGAATCCGTTTTCATATATTCTATTAACGGCATCAACAGTTGCACTATAGTTAAAGGTACAAGGGATATAACTGCTTAAAAATAAAGTCCAGGGGGAGTCTCTGCAAATGGCTCAAAGAACGAGATAAGTCTTTGAATCTGTGATTATGCTTTTGGGGGCTATTCTCACTAGCTAGAAAAGAAATATTGTTCAAGTTCAGTCTGAAGTTTATTCAGAAATCATATCCATCAAGAGTAAAGACTACTTTATTTGACGGAACTAATTGGGAAACGATAGATAATCTCATAGGGTATATTATATAGTTCCTAATGGAAACTCCATCAGGTATGATGAGATAATTTGTATATATATACAACAAATATCCAATAAGGGCTCCCTTACTTTCTACGGTGCGGGATTTTTTGTTCTGGATCGAATTTCGACGATCCAAACCGTTAGATGTGTTTAAAACGTGTTTTTAAGGTCTACGGCGAGGACTCGTAAAAAAAAAAAAAAAACCCCCCGGAAGGGCTTGATCCGAGCCGTTTTCTATAAAATGTGTATGTGTGCGTTTTTATCAAAAATTGTTGGATCAAGCCCTTCCGGGTATTTTTTTATTTTTTTTGACGAATCCTCACACTAGACCTTAAAAACACGTTTTAAACACATCTAACGGTTTGGATTGTCAAAATTCGATCCCAAACAAAAAATCCTGCATCGTAGGTTATATAAGGGAGCCCTTACTAGAAATGTCTCATATATATACAAAATGACCAGGAAGGATTTGATCCGAGCAATTTTTGATAAAAACTACATATGTACAGTTTTATCAAAAACTGCTCGGATCAAGCCCTTCCCGGTATTTTTTTTATTATTCCTCGCGGGGACCATTAAAAACACATTCTAAACACATTGGACGGTTTGGATCATCAAAATTCAATCGCGATAGGTGAGGTCCTGACTTTAAGCAAAGTCAGGGATCCCTGACTAGAAGATTAGCCTATATATATATATCAATCTGATACTCATATTAGTCAAAGGAGTCCTAAATGACATAAACAACAAGTGATGGGTGGAAAGGGTTTTTTTTTTTAAGCTTTTGATGCTCCATAACACTTATCAGAACGATGGTTTGATTCTTCTTGCTTTCCCCCAACTCCAATAGTTTTCATCCAACAAAGTGCTCAGCTTTCAGTTTGAGAAATTTCCATTTTATGTTACTTTAAAGGGGAACTCTGGCAATGATATTCCTTTTGTTAATTCAAAAATGATATGTGCAAAGAAAATTTGCAAAGAATCACGCAAGGAAGACCCTACGGGGCCCAGTACGGATTCCAAACGGTTGATCTGAGCCGCTCAAAAATTTTAAGAACACATTTCAAGTGGGCTTGCGAGAAACGAGCTCCATCCGATATGTGTGGATGCTTGATCCAAACTTTCATTTTTGAATGGCTCAGATGAAAAAAGCAAAAATAAAAGTTTGGATCGAGCATCTAAACATATCGGATGGAGCTGATTTTTAGCGAGCCCACTCGAAATGTGTTTTTAAAATTCTTGAGCGGCTCGAATTAGTCGTTCAAGATCCGTACTGTGCTCCGCAGAGCCTTTCCTGCGTAATTCTCTGGAAATCTTTTCTTTGCATATAGCATTTCTGCTGTTAATTTTTTTAAAGTCAAAATGGTGCTTTTCTTGGCCAGCCCATCATCTCCCGACACCAGACTGGGTGATCAGTTCTTCCCACTACTTAATTTTTCTCTATTCTTTGATTGATTATTCCTGTATTTTATTTCTCCCCTCTGTCAATGTCTCGTCAACTATTCACTAGAAATCCATGTCCCACGCGCATGATTGCTATTTGCTATGGTTTGCTCGAGATAAAATCAAATATATGGGTTTTTTTATCAATAATGATTGTGACACACACACTCAACCACACACAACCACACACACACTCACATGCGGTGGGACCCATCCCGGTGGAACCCACCGCTGGGTTCCACCACATGTGAGTGTGTGTGTGGTTGTGTGTGGTTGAGTGTGTGTGTATGTATCACTATTCTTTTTTTATCTATTGATAATCGATATCCAATCAAATTAATTTTGGTGCTAAATAATCTTTGTTTTAGACCCTGCAAGATTAATGGTTACGATCACTGTCGCGAGCCGAGTGAGGGGGAAATAAATGGAAAATAATAAGATCTATTTTGTAAAAATATGATTTGTATATAGGTCTATTAATATTCGACGGAACTGATATTTTTGCATATATATTTATTTTTGCGGACGCTATAAGATGAATAATTTAAATCACCATTGTGAAGCAAAAAAAATTACAACAAACTTGATAGAAATTACCAAATGTAGACCAAACTTCGTATGCAAAAATAGATTGATTAAAATGCTCATACCTCTTAATGCATTATCTTTTTTCGTGCTTTTCTGGTAACCGGATGTCATGGTTTGCTACTATAATACCTCAGTTTTGGGGGAAGTGAGTACTTATTCCCACGTAGGTTCAGAGCTAAAGTTTCACTTGGCCGAGTCATTACAGCTACGTTGACTGGCATAGTTTTTCAAAAGATTTTAGTAACCTAGTTGCTGAAATCATCATGATTTTAGCAAATGAGTTCAGAAAGTGCTAAAATCATGGTATTTAAAATAAAAAATTAAGTGTTATTGTGTATTATTTTTAGAATTTTTTTTACACCGAATTAAAATACACAATGATTACTTTAATTTGGTGCGAAAAAAATCGAAAAACGATATACGGAACCACTTTATTTTTTTATTTCAAAAAATTAATTTTAGCACCTGCTGAACTCATTTGCTAAAATCATGGTTAATTTTAGCAACTGAGTTGCTCAAAGTTATTAGTGAGAATCCAACCCCGACAAACTTCCTGTGGTCCCAGGAGTTATTAGTGAGAATCCAACTTGTGAGATTAGGAACGAAGCTTCAATTGTTGTCATGCTTCTACTTGAAAAACCCCTTGCCGTTAAAAGGAACACTAATTATCTAGGTACTAAAAATGAAATTATCGTGAAAGAGTACTTGGTGCAAATTAACTTCATCGGTAGTTTGGAACGGGAGCGGGGGCCTTTTAGTGAGGTACTCACCAAAGGAGTGTAATGAGCCATCGAGTTGTCCATCTCGATAATGAACACTCGGATTTTAATCTGAACAATGGATGGCTCGAATCACTTGAAATTCGGATTAAATCCGAGCCGACGGTGCCGAGATGAACAGCCGGATGAGACTCACTATAGAGTCCCGCTTCCGTTTGGAAACTATTCGTTTCCAATTTATACTAATAAAAATAAACCCAAAATATAAATATCACACAAGTACTATGACCTATAAAATTATTACAATTTACTCCATAATTTATAAAGTTCCTTTTTGAACAAAGTATTTATGCTTAGAGCACGGTGTTGGAGTAGGATTCTGTTTTATAAGTTTTAACTTATTAAACCCGACCCTGATTCTGTTTAAGTTATTCGCAGAATATATTTATTTGTTGATTATGCCAATGGGAATTGATAATCGCGCTCCAAAAATTGATGGAGGCACTCCAAACTACAGTGGTTTTCCAAAACCACCCTTTTGCAAGTTTCAATTTTACTTCAGGCACTCCAAAATTTATTTTACGTGTTCTTTTCCTCTGCCTTCTCTGTTAACGCCTAACGGAAGAAGAAAAATGGACGCCCACCCAAATCCTACCCATCAAGCGCCGCTCTCCGTTACCTTTCGTCGCCGGTAGCTGCTCCCGATCGTTGTCTCTAACTTGCATTATGTTCCATCCAGGTTATTGAATATCTTTCTTCGTTGCATGTGGCGTGATCGATATGCAAATCATATGAGTATCATCTCGCACCCGCTATGAGGAATTAATAAAAACAAAAGAGATTCATGTTCTAAAGAACTAAAATTTTATCCTATAGCCTGGTAACCAATAGCCATTGGGGGCAATGGATTATCAAATAGAAGTTTCAGTATTTCTATTTTGTTTACAAACCTTATGAGACTTTATTGTAATGGATCTCTTAGATACAATAGCTTGAGAGAGATGATGCGAGAAGAATCTTATATGACAACTACTTTTTACTCACTGTGTTCGGTTTTTTTTTTTAAGGCTTACTGTGTTCATTTGACATTCAATGTGTTGCTAGAATCTAAGCCCAAAGACGAGTAGGTTAACTTTGATAGAAAGGCTCAAAAGGATTATGTCCCAAATCAGATTGTAAACATCAGAAGGCAGAAGCTATAGGTACCAATATGCCTATTTTTTTTTTTTGAAGAGCTCTCTAGTTATGTTTATATAAGTGAAATTGAATGTTCTTTTTGGTGTTGCCTGACACTATACCTTTGAAGGGTGAACACTTCAGAAAGCTTTTTCCGTTAGAAAGCGGTTTCCATTAGGAGTGCCTCAAGTAAATGAGAGGATAATTTTGGGATGGAGTGTCTCTAGTAATTTTTATTTTTTAAAAAGGGTAGTTTTGTAACTTTATTAAATTTTAGAGTACCTGTATAAAAAAAAGGGAGCCCCAAAATTAGCTCTCTATGCCAATATGGCTTCTTTTTATTTTATTTTTGTTAGGCCCACACGAATATAAAAGAGATTATCCTATGATGATGTCAATGATTAGTGGTTTATCTTATGGTAATGATGATTAGAAGTTATCCTTTCTTTTGCCGATAAAAAGTAAAAGTTAACCTTTCTTTTCCTTGTTTTTTCTTCTTGCATTGAATTGAAATTGCATGGCTGAGAGCATCTCAACCCTTTACTCAATTTTTAATCCAAATTTGAGTAAAAATTTGATTTGATATGGAACACTCCAATGGACAAAAGCAAATGTAGGCATAAATTTGAGTAAAGGCTTTGTTAGTGGCATAATTGTAAATTTGAGAGGGACAAAATGGCCTTAAAAATTTGAGTAATGATTTGATTCTACCAAATTTGGTGAAAAATTTGAGTAAACTCAAATTTGGTAATGGATTTGAGTAAGGAGTGGAGTGGTGTTTTTGTTGATTTTTACTCAAACTTGAGTTTGAGTATAAATTTGAGTGGAGATGCTCTAAGAAGGGTGGGCTCTAAATTAACCCACTTATCTGAACTGTAACTTTTTCCTCTCGTAGAGCTTATTTAGTGCAGTTCCTCTCTGGTACCGCGACAATGTGCCTCAAGTCCTTTATCCACCACATATTGAGGTGGGACCTCCACACGGCACCATGTGGTGGTCCCATTTGGAGGTAAGCATAGATAGGATTAGTCTGATTTTATAGTAAATCAGTAATCGAACCACTACCTAGATTATGAATTTGAAAAACCAAACCAACTCATAAACTTCATAAAACCATACCAATCCAAATCATTTAAATACGATTTGCTTTCGATTTTGAACCACAGTTCGTTGGAAAATTTAAATATCATTTCCATAGATTGTTTAAAGTACTTAAAATTGCGTAAATAAATTAGATCTTAACTTGTATTAAAACTAGTTCTATTGAAATCTCCAAAACTCACTAACATCAACCAACTAAAGAAGAGAAGAATATCTGTAAATAGTGAAAGAATTGGGCCCAATATTAGATTAGGAAATCAGTTACGGAGTAAAAAGATTAGGAAGTTAATCAATTGATTAAGCTCAAAGTTTAGGAATTAATCTTGGAATTATAAAAATAGGGTAGTGGAATGGATTGGCAGACCAAACCAAATCATTCGGTTTAGATTGGTTTGGAATAGATTGGTGGTTTGACGGTTATAATTTGCTTGCTCCTAGTACATTCAAAAAATATACTCCCTCCGTCCCATTTTGTTTGCCAATTATTCCTTTTGTCTCTTGTGTGTCTATTGCTTGTATTTTTCAATCTATAATGTTTTTTATGATTTCAAGAACTTCATATTATAGAACAAATTGGAATCTATCAAATAAGATTCATATTACATATTGTGGGAGATTCACATAGAAAGATATAAGCAATAGACACAAAAGAGACAAAAGAAATAATTGACAAACAAATGTGAATCACAAATACAACCCTGCTTAACTAAATAGCCTTTCTTTTTTGTTTTATGTAATCCTCTAGAAGTTTTGTAAACCAAATATCGTTTTAATGAAGCCTTATTTACCGGATACAAAAACAAGAATAATGACACCTAGTAGAATTTTAGCTAGCTTGAAAAAGGTGTTGTGAGACTTGTACTTTTGATACAAATACGGAAATACCCAACCCTCCACAAGGTATGTGTTAATGCCAAAAACATATATTTTAATTGGTTTCACAATTTTTCCAATAGCAAATCTCAATTGATTGAGACTTAAGGTTTAATTGGACTTTGATATTTGCCTTTTTTCAATCTCTTTTTTAATGTAAAATATATGAACAAACTTATTTAAACAAGAGTGAGAGATGTGAGAAGATTAATTCTAACTTTTAGAACTGTTAGCCGTAAGGAAGCTGATTGGTGGGATCAGGGTTACACCTGTTGAATTTCCACACATGGAAATTGACCCAGATATAGCACAGCCCCTATTGTGGACTTTGGAAGCTTTGAAGATCAGCTCAAAATCTCATCAAGCCACCTTTGTGTACTTATGGCCCTTCCACTTGCAGGCATGGCAAAGAAATAGAAGGTTTGTATTCCTATAAATTGAGCTATGCGATTTTGTATCAGTATGCTTAGCAATGTAGAAACCAGAGAGAGTGTAGTGAGTGGAGTGAAACTCCTCGTAAAACTTGTCTCGGTTAAGTGAGATTGCTCCGGTTGCCTCTGTGTAGTACCCTAATTTGGGGAACCACGTAAAAAACTGTTTGTCTCTGGGTTTGGAGTGCGTGTGTATCTATTTGTGTGTGTTTGGTATGTTTGGTTTTGATCCTTGGGGCACAACAACACCGTCGACCGACCTTGATCTTCTGTAAAGGGTTTGAGTTGTAAGCATGCCTGTCGGCTGTCAGGACCCGAAAGATGGTAAACTATGTCTGAGCGGGATGAAGGCAAAGGAAAATTCTGGCGGAGGCCGAATAAGATCAAGTGTGCTAATCTAGTAGCAGGGCACTTGATGAATACACAGTCTCGAACCATTTATGAGTGTGAGAAATCTACCAAGCTAACAAGAACAAGAAGTCAAGTTCAAAAACGGAGAACGCAAGGCACTGATATTTTTCGTGGTTCTCCAATTGTGTGGGTAGAGTACATACGGTACAATGATAGTTCAAACCAAGTTCTACTATTTAGGCCTGGTTTGGGTAAATTGAAAAAATTGGTTTTTCGGTTGTTCTTATTCAAAAAAAATTTGCATTTGTTAGTTTTAGGTCGATTTTTTGTGGTTTTTTGGCTTGTCTCGACGAGAGGAATCTAAAAAGTATAAAATTATTAGCCAAACTTAAAGTTTTGTGAATAAAGACGAAAAATAATCCAAAAAACCGGTTTTTTGGATGTCACATTCGTCTTTATTCACAAACTTTAAGTTTGGCTAATAATTTTATACTTTTTAGATTCCTCTCGTCAAGACAAGCCAAAAAACCACAAAAAATCGACCGAAAACTAACAAATGCAAAAAAAAAATTAAATAAGGACAAAACCAAAAAACCAGTTTTTTCAATTTACCCAAACCAAGCCTAAGTGAATGGAGAACGGAGTACAAGTTACACCAGGTCCGCATAGCATGTAACTATAATATAGGGTTTACCTCATCGATTACCATAATACCCCTGCCTAACGATAAATGGGGGGCTACCCAGTGGCGGACCCAGGAATCCAACCCAAAGGGGGCACCTTATTAATTATAATCGTGTAATTTTTTTTTAGTTTAACGATCTTGCTAAATTAAGACATTTATTATGTATTATAAGGCTTATAATGCATACTTTTTATTATAAATAAAAAATAAAAAAATGAGCACAGAATTAATTTTATATTTTTATTTTTGAGATATATGTAAGTGTGTATGCTATATATGACATTATATTACATAATTGTGCTAAATATATAATATTAAACTTTTTTTTGAGTTTTGAGCGGGGGTCGGCAGGGGAACGTGCCCCCGCGTGACCCCCCCTTGGATCCGCCCCTGGGGCTGCCCCTAAACACCTGTGATGTACTAACATCTACTCCCTCCATCTCCTAAAGTTAGACACTTTCGGGAGTGCGTGTCATTTTTAAATTGCCTATATCTTTCAATTCATAATGTTTTATGTGATTTTCAGAACTTTGTTTAAAAGAACTAATTGAAATCTATCAAACGAGATCCATATTGCTTATATAAAACATTACAGATTAAAAGAAATAATCAATTTTTTCATAGGGCTGGAATAGTGAAAGTGTCTAACTTTAAGGGACGGAGGGAGTAAGATTTGGGGAACGTGAGTTTTTAATCCCACATTGGTTGAAAGCTAGAGTTTCACCCGGTAGATTTAATACCCACCCATGACTACCTATCACCTTATTGGGTATATCTTTTAAGACCAAGTGCTCAGGCTGAAAGGGGATCTATGGTCAACCCTGTCAGGTCATTACAAATGGTATCCGAGCCCCGCCCTGGTCAAGATACGCTCTGCCACCACAGACACCAAGGAAGAAGTGAGTACTTACACCCATCTATGACTATATGTCACCATCTTGAGTATACCTTTCAAGGCCAAGTGGTGTGTATAGGCTGAAAGATGGTCCATGGTCAGTTGGGTCAAGTCATTACATGTGACTTGACCGCGCAAGTCGGCCTTGTTCGTTTTGGTTTTTAAAAATTGGTTTTCTCAATTATTATTTAATTATTATTTTTATTTTTAAATATTATTTTTATTTTTCTCTCTATCTCTCTCCAATCATTAATATTTATTTTTTAATTATTATCCATATTTCTTCTTCTAATAATTACAAAAACCAAAACTCAAATCAAACACAACCGTCGAATCCTGACCAGTCAACGAAGTGCAAGCTGAACTGAATCAAATATCACAAACCCAGCAATGAGCTTAATGGACTATGATTTAGCCTTCAATGAACTCTGAAAAGTGACTTCAGGAAATATCATCTCATTATTATGTTGATTTTTGTTAGTACTATACTAGTAAAGAATATCACACGTAAATATTCAAATTACTGATCGTCATTGCGATGTCGATGATTAATTGGTGATTTTTTAAGGTAGTGCAGTGATTGCGGTGTCAAATCAAACCCGCTCCACTAACCCTTCATCTATAAATCCTTCATGATCATATATCATATATATACACAGTTGCATACCGAACCACGAAAAAGCCTCCTTTAACAATTAATTTGCGCAGAAAACCCAATTACATCAAGTGTTAATTAACAATTAAGCTGGTAAAAAGTACTCTGTGATTAATAATTCTTTTGATAATTCAAGGAAACTACTTGTAAGCTTACCACTTAAATAAATAGTTGTAAGCTTAATGCTTAAAGGCAAAAGCTACAAATCACCCATTGAGTGGCAGTGGTGGCTTCAGGAATTTTTAACAGGGTGTTCAGAAATTACCTTTAACTCTACTAACTTAACCAATCAATCGTATCTTCACAAAATTTCATATACTAGTGTGTATAATGTGACCTCAAAAATACAAAAACACGTAAAACGTTGTAGTTGTTTTCAGTTTTTTTATATTTTTACCAAAGCAAAATCAAACAGGAGCATAAATATGCTTATATTTTTTAGGAAATTATGTAGCGAATACGTTTGCACGGATCTTTATAAACATATATTTTTATTTTTGGATTGTCTGCTCTAAGAAAAACTACACCATAACGATACCAATATATATTTTTTCCTCTCCATTTTTTTGTCATTAAGATGTCTATCTTTTTTTGAGATGATATATTAAGTATTCAATTGTAAATCACTTGAATTAGTGTGTGTTGTTTATAGTATAGGACTAAGTATTCAAACAAAATATTAGATAAAATTACTAGATGCAATATAACAATAAAATAAAAAGTGTGATTTTTTTTTTTAGTCTAACGATCTTGCTAAATTAAGACATTTATTATGTATTATAAGGCTTATAATGCGTACTTTTTAATAATAAAAAAAATAACAAAAAATGAGCACAGAATTAATTCTATATTTTTATTTTTGAGATATATGTAAGTGTGTATGCTAAATATAACATTATATTACATAATTATGCTAAATATATAATATTAAACTTTTTTGGGGGTTTTGAGCGGGGGTCGGCGGGTGCACGTGCCCCCGCGTGACCCCCCCTTGGATCTGCCCCTGGGGCTTCCCCTAAACATCTGCGATGTACTAACATCCAAGATTTTGGGAACGTGAGTTTTTAGTCCCACATTGGTTGAAAGCTAGAGTTTCACTCATTAGATTTAATACCCACACATGACTACCTATCACCTTATTGGGTATATCTTTTAAGACCAAGTGCTCAGGCTAAAAGGGGATCTATGGTCAACCATGTCAGAAAGTTACAAATGGTATCCGAGCCCGGCCCTGGTTCAAATGCGCTCTGTCACCACAATGAGCTTAATGGAGTATGATGGGTTGAGTCATCATTACATGCAACTTGACCGGGCAGGTCGAATCCTGGCCAGTCAGCGAAGCGCAAGCTGAACTGAATCAAATTTCACAATTCACAAACCCAACAATGAGCTTAATGCCAGTTTAAAAAAAAAAAAAAAAAGAGCTTAATGGAGTACTACTATGATTTAGCCATCAATGAACTCTGAAAAGTGACTTGAGGAAAAATCATCTCATTATTATGTTGATTTGTGTTAGTACTATACTAGTAGAATATCACACGTAAATATTCAAATTACTAATCGCCATTGCGATGTCGATGATTAATTGGTGATTTTTTTAAAGTAGTGCAGTGATTGCGGTATTAAATCAAACCCCTCCACTAACCCTTCATCTTGTCCTTCATGATCATATGCACAGTTGCGTACCGAACCCCCCAAAAAAAAGCCTCCTTTAACAATTAATTTGCACAGAAAACCCAATTACATCAAGTGTTAATTAAAAATTAAGCTGGTAAAAAGCACTCTGTGATTAATAATTCTTTTGATATATAATTCAAGGAAACTACTTGTAAGCTTAAACACTTAAGAGCATCCTCATCAGGGGAGACAAATCCCCCTGATGGCTAAGTTGTTGAGTGAAAGGGGAAAAAACCCCCCAAAATCAGACTCAACAAAATTTTTGTAAATTTGCAAAAGTTGTAACTTTGCTACAGTAACTCGGTAAATTCTTTGAGGCACTATTCACAGGTTAAAGCAATTCTCTCTCCTGACTTCCTGAATAGAGAGTCTGATTTTGTGAGTTTTTGAAAAAGTGACTTGTTAATTTATAAAAGGTGTTTTTGAGGTTAAATTTGGCCCATTTTTTGTTGACGCTGATGAGGATGAGCATCCTCATCAGGGGAGGCAAATCCCCCTGATGGTTATTTTGTTGAGTTAAAGGGAGAAAAACACTTCAAAATCAGCCTCAACAAGTATTTGGCTAATTTGCAAAAGTTGTAGCTTTACTACAGTAACTCAGTATTCGACTAAAGGCACTATTCACAAGTTAGGATTAGTTTAATAGTTTCTCTCTCTCTCACTTTTTATTTTTTACAAATTAAAATATTTATAACTTTTATTTTTCATATCCAATGTTGGGAAAAAATACACATTTAAAATATACTGGACGACATCTACCAAATAAGACCAACATTGAATATGTAATTATGTATTAAAATCAACTCGACGAGCTCATAAATATTATCGGAGTCCCATAATATGTTTTCAATATTTGTAATTATTTTAAAAAGTAGAAAAATAAAAATAGAAAAAATGAATAGTTTAATACAGTAAAGTTATAATAGAGAGTCTGATTCTGTGTGATTTTAGAAAAGTGACTAGCTAAAGTATAAAAGGTGTTTTTGAGGTCAAATTTGGTCTAAATTTTGTTGAGGCTGATGAGGATGCCCTAAATAAATACTCCAGTTGTAAGCTTAAAGCAACCCCAACAGATGACTCAAATTTTTCTCTAAAAAAAGTAGTGAACAGTGCACATTTTTTATTTTACCAATTCATGTCTCTAACAATCCTCTCTATTACCCTCCCAATTTTAATAAAATATAATATATGGGGGAAAAGTAAGAGAGAGAGAGAGAGAATAAAAATATATAAAAAATAGAGAAAGCAACGGCAAGTCGGCAAAGAGGGGGAAGGAGAGAGAGAGAATAAAAAAATGGGTAGTGAGTGAATAGTGCCTTCCTAAATGGCGGGATTTTAGGGAGGTACTATTCATTTTTGTATTTTAGGGAGGGGTTTAGGGAGCCTCTTAAAGCCTAACTTTGGAGTTTGACTCTTTAAAATAGGGATGGGAGGGGGGATAGAGAGCATTGTTGCACTTGCTCTTAATGCTTAAAGGCAAAAGCTACAAACCACTCATTGAGTGGTCAACAGTGATCTGCACGTGCTTGGTAAAAAGAGTAAAGGCTGTGAATTACAATGCTAAACAGTCCTGCCTCCGACAATTGAAATGACAGGGTCCCTAGTCTTTCTTTTTACAACTTCCTTAACAACAATGATACATGTACAACAAAGTCTCCAACACATTCGCATGGTGTGTGGAACCCACACACACTTAAGTCTGAAGTGTGTGTGGGCTCCACACACCATGTGAGTGAGTTGGAGACTTGTTTGAGTTGATTGTTGTACACCTATCATTTTTGTAATCGGTTAAGTAAAAAAAATAAAATAAATGCTACCCGTTACAGGCACAAAAAAGTACACTTATGGGTCCCACTTATACTTTAAATTACACTTTTAACATACAAATGTAGGAAATGGCTACAATACACACCCATTAAAGGTGCATACTATATGCACCTATTGCATGATCAATATTATTCCACCTCATTGGCAATCGTAACAATTTTTAGTGTTTCGTAACTTTTCAACAATGTAATTCGTAACATTTTCTATGATTCATAACATTTTGGTGCGTCTCATAACTTTTATAAAAAAAAAAATGTAACTTTTATTAATTGATTCGTAAGGGTCCAACAATTTGGGATAGAGGGAGTTGTCTTTATTTTCAAATTTACACACTCATTGTCAATCGAAAAAATGAAGATAAAAAATCCTAAGGGAACCGATGGGTTGGGTACTGATGGCGTGCAAGGCCCTCTTGGTGGTCCCGTACAAATGATCAAACCGTTAAAAAAAATTATAAGAAAATTTTAAAATATTTGTTTGAGTGACCCCCCAATAAATCAGGTCAAACTGCAACTAGGTAGTCCAATATACCCATTCCACTCAAACAAATATTGAAAATACTACTACTACATTTGTACGAGACAACCTAATTGGCTGAAAATAAGAACGCATAAAGATAAAAAAAAAATATGCGTTTCTACACACTTTTCACAAATTTCAACACACATTTTAGTATAATTTTCATGCATTTCAATACATTTTTTAAACTTCAATGTATGCCCAATAGGCTGACTTTAGAATTTTTCATTTGCTAACGTGTGTCTATTGGGCACACGTTAAGGTTGAAAAAGTGTATAGAAATGTGTGAAAAGCGTATAGAGATATGTGAAAGTGTATTAAAATTTTTTATTTGTTTGTGTACTTAATGTGTGCCCATTGAACACACGTTAGCAAGACCCTTCATGAAAATACTCTATAAAGAAGAAAATTGTTAGAGCATCCCCAACAGGTGACCCAAATTTTTCTCTAAAAAAAGTAGTGAACAGTACACATTTTTCATTTTACCAATCCACATCTCCAACAACTCCTCTCTATTATCTCTCTATTATAATTAAATAATAATATATAAAAAGTAGTAGAAAGTGCAGCCAATGAGAGAGAGAGAGAGAGAGAGAGAAAGAGAAAAGATTAAAAAAAGGAAAGAAAGCATTCACGGACTGGGCAGATGCAAACCGTACCGGCTGAAAACATTAAACAAATTTTTTGGGAGTGAACAGTGCCTCCTCAAATGGGGTGTGATTTGGGGAGGCACTGTAGACATTGGTATTTTGTTCACCCATTTAGGGAGTCTCTTGGAGCTTGATTTAGGGGGTTGGCTCCCCAATATAGAGATAGGAGGAGTTTAGGGAGCCTTGTTGCACTTGCTCTTAGCTATAGGAAAGAAGGCCTAGAGGCGGGACTAGTCATATAAGAGTAGTACACGTCATTGAATGACTGATAGAAGGGACAGCGGCTCAGGCAAGTTGTCTTACTCCCTTTGTCCCAAAATGGATGTTCATTTTTGAAACCCGTGTCATTTTTCAATTGCTTATATCTTTCCATTTATATGTTCTTCGGAATGATGAACACTTTGTATTATAGAACTCGTCGAGAACTATCAAACAAGATTCATATTGAATATTTTTTGAGATTCATATTGAAAGATATAAACAATTGAAAATAACACACGATTCAAAAATGGACATCCAATTTGGGACGGAGAGAGTATTTTTTAGGCCACCCATTGGGTGGTAAGTAGCAAAACTCGTTAAAAAATAGTAGTAAAAGATAGAGTTAGATATGTTAGATATGTCACGCTTGTGTCTTTCTCCGTATCTTGTCTAATCTGAAATAGTCATCACTCATTCTCTTTTGATGTTAGCATTGAAGTCTTGGTTGACTGATTGATGAGAAGGAAAATTAATTAGGCCCAGTTCTCCAAAAGATTTTAGCACCCAGGTGCTAAAATCATGATATTTCAAATTAAAAAATGAAGTGGTTCCGTGTATCGTTTTTCGATTTTTTTTCCACCAAATTAAAGTACTATTTGTGTTAGATATTTTGCATGTCTTGCAAGTTGCAATGGTGAGTGATCACGACTATTTCAGATTAGACAAGGTACGGAGAAAGACACGAGCGTGACATATCAACTCTATCTTTTACGTACTATTTTTTACTCCTATTTTTTAACATCAAAAGAGAATGAGGATAACCCATAGTTGAGCCGAACCCGGAACCTCAACATCGAGTGATTTGGGGATGCTCAATTTAAGATTATATTGTTGCGACTTGCGATTACTGATTAGTGGTTATTTGGGAACCGGGGACCGAGGGCTTGTAGTCAGGAGACTCACTACAGGGGTGCAGTGAGTCCCATCCGGTCATCCATCTCGACACCGATGGCTCAGATTTAATCCGAACTCCAAATGATCCGAGCCGTCCATTGTTTAGATTCAAATCCGAGCGTTCATTATCGAGATAGAAGGCCGGATGGGCTCACTACACTCCTATAGTGAGCCCCTCACTACAGGGCCCCTTGTTCCCCGGGTCCGGTTATTTGACTTATCCCGTCGTGGGTTTGATTCCCACAGAGACGGTTATTATCCACAAGTGGTAAAGTGGGCGAAGCATTAGAAGTACAGGGTTTTAGAAGTGGCCAACCATGTGAAAAACTCAAACACTTGGGCTCTTATCCTCTCATTAGCATTGAGGACTCAGACACAACCTTGGAAATGCTTCTACTATTGAAAACTTACGTGCCACAAAAAGAGAGGTAGCCGCGAATGGGCCCAAAACTATGAAGCGAATAAAAGTGCATACCGTACACCCTTTTTAGGGTTGCGTATACCGTACACCTTGCCCAAAACTATGAAGTGAACAAAAGTGCATACCGTACACCTTATCCTAAACTTTAAAATGTTCGGTTCATCATAAGTTCATTCAACTTCTGGTTATAACATGAACAAACTAAATCCGGGGAAAAAAAATTAAGCTAGTTCAATTTTCAAATCAAATTCAAACTTACTAGATAATCGAGACAATTGCATTAGAAAAGAAAGACAATTTAAGATTTCCCCAGACAGCACATCAGAAAAGGAAAAAAATAAAATAAAATACCATCTAGTCCATGGCTATATGAAAGCTCTAACAGTCGCGGAAAAAGTTAAATTACCTCGAAGCTTGCTTCCGTCAAAGTGCTGATAGATAAGCCATGACAATTATCGAATCAAGAAACACTAGCGAATTATGGTACAAAAATCTCCTTCAACTCTAATATCAGTACTGGTAAGAACCTTGTGGACCTACATGCTGGTAGGGAGCTTGTTGTGAACTAATGCTTTGGTACGTCGGTTGCTGAGTACTCATGTTCTCATACGGCGCTTGCGGTGGTGGATTGGTGCTCGGGTAGTGGTTCTGTGGATAGTTGCTTTGCTGAGAATAGTAGTTTTGGTATGGATCTTGAGGAGGATTGGTGTTTTGTCCAGCAGAAGCAACGAAGGCCTGGTAAATGTTTTGGGTGGCATTCAAATGATCGGAAGAGCCACGAATCTCAACGACGCATTCGGCACCACCGGATCGAGGATCTTGGAGCTTCAATCTCGTTCCAGCAATCTGAGTATTAAAGGAAAAGGATTTAGCAATCTCTCCACAACTTTGGGCTGTAAGCATGAGAAGAGTTGTGGCCAGCTTAATGGTGAAAACCCATTAACACGATGTTTTAAAATTCTCAAAAACCATTCAGGTACAGAACATTAAAAGTGAAGCATATTTGTATTTTTTTGAAAAAAAAAAAAAAAAACAAGAGTTTTCTATGTTTCATCCCCTAAACTATCCACATTTATTCTATTTTGTCACTAAGCTATTAAAACCCCCCATGTCGTCCCTGAACAATTTGATTGCAAACCCATTTTGTCCAATCGTTAACGCATCCACTTTTTTGGACGGAAAATCGTTTACTCGCACAGATCCGTGTGTACAGATTGAGACGTGGGGCCCACTTCGGGGTCCCACATGAACAATCCAATCCGTTCATTAATTCCAAGTGACCTCGCAACAAATCGGCTCAATCGGATAACTCTTAAGTGCTTGATCTTACGTTTCAATTTTGATTTAAGCACTTCAGAGTTATCCGATTGCGCAGATTTTTTACGAAGTCACCCGAAAACATATTTTAAAATTAATGAACGGATTGGATTGTTCATGTAAGACCCCAAAGTGGGCCCCACAGTAATTTTTGGGCACAGCTACAGCGTGTAAACAGTTTTCCATCCAAAAAAGTGAATGTCGTTAACCATTGGACGGAATGGGTTGCAATCAAATAGTTTAGGGACGACATGGGGGTTTTAATGGTTTCGGGACGACATAGAAAAATTGGACGGAATGGGTTGCAATCAAATAGTTTAGGGACTGTTAAAGCATCCAACTCAAAACCAATTGGCAATGAGTGGAGAGGCCGCACAGGCTCATATACTAGCTTTGGAGGTTATAATTAACCAATGTGGGACAAACTCTAACACTCCCCCGCACGTGCGACCCCTGACCCGCACGTGGAGAGGTAAACAACGAATCCACAACATTGGGATCATAATTGAAACATGGTGCACTTATGGCACAAACAACGGGGCAATAACCAGGAGAGTCTTGTCCAAAATCCTCTGAAGCCTAGCTCTGATACCATGTTAAAGCATCCAACTCAAAACCAATTGGCAATGAGTGCAGAGGCCGCCCAGGCTCATATACTAGCTTTGGAGGTTATAATTAACCAATGTGGGACAAACTCTAACAGGGACGACATGGGGGTTTTAATGGTTTTGGGACGACATAGAAAAAATGTGTATAGTTCAGTGGGTGAAAACATAGAAAACTCAAAAAACAAACGTCTGAAAAGTATTCTGCAAAAGTGACTATGCAAACTACAAATGAATAGCGTGAGAATCTCTAAAAAGTCCAAAGATGCATCTGGATACCAGCAAAGGAATGCTACTCTGTTTGTTCATTATGTTTCCCAGAATATTGCAGAGCACAAACCCTTGTTATGGACAAACCGTAAGTAAAAACTGAGATAACAAAAAATGGTCAACCAACCCACTTCATGATATCCCAACAACTCCCATTCCATAGAGAAAAACCTAAATCATGTTTTCCACTAGTATTAGGTTCTGTAATTGTTCGAATCCCCAAATATACGATTATTTTGAGGTGAAAGGAAGATAAGGAAAATTGCATTCATTGGTAGATAACATTCGAAGAAACCCAGCAGGAGACCATTTTGGAGGACAACCATATGGGCCCATATTCTCCGAGTGACTGAAACAAAAGGAGAACGGTGGAACAAAAGGAACTAAGGGTGGAAACATCGAAAAAGGGTGAGAAACAGATGGTGGAAAACAAGGTCAAAAGTAAGAGGACAAAAAATGATACCACTACGAGTTGGGTGCGCCAAAATATACTGCAAAGGTATTTTCTCATCAAATATTTTTTGCTTAAGTCATGCAATTACATACGTTCACTACTGACCTCACTCATGTTCCTCCCTCCTGCTCCAACTGCAGCATTGTGCGGCATCTTCACATCCATAGGACTGTTAACATCAGGATATCTGAAACACGACCAATATATTAATCAATGCTCTCAATCACACAACAGAACAAGAAATTAACACAATGATAACAAAACAAAAAACGAGCATATACCGAGTAGCACTTGGAGGAACAGGATAACCAGAATACTCATATTCGCGTCCACCACCCTTCAGAAGAAATCAAAAGTATTTTAGAGACATGGTACGGGAATTTCCTCAAAATCAGCTTATCCCAGGAGAGAAAGAACAAGCATCTTGTTCATTATAGAATAATGATTGTATAGCACAAAATACAAATGAAGTAGTATAAACACTCCCAAACACATACACTTGTAGCCAAGAATTGCCCTCAAAAGGTCAATTGCAATTTACAAGCACATATAAAAAGGTACTAACAACCCCATTATAAGAACATGATGAATATCAGAGTCCATCTCTTCATCGGGAATGCAGTGTTTAAAGACTAAAAATAGAATTACAGGCTTGAGAAAAGAAACTTGAATCAACCACAATTCTGAAATCTAGCCTACCAAGATTTTATAAAATTGCACAATATGCTTGGAATTATACACATAAAGAAGGTGAGATCAGTTGCTTTATGTGAATCATGAATCGAAATGGTCTTTTTGCGAATCATTAATCGAATTGAATCGCGAATCGCTCCGATTCTGTCATGATTTTTAATTTACATGGGAAAGTATATTTTTATACATGTGGGTGACAACAATACATAGCATAATGAAAATTATAGGCCTAAATCAATAAAAAGCTTGTTTCGAATGTTTAATTGATAATCCGATGTGTCTATTAAGTAAGATTTTTTTTTTTTTTTTTTTTTATCAGCGTGTCTACTGTCTAGTAAGTAAGATGTTTCTATAGCAACTTGCAAGAAGTGTGGATTTGTGAATCCTAATTTATGGCCTTTTTAAGGAAAAGAGTTGAAAAAGGCCTTTGTGGATGTTGTATGTCATCTTAGACTTAGCCTTTTTCTGATTTAGTCTCAAAATAAAATTTCCATCTATGTTTACCTACAATACTGTAGAAGTAAATAAGGAGAAACAATGACAAAAGATGGCATATAACAATACTAAAACCATTAAAATTAGTTTGAATCCTTTCCCAACCAAAAAAAAAAGCAAATAAATCAAATTTAGCAAATCTAAGTGAATAGAACGATTCACCAATGAGATTCACCGATTCACTTCCGATTCGCAGCTATTTCCGATTCATACAACCTATTCGTATTGCTTACCCACTGAATCGTATCAAATCGTGCGAGAATCATGAATCGTACAGATGACAACCATGGCCCAAACATAGTTTTTACTGCAGATGAATTAGAGTCTGGCTATGATTTATATACCATGTAATAATGGATAACATGCAAAAGATTGATAATTTGAGTTTATATTTACAAAACATGCGAAGATGTGACAAGTATTTTAATAGCTAAATACACGCCAGACCAATGCCTTTGCATTTAATAAAAAAATATCTGATTACCCAAAATGGATAATCCTATTATACACATCAACATTGGTATTATTGAAACCTCAAATTTCAGTAAAACTTATGTGTTCTAACTTCTAAATATAAATAACATGGTTGTTTACAAGGCATACAAGATTACAGCATTCATCACCAAGTATACTTACCACAAAATAAAATGCAACCAAAGCTGATTTTTGTATGAAACTGGAGGTGGACATATAGCATTGACATGTATTTGTAAATAGAATGTACCTTCGCAAATTCGTATGCACTAGAGCTGCCAGTTCTCAGTGGGCCAAACATATCCGGCCCTCTACTAGGTAAACTTCTTCCAGGCCCAAATCCCGCAATTGGCCTCACAGGAGACAGTTCAGGTCCAGCATTGGCATCTCGCAAATATCTTGCTCTAAGTCTTGATGCAATCTCGACCAGAGCATCTTTTGCAACACCAAAGTTTCCTGATATCTAAACTATCAAGAGCAGAGTTAAGTTCAAATAAGAGGAACTATCTTTAATTGAGCAAAAACAAGAGCGACTATAGCAACTAAAAACTACTCCCCTCCGTCCCACAAATTTGGTCCCTTTGGGGGATTCCAACTTTTTTAAGTGCATGACTCTTTTCAAAATGAGCATTAATTTCCCTTTCTACCGCTTGAATCCCACTTCTAAAGTTATTTCATATTATTCAACGAGGTTAATTTTGGAAATCCACTCTTTTTTTCCCTTAATTTGCCAAATGGGACTAATCTTTTGGATCCCAAAATGGAATAGAGGACCAACTTTATGGGATGGAGGGAGTACATTAGCATGAATCAAGCATCTAACCTGGACAAGCTCCTCGTCATCAGCTGCAGATTTAGGCTTATCTTCCTTGGAGAAAACACGGATATCGGCTAGGGTTCTCCTTCTCATCTCATTGATAACATGACCTCCTTGTCCAAGAATGCAGCCAACCTTACTTGATGAAACAAGAAGTCTGGTAGTAATAATTCCTTTTTCAGAGACTTCGCTTGTTTTATTTTGAAGCTGAAGAATGGCATCAATAGTTTCTGATCTTGGATTCCACAGAGCCTAAGAAAAATAACAGAAAATTATTTACACATATCATATTTTAACATTAATGAAAAGCATCTTCAAATGGAACATGCGCACTAATAAAAAACCAAGAGAAACAAATTGTGAAAAAATGTATAAAACTGCAAATCTGACATGTCTATGACCAACACATAAAGAAAGGACGAAAAGAAGGCCAACCTCGAAACAAGAGACTCGAATCACACGCTCATCCAACTCCGCTGATGGATCCCCAACATGAACACTAGCTCCCGTCTCTGTCTCTAACTGTTTTACATTGGAGCCTCCCCTACCAATGACCCCACCTATTTTCCCAACTGGGCATAGAATCTTCATTGAGAACTCACTTGGAGCTTCCCCACCACGCATAGGAGGACCACGATCAAAACTATCCGGGCCAAATCCAGAAGGCCGGTCGCGATACCCCCCCATCCATGGCATTGGTGGCATACCACGGGAATCATAATGACGTTGAGACCACAGCGGATTTCCCCGAGGGGGCATATCGTCTAAGGGAGGACCTAAAGGACGAAAACCTCGGCCCCCTTGCGCCAAGGGAAAGCTCATAGAAGGATTGTCCTTTTTAGGATTCTGATGTAACAGAGTGGAAACTTCATAAAGGGCCCTCCTCGCAACCGCTGGTTTTCCAGATATCTGTGTATTTCACATCCACATCAAACATTTAAATTGAGGATGACATGCTAACAGACATTTCATACTCTTTCTTTTTCCACAAAATGTTCAACTAGGTATGAAAATATGAAAATTGAATCTGCACAACTACGATTGTCTACATAAATTCACAACCAATGGGAGTCACAGGTTAGGTCAGTTTGAGCAAGAAAGGAATGAGAGTCCTTCACCATTGCATGGACCGAAGTTAAGCAGTTAAGTGAAGACTGGGAACCTAGAAATAATGGCCCTGTTTGTTTCCCAGTTTAGTTTTAGTTTTAGTTTTGATGACATCATCATTTCTCTCATTTCTCTCTCTATCTCTCTCCACTCATTACACCTTATGACATTATCAAAACTAAACTAAACTATCTAACCAAACACAGCCAATATTCATCAGAACTGCTTCTTATCCTAAACTTGCTTCTGATTATTTTGATAGCCTTTGTTAGCGGATTGCATCTGATTATTTCAATAGCCTTTGTTAGCTGATTGCAATTGAACAGTTCAAATAGACAGTTTTAGAAGTCTCAGTAACCTGCAAGGCTAGAGTGTACAAGTTGATCCACTTTGACAGCACAAAGTTTCAGTTTTAATTCGTATCTATGTATGACTTGTTTATAAAGCATTATGTTTTGAAACTTAATTTTTCCAATCCCTATAAAGCATTATGTGTCCGAAAAGTGTCATTTGTGTCCCGAAGGTGTCCGCAAGTGTAAGGATAGTGTCCAGCCGGAATTAATGCGAAAACTTTGGACGCTTTGATATTAAGCGTCAGAAACGTGTTTGGAGCTGTCCGGATTCCGGGCATGTGCATACCCGGAGAGTGTCCGCTACCGGTACATTGACTCCGGCAAAGTTGTCCATGTTACAGAGAAGACAACACGGGATGGTTTTCCTCGAAGAACATAACAAGTACCAAATTAATCAAAAAAAAATAAGCACTTTCTCAAGTCAGTCAATATGCTGATAGAAGTCAATTACATACAAGGTATCAGTTTTAAAAGCTAGACAAGTCAAGAAAAATAACAGGCAAAAACAATTTAGCAAACAAAAAGCAACATAAAGACCCCCAACGGATGAGCCAGATAGGAAAAAATTCATGAAAAATGCCACGTATGGCGGGAAAAATATTTGAAAAATCACGACCATCGTCACGCAGTTAACGCACTCCAAGGCCAACAGAGTGCGAGCTGGTACGCAGATCGACGCTTTTGGTCGAAGTTCGCTGCAAACTCGCGCATTGCATTTTCTCAATTCGTGAACATATAAACGTTGCAGTCAAATTTGCTGCCGTGAACCAATAACTAACACATGTTATACACTTGCTTTGGAAAGACCACCGGCACTTCACAGCCCATACTAATCCGTGCAATTCTCTCTACAGTCAAGTCAGGCCCTGTCCCATCAACTTTTCCTTTCCCTGACACAAAATAATTCTCAATGCCTCTCTCTATTTCACATGTCACTCTCCCAAGTGTATTACCAATTCAGTTCTTCTTAGAGTAAAATATTGCAATACAAGTTCATAGTCAATTAGACTCATTACGCTACACATAGATGCATGTGCATCATCAGTTAAAGTTCTGTTCCGTTAAATTATGTACCAGTTGCTTTTGGCCCGAATTTTTTTTTTTTTTTTTGGGTAATTCCGAAATTTCGAGTTATGTACTAGTTACATGAGTTGTTTTTTTATCTCTAAAAATTCTGTTTTCGAATAAGTTATGAAAAACAGATATCCACAATTTTTATGAACAGATACATGATTAAGATGCCACATATTATTATTTATGTAATGGCATGAAATTTCAAGACCGATAAAATGAATGTTTAAAAATATATAAATTTATATGTGTATATAGAAGACGATCTGGGATGCTCTGCTTTGCAATTCTTCTAAATATTGACGCTCTCCACTCGCATCTGCTCACGGATTATGTGACTTAGATCATGACACAACTTCACAATAACATCTATATAATAAGGAAGCTCAGTGTTTGAATTCCCTATATTTTCAACCCTTGGATCAACATTTCCATGATCTAATGGTTGTGATTGGTTTTAATCTAAAAACTTGAGGCTGAGATTGAGTATAAATAAAGCAACGGCCAGGATTGATTCGAAGCCTCAATCTTTTGCCACCCTGTTAAAGCCTACAGGCTTCAGAATCGTGTTGCCAAATTCTAACTGCTATAAACCGCTATCTCATCCCACTTCTCTCTCTCTCTCTGTTGTCAACCGCGTCGTAACCAGCGATGAATTAAGGTTTTCTTTGGAGCAATGGAGAAGATTGGTGTGAACGCTACCCATTTCGCCTGTCATCGTAAGATCCATGTCTACACATTCTTCTTCTCCACCCCACACCTGTCCAACACTTCACCGCACACCTGTCCAACACTTCTGTGATTGCCCGTACTCGCTGATGTTATCTAAATACGGTGGAAGATCGCCTATTATTCCACCCATTGATACGAGATGTAGCAAGCCACCGCCCTTGGCACTCCTTCAATATCTGCACCCATTACTCCTTTGCATTCCACATGTTCGATTCTATCTTTATCTGGTGTGATTATTGTATGATGCTCATATGGATATAATCTATTAAAATTCTATTCAAAGTACTGAAAATGTCCTTTTTTTTTTAATGTGAATAAATAATGGTAGTAATTGGAAAAATATTCTTGAACTCACCAAGGCATAGTATTGTGGCAGTTTTGAGTAAACTTTTACAACCACGTACATAGTGTTATATTGATTTCCAATTTGTATATGTAAGTTGTCACCAACGCTTTTGTTGTTCTTTAATCAACTCTTGTCTCCCCATCTAGAATTTGCAGAGTACGTCTTGAATGTGTGGGGTTATTGAAGAGTTCTCATTTGGGTAAACACCTCTCTCTCCTCCTTCTCTCTCTCTCTCTCTCTCTCTATTCAATTGAACAAGGTTTGTTGAAGAGTTTAATCTGTTGTTAGACTTTGAATAGTTTTGCATCATAGGCATCATGTTATCTTGGTGCTACATTTGAAGTTTTATGCTGTCTCTGTTCTTTTTTTTCCCTTTTCTTCAATGGCGCATTTGAACAATGTGCAAAACAACGGGGTGATCGTACAAATAGCATTTTTGTTTAGAGTTAATGTTAGAATTGATTTATCTATAGTTTAAGGTGAAATGTGCCTTTACGTGTATTACGTGTCTTGATTTGTAAATGTTAATCACATATTTTCCCTTTCTCCTTTTTTTTTCAAGGTAGATAAGGCGTGATTATAATGTTCGTGTAAGGGAAATATGAGATAAATAGAAGTGTGACGATTTTTTGTTTTGTCTATTTTGATTGCTTTATCACTTCATTAATTTCATCTTTTAGGTATTATCACCACTTACCAGCCCAATTGTTTAGTTTATGTCTTTTAACTGGATTCATGTTTTTTTTTTTCCTGCATTTTTTAAATATTTTTCTCAAAAGCATGAGCATTGGACACGGTGTTGAGATATTGCACGTGAACCCAATATTGATTTACGTGTACTAATTTTTCAAGTCGTGCCTTCAGGCACGGGCATGCGCTAGTAAGACAATACCACAAGCACATTTTGTGCCTAAATATATAGTGGCAAAAACTTTTAAGCCAACATTTCTATGGGCATAATACATGAAGGAGTAGCAGCACTAAAAAAAATGATACCTGCACCAATTCGTCGGTGCTCATAGCACAGGTAGGAAGATTTTCTGCAGGAAGAACACGAATACTTGCACCTGTATCACTTCGCAATCGCTGAATGACATCCCCCTTTCTCCCTAGAAGGCAACCAACCGTATTGTTTGGAACAAGAAGACGCGCCGTGACCGTCACATTTTCATCTTCATTTTCCATTCCGCCAACAAGGTCTTCCTCAACAATTCTGTCATGAACTTTCAGCAGAGCATCTTGAGCAGGGCAGTGTGGCTCCATGGGATAATCTTCATTTTCTGTGGCTGGATTCTGATCCTCATCAGTGTTCTGTTTTTCATGGGTCTTTGTAGAAGGACTATAGATGATTATCACCCGCTCATCTGATCCCTCTACAGAATCAGAAACCGTAATTTTTGCCTGGGTTTCTTCTCTGAGAGCTTTAACCCTGTTTCCACCTTTTCCAATAACACTACCGATCCGTTTAGAGTAACAAAGTATCCGATAAACAGTGTCTGAAGCTTCAGAATTTCCAAAAGACTGTTCGCGACTAGAATTAAGCCACTTTCCTTTCTTGCTGCCTCCCTTTTTCTTAAATTGTGGGCGGCGGTCCTTAAAGAAAGGTCTCTTATTCCCTTCCATACTTGTGTAGGAACTTTTAAAAATGTCGGAGGATCAATAACTGAGAATGTCAAAAGGTACAATGAGATTAGAAAACAAAATTAAATTTTTTTTTAAATGTGCAATTATCATACAAAGTCATGCTCAATAATCAATTGCATATTATGTTGCACCAACATATCAAATCAATATCTATTGACACCATATATAGAGGTCTCTAAGTGCAGGTAACACTTGCAAAGACTACCCACCAAAAACCATTCCCTCACACACACACAGAGAGAGAGAGAGAGGGAGGGAGGGAGAACTGTTCATGGTAAGTAGTTAAGATTCTGATATCCAGCTAAGGCTAGGTAACGGCAGTGATGCTGACGAGTTGAAAAATGACAGCTTTCGCTTGTATGAGTAACCCTAGAATGCCGTTAAAAAAACAGAATAAACCTGGAATTGCACATCGCATAACAGTTAAAAAGGAGGAATGGATTTTTCTTGGATTGGGAAAGAGAACTTTGGCATTTCCAATTTCTATGGGCATCCCCTCTCAACTCAGTCACTTATCATCTACTTCCTGTCCAACTAATAAAAGGAGGACGCTTGGCATGAAAGTGAAGTGGAACTTCCACAGAAAAGGTACTTGATTGAGATCTTAATGCACCATGTAGCAATGATTTCTCATGGGTTGGGAGTCATTATTTCGTACTAGAAGGCATGTAACTAACACGCAGGGAGAAAATGGAATGAGCATACCTACTCAAAAGGCAGGTTGCAGCTTCCGCTGCTCCCAAAGCCTACTGAAATTGTTCCCGCCCTCAAGGTACCCTCACAAACAACTTAACAAAAAAATCCAGCAACTAAATTGCTAGAATGTATCCAACTGCATTCACCTATACCAAAACTTTCAACCCAAAACGTAACTCTCAAGATTTCACTAACCAAACATCACAAATCTCAATAATTCACACAATGCACTTGCGTGAGCGGGAGCGAGAGCCCAAGCAAGAAATTTTTCAAGAACATCGCAAACTACTTCAATTTGCGAGATCAAGGATTGAGAGCGCGACTGCAAGATTGCAAGTGAGAATTAAGAGCCAGAGCACAGTGTCTAGCTGAAGGACTATGTGACCAATCTTTACAATGCCTCTGTGCTCGTTATTGATAATAGTATAACCATAAAAGACTGAAATGCACCTCAAAGAATGGGGGATTTTACCCTAGTACACACGAATGGAAATCAAACCGCATCGGCTGTTAAACTTGTTAAGCTTCTAGGTAACTTAATTTCACAAACCTCAGTGAAAATCTGGGGTTTCCCTAGGTCTCCGACATAAGCTACATTTACAATCAAACAAATCTATAAAATTTGTAAGCATGTCGAAAAGAAAGGAGAAAATGATCCATTAAGTTCAATTCTTGAAGCTTCCAGTTACAATTAACCGAATTCTGAATCAAATTTCCAAAAAAGAGAACACCTTGACGCATTCTAGAGATAACTAGTGCAAGATTTTTTTCCAGAAGCAGAGCAAAGAAAGTAAAAAGCGTCCAGGAAAGAGTGAGAACGGAAATGAAACTAATTACTGGCGAGAGTAGATTACATACCCACAGAAGGATTCGAAGAGCTTTCCGTTGAGTAGAGAGAGAAAGAGAGGAGAGAGTTAAAACCTCGCTCGTTGCAGTTCGCTGAAGCTCGCCATCTCCAAGGAGAGCGAAAGAGGGCACACTAGGGCTCGTTTGGCCTTCGTTTTGCTTCCTCTCGTTTTGAAGATGCTTAATTTGGGCCTCCAGTTTTTTTATATATTTTTTTTTTAGCCCACAAGTTTTGGGCTTTCAGGCCCACTCTTATGGTTTGCATGTTGCCATGTTCTTGTGTACAATCTTAACCGGTGTTCTACTAAGACAGTTTTTAGAAGAAGACAGTTTTTAGAAGAGCAATGCTACAGCCAAACTAGAATTATCACATCAATGCACTATTCAATCCATGGATAAATTCATCCACTAAAAGATTGTCACGTAGACAGTTAGTGTAATAGTTGGTACACTAGTTAGTGTCTGGAGCATTTCTCTTTTTAGAATACACTAGTTTTTCACAATTTTTTATGTTATGTATTATGAGAGAAAGATCTGTCTTATTTTTTGAAAAAAAAACATTTTTGTTAGTGGAACACCCCCTTACTCCCACATTTCCAACTTCTTGTTTATTTTTTATACGTGTGCAATTTTCAATCAATTATATCTTCAATTTGGATCTCCAAAAGTATATGATAAGAATCTTGTTTGACAATTGTCTAACTTCTTTTATCCAGAGTTTTCCAAAATCATGAAAAACATTATAAATTTGAAAGATAAAAGCAATTGAAAAATGACACGAATTCCAAAAATAAACAAATTAAAATTTATGGTATTTCAATTTTAAAGGAGGAAATTTATGAACATCTTTGGCCGAATGGAATTTTGGCAAGTTCATGTTATGAGCGAAATTGGATGGATTCAAAATAGAAATTTTAGGATTTTCTTCTCATCCAATTAGGTAATGATAAATGTGAAGCTTTGAAATTCTAATCTTCAACTTAAATTGGGACACCGATTGAATTTCCCAATGAAAAGAGGCAGCATTAATTTTTTTTCTTCAAACTCAAAAGAATTATGCAATGCCTACTTAATTTTTGTATTATTTAGTTCTTTAGTTCTTGAAAGGGGTCAATGCATTGTAGCCAATAAAAAAAAAATGGTGTATGCTTTGTAATATTTCAAATTTAAAGTTCTTAGATTTTATGGGCCAACGTAATCCCATGTATTGTGCTATCCGATCTTATAATTCAAAATGACTATTTTAATTATTAGTGTATTAATGTAATGATCCACATTTTTTTTTCCTCAAAATTTTTATGCAGTGTCACTTGTCTCCCTCACATCTCACCTCACAAAAAGTCATTATACAATATTATATTAGATTTGATTTTCTTATGGGTTGTAAGTGAGAAAAAATTGCTCCATGAACGCTCAAGGTCCAAAAAATAGGCTTCCCACTAAAGCCCACGTAATTCAGCCCAATAGACTACTGTAAAAAGCAATGAATAAACCCTCCAAAAAATGGTGTAGTGAGGCAACACTAGGGAGATGTTGCACTCTTTGGCTTACAAGGGAGACGTATAGAGTTCGAATATATGGAGAGACATCAAATTCTCTTCGGTTATTAACCTACTAATTTCTCTCAAACTCCCAACTGATGTGTAGGCAAAAAAAAAAAAAAAAAAACAAGGGAACCTTCGGGTTTGGCCTAATGGTTGTATAGCACCTTTGAAGCGTGAGGTCTATAGTTCAATTACTATGGGAGGAGGTTGGACCTATAGTAATCTAACAATACTAACATCCTATCGTCTGACAAAAAAAAAAAAAAAATACAATGGGAGAGTGGAACAGACCCATTGATCTGGCTCTTCCATACCCTTAATTTATTTTCATCATAAAAGAATTTTTAAAAATAGCCCAATGGAGCTTCATCCTCCATTAACGAAGTACTCTAGGGTGAGGCATTAGGATCCCCAAAAATGGGAAGCTCAGACCACACAATAAAAAAGCCTAGATGAAATTCGCAATTTTTTTTTTTTTTGGGTAAAATTTTCGCAAATACTTCCACAATCATTTTTTATTTTTTTTTAGACATGCAAGAAGTGTTAGTTATTAGTGGATTTGACCCTATGCATGAGTGTATAAGGTGCCTATCAAGTTGACTTGACTACCACCCCACTTGCGATATTACACACAATCTTGAAAGTACAAAGTATTATGAACAGATAATTGGTGGAAAATGTGTGAGGTTCACAGAAGGGAAATGATTTTCACACCCCCCATTTTACAATCCACACTCCCTTTTTGTCTTTATCTTACATGAATTTACAATATTGCCCTTTTTCAATACACCTTTTTCATACATCCAAGGATAATATTGTAAATTCATGAAGATAAAGACAAGAAAGAGAGTGTGGATTGTAAAATGGGGGGTGTGAAAATCATTTCCCTTCACAGAATCACCACACTTTTTGGTAATTATGGTGTTAGTTTGTAATAGACCCCACACATTTTCCACCGATCAGAGCAAAAAAATTGGTCCACTAATCAAAGCAAGAATTTTTATTCACCAATCAGGGCGATGATTTTATTCACCCTCACCAATTGTCGGTTAGACAATGGCAAATTAAAGAGTATCAAGGAGTACGAAAATATCATGGTACAGTGGGGGACTAAGGAGTATGCCCTTAAAATGGTCATCTATTGTACTTCAATTGTTGTTTTTATGCGTCAAAACTTCAATTGTTCGTAATTAGGCCCTTTTTGTTATATTCACTAACTGAAATTTCACTCAAAATTGAGGCCGAGTTTTCACTAAACATACATTCGGTATTTTTGGTACTTTTTTCCCACACATATTCTAGCTGGCAAAAATACTGTAAATACCGAAACTCATTACATTCTAAACTAGCATAGTGTAAAGTCACCCTCAAACTCATTACATTCTAAACTTGAAATGTTCGCTTGCGCACTCTCTCTCTCTCTCAAGAACATGGTGGTTGTGTGGGATCCAGGGATGGTGAGAACAAAAAATACACCAATATGCTTTAATCTGAATCTCACGGAGCTAGCCCAACCATCCCAAACTTTGGGGCCATTGGGGTTTAGACCGGGTCGTTACCTCTAGGGTCCCGGAATTAGTCGAGGTGCGCACAACTTGGCCCAGATAAAAAATTAAAAAAAAATCAACAAGGCTAACCTTGTATCAACCTGGTTTCTAAACTTGGCACCAGCCCTACCAGGGGGAATTAGCGTTCAACTGTCTCAAAACCTTCCTACTCAGTCATAACTCGTGGTCCTCGCGAGGGCACAGATTAGCATGGCACGCGGATTAGAATCCGAAGCAGTAACTCGATCCCACCCCGTTCAGTTCAACTCAGTCATAACTCGTGCAAGACAGGTAATCTAAACATTCAGATTTGAGAGAGAGAGAGAGAGAAGGATTTCAAGCAACCGGAATATTAGGTTCACCTAAATTCACAAAGATCTGTGCATGCGCCAGGCGTCCCAATGCCGCATTCCAAGACACAAGGTAGGTTCATGAAGGCATTTACGTATTCCCCTTTGTCGTTCTGTATGGAAAAGATGGAGAGACGTCAAATAAGATTTCACTCGGGAAGGAAAAAGGGGCAGGAAGAGTAACGTACCTTATAATCCAAATAATAAGCATGCTGCGAAATAGCAAAATAGGCTTCATCAACAACTTACATCACTTTCACACGCGCGCACGCGCGCACGCACACACACACACACACACACACAGAGAGAGAGAGAGAGAGAGAGGGAGAGAGATCATCAACTCACCTCCCACATATCCAAACAGATAAGGGGCTGCACAAGTTTCGCAATTTTGTCAGATAGAAAATAAACTACCAATGCAGATTACTAAAATAGTAGTGAGTCGAAATTGGCTTACAATGTCATTAAACACGAGGGGGCAGAATGCATTTGTTGTTTTAACAACTTCAAGTCGCTTCCCTTTTCTCTTCACTGGAATAACGGGAAACAATCAACTACACTTTGTAAAGGCTATCAGAACTGAAAAAATAGGTCGTAAGCAAGTCTATTGGAATCTGAGTGAAAGTCAATTTCATTCCAATATCCAGACAGGAACATTTCTCTTAGTTTAAAGAAGAGAGATGCTGATTCATCAACAACGAGCACTGACTAGCAAGCTCGTAATAGGGAGAAAAAGTTGCTTGAGTCAGGACTTACCTACTAGCCAAACCCAGCCAGAGCCAAAAAAGAGTGAGAGCTGCTTCTATGAACTGTTCTTTGAAATCAGTAAAAGAACCAAAATCCTTTTCAATCTGTTGAAGAAGACCCAATATTGGCATATTCCCACCTCCTGGTTGCATAGATTCCCAAAAGAAGTCGTGGTTCTAAACCTGGAAAAGGAAGTCAACAAGAGTTTGTTCAACTTGCAAGTTGTGAATTAGGTTCAGACTTGCAAGAACCCTTCCATGCATGAGATGGAAGAAGATTTATATTCTTTTTTTTTTTTTTTTAGCCGGTAGTTTCACATAAATATCAACCACAAAACAAAACAGAACAGAAAATAAGATAAACAAACTTTGCAGACCCTACTTGACGGCTTGACCCATGTGGGCTTCCAGTCCAATCTTGTGTAACTGAGTAACCTTTTTCTTTTGTAGTAACTTAAGCCGTTACCTGCATCCAGATAGCTGGTTCATCTCTATTTAATGAGAGAAGTCAACAGAACAAGCATTGGAAACAGAGGAGGGATTTTGTGTGGATAGCTATTAGCCAATTGAAGTTGCAACTTTGACTGGGGGAAAGGGAAAATAAAAGTGCATCTACTGCCAACATAGTTACGTGTCGTGTTTGTGAGACAGCAAAGTACATATTCACTATATAGATCATTCTCTAAACCAACTACACTTATGCAACCTGTTTAAGTGTGAAGACTACCATTTATCCTCAATATTGAAACAAAGAGCACCTTTAAGTTTTAGATTAAATCTATAGGTGAACACGCAATAAAGTACTGTTTGCGTCAACCAATTGATGAGCAATAAAATGCCCCCACTGATAGAAAGCCAAAGAAAACAGTGGAAGCTAACGAACCTGCGCAGCATTGTTGAACTCTGGTAAGGGATTGCCATTGTTATACATCACTTTGACAAGTTCATCCAAAGTGTACCCATACAGTTTGTCGCTCTTTGCAAGTTGTTTGTTAAGTCCTTCCAAGTAACCATGATGATGCTCTCCCCAGTGCACCTCAAGTGTCCTTTGGCTCATATATGGTTCTAATGCATCCTGAAAACACGAAGGCAGAAGGCCAAACATTACAAAAGCAGTTGTCAAATCATTAAAAAGCTCAATTTGATTACATAGAAAGGAAACTTGTAGTCTGAACTCAAAAATCATATGAGGCCTATACGAATGTTGACGACAACACAAAATCAATTTCTATAATAGCATCCCTATTTTTGTGATCCCTCAATATTCTGAGGCTCATGAAAACATACAACGGATGCTTTCAAATGTTTATCCATATCCTGTTTCCAAACTATTTGTTAATTTTACTTTCCAGGTTTTGAGATTATCAAGCAATTTATGAATACATGGCCAAAAGAGTCTACAATAACAAGATTCAAGATCACCTGAACTAGAAGTCAAAATGTAAGATAGAAGATAATTCACTCACAAGTTTATATGGTGGTTTTTGCAGGCCATAGTAGGCAAGTACTCTTGGTGTATATTGTTTCCGCTTCTGGCACTGTGGTGAAAGATACCTGTCAGATTAAATGTATAATACAACTTCACAAAATGGTAAGTTCATGAAAGTAGCAGCGCAAAACTGTCACACGACCTTTCACTGAAATCTTAAGGTCCATTGATTTCAATTATTCATCTGCAACCCTTCCCAATTTGCACAAATAAACTAATAAAGAAATCTTACTTAACAGGTTGAATAGCAAACAATGCAACCAAAACTGAACCCAATTCTTCCTAGTTCGTAGAACCCAAGCTTTGATGCAAGGTTAGACAACTAATTAGCCAACAACTTCAGTTATAGTTATAAGTGGATGCAACATTATAGACCACAATACAATCAACTCAAATATCATATAAATGCCATATGTCGTTCAACAAGAATCGATGGCAGCACTGAAACACACCCGGAAGGGAAGCTTTTCAACATCTTGGACATGTCTGTAGCAACAGGAAGACGAGAGCTTGCACTTGCGGGGAAAAGAATTGTATAAGATGAAGGCGACCACCCCATTTCTTGCAACTAAAGAAGCTTCACGGGAGCAAAACAAGAGAGAAGTAGGTTAGGACCTCGCTTCCACTGCACCAGAACAAATTTTTCCTTAACTGAAATAAACAAAACTACTCTCTTTTCCCTCATGGGCATTTCAACAAACACCTCATGTGTGCGTCAAGAAAGACATAAAATTGTTTAATAGTACGTACAATGTTGTAATTTTTGCGACCTGTATGCTGACCTAACGCAGCTGGTTTATCTTCTGCAGTGTTTCTCTCTCTAAACTTGTTGTAGTTGCTCCACTACTTGTGGGATAGGTTTTCAAACTTGGGTATTTCGGCTTTTCCAGCTCTTGAACAAAAGTAACAGCCAAGACAGGAGAGAGCTGTAAGCTGTTTGCGGGAGGAAACAGGCCTATGTTGGACCATAAATGCTGGATCCGCCAATATTGGGCCTTGAATATATGCACCTTTTCAAGTGAGAAGAAGATCAGGCCAAGCTACCAACAATTTGTTGTGGGCTGTTGAGCTGCTAAAAATTTTAGTAAATTTGTGTTTTTGTCTTTTAATGAAAATTTTACTAAAAGACAAAAAATAGTGCATGGATATTAATTTGGTGGTGTGGAAATCGCTACCCTTGCAATACTTACGGGGGTGTTTACGAGCCTACTTTTCAGCTTTTTATTTTTAACTTTCTTATTTTTTGGCTTTTTGAATTATGGTCAGAATGTATTTTGAATTTGGGAGGAGTGTTTGGGAGAAATGTGCAGAATGCATTTTGCAAGTGGAGAATGTGAAAAGTAGCTTAACACCTCTTTTTAACTTCTATTCTCTAAAGTGAAAAATAGAGAACTCATTTTCCGTGTTTTGGGGAACGACCCCCAAACACCCAAAAGATGATAAGTAGAATTGGAAAATCCAAAAAAGGTGGCCGAACATCCTCTTACTAATTTGCTTTTCTTGTGGATTGGAACAAGGGGAAAAAAAATTGCTCCATGGACGGTCAAGGATGACCAAGCATGGGCTTCCCACTTCAAGCCCACGTAATTCGGCCGAATAGATTAAGCCTAAAAGACAATGAAGGAAACTTTCAAAAAATGATGCAGTGAAGCAACACAAGGGATATGTGACCCTTATCTCATCTGGTTACTCCTTGGTTTATCAAGGAAGAAGTCTAGGGTTCGAGTCTCTAAAGATAAGTCGAATTCTCTTTCGTTGTTAATCCTCTAATTTCTCGCTAACCCCAACTGACGTATACAATATTGGACAAGAAAATAAAGAACAACACAAGGGTATCTTCGGGTTTGGCCCAATGAATGTGCAACTCTCCTTTGGAGCCTGAGGTCTATGGTTCAATTCCTATGGATAGGAGATTGACCCTTGTGGAGAGAGGAACAGATCTGGCTCTTCCATAAACATCCTCACCTGGACTCGAGCTTCATCCTCTATTAACAAATACTTAAAAAGAAAATCAAGAAAGAATGCGGTTAAGTGAAACTCTAGGGTGAGGCGGTAGGAATGTAGGATCCACAAAAAATGGAAAGCTTAGACCACATAATAAAAAAACCTAGATGAAACTCACTAATATTATCACAATCCTTTTTTTTTTTTTGGACATGTAAAAGTGCTACTCCTTCTGCTCAAATTTATTTTCCCATCCACGTGACACGTGTATGTGTACCAATTTTCAATTGTTTATATCTTTCAATTAGTAATAATTTTTTTAAAAAAATTGAAACCTTTGATTAATTGAACTCGTTGAAAACTACCAAACGAGATCTATATTGAATATGTATAACCATGTACATTTGAGAATAAAAAATAATTTTTTGAGGTGTTGTGAATAGTGCAAGTGGACAAGAAATTTGGAACAGAGGAAGTAGTTGTTATTTGTTATTAGTGAGAATATTTGACACATAGTTTTAAACATGGGGACATCTGGTACCTACTAACTAAATTTTTTTTGAATTAAACCAATAAACTAGTTTATTTTGATTTATTTTCGGCTTTATCCAAAAAAATATTAGTTTTGATCATAATTTTATACTTTTTCATAAACCACGAAAACTTGATGCAAAATTATAAAATGCAAAAAATAATTGAATAAAGACAAAACCAAAAAACCAGTCCTGCGTTTTTTTGCCAAAGTCGCCCCTTACAATGTTACCATAATCCCTTTAAGGATGCAAAAGCTCTTGAAAAGGGGGATTACACTCCACATAGGGAGGAAAACAACAAGAATAGTAATTAAAATGAAAAAAAACGATTCATGTTTATCCATCACTATCGTTGCCGGATCTACCAAACATTGTTGAAGTGATACTGTTCTTGCAGAATATAATCACGGCATGGCCAATGATGAAGAGGGTGGAGAGTTGGGCCAAGAGTTGAAAGTACGGGGTGGTTTGAAGGTCGTCCTGACATTTTGGGACTCGAGCACCCTGTACGGTCCCTAATAAAATTTTCTTTCTATCTCTCTTTATTTCTTTACTCATTATCTCAAAAATCCTCCCTCAAAATCCAAACCGAACAAAGCCGAGATGAATTACATACTTTCACGGCAAAACAAAATAAATAATAAATTAATCTAAAAATAATATATAGAGGTACTAAAGTAGATTAAATTTTCAAAGTTCTTGATTACTACAAGAAATATCACTTCGAAAAGTTAAGGTGTGTATGTAGGTAGGAAGGTCTGAATTATTACTAGGTTGGCTTCCTTTCTCTTTCGTTAATTGCAGATAGGAAGGTTCCACAACATTACCAACGGGTACGAATTCCACCAAAGCTCGTATACATTTCACAAACTCTTTTCTTCCGAGTGTTGCTCGAAAGATGGCCACAATTAAATTTTCAGGACCCTCTTTCAAATCCTGGCTTATTCTCAAAATTAACAAACTTAATTGTATTTTACAAGACAAGTCATTAATTCTTATTCTCAAAACTAAACAGACTCATTGTGTTTTACAAGAAAAATTATGGGGGAAATGCACTTTACCTACCTATGGTTTGCCCGAATTGCAGATGACCCCCCTCACGTTTAAAAATGACCATTTTGCCTACCTGTGGTTTTGGACTAAAGTGCTACCGTTAGGTTTTCCTTCCAAATTAACGGAAGGTGTAGTACACACGCGTTTTACGCGAGTTGGCATGGAATTTTTAAAAAAATAAAGTTAAACTTCTTTGTAGGATGACATAATTACCCTTCCTCGTCTCCTTCAAGGTTACTATCAACAGAAGCACCAAAATCTGGGTCGGTTGGTCAGCCTCTCTCTAGAAAGACTAAACCCAGCCGTGTCTCTTCGGAGACATCCGACTAAACCCAGCCGTAGATCTCTCTTCTTGTCCTCCTCCAACTCCTGTCCTGGCCCCGTCACACCACGCGGCTCTGCTGCCGGAGCCGCGCCACCACCCTTGCCGGTAACTCCTCTTCTGGTTTTGCCTCATTAGGCGGCGGCTCAGGTAGCAATGTTCTACACCGACGACGCTCCAGGGCTCAAGATTTGCCCCATCGTTATCCTCGTCATGTGCCTTTGCTTCATCGGGTTCGTTACGGGCCTCCACTTTTGATTAATTTGTGTTCGATTGTTGGGTTTCTTGATCGGTAATTGGAAATTCCATGAGGACTTTTGATATGTAAATTACAGGTGTGTGGTTGAATTTGAATTTCATTCACTTCTGGGGTGTTGAATTTCATTCACTTCCAGTTCCCCATCAGATGCCCTGTTTCAATTGAGTTCAATTTTGTTTAAAAAAAAATTTGAGTTCAATTTAATTAAACTGCTTGTGCAAAATGGGGTGTTGTGGGTAAGTGATTTGGAATTTGGTTTGTAGAAGAGTAGAGCGAGATCTCAGATTTGGGGGTTTGACAGTTTAGGTTTTCGGATTTAGTGGTGGTAGGTGAAATTAGGACTTGTTTTGGTTTTCCAAGTTGAATGATTAACGGGCTCAGGCCGATTATCATATCTCCAGTTGATTATCAATTGTTGCTTGCTATTGTTTTTTTTTTTTCCTCTCAGTATTGTTGGTGTTATTTGTTGGTGGATTTTTCTCTCGTGATTTCTCTCATTACTTTCAATTTAAAGCATGACAAACTAGAAATAAAAACTTGTTTCTTTTTTCTTTTTTATGAACAATTAATGCACCAAAATTAAGCAGTGTTTGTGAAAATAATTTAAAGTTAGGAGTTTTGGTAAAAAGTTATTGAAATTAAATTTAACTTTGAAAATTATGAAAATATAAACAGAAAACTAAAAATGAATTAAGGTAACATAATTAGACAAAAATTTATTAATAATCTATTTTTCAATATATGATTTTCCTATGGAGAGTGATATTTGAGAGAAGATATAGATATACATATGCAATGAGAGAGACAGAGAAGAGAGAGAAGATATCGGTAAAAAGTACAAGGGTAGTAGGGTCATTTAGCATTTTTTTGTTAACGGAGTTAGTGTTGCACTTTAGTCCAAAACCACAGGTAGGCAAAATAGTCATTTTTAAACGTGAGGGAGGTCATCTGCAATTCGGACAAACCATAAGTAGGTAAAATGCATTTTCCCCAAAAATTATTCTTTCACAGTAAATCAATCAAAAAACCAGCTTAAATTAGGAATTGGATCAAGGCCCAATTAACTTTTTTAATCAATTGTACTTTATTACTACTTCCAAAAGTGGGGCCTCAAAAAAAAAAAAAAACAAAAGAATTAGAGCCGGCTCAAAGATTTTGGGCCAAAGCAAAGTCATTGAACGAGACCCATTCTTTATTGCAAAAGTTGTCTGCTGACAGGGTGATAAATGAGCCGAAAAAGTAACGTAATTAGTTTTTTTTTTTTTTTTATCGGCAACAAAAGTTTGTTAAGGAAACTCGATAAAGGTTACGTCGTTGATCGAGAACCCCACACAGAGTCACTTATCAACCGGTAAAGTGACGAATAGGAACCCAGACGTCGAGAACCATGACGCCGATAAAGCCACTGCTCCGTAGCTGTCGACCATCAACATCCTCTGCAACCAATCGATTTTATGATAAGAAGAAGAAGAGTAGACCAGAAAAGAGGAAAATGGTGGGAGGAGAAGATGGAAATAGAGAAAGGGATAGAAGAGGATAAAGGAGGAGAGGAGGAGGCGCGACGGGGCGCCTCCCCCGCCCAGATAAACTAGATTTGGACTCAGTTGAACGCACTAGCACCGAGTTCAACATGTTGCCGACTAAGAGAAAATCGTCCCAAATTTCAATTGTCCATTTACTACTCCTCCGTCCCGATTTTTTTGTCTATTTATGGGTATGCGTGTCATTTTTTAATTGTTTATATCTTTCAATTTATAATGTTTTTTTACAATTTTGAAAACTTTGTTTAATACTCCATCCGTTCCTATTTGTTTGTCCCACACTCTCTCTCTTGCCTTTTTTCAAATTAAAAAATTAAGTGTTTCCGTGTATCATTTTTCAATTTTTTCGCACCGAATTAAAGTACTTATCGTGTACTTTAATTCGGTGTAAAAAAAATTAAAAAATGATACATGAAAACACTTTATTTTTTTATTTGAAAAGTGACACGACTTTTCGTAATTGACAAACAAATAGGAACGGAGGGAATAGTACTAATCGAAAACTATCATACAAGATCTGTATATTATAAATATATACTATAACATTACACATTTAAAAATATAACCAATTTGCTGAGGTATAGTGACTAGTACAAATGGACAACAAATATTGCACGGAATGAGGTATAGTGACTAGTAGTGACTAGTACAAATGGACAACAAATATTGCACGGAATGAGGTATAGTGACTAGTACAAATGGACAACAAATATTGCACGGAAGGAGTAGTTACTAATGCCATCCCTCCTTGTCCTCGCGAGGACAAGGAGTCTATGAGGGGAGCGGATCCGCTGTCCCGAGTTCGCTGTCCCGAGTCGCTGTCCCGAGCATCCGAGCCGTCCATCCGAGAAATCAACGGCTCGGATTCCATCTCACCCCAAACAAATCTGAACCAACCATATTCATCTGAGAATCTGAGCCGTTGATTTCTCGGATGGACGGCTCGGATGCTCGGGACAGCGACTCGGGACAGCGAACTCGGGACAGCGGATCCGCTGCCGTCTATGAGGTGGGTTTATAAAAAGTGTCAAAAAAGGGAGATTTTTAGTCTGGGATCTCCTCCAAGAACTACAAGTCATTCTTCTTACATTAGTACTACATCATTCAAAAACCCAACATAAATTATGAATTGGATCAAGACCAGATTGACTTGTGTAATTCAATTATGCTTTATTACTGCTTCCAAAAGAGAGGCTTAAAACAAAACAAAAAAACAAAGCAAAAGAATCTGCATCCGATCTAAAAATCTAAAGTAACGATCAACTCTTCCTTGTCCTTGTATTTCATATGCTGCTCTGTCTAGCAAAATCCCATTTGTACATGACCCTTTTCATACTCATATATATATATATATATTTAAAAAAAAAAAACTCCGAAACCTCAAAATATCAAATAACCCAACAAAAAAAAAAAAACACTGCGAATAAAGAAAAAAAAGAAGCTACGATCATAGCCGATCAAAAACTCTAAAAAAAGCAACTACGATCGATCAAGCCGGCTAATCAAACCCCAGCTCCGTTGTCTTTCCCTTCAAGCCGTGAGATCGTGAAACCGGCTCCAAGCCGAGAGTCAACTCCAGCTCAACCTCCCCATCCTCATCAGCCGCTTCATTCGGCTTCCCAACCGATTCCGGCTCCGCCTCGACTCGGCTCACAATCGAAGCCACCTCCCGGCTCTCCCCCTCGCCATTGAACGCCTCGGACTGGTGACTCAGCGACGAGTCGTGACTCGTCGACCTGTTCAACTCGTCGTGACCCGATTCACCGTCACACAAGTGACGTGTACTAGCCCTGGGCTTGGCGGCAGACTTTTTGAACCGGCACCGAGTCCTGACCCGGTGAAGATCTTTCGAACCGGACGAGTTTTCCTCCTTGGACACGTGGCGGATGTCGTAGGCCTTCAGCGGCGGGCCGTTGTTGCACTCGGCTGAATCGGAGGTTATTGGGGTAATCGGAGCTCCGTTTAGAACGGCTTCGACGGCGTTGTGACACAGCGACCATGATCCTGACCAGAGCAAACCGACCGACCCGTATATCGGGTTCACGATCCTCCCACATGCCTCGTAGAGTAGTGATCGAAAGATCGCTGAAATCAAGTGAACAAACGAATCAGTACAACTCCTAAAATTATTGTTCGTTCTTTAAATCAAGTGTAACATTATACGTGTATTTACCAGGGCGGAGGTGTTCGGGGCCGGCGTTGACGAGGTTGATGAGACCGGCGCGGCCGTAGAACTTGGCGAGGAAGACGGTGGCGTTGGCCTGGGATTCGGGGCTTTTGATCCACTGAAGGCAGGGTCTGATGCTGCAGTTTTCACTGCATCCCTTACGAAGGACCCTGCATCCGTTGCAGCTCATCCGCATTGTTCCCACTTCCAGTTTAACTTTTCTAGAGAGAGAGAGACACGAAATGGCGATGGAGGATATATTGTAGAGAGAGAGAGAAAGAAAGAGAGAGGGCATGTGTGTGCATATATAAGCAGTGGGTTTTGGGGGTACTTGAGGCCGCAAGCTGTTTCGATAAAACCAGGTTCTCCACGTTCAAGGGGATGTGGAGAGGCATGTCCCACCCACTTGTGGAGTAAATTATTTCCGTCTTTATTTATTTTTAACGTTAGTTCATTTTTATTTTATTTTTATTATTATTACTTATTTTGGTTTCGACGAGGATAATCGAAAAAGAAAGAAATTACAATTAAAACTCAGTTTTTGAGTAAAGATAAAAATAAGTATAGAAGGCACGTTTTTTTAAAACTTTTTATTTAAAAAATAGAGTTGGGATTATAATTTTTAACTCTTTTGATTCCTCTCGTTGAGAAAAAACCAATAATACAGAAAAAATTAGACACAAAATAACGAATGCTAAAAAAAAAAAAAAAAAGAATGAAAAAATAATTCAAAGTGACTTATTAGGCCAAACTTTGCCTCGGTGGTTCGGGATCACGGGTACACAATGTCTCGGATCATTCCAGCACTATATAAATTGATATGTGATGTGGATCTCGTGAAAATGTGTGGTGTTAGAGATTCCTGAACTACCACAAGAGCACTGAATATAATTAGACGGCAAATATAAATGCAAAAACTGTTTTTGGTTGTGTCAAAACTTCAATGCATAAAATGTTTGTACCTATGTGTAATGTACATGCCTTTTATGAATTAGAGTTTTGACATTATCGCTACCCTGATTAGACCCCACTCATGCCTTTTCGAAAGTGCTCCGTTTCAAATTTCTTATCCACTTTCACTATTTACAACAATTCAATTTTTTTTAAAAATGTATAATGTTATATATTTGATATAAATCTCGTTTGATAGTTCTTGAAAAGTTCTATTAAACAAGTTTTTAAAATTGTAAAAAATATTGTATAAATTAAAAAATATAAACAATTGAAATATGAAATACATGCACTTAAATGGACAATAAATTCGGGAAAGGGAAAATATCTAATGCAACGAAGAAGTATCAACAAGGCAAATGAATGGCGCGTTTCTTCACTTTCCAATGATTACGTTGGAAGCCTCTAGCCATTGGGAGGTAACCAACCAACCATCCTCGAGCGCAGGAGCAGAAACACTAATGTGAATCAAACAGGTTCTAATGTAGACTGCAAATTAGTTGAGCCGATTCGAGTTTTATTGTGTTCAAACTTGTTTGTTAAGTTTTTAACAGGCCGAGTTCGAGCCGGGTTAGTCTAGATTAGACTCGAGCTCAAGATTGTTCACGAGCCAACAAAAAAATAAATATATGTACTCACATGTATATATGTTTGATATCTATGTACTCTGAAAAATAGTCTCAATTCTAAAATAGTAGTTAACTTTAATAATAAGTTTTTGAAAAGAGAGTGTATTAAGATATCAAATTGGAATAAAAAATATTTTTACTCTCCTAGAAAGTAAAGAATAATGATACAGACACACCCTTTCAGCCACACTCTATCACATATGGTCCCCACACCGACATGTGAGTGAGGGTGTGGTAAAGTGTGACTGAAGGATGTGTCTGTATCATTTTTGAAAAGTAAATGAGCTTTATCGAGTCAAGTCTTGCCGTGTTTAGGTTTGTTTGTTAAGGTTTTTAACAAACCCGAGCTCTAGCCGAGCCTCAATAAAAACTTAATGAATTGAGGTTCAACAACCTCTCTTTTCGAACAGAACAGAGTCAAGCTCACAAACGGGCTCAGTTAATTTACAGCCTTACTCGCTTCACATCACCGGCTGTTAGTTTTCCCAGAACAAGGTAAAGAGAACAGTTTCCAGGAAAAGGTCAGTAGCTGGTGGGCGGCCCATGGGGGGTGGGTGGCATGCAAAGAGGGGACTGGTCCAAAGTGGGTGGTGCGCGTGGCAGAGACGTGAAGGGTGTCAGAGTGGCGGTCGAATCGCCACATATGAACAACGTGTGGGTCGCGGCCCCCACATGGGTTCTCGCTCCTGGTTTTCGGGAAGTCGTGTTCCGTGACACCGCCCAAACCACCCCCTAATAAAAGCCAGCTTTTTTGGAATTTGTAAATTTAAACAAAACCAGCGACCGGTTTCTGGTTTTGGGTTCTGTGGGCGCACAGAAGGTGGACCAATGGGCCAGTTACCGGTTTTTGGTTTTTGTCAAAAGTCCCTTCCTTGGGGTCTCCCATGCTTATCCCATAAGCTAGGACACACACAACTTGCACTTTAGATAGATTGTTGATACTATGTTATCTTCCAGTACTTACTTCGGATTTATTAGTAATAATTATACTACTCCCTATGGATATAGATTAAGATTAGAATAGAAGACTAGTTCTAGTTGTAATAATATACAATGACCTCATTGTCAACAAATAATTTTAAAATGGCCTCTCCTAATTATTGCCTTTCCGTCACGGAAAGGGTTGTCCAGAATTACTATTCACGCCTTGTGAAAATTTATTCGTTTTAATATATGCAATATGAATCGGTTTGGGGAGCGGTTCCGTTAACACAACGTTTGACGCAATTATATATATATATTTTTGTGAACTCCATGCGAATGATCGGAGCCGTTCAATTTATTTAAAATATGTTTTTAAGATTACTTGGAAAAATTCAACTCATTTGAATAGCGGTAAGGGCTTGATCAGTTCATTTAGTTGATTTCTGTTAAATTTTACAGGATAAATTTGAATGAATCAATCAAGTCTTTACCGATATCCAAGTGAGTTGGTTTTTTACAAGTAATCTTAAAAACACGTTTTAAACAACTTGAACGGCTCCGATTGTAAGCATGGTGCTCAGATTATTGTTGTGTCAAATGTTATGTTATTCATTGTGCCCATGAAACCGCCCCGATCTGTTTGATAGATCTCACTTAGTATAAGTATTAACAAAGTTTTTAAAATCAATGGTGATAGGTACACACCCTCCCAACCACACCCTCTCTCACATGTGTGGTGGGCCCACTGGGACCCACTGGGTGGGCCCCACCACACATGTGAGAAAGGGTGTGGTGGGAAGTGGTTGAGATGGGTGTGTACCTATCATTTTTGTTTTAAAATCATAAAAAGTGTTATATGTTATACTACTAAATATAGATGTTTTTTTTAGAAGTTTGAATTGTAGTTTTCTGGCATCCATTTTGGGACGGATAGATATTGGATCCAAATTGGGCGGTCGAGTTTATAGCATTTACAGGGGGCATTTGAGAGCTTGTTCCACTTTGTATTTTATATTGTGATGTAGATTTTTGGATAATAGTCAGCATACATTATGAAACTGTGAATTGTTTTGAGGATATATGCAGAATATATTTCAAGTAGTGTTTCGTTGGATAATCATCAAAATATATTAGGAGTTGATTGTTTATCATGTTGCCCTTGCTAATGAGAATGCAAAGGTTCGAAAATTCACAAAAGGATAGGGATAATTTTGTTTTGACCCCGTTTTCACTAAATTGATTATTAGGGTTTTGTTTTTCACGCTTTAAAGATACTTAAGTCATTTTTCTCATATACATCAATTAAAAAATTTCCCCCAAAAAACAGCTTAGGGAAACATGCCTTTATTTTACTACATAGAAAAAAATGAGAATGGAAATTGCAAACAAGAGTTTCAATGTAAGTAAACTGATTTTAGCATTTTTCTTAAGATAAATGTGGCCTTGATTGGTGCAACTTGCGATAATGTAGGCCATTAAAAAAGAGGATTAGAAATATAGAATACGACAATGGATCCTGCCCCAAATTTCGGCATATTGAATTCCCAACTTCTTGCAAATCGCAATCAATATTTATTGTCTTTACTGTTTGTTGGTACAAAAACAAAGACTAGTAGATTATTACTAGTACATACTTGACAGTTGCCACCTCCTCCTTCGGGGAATACTTTTCTACTAGTATAACACATGCCAGTGTTATAATTGGAAAATGTTAAAATTAACTCAATCGGCTATCGTAAAAGATTAAAAAGTGTATTAAAACACTTTGTTCACTTCACATTTAAAAAAAAAAAATCAAAAAGATTTTCTCTGCATCTCTGATCTCTCCAATCATTAACCACATTTCTCTCTTTACTCGTACCCCTCTCTCTAATCATTATTCTCATTTTTCTCTATCTCTCTCCAATTATTACACCTCTGTTTAATTATTATTTTTTCCAAAAACCCATCCAAACACTATCTCAAAATATTCTTCTCAAAACTTTCAATTAAACACAGCGATTATCATTAGAGGATTCTTGTCATATTAATAAAGTATTTATATCGAGCTTGAAACTAAAATCTCACCATATGTGGGTTATAATAGGAGTACTTTTACACGAAATAAAGATGGTACATAGACTCGAATTTAGACCTTATCCAATCAAATCTAAATTTTGGTGCCTGTTTGCTCACACTAGAGCATTTCCAATCAATTTCTATATCTCCATTTTTTTTAATACCAAATCTCCATGGTAGGGGGAGATTTTAAATTTTTTTCATATTTTCTTTAATTTTTTATGCTTTATGAGAGAAATCTGGAGTGACCCATCAGCATCGTCTTTAGAGATTTATAAGTCTCCAAAATAGAGATAAGATCTCCATTTATGTTAGCAATTCCTCCATATGGGAAAATATGTTATTTTCAAGTTTACCTCTAAGGCATTGTTTGATAACACAAATTCAATGCTTAAAACTGAATCAATTAAGTAATAAGTCATTAAGTAGGTTTGATAATCACATTTTATGTTACTTAACATATTAAGTACCACTTAAAATGTAGGCTAAAAAATTGAAAAAAAATTAAGTAGCTTTGAGCTACTTAATTGTGGTTGAATTCCTATGTCTTACAATCAATCATCACACCGCCGCCGCCGCTGTCACCGCCACCATTCCACCACCACCACCACTACCAACACAACCACAACCATGACCACCACCACCACTGTCACCACCACAACCACCGCCATTGCACAACCGCCGCCGCCGCCATGCCGCTACCACCACCACCACCATTGCACCGCCGCCGCCACTATCACTATTACCTATATACCACCACCACTATTGTCATGCCACCACCATCACTCCTCCTCCTCCTCCTCCACCACCACCACCACCACTACCACACCATAACCATCAAACTACCACCACTATTGCACCACTATTACTCTACTGCCACCACAACTCACCATCATTCCACCACCACCATTACTCCACTGCCACCTCGCCACCACCCTCACCACCTCCCAATCACCACTCCACCATTACCACAAAAAATATATATATATATATATATATTAGTAAAATTAACCATTAGTAAAATTAAGAGACAATTATAACAAAAAAAATTTAATTCAGTACTTAATATGTTTTACCAAACAACTTTTCAGCTTAAAAAATTCAGCATTCAGTACTTACTTTTCAGCTTTCAGCTTTCAATTTTCAATTTTATCAAACAGCTCCTAAGTCTTGGATTGATTTAGGAGTAATTTTTTTCTCACCGGTAATTTTTATTCATTCCACAAAAGCAATTGACCCCCATATTTTTGGAGATAAACTTTAACTTTTTGACAAAATGCAGGTTTTCGTGCTATTTGTAAAGGAAAATAGTCATGTGAGCTTTAATCCATGAATGAGGTTTGAATCCAATTTCGCTTCTTGAAAAACAGGTTAAGTGTATTTTGGAACTCTTTCTAAAAGAAAAGGGATATTTTTCAAAGGTTAAAAAAGAAAAAAGCTTTTTTATGTTCACAAACGATAAGGATGTCTCTGAAATTTGACTTATTATAGGAGTATAAAAAAGAAAGAGAAAATGCTATGAATAGCAAAACGAAAAAGGAGAGAATTATATTCATGTTTTTTCTTGAGCCTAGGCTTTGTTTGGATGACCCAAATTTTAAGTTGAAATAAAAGTACGATTAATGGAAATTATATTTCTATGAATTTTCTTGAGTAGCAATGGGAACATAATTACTAATAATCAAATTCCTCGGAATTCAATACCTGGAGTAATTTCATTGTGGTATTTGAATTAATTCAGTAATCGCATGCGTGAAACAATTATTTTGAAAAATTATTAAAGTCAATATTTCATTCTTTTAACGAGCGAGCCAGGAATGTAAGTTTCTCACGAGGTAAGTGATAGATCAGATTCCCATTCAGTCTGAAAATGTGATTTTTGGTTGAATATGTCATCGGGAATCACATTTTCTATTATTGTCTCTTCCAAACGTCGACATCATAGAAGCATGGCATCACATTCATATTGCTATTTCTCACAAACGTCGAAAGCATAAAACTATGTCATCACATTCTTCTTCCTCCTCGAGATTCTTGCCATGAGCCCATAAGTATTTTATATGTCTTGTACCTTAATAAAATTAACACCAATCACGTGGTGCCCAAGACATCTCCTCCACCACACATCTATTTAATAGAGTTCAAGACTAAGGTGGTTTTGATTATGTTGCAAAAAATGTCTCTGAGTAAAAGACAACTTATTTGGACAAAATTTGTTCTCTTAATGTTAAAGGCTAAAATTAATAATGTGTATATTAAAAGCCTACTTGCTTGGAGGAAATCATAAAATCTGTTTGCATTTAGCCTAACCACTTAAACTTTTTGCTTCCTAAAAAAGTCCAAAAAATTATTGTAGAATTTTGTGTAAAATAACCCTAAAAGTGTACGAACTCCACAGAAATGTGCGATTAGGAAGAGGCTTGGGGCGCGGGCCCCGAATGATCTCTCCTAATCATCACTCAAGTGGGTTATCGGACACTCTTATATGGCCCTGGTCCAATTCGAAAGTTGGCCCTAGATACCTATTGGGCCGCACCACAAGATGGTCCATTTTCAGCCCATCGACACACCCCTATCAAACTCAATCCTCACCGTCCAAAATTAGGGCAAAACATCGGCCATCTTCTCTCAGCCTTTCTTTAACAATCCTTTCCCCAAAAAACCTCACTCTCTCTCTGGAGGTGAAGCCGAAGAAGTCCTCTTCGCCTCTCAAGTCTCAAGGTACACATCTAATCGATCAGTTATTTGGTAGTAATTGTAGACGTGGTTTACGTATATGTATGTATATGCATCTATGTCTGGGTGAAGCTCATTTTGATTCTGTTGATGGCAAATGAATCATAGCTTAAGCTGAAATTTGGGTTTTTATCGTGGAATGGTTTTGTATTGTGGGTTGAAGTTGGATTCTTCTTGACTGCTGCGGAAAATGAGCATTAATATGATGATGTTGCTTGGTTTGTGTGTGAGTTTATGATGGTTGGATTCCTGTTGGTTTTTCGCTATCTGCTGTTTTTCTACAAGTATTTGTTGATTGGTACTATATCACTGTTAAATTTCTTTTACTAGCAATGTAGATGGTAAAATTTGGGTCTTTTGTTGCTTTTGTAGTATAATTTTATGAGAAGTAAAATTTTAACTTTTCCTTCCAAATTGCTTTGTGACTATGAGACTCCCGGCCCTTAGTTATTGGCAGACTATTGTGTTGTGTTTTTTTTTTTCTTTTTCCAATGCTGTATATTTTGTCTCATTTGGTCTCATATAGAAATAATGTCATTCTGAGGTTCATTCCCTTGTTTTACATCCTATTTAGGGGCCACAGTATTACAGATTTGTCATTCGTGAATTTGTTACACTCCATTCAGTAGACGGGAAATGGGTGGCGATGTGTCAACACTTAAAGCAAATAACTCTATTTTTCTTATGATACTCTGTAAATTCAATGCTAGATTGTGCCAAAATACCATTGTGTAAGAGGAATCTTATGTGATAATGGTGGGATAGTCACAGCTAGGTAAAAAAGTAGCTGGGCCAAAGTGTACACTAAATTCAGTTTCAAATCTGGCACGAACTCGGAAAGAGACATAAAACCTCAGTGGGCTGGCTAAGTCCCCTCACGGACATCTTAGTTCAGTGGTTGAAACTCGAAATGCTTGATTTACAAAGAAATTTCTGTGATACATACTCTGATATCGGTAATCGATATCCTCTCTCTGCTGCTTCTTAGAGTAATGATTGATGATAGATTGGCTTGATGCGACTGGAAACTTGGTAGTATATTCCTGTACGAAGTATTACTTATAGTTATTACTCGTGTAATGCTTTGGGTTGGTTTTTATTTTTTAATCCGATACAGATAAATATCTGTATTTAATCTTTAAATATTACTGTAAACATGTAAATACTGTATCAGTGTTTCCAATTAGTTAGAATTAAATTGTATAGGCATGCTCACTTTCTCAAGTGTCTTGTTCTGCTGTTGATATGTGATTCTAATCTTCTGTTATAAAGGTATCTCTGACATATTTATTTATTGGCTGTACCAGATTTGTCAAGATGTACACTTCAAGGAAGAAGATTCACAAAGATAAGGATGCTGAACCAACTGAATTTGAGGAGACAGTTGCACAGGTAAGTGTTTCTGTCTAGTGTTGAGAGTAAATTTACGAATCACTTAAAAGTGAAAGAGCATATGATGCCTTCATCTCTTTGCAGGCAATATTTGATTTGGAAAATACCAACCAAGAGCTTAAAAGTGATCTGAAAGACCTCTACATTAATTCAGCACTGTAAGGGTTTGCTCTTTGCTTCTATGCTTAACCTACTAATCATATGGGCCATTGGGGCATTGTACGATGACAAATTATTCTCTCTTTGCAGTCAAGTTGATGTAGCTGCGAATCGCAAAGCTGTTGTCATTCATGTTCCCTATAGATTGAGAAAAGCTTTCCGGAAGATTCATTTGAGGCTAGTCAGAGAGCTTGAGAAAAAGTTCAGCGGGAAGGTAAGACTCGGTAGCTGTATTGGCATATGATCTTATTAGAAAAATGAAGGGATAAAATCTGCTGTGCTAATCTAAAATATGTATCTATCTGTCGTAACATGAGAACTTCATTTCTTAATTCTAACAGTAAAGGTTGCTTTGTTTCGACCTCACAATTTCTTGTTTCGTACTTTGTACGCCCTATGTTAGTTAATTTTTGGTTGTTTTGCCTTAGGTTTGACCAATAAATGGTGTACTTGTAGTATTGAGAAAAAAAATAACTCTGTGAGTTCTTTTTATTGATGGGGGAATCCCAGAAATTATTCATCAAATTTTTATTTTTATTTTTTTACTCCGGGTGGGACATACAGAGTGTATTGCCTATCTAGTAACACCTGTACACGGTAGGTTCTCCATCTTTGCAATTTGCATTTGTGAGACTTTGGAGGAAAGTAGTGTACATGTAGAGAGATAGGTCCTTGATGCTGGATTAGGTTTCTAGTTATGTTTTCAAGTGCCTGTTTTCCCTATTTCAAATTACATTGATATTCATTTACTGAAACATGGCACATGATGTTTTTCTATTGGTAGAATGTTTTTTCAAAGCTGTTTTGATTCCTGTGTATTACAATATACGCGCAACACTAGCTAAGTTTGGAGTTGGGACTGAATGTTTTCAGGATGTTGTTCTCATTGCCACCCGAAGAATAATGCGACCACCAAAGAAAGGTTCTGCTGCACAAAGGCCCCGTTCCCGCACTCTTACATCTGTCCATGAAGTCATGCTGGAGGATGTTGTATATCCTGCTGAAATTGTTGGAAAGCGTATCAGATACCGAATTGACGGGTCAAAAATAATCAAGGTAACTGCGAGCATCATTATGATCCTTTTGCTGACATTTTCTTGCGGCATTTCCACATGATATATCCATGCTATAACTATTCCTAATGCAACCGTTTGTTTACTTGGTGACAGATATACCTGGATCCCAAGGCGCGCAATGACACCGAATACAAGCTTGAGACATTCTCTGGAGTTTACCGGAAGCTTTCCGGCAAGGATGTTGTCTTTGAATATCCAATTACGGAGGCTTAAGATATCTTGTTACATGAGATTTTCCCCGTTCTGTGTTTTAAGACTCGTATGATTTCCATTTTGTTGGAAGTATTTGAGATTTTCTTGCGGAGATTATGATAGAGGATCTTTTCGTGGAAGCACCGGAGATTAAAGTTAATTCTACTTTCATTTCTTGCTTAATGCTTTTCTACTTTCTCTCTCTAAGAAATATCTGCTTTCTCTCTAACCTTCTCTTTTTCTAGGGTTTGGCTTGGGAGGGGGTGAGGCCACCGCCTCATCTGCCTTCACCCCCCTCCCCTCCTCTCACAGATCCCCCCTTCCCACCTCCATCTCATCCTTCACAACCTCCTACCCACCGCTCCACCATCCACCTCCATCTCTTCCACCGCTCCACCTTCCGCCTCCCTCCTTGGCTCCGGTGGCTAAGGACTCGTTCGGGCACAGATCTGCAGATGGGTGGTGGGGGTCTGATCCTTCGGCGAATAAGTCAATAGATCCGGTGCGGTGGCCGTTTTCGGCGACATTTGCTTGACGGGGTTCCTTTATTTTTATTTTTATTTTTTTCTGTTATTTTCTTTGCTAATTAGTACCCTCCGTCCATTTTTAAGTGATTCATATGAGAATACGTGCAATTTCAAACCCCTAAAAAATATATTTATCTATATAACTTTTTATTTGTTTGATACCAAATTAAAGTACTCATTGAGTACTTTAATTTGGTGCAAAAAAATTTAAAAACGATATACGAAAGTATATTTTAAACATCCGCAAAATTACACGTTTCCCAAGTAGATCACTGAAAAAGGAATGGAGGGAGTAGTTTTTTGTTGTTTCGTTATGCCCCTCTGTGGGATCTTATCCCTTTGTGGGATCGTATTGCCCCCATTTATGGGTGGTTTATAATTTCATCAGTGTGTGTATGCGTCTGGTTTGAATTGGGTGTCCTTTTTTGGGATCCTCTTCTACCAAATCGAGGACGGGCTCTACGCCCGCACCTAGTGTAGGTCTGCTTTTGCAGTACGTGTCTTGGGCTTGTGAGCCTGTGTGCTCTTTGCAGTTGCTCGTGTCTTTGATTTTGGTAGTTTTGGTTTATTCCTGTATATTGTGATGAAATCTTTGCCTTAGGGCCGAAATGAAATGACTGTTGTAAAAAAAAAAATTGCTTCTGTGAGATTTTTGTTCTCTTTCCAGCCTCTTGAGGTTTATTTTCATGGGATGCCTTGTTCTTCTGTCTGTTTGGTTGTTTAGTTTCATGCAAAGTATTTAAGGCCCCTTTGGCCTTGACTTATTAGCGACTTTTCATCATTATTCTTAATAATATCTTACTTTCCAAAATTACCCTTGTTTTGAAATACAATGATGCATTTTTTTGAACTTAAATGTACTTCCCCTCCAATTTTTGTAGTTGAATTTTGAATATAGAAGAAAGGGCAAAAATGAAAAATGTATCAATTTTTTTCCCATTGATTAGTCAAAATGGACAAGTATTTTGTGACTTCAAAAAATGAAAAGACGGACCAAAATTTTAGGACAAAGGTAGTAATTTTTAGTACTAGAGTAACGTATAATTTTTATATTATATCGTCCGGCCTTATAGATTGACTTTTTGATATTTTTTCTCGTAAACTAGGACAGAGGCAGTAATTTTCACTAGATTAAAGTATAATTTTTATATTTATATTGTTCGGCCTTATAGATTGGCTTTTTGATCTTTTTCCTCGTAATTTTAGGATGGAGGCAGTAACTTTTATTAGATTAAAGTAATATAATTTTTATGATATATCGTTCGGCCTTGTAGATTGACTTTTTGATCTTTTTCCTTCTCATATACGAAATCAACCTTTGTCCACTAGTCAAACGACTCAAAACTTAACTAGATAAAAAGGTGCAATGGAGTGGTAGATTCAATTCCCATGAAATGAAGTTTATACTTTTACTGAAGGGTTGAGTTGGGATTAGGGTTAAAAAATTAAAACACTATAGATTCTTTTAACATGTGATAAAAAAAGAAAAAAAAATTTACTCAAACTTTTTCAGCCAAGGTTCACAATCTTCTGCGAAGAAATGACATAAAAAATGTGAAAAAAGACACTCGAGCAAGAATTTTAGTTGGGCTACTATGTTGGTTTATGGTGTAAATAATCATAGCTAAACAAATAATTCTCGACGTCCAGAACAAAAAAAAAAAAGACGAGTTTGGAACATCAAATAACTTGTATCCATAGAACTGACGTAACATAGATAATAAATAAATAGGAGCTAATTAATATCATTCACAATTGCCATTACAAAAGTAATTAGTATTTTTGTACCATGTATGGAGAACAAAATTTGCAGTAATTAACAAAATTAAAGGAATATTATTTCTTCTTATCTCACTATTTCTACAATTATTTCCTATAGATCATTATTCATTCTTATACATGCAAAGCAATAATATTACATAAAGTACAAATATATAACAGCACAATGTGGAAAAGGCTTTTGTGCTGCGTTCCCTTTCAAGAGGCTTCAAAAAACCTGCTGTTCACTCCAGCTCTATAGAGATGTAATTCAGATGAGGTTGTCAACTTAATATCGGTATCTGCAGGTGCAAAGAGAATATCACCTTCCCTAACTAAATCTTCATAGGACGTCGCGTGCATTGTTCCCTGACCTTCCATGACCACAAAAATAGAGGCACCAGGGGCTGCTGGAAAAACAGTGGATGCCCCCTGGGGGAGAATGCAGCGATCAACTTCAAATTCGTCGAAAGGAGGGAGGTACCTTCTAGTATATGGATTTAAAGGAACTCCTTGGAGAATTTCAGGAAAACCCTGCAATAGAAACCAAGATCGATGAAACCGAGGCACTTGCACATATCATTCAGACTGGTGGAAATGAAACATAAATAGCGACAAAACTGCATCATCGATCGAAGAAAGCAACAGAATGCACAAAGAGATAAGATTTCCTTCAATATATGAGGTAAGGTACCATGCCTGGTTTGAGACCTAATATAACTGCTAACAACACGATTGTCCAAATAGTTGTCCACTAGAAACACCCATGATCGATTTCCCACTTAAAGAAAAAACCCATTGTTTTAGAAGAATAAAAAAGAACGAAACTATCATAGGCAGAACTGTATACAAGTAGTAGTGAGAATTTGCAGCGTAAACATACATGTTTTGATGATAAACACAAATGTTGAATCCGGACCCTTCCCTAGCAAACCACTTTTAAATTGCTTAATCCAAATTTAAAACTGTCAAGTAGCAATCTTGGATGTAGATTGTCCTCCTTTATGTTTTTGCACCCTTGTGAGATTTATTAACAGAGGCTTGCCATGCATACAGGCAATAATGCAAGACAGCTAGTTCTGGCAAATTGGTATTCTCTGTGTTATTGCAGGGTTTATGAACTCTGCCTCCTCATGGGCACCAATTTGTAGGAAATTCCTCAGTTGTCAAATAATAGAAAAGATGAATGAGTATTTGCATCTCACCTGTTTGTATGTAAGCATAGAACAAAGAATCTGGACATCCCGTTCCTTAGGAGTCAGGCCAGCACGTACAACATTGTCTGAAGTTGCCATGCATTCGATACACTCGCCATGTAAGTAGGCATGAAGCTCATTTGCCCCTAAATACAATGCTTCACCCGGATTAAGCTTCACGTAGTTGAAGAGGAAAGCGGCTAGGACACCGATATCGGCTGGATACTGTTTTTCTAGCCGCAGTATTAGCTGTTCCTTATCTGTCAACTGCCTCACCTGATGCAAAATGAAGAAGAAACGTCGGTATACAAAATCACAATTTGAATAACATGAGAAACATATTTTTCTGCAAAAGTGAAAGCTAAAATGTTGTACTACCAAAGAATAGAAAACAGAAAGCAACTTATATTGGTTAAAGATGATGCTAGGCGGCCCTTCCGTTAGTCTCAAAGTGAATAATTTAGAGACCCACTAATGTGCTGCATCCTCACAATTCAATGTCAGAGAGAGAGAGAGAGAGATCAAAATTTAGATGTGCCTTTCCTATATCTAAGACCAACTGGATTTCGTACAAAAGGGTTTCAAACAGCTTCGCGGTCTCAATTTAACTAAGGTAAATCTTCAATTTCTGTCAATGGCCCAAGTCCAAATGAAAAGGCTCAAGACACACGGGTCAAAATTCTTGTAAGTGGTTACTTCATGTTGGGTACTTGTATGCCACAGGGAATACACAAAGGGATCTTATTTCGAAGGACATACTCAAATCATCTCAGAGATAGCATTAGCAAGTGTTCCAATATAAACTTGCCACGAAAGTATACGGACACAATTAAAGAACAGGGTTCCCATCTACCTGACTCGCTATCTGGAGCCGACTTTTCAATTTGGATACCGCTTTGGAAATAACATCCTTGCTAGCTGACATAAGCTGGGTGAATATTGACTTAAAAACTGCTTTTACTTTCTCCTCCCCGTCTTGATTATTGATGTCTAACACTCTGTTAGCATACAAACTGCCAACCACATCTGCAACCTCAGGAACATTTTGAACAACAGTCTTAAGTTCCTGAAACAACAGCAAGGAAATCTCAGTGAAAATACCAGGGTGTCCACCTCGCACAAGGAATTCACAAGGACGCACCCGAACATCAACAAGTTTAGAGCACATAAAATTTCTACATGCAGATGCTGGATATCAAGCAACTATTCACTGGAGAAGGTAGAACATAAGACATGATAGGCAGGGATATGTGCCTCTACAGCCTACGCCACAATCCAGATAAGAATATTTTCAGCATAACCCAGACAGTAAAAGTACAGAAGCGCATCAAATATTTCACAACTGAACCTGCACGCCTGAGCATTTGCATGGGACCTCACAAGACACAACATAGACATGAATACAAAAGTGGCTACAAGATGTACCCGAAAAGTATGTTGGCATACAGTTTCCAGAGAGGAGTCAATTTTCCCCCGTGAAAATCCAGAGAGGAGAGTCTATGAAAGGAATAAAGCATAACTTCACTTTTATAGGCCCCCGCTGGACTTTGTTCTGTGATTTAGTCGTTACAAGGATACGTGCAACAAGTTTCCATTTCTATCAAGCAATTACACATAGAAATGTCAGTTACTGAATGAATGAAGCAAAAAAATGTCACCATGATAATCTTAACTTGTTACTGTGTCCTAATATTCAAAGCCCAGGCAAATCTGACACATAAGGCAGTACAAAATTTCAGCTTTGCATATTCAAGTCCATGTAACACAATAGGCGTAGAGATAAAGAATCAAGCATTCGGTGTGAAGAATTTGTAATACCATGAACATTTTGAAGAAAATGTTTAGTCACAAAACTATATAACACCCACCAAGATATTACATCGATCCACCAGTTCCGGGTTCTCATATCCTTATACCCAACGACTTACTGCGAAAAAGTACTTCAGATTTCTTAGAACCCAATCATCAAGCTCTCTAACAAATAGTTTGAATTTTTCGAAAGCAATAACCAGGATTTATCAGTAAGTTGCAAGATCCACAGGGCCTCAAAAGCGGTTAGTGCAATAAAGTCATCAATCTCGAGAAAATAAAAAACAATTAAGTTATCCCAGGAACTAAGATGAGTATGTTACCTCAAGGCTGATAAACCCACAAAGGGCCTCGAAATTTGTTAGTGCCAAAGCCATCTCAGGCTTGTGGTTATCATCTTTGAAGACATTAGGCCGCAGCTTATGCAGACTCCCGGCCAATTCCTTGTCAGGGTGGGCCTGTATTGACAAAGCCTTTGCAACTGAAAGTACCTAACACAACCCAATGAATCAAACCTCTGTTACAATCTAGCAAGATGATTGCCAACCCAAATTGATTTACAAAGAATGAGGTTCTCAACAAAATGCCCAATAAAATTCATATTAGAATGATTTCATTGGTTGGATTAGACAGAGTGGATATCAAAGTAAAGTTATTACTGCCATTTTTTACCACAACTCCTCCTAGAAATTCCATATTCGTGCTCGTTGGACAACCAATCCTACAAATCTCATATTCAAATTCAACACTTTGAAGTTTGAACACGTGGTATAACTAATCACCTCACTATTAGTCCAGTGGGATTACTTGTCTTTAAATTTATGAATTACGACCGGTAGGAGTCATTTCGTCCAGATGATGCAGCATTTCGTAGAGTGATCACATTTTCACTGAACAATTAATCCAACAAAAGAATAGACATTACATTTAGATGTAAAAATACTTATTTCCTCAATATTTCGTCTGATGGGATTGTATAATTAGCCAATCTTTGAGATGTGATATTACTAATTCCCTCACTATTAGGCCACGTTCAATTGCAGGGGAAGGACAGGAAGTTAGAAATTTGTTTAACTTTTCTGCATTTTTAATTAGTATGAAAGTTGTGGGACTCACGTCCCTAACTTTTCCCTGGGATTAGCTTTTCTCCAAAACTTGTCGTGCAAAAAATACAAGATTTTACAAGAATCTCGTTTCTACATATTTAAACTACTACATTACAACTCTCTTTTAAGTTTCTCATATCAAATGAACGCATAAAGAAATATATTTTTTCGCTTTCTTCTACTTCACTTCACTATAGTCTTCTTCACTAGGATAGTTTTCCAGCACTAATTTATTGACAAGTCAATGAAACCTTAGTGCAGTCACTGCAGTGGGCAGTGCGATTTGATAGTCCGGTCAATCAAACATGGAAATTGGGAAATTGAGCAGTTGTGAAAAAAAAAAGAAAAAAAGAAACAATACCTTGAATAAGAAAGGAAGATTAGCGCCCCATTTATGAACAACCTTTTCCCCAAGCACACTAGGGTTTTTCGCAATCCACGACTTCAAACTCAAACCCCCACCACTAATCTCCTCCGCACCAATCACCACTCCCTTATCATTCACACAATCCTCAACAACAAACGACGGTCCAGACTCGTGAGTCCCCATCCAAAACTCGGCATACGGCTTTCCTTCCTCAACGTCCACCCCTGAATTCAGCGAGAAAAGCCTCGCCACACCCGATTCGGCCCCTACCCGACCCCAATCGTAGTTCATCACCGAACATTTCAATTTCTTGACCCTCGTATGACTTGCTGAGCCATTGTTAGCCTCCATGAATCAAACAATCCTAGAGAGAGAATCTCGAATGGTTTGAACCAGAGGAGTGTGCGCCCATTGGAAAGAACTCCAATGTGAGTATATTTATAGGAAAGCCGACGAGATGGAACAGAAGAAGTAGAGAGAGAATGGAGTTATCGTTAGATTTGGGAGACTTGTCAGTGGGAAAGTAGGCGTATGGAAGAAGGGTTTTGGCGGATTCGATGCAGCGGCATTTTCACGCTCCACGCCACCACTACTGCAACTGTCCTCTTGAAGTTAGAGAGAGAGAGAGAGAGAGAGAGAGAGGGTGGGGATGCGGTGGGGTTATTTTTACTTTTATTCCCTTGACTTTACTGTATTTAAGAAGGTTCATATATATCCTTCCATTAACTTTTGAAAGTCAATCCTAAACTAGTAAAGTACTGTAAAAGAAAAATTTGGGTGCCGGTTGGTTATTGTAACGTAGTTTCTGATCATGCATTTCAGTCGTTCAAAACCGCCCAAAACTATTTTGAAAGGTCCAGATTACTTCTCCTCTCGGAACGGGGTCCTGTAGTGAGGGACTTACTAAATGGATATAGTGAGTCCATCCGACTGTCCATCTCGGTAATAAACGTTTGGATTTTAATCCAAACAATGGACGGTTCGGATCATTTGAAGTTTGAATTAAATCTGAGTAGTCGATGACAAGATGAACGGCCGAATGAGATTCACTATACCCCTGTAGTAAGTCCCCTCACTACAGACCCCAATTCCTCACCACTCTCTTTCCTCTTTTACTATTAGTAATCTGGGCCTTCTAAAACACTTTTAGACAACTAAGATGCGTAGTCGAACACCACGTGACCATATGTAAACCGGCACCCAAAGTTTTCTCTAAAACTATTGATATGTTACAATCAAGTTCAATACATTCGGTTTGTTTTGAAAATAAATGGGTCTGCGTTACATGTGTGCCTGTACTATCAAGGAAATGGCAAAAAACGACTTTTCCCAGGCCAGTTACGGACAAAAAGTCACAATCCCTCTTGTCAATTTGGATAAAAAAAAGAAAAAGAAAAATAGGAAAAAAAAATTCAGTTTGATAGCTCAGGAGCCCTAATTCACGGTGCTCCAGGTACCCTATTTTTAATTTTTGAAAATATAAAGTATATGCATCTCATAGGAAAATGGGTAATCAATCATTTTTTTTTTTATGGTACAAGCTCATAGTTGACGGAAACCCATTTATTTTGAGAATAAATTTCATGGATTGGACTTGATTGCAACTGTTTTAATAAGTTAGGGATGAAATAGATTAAATTCAAAAGTTTTAGCGGCAAAATAAAAACATTTCGCTGAGTTTAAGAAATAGCGGTAGCAGATTTAATAAAAAAGAAAAGAAATAGCGGTGGGGATCGTCGAGAAGCCCAAGTGGGCCCACTAAACTGTTTCTGTACGGATTAACTTTGCGGGTTTGCCGATCGATGTCAAATTGCGAAAAAGATAAGAGAACCGACCACGTACCGACGGCGTCGCCGACGCCGTTGTGGGCCACAAACGATCGATCCGAGCCATTCATCCTTCTCGAAATCGAATTCCGAGTGGGTCTACGCAGGAATTGAGACAATCGGACGGCTGTATGAGCTCGATCCAAAATCACCCAATTTCATTCAAAATTAAATGGGGGTGATTTTGGATCGAGCTCATACAGCCGTCCGATTGTCTCGATTCTCGCGTAGACCCACTCGGAATTTGATTCTGAGAAGGGTGAACGGCTCGGATCAATCGTTTTGGGCCCACAACGGCGTCCGCGACGCCGTCGGTACGTGGTCGGTACCCCGTGGTCTGTGCACGTAGCAGCGTTCGTCAAATTGTTGCGGGTCTTGAGGTCACATGTGCATGGTTTTCAGCAACCTCTATCTATCTTATGCGATAAGAATGAATTGGAGAACTTTTATGGATACGTGCCGTTTTTTGGCCCAAACTTCTTTGATTTAAATATTCTCCTTTGGGAAAAAAAAAAAATCGAAAACAGATTATTGGTTTTTTCATTTTGTCCTTATTCAAATTTGTTTTGCATTTGTTAGTTTTGCGTCAAGATTTTGTGGTTTCTGAATTTCTCTCGACGGGACGAATCTAACAAGTATAAATTTATGGTCAAACCAATTTTTTTTTTTTGAATAAATCCGAAATACTTAGATTATTGGATTAATTTTGGCTTTATTCAAAAATATTTGGTTTGCCCATAAATTTATACTTGTTAGATTCGTCTCGTCGAGAGGAATTAGAAACCACAAAAATCTTGACGCAAAACTAACAATTACAAAAAAAAAAATTGAATAAGGACAAAATGAAAAAACCAATAATCCGTTTTTGTTTTTTTTGCCAAAGGAGCAATAAGGTGTTTTTTCTTGGAACAATGATACATACACTCCCTCCCAACCACTTTCCCTCTCACATGTGGGACCCACGGTGAGACCCACCACATGTGAGAGGGGGAGTGGTTGTGGAGGGAGTGTATCTATCATTTTTGTTTTTCTTGGAACGGCATTAAGATTTGGGGATTTGGGTTTTCGTTCATGGATCTGATCAATGTAAGCGACGGTTTTCTGGTTATCCATCGGCAAAGGTGCCTTCCAGTGGCGATTGCGGTGAGAACGAGTTACAGTTGGATGCAGATCATGGTTTATCCTCCCACCCTTACGAGCGAATGGATGGGTTTCGATACCGATGCCTTTTTTAGTGTTTTTGTTTATTGTTTTTTTAAACTATATTTTCTGAATATCTCTACAAAAAATAAGCTTAATCGGATAACTGTAAGTGCTTGATTAAATCTACCATTTTTTTTCATTTAGAATTAAGGTGCGGTGCAAAGATTATAAATGAAAAATTGGTAGCTTGGATCAAGCACTTACAATTATTCGATTAAGCTAATTTTTCTCAAGTCATTTGAAAAATTATTTTAAAATTAACGAACAATTTTGATCATTTGTGCGAGACCCTGAAATGGGCCCTTCGCTGCGATGTGTGCACCTATCGGTGCATTTTTATCTCGGTAACCCGTAGCACTCGCGTTTAAACAATTGCTTGACCAAACTTGCCTGTGGACTGTGAGATCTTATTTTAATCATTTGATTAGACGATCAGATCTGATATCGCTAACCTTAAAAAGGAACTATTGAGAAAACCTTTTAGTTAAAGATTAAAAAAAGGTTTAAAAGGGTTGTTTACTTGTTTCCTATGTTACGCGGACTCTCGTAATAGTATTAAGTACCCGTGTCGGACACTCGACACTCGGATAAGGGTGTGGGATATGTGTTCGATAAGTTTAATAAGACACTTCTATAGAAAACCTAATTGTAATTCGAGTTTATCATGGACGTATGCATAAACCTCTCTTATTATCCATGAAATGCGCTATAGAACCTTAAAACACCAATTTACGTAAGAAAATACATAAAAAATAGAAACAAATTTGAATATTTTTCCGTGTCCCCGTATCCTTGAAATGAGAAATAGTTGAATCCGACACCTAGATACATACCCGCACCCGACACCCGTACCCGAGTCCAAGTAACATAGCTTGTTTCACAACCGTCATCCACCTGCACTTAACCTATCTAGGCCATCTTTATTCCAATATTCTATGGGCATCTACGGTGCACAGATCGGAGTGTGGAGTTCGTTTCGGGATCCGATCTGAGGAGTTCATTACTATGAAAATAATATTTGAGTTGCCTTCCAAAAAATTAAAAGAATAACCGTAAGTAGTTGATCAAATTGATATACTTTTCTTAAAAAATCATCTAGAATTTAGTCATAAATTCTTAATGAAAAGTTGAGAGGTTGGATGAAGCGCTTACATTTATCCGATTTAGCTTAGTTTAACATTGGCTACTTGAAAAATTAATTTAATATTAATGAATAGCTTAGATCATTTGTGTAAGACCCCAAAGTAAACTCGACATGCTAATTTATGTGCGATCGGTACCCATAGTTTTGTGCTCATCTATTAGAATATCCCACAATGGAAGGCGGTATCTTTAGCGAAAAGCCTAAAGTGAAGTGAACTCTATTTTTGGGAGACTTTGATAGAGTAAACATGAATCCTGCCTACCATCCTCCAGTGGCATCCTAGTTACAAGAGAATGGACCATAAACTCTTACCGTTCATTTCTCTTCAAGAAAAAGTAATTCAAGAAAACTTTGGTCGATATCTGATCGATTTAATTTTTTTGCATGGACAATAAACATATCGAAACTTACAAAACGAACACTTTGGATTGTTCCACGAAATCATTGTGGCTATCATTAATCGTAGGCTCAATTTGGATGGCAGCAATCTCGAGGGGGAATGTGAATGTGATGCCTTGTTTTCATGATCTCAATGTCTGGGAACAGACAGTAACAGGAATGTAATTCCATCCTTTTCTGATTCCGGCGTTTGGAACAGTACTCAGGAATAGGAATATGATTCGACACATTCAGCCATGAATCATATTCCCAAACTGAGTGAGAATCTGATTCCTCCCTTACCCCATGAGAATCTCAAATTCCAAGCTCATTAAATAAGAAAAGGAAACATTGACTTTAATAACATTCTAAAATAATTGTTTCCACGTAAGATTACTGAATTAATTCAAACATCGAAATTAAATTACTCTAGGTATCAAATTCGTATTCCTACCCAAGAAAATTCCCAGTAATCAGATTCCTATTCCTACTCAAGATTTCGGTTATCCAAACACAACCATATGAGAAATCATCAAATGAGATGAGCTCAATCCGAATGAATTGTTGGAAAATAGAAGAAGATCGACGCCAAATATTGCTCTCCCTTTCGATATTAGAAAAGATAGATTCATAGCCAAATGAACTGTTGGATGTTAGTACTCCCTCTGTCCGGATTTGTTAGTCCACTATCAAATTGAAATGGAGGGAGTATTAAATGGAGAGATTGAGGATAAAGTAGGAAATTAACAAACTCAAAATGTGGCTGTGGTCTCTTCTTGTATGGGTTGATATGGGAAACTTCTGAGCAGGTTCCAGTCACGTACCCAGTATTGTAGGAACCGATTAAGCTCAAGGAGGGAAACTTACGAATATTCGCATGAATATTTCTTCTCAGTTGTACTACAAAAGATGTGGAGGATTGGGGATTACCCTTCTTCCCACTTGTGAGGAAACTTCCCCCAAGTAAAATCACTCAATGTACGAAAAAGTGAGATTTGATTCGCTTTTTCTTTGTGTTTCTCAAGCTTCTAAAAGCGATTTGGCTTTTCGCTCCGTTAAGTTCTAAAACTAGGATCCGGAGGCATGCTGTCTCCGAAGGGACAGCACACCCCCCGTTTCCCTGAAACTGGCTTTGCTCATTTTTCTTTTGCCTTTTTTTCTTGGGCGCTTGTATCAGGTATGCTTTGCTGTATACTTTCTCTGGCATTGATGCAGCTGCACTACCCTTTGAGACTCAGGGCCGACCCTGACGTTTGGGTTGCCCTAGCCGAACCCCAAGCTTGGTTGCCCTCATACTAGTAAGTCATAAAAAAAAAAACCATGCAAACAAAGGTACAAAGCAAAATTGAGGTTATATTATGTTTTTAGCTTGAATAACATTAAAAAAAAATTCAAAATTAATATGTAACATTAGCACGATCCGATATTCACACACACACACACACACAGAGAGAGAGAGAGAGAGAGAGAGAGAGAGAGAGAGAGAGAGAGAGAGAGTAGGATTTTTAAAGAATTGAACCCCTTGATTTTGTGAATTAGGAGAGTTCCAGAGAGTTGCGATTTCGGAAACCCTCGAAGTCTTTATTTTTCCCTGTTGAAAGAAGCCGATCTCTACGAAAGAGAATGGATGAATGGGTTTTGTCATTTTGGACTTTGACTAAAAATGGGTTTTTATCATTTTGGGCCTTTTATATTTTAAACTCTAAGGGCTTAAACACTTAAATAGTTCGGCCACTATATAAATATTTCTTTTCCCGTAACACCAGTCATGCGGGTTGTAGAAACTTCAAGGAGACCAACACACCTAAGTATTATATTTGTTACATACAGGAAACTTTTTTGTATTTATATGTAACTTACGATTTTTTTTTTTTTTTGGACAGGAGGGTTGCCCTGGCCGAGGGGGGTTGCCCTAGCCCAAGGTCTTGCCAGGCTTGGGTCAGGGCCGGCCCTGTTGAGATGGTGCAAGCGAACCCTTTCGATTAAAAAAGGATGATTCTATTTGCAACTTTTTTTTTCTTCTACATATAACCCATTTTCTTCATTCAACGCACAACTAAAATTCCCAAATCAATTTACTCCATACAACCCACTAATTACACCTAAACTTCTCAAAATACCCTTCAGCCCATTCGTACTTTGAATGTCGAAATACACACTCATTTTCGACAACCACATGTCAAATTATATTGAAGGTCGAATTTTCAAAAATTTACAGGTATAAACTTCGGAATCAAAATGTCGAAATAAGGTAATAATATCAACATTATCTTGTCGAAACGTATGTTGACAAATTACAAAATTTTACAAGTACATATTTCGATATTAAAACATAGAAATTATCTATAAATTTCAACATTATATTGTCGAAACAATATATGGAATTTCTCAGGTATCATCTTTTGGAATGCAAATGTTGATGTAATATGTAGAATTCGATATTATGATGATGAAAAAATTAAGTAACTTAAGTCAACAATTTATTACTGAATTTTGTCTTGCATAATTTCGGTTAAGTGAAAAGTTTCAACATCAAAATGTTGAAAAAATTTATATATTTCGGGGTATGAATGTCGAAAAAAACCCGCAATTTTCAGATTTGTAGGGGCATTTAGGTCTTTAGCCAACAATGAAAATTGAGGACATTTTCCTGGGTTGTATGGAGAAAAAAAAAGGGTTGCAAATAGAATCACCCTTCAAAAAATGCCTTAATTTTCTTATGTTTTTTTAACATATCAAACGGTTTTTCTTTAGTATTGTTGACACTAAGCCACTCGAATGGAACCAAAATAAGTGAATTTCGTATGTTTTTTACACCGCTGAACTTGGAGCCAGATATTCACGAGTTTGACTATTTCCTTGATGTTCATTGATTTTGGTAATTGAATTTAGCACTCCATTTTTTGATTTACTGTAACGCCCCCAAAATTTGGGTACATTAATAAGGAATACAAAAATAATAAATAGGGTTTTACAACAGTAACCCAAAAGGAATTACACAACTTTCTTGCCAAATACAATCATTCTCTACAGGGTTGACTAGGTTTCTCTACTCCATCACACGGCTGTCCATCTCGGCGGTATCCTGCTCTGCTCCGTAGGCCTTCCAGCCATTGTTCTCTCATCCTGTCCATCTCTATAGTCTAGCATAATACGTCAGAGTCGCAGAGCAACATCGTGGTATTATGCCAGGGTTACACAAGTGCAACACCGTGAGCGATAACGCCCAGTAGTTCACTCTACCAAATTTCTAACTAGCAATTCTAGAACAATAAGTTTAAAAACAGTACATAATACTTTTGAACAGTAAAACCATGCAATGCACCATGCGTGTCTATGCGGATCAGAGTAAACATGCGCAGAAAACAGTAACTCATTTCAGTATCTCAAAACAGTGTCACGTGTCAGTTTCTCAAAACAATATCTCATTTCAATAACTCGTCACATGTCTCAAATTATTTTACTCGTATAGTGCCTCTTTCAGCATTCTTCTTCAAATTTCAACCATGTCAATATCTCACACCACTCTGAAAGTTATTGGTCCGCTTACGCCTCCTTTCAGCTGGCAGTACCAACCTTTCCGCTCGAAGCCCCGGTGTCGTGCATCACTGAACCTAACCAGTCTCTTTGCACGGTCCGTCCGCCTCGCGACTCACACGACACAGTCCCGGCTCCCTCGTCTTACTGATCCCCACAATATGTTTCAAGGCCCGTTCACTATGTGTTGTGCACGCCTAGCCCTTACCCCAAGTTCACTCCACGAAAATGGGGCGGTGCCTCGCTGCACTCCCGTATTAATTCCCAATCCTCCAAGTTCTCCCCGCGAAACTTGAGGTGGCATCTATTCATCTCATCACATTTCATTTCAAAAATTTCCTTTCATTTCTCGAAAATTTCATTCTCATCTTACCTCATTTTCATTCTCATCTCTATTTTCTCATTAATAGCTATTCAATTTCACGACCGGTGTCATAACGTATCGCGTACGTGCTCAGTGCCACATGCTCAAAATCATGCTCATGCAATATTCCATAATTTCTCTCTAAAATTCACATTTCACCAAATAGACATTTCTCACATAAAATCATACGTCTAGATACACCAATTCTCTAAATTATAATATTTCCTCCAGAAATCTTCCACATAAAATCATACCTTTTAATGCACCAATTTTCCTTCAAAATAATATTCCTTCTAAAAATCTTCTCACATAAAATCATACATTTAAAACTCTCCAAAAATAAATAAATAAATAATATTTCCAATTCTCTCAAATTTATTCCTCATCAAAAATCTCATTTCTTCCTTGTCCTCTTTCAAAACTATTTTATTTCTTTCCAAAAGAAATAAAACTAATCAACTTGCTCTTTCTAAAATAATTTAAACAAAACTCTTTTCTAGAAATCTCTTGTCAAAAATCCATCACCACTAATTATGAACTTTCTAAAAATATTTAATCTCTCCAAAAATATACTCTTTATATTTCTAGAAACTTTCTTTCTAACTTAATTAAAACATTTTTTCTATATCTAGTAAAAATCACAATTTTCTTTCTAGAAAATCTATCAAATAAACTCACAAATATTTTAGTAGAATCTTTCTAGAAATCATTTATGAAGAACCCTCTCTTCATATTTATAAAATCAACTCCATACTTTCTTCCAAAAATAACAATAAGCATTTCTTTCTAACAATTTCTCATAAAAGAAATTATTTCACCCATTTAAGAAATAATATTTCAAACAACAATCAATAAATTAATCAACCAAGATTAACTCATTCTTTCAAGAAACATTAACATAATCATACTAGAATTTTGTTTAGTGAACAACATACTTTCTAATTTACTTCTAATCACATCTAATCACTTTCTAATTACATCCAATCTTACTAATCCACTTCTAATTTCATGAAGAACTACTCTAATTAGAAATCCATAAACATACTTGTTAATCTTTTCAACATGAAATCCACTTTCTAAACTACTAAGAAATATGCTTAGTAATTTAACACATGCATAAATTAACTTAACCAACTTTAAAAACATGCTTAGAAATTAAATTAGAACAACATACTTAAGCTAGAAATTAACTAATTAGAAGAGTAGTTTAGTAAACTACCTTAGTTTCCGGGTGTAAACCGGAAGCCGAAAAGCTATCCTTAGGTGAAGAAAACCCCTAATCTACCTAGATTACTCACTAATTAGCCTAGTAAGTGGCTAATTAGAACTAAAATATGGTGGCTAAAAGGTGGTAGAAATAGTTGGTTTGTGGGAATTTGGGAGACAAACAAAGAAGGAAAGTTTAAGGTGGGCCAAATGGACAAAACATGGACTATTTATAGGCAAAGTGAGCCCTCTCTCTCCCTTTCTAACTCACGGCACACACACACACACTCTTGGCCGAAATTTTCAAGGGGTGGGGGTGATGAATGTGCATTAATCTTGCACATGGCAAGTACTTAGGTGGCAAGTCTAGGTCTAGGTAGGAATCTAGGTCCTATAGGTCTAGATGCTTGCTAAGATGAACAAATATGGCACACATACATGGTACCAACGTGGGAGAGTAATGGTGGGGGAAAAACGCGTTCCGTTGTGTAGGTTTTCGTACGGTCACCTTTGTTACGGGGTGGTTTTAGGAGCTAGATACACCTAATGTGCATGTTAACACATTAAATGGCTAGGGGTAGCCCTAACAAGCTAGAAGTAGGGGGAATATTCCCTCCTTAAAACATGGAAGCATGTTTCTAGGAAACTTGGAGTGCAAGGTCAAGCATAATATGTCTAGGTTGTGTAGCATGTGCTCAAATGCATGTATTGTGTGGGTATGTGTAGGTTACTCTTAAAATAGCAAGGCTTGTTCTAACTAGTTTTGGGTACCAAAATATAGGCTTGGGAATCTTCCTTAACCCTCCACTTGCTTGTGCAAGTGAACTTGCATTAACTAATGCATGTTCATGTGTACTTACATGCAAGCACACAAAACACACACACACACACACCTCACTCTCTCTCTCTCTCGGCATCTCTCTCTCTCTCTCCCCGTGGCTCTCTCTCTCTCTCTCTAACTCTCTCTCTAACTTGGTCAACACCAAGTTCCAAGGTGCGAGGTGACCTCTCCATGGCGTACCGAAGTTGGTTGAGTGAAGTAAATACGGTGGTTGGGTAGGTTTCGGGTATTAAACACGGTCCCCGGGTGCTACGGATGTGTTACTCGGTCTCGGACGCGCATATACATGGCTAGAATTCTATTTATTTGATTTAAAAAGAATTAATTAATATTTTAATAGAAAAATAATCCAATAAACCGGAAATTAAAATTAATTAAATAAAATTATTAACGAAATTTTTATTTACGAAAATCCGGGTCGTTACATTTACGACATTTCATTATTTTCTTTTAGTGTTCAAAATACAAATGACATGAAGACTGAAAGACAAATATTGGAGTGTGATAAAAAAATGTGGAGTGCGCTTATAAAAATTTGAAATGCCAAAATCATTTTCCCTAATTTCCCTTCTCAGACTCGAGAAAATTCTCATGATAACACTTGGCACCGTATCTAAAATTTTGAGCTGCTAAAAACAACACAACATGCTGATCTTGCACCGTTTCATCGGTAAATGAGGATACTTTTCAATACAAAATGAAGCAATGCTACATTGATATGTTGTGTACAATGTTGTGCAAATTGTTGTGCTTGCAGTTGCATGTCTCAAATCTGATTCAAATGTCTTGGACATCGAAAATAGAAGAGGGCTCACCCCCAACAAGCATGAACACGCAATCTTCGCATGGAAAGTTATGGGGTAATGCAAACTGGAAGGGGGTGCTGGTCTGCACTCCCTGGTCTGCAGCATCAAGGCCATTGGATGTGTTTTCAATGGTTCGGATTTTATCTTGACACTTTATAGATTTGAGTTGTTCATTGCCGAGGTGAAATCTGAGCTGTTGATTGCCGAGATCAATGACCCTAATACGCACACCATGGCCGCACACCAACACCCTTGGGTCCATGCAAACCTGGAAAGTTCAACATTCCCATAGCATTTTGTTCTTTTTTTGGGGGGGGGGGGGGGGGGGGGGGGTAAATTTCCCATAGTTTTCTTTGCCTTATCTACAAACTGAGGGGGTGTTCCACTAACTTGGTTTTTTTGGTTTTTTGGTTTTTTTGGATGTTTTAGTTTTGCAAAAAAACTTACTTGTTCCACTAGCTAGTTTTTTGGTTTTTTGTTTTGCAAAAAAACTAACTTGTTCCACTAAGTTACTAACTAGTTTTTTTGGCTTTTTTTGGTTTTTTAGTTTTGCAAAAAAACTAACTGGTTTTTTGTTAGTGAAATGAGATTAGTTTTTGAGTTAAAACAATTTTTTTTTTTTTTAGTGGAAGGGGGCTTGAATGAGGCCAAAAGAAATTAAAGAGTTAACTTGGGCTAACTTAGTTGGTCAGGACTTCTCCATCTCACTAGGAGGTCAAGAGTCCGAATATTCCCACTTGTGTGTGGCGTTATTCTCCTTGTATTTATTGGCTATTTCTTCCCTTAATGGGGCTATTAATTAGTTTTTGATATACGTCAACGGAATTAGTGGAGAATTTACTTCGTGGGTGAAACAACCAAATGAGGTTCGATGTCTCACCATATACTTGAACCCCAGACCTCCCTCTTGACAGGCAAAGGGTACAACCAGATTGGGATTATAAGCACATCTATGGGATTATAATTAGATGGGTTGGTCTTAATGGACTTTGTTTCAAATCTCCCCACCTACGCGTGGGCGTTTCCAATTTGATGTAATTTATATTTGTACTCTACTACTCTCCCACCATTTGAACCCCCCAAAAAAAAACCAGCACGACCAGGGTAGTTAGCCCAGTTGGTCGTGTAGCCCCTTCTATAGGGGTGAGGTTCTGGGTTCGACTCTTATTGAGAGTAGGTCAACCCTTGTGGTTTACTAACATCTAACATCTAAGTGTATTGATGTATATGGAATGGCAAAAAAAAAAAAAAAACCAGCACGAACACGCAATCTCAGCATGGAAAGGTTGGGGGTAATGCAAACTTGTTACTGTACTAGTCATTTAAATAATTTGTATATTAGCTAATCCATTCGATACTACTGGTTTTGATTTTAAACGACATTCAATACAATTTTATGGTCCTTTTACTGGGCTGTCAATAAGCTGAAAAAAGATAGGAAAAACATAAAGTCTAATCACCTTTTATATTTTCCAATGCTATTTCACATACTTTTATATATTTTTCACACATTTCAATTCATTCTTTAAATCTTAAAGATAGCCGATCGGGTTCTTTTAAGCATTTTACCAATTTTAGTTGTTTAAGTCATCCGATAACTTATGGAATTATATACTACTATTTTTACGTGGATGTTCATGTCTATCTCTACCTCATCCTGATCTCTTTCATTCTGGAGTCATATTATTAGATAAGTAATTAAGTATATAGGAAAAATTTCAAACGAGGTGATATTGGATGGTTGTAGGCTATTGCTATTGGTAAGCCTGTCAGATAGTATTAAATTTTGTGATCTTGTCCACATATGAAAATGTCATCCTCTTCCTCTGTTCTGCATAAGCTTTTTCGATTTCCCCAATGTCATCTTCTCTTTCATTCTGTAGTTTTTCACGAAAACTGTACATATACAGTTTTAGTTTTGTGAAAAACTGTTTGGATCAAACCCCTCCCGGTATTTTTTTTGGATGATTTCTCGCGAGGACCCTTAAAAACACGTTTTAAACACATTGGACGGTTCGGATCATAAAAAAAATATCGGGAAGGTGGAATCCCGGATCCGGGAGACTAGATAACTCCTCTCTCTCTCTCTCTCTATATATATATATATATATATATATATATGGAGGATCAAATCTGGACTCTAGATCTTAAGGTCTAGACCCATCTGGACCTCTCATTTCCCGGCCAATTTTTCATGATCCAAACCGTCGATGTGTTTAAAGCGTGTTTTTAAGGATGCCCGCGGGGAATCACAAAAAAAAAAAAAAAACTCGGAAGGATTTGATCCAAGCAGTTTTTTTTTTTATAAAACTCTACATATCACAGTTTTATAAAAACTGCTCGGATATCATTTTTTTCTATTGTGATTCCTCCCGGGGACCCTTAAAAATACATTATAAAAATATTGGACGGTTTCTATCATGAAAATTTGGCCGGGAACTGAAAGGTGTGGACTGGATCCGTCGGGTATGTATATATAGGGACTAGTTCTAGGGACACATAAAAAAACACAATTTGTTTCGGAGCCCCACGCTAATAATTCGAACCATTTAACCTGTTTAAAACATGTTTTTAGGGATACTGGTAAAATTTCAACTCATTCGAATATCGGTAAGTGCTCTATCCATACCATTTTGAGAACACCGGTTTCTGTCAAGTTTTTTAGAAAACAGTTTGGATAAAAAACTTATCGATTTGGGTCTTTTGGGTTGGGCTATGTTTGGTAGGAGCAATTGTTGGGTTTGGCTACAAATAAATATGTGTTGGGCTAAAAACATTTGGGCTAATATTTTACCTATAGATTTTTCATTTTTTTGGGATGTCACCTGGCTGAGCCCACCACAGCCCAGCTGTGGCTCCGCCCTTGGTCATAGATAATTCTCCCATTTCTTTGCTTCCGGCTTCGCTTAGAAGGTAAATAGTTGAAAAAGTTCCTTGTAGAACGCGAGCTTTGAGGTCTCATTGAATGAATGGTATAGTACTGCGCATGGTGAACAAGGTGATCGATCATTTTCTAATTGTGCAAATGTGGAAGACAATCTTGTAACTTGTAATCAATCATCTACTGAACAGTGTTAGTCTCCTATAGTCTTGATTGTCCATTCCTTCTCGGACATGTACAAGAATAGTGTCTGTTTGCTTGTGGTTGCATTCTGATGGCCATATAGGTCTGGCATGCAAGGATCAGTGGGTCATGATGTGACGAAGTTTCCCCACAGGAAGCAGTCATGTACCGAAAATAACTACGTGCTCATGTCTGCATGGAGTTGATGGTCATTGCATTATCAGGAATAGACATAATCATTGTCATGTCTCTCATTTGTACAAAAATGGGTCTGTCAAATTGTACTTTGTGGAAGCTTCAGGTTTGGCCTTGTGGTTGTGTGACGCTCCTTTGGGGTGTGAGGTCTAGGATTCGACTTTTATGGATAGGAGATTGGTCCACATGGTAAACTAACTTCTACTAACATACTTTTTTTTTTAATTTTTTTATCGGCAAAAGAAATTTTATGATCTTGAAAAGATCAAAGCCTCAAGCCTCAAGGGCACCCCGGCGAAACCACCACCGGAGAACCAACTCAAATGGTAGCAAGAAGCCAACCCAATAGAAACACCTAACGGGCCAAAGCTCTCAACACCCAATTGGCCAAAGCCCAACACCCGAAATCCTAAAACAACCTAAGATCCCAAACCTGCCGCTGCCCCAAGAGACCAAGCATCGCCGCCCAACAATGTCGCCAAACCAGGCGCTGGACGCCTGCACATCCGGAACGGAGCACCAGCCGAACCACAGCCAAGCAGCAAACCTCCTGGAAAGACGCCGAAAGCCAGAAAGCCCCTCACAGCCTTCATCACCCAGAAAACAAACCACAAGCCGCAACCAGAATGCCCATCGCTTGAAAAAAATTAAAAAAATTGTATTTTGTGGATTTGATTCCTCCCAATTTAGTGTCCTTCTCCAGGTAGCTAGAAGCAAATTGTAGCTGTTCAACCGCTGGATTGATATATGGTTGCTTTAGTCTTTTCCTGTCTAGCGGTAGACCGAGCAAGTGATTCTGGCATACTTGTGTAGTTTAAGAAATTCTCTTCATTGATATATTTGAGCTCTCTTTTGCATATTACTGAGCTATGTCTACTATTTCCTGCAGATATATTTCAAATGATGTGAAGCTAAAACATGAAATCCAACTTCACTTATGTAAAACTTACGACCTTCTCCCTCCGTCCCAATTTAATAGTCCCTTTTGGGAGTTCGTGCCACTTTTCAATTAATTATATCTCGTAATTTACATTGTTTTACGTGATTTTGAAGATATTGTCTTATAGAATTAATTGTGATCTATCAAACAAAATCCATATTGAATATGAAATCCATTACCGATTTCAAGTTATAAGTAGTTTTTTATCCGGTTAGAATAGAACGAGGGACTATTAAATTGGGACGGAGGGAGTATTCATTAACTGTTATGAGATTTTAATTTGATTTGTGATTGGCATTCTATTTCATCATGGCAAATCGATAAGCTGTTTTTTGATTCTCTGATAAAGCAATGTAGCTTTATTATGGTCTTCTCATAATAAGAATCTTCATTTCTATTTCTTTCTCAAGTGCAGAGATTTCTCACTTCGGTTCCCTTTTCGTTGCTTAAGGTTTTGAGTGCTACATAAAACACCACAGATGATGGGAGATTCCATCGTTTCAAATTCAATGTTTGACCTGTTCTCATTGTTGTAGAGCAAGTTTCTAGCGCATTTTGGGTTCCTGATAATGTCCCTTCTTTCTATGAGGCCAATATAAAAGTGTCAACTCAATCGACAACTGGACAAAGAGCAACTCTTAAAGAGTAAAAACTCCGCAAGCGGCTCTTCAACGGACATAGAGGAGCAACAGCTGACAATTCTAATAAGGAATTGATGGTTTTTGGGGGAAATGAAACTGATTTTACTGGGCTGGATTTTGGTGGAGCCCAACAGCCGAAATCCTTGGAGTTTGGGCCTAATAAGAAGAAATCTATTAATGAGGCTATTCAAAAAATGGAAAGGAGGTTGAGTAGATCGAAGAGGAAGATTAGAAAGAAGAAACTTCTTGACGAGCTCGGGGTCAAGGCTCACATATGAAGAATAGCGTTATGGAGACTTCTTCTTTAGTTTCTTGTGTTATTTGTAATAGAAATTCTATCTTATTTAAGCAAGCAAGTGAGACTATGGATTCATTTGCTCACTTGGGAATTTTGTGTGTGTGTGTGTGTGTGTGTGGAGGAAGCGGCCGGATTCACAATGGTCCATAGGGCTCACCCCTATCCCTTGGAAACGTGAAGGGACAATGGGTCACCTTCCAAAAGCAGAAAAAGCGAAGGCGAATCGAACTAACTTGAGCCCGCCGAACGGTATGTGCCTTCAGCATCAATCGACTCGGTGCCAATCTCGACGGGTATCCAAACAAAGGCCTGTCCAGCCACCAACCGTTGGGTCTGGTGTGCGGCCTCTCGGTGCAGTCCCTCGGCAGTATATTGCAGTGAATTCCTACACCGACGGAATGATTCCCGAGAAGCCTTATACCGACAAAGGGTCTTGGGAGGCATGCTGCTCGACAGCTACTGTTGTATGCATCGTCGAGCGTAGCTAATCGCGCGTCGTTTGATGGCGGATCGCTGGGGTAAACCGCATACACTTCGGCAGAGGCGTGCTTGACAGACCAGACAAACCATTGCTGGTCAACCACCTTCAGAACCCGGTACCGGTCGCACGTGGTTGACTGGAGAGTTATCCCAAACCAGTTGACCCTCCAGGTGCACCAGGTGTGACGTTAGCCGAAACACTGGACGTGACGTCAACCGAAGTATTGGGCTTGCCCAAGACATCCTGATCGAACCACATGAGATGTCAGGTGCAGATGGTGCGCGTGAGGCGCACGAGGGGCGTGGTAGGCACGCCCGCCTTTGCCTATAAAAGAGGCACTCACCTACTTTGTACAAGAAATCTCTCTCCACATTCAATACCCTCATAACTCCCCAACTCTCTCTCTCTCTCTATAAGTTTTCCAGTTCATTTCATCTTCTCGGGTCACTTACTCGACCATTGGAGTGCTTCTAGGACAACCACCGTCTGGGATTGGCATTAACACGAGTATTCAAGTGTGCAGGTCTCCTTCTCAGGCCAACAGTTAGGTTCCTGCAAGGTTCAGCCAACTCTCCACATCTCCGTACCAAACCAGAAGGACCAAAGGGGTAACTCCGATGAAGCGCTTCCCACACAGCTCTAGCCAAAAGGGAGGCTTTTATTCTTGATAATTTGGAGGATGGTGCCTGGGATTATGAAGATATGGATGACGATTCTTCTCTATCTTTGGATTTTTTATTTTTGGTTCCTTGTTGGTGTGAGGGTGCTGGGTTTTTTCTATGTTTGTTTTTTGGGTTCTGTGGTCTTTCAGGCTGTTTTTGTCTTTGGGATGATTTATAGTAGGGGTGATTCGGTTAGGCTTGTTTTCTTTCTGCCATTGTAGGTGTCTCTCTTAGGGGTCTTTGGCTTGGAGCGGTTGTTTTGGTTTAGGGTGTCTTGGTTCTTTGGTTGGCGTCTTGCCTTCCTTTTTCTGGATCTCGGGTGGCGTTTTCGCCGTTGCCTTTAGTAATTTTTTTGCTGATCGAAGGAGAAGGGGTGACTACTAGGCGCTGTCGCCCCTGCTATAATTTGGAAAAACCCTACTATTACATTGAAAAAATATATATATCATCAAATTATATAACCCCGCCCTCCTCCCCATAGATAGCCCGCCTCCCCTATGAAAAAATCCTGGCTCCGTCTCTATACTTACGCAAAAAATTCAATTTCCTAGTGTTGAACTAACAGTCTAACGTTCATCGTACTTCTCCTAGTGTGAAGAATTATGCATTGAGCTACCACGCATAAAATTTGCACCAGTTTTTTTGCTCCCTGATGGCTGAATCAGCACTCAAAACTCTTGTGTTTAAGGGTAGTCGGGCTTAGCTTCATATTTGATTGAATCTATTAGCTTTGTCGTTTTCGCCCATTTCAATTTCTCTTTCACACTCATTAGTACGTAAGCGACGAAAATGTAGGTAACAACATTCCAGGACTAATTGTGCAACAGAACCACGTTTAAAGAATACTTTACATACATCTCTTGGCAGGTCCAATTCAAACTACAGCTTTTGCACAATGATTCTGGCAAAGGTTGTGCATCCATTCAAGCTTCAGGGCACGTATCACAAATTATTGTATTTTTGTTTTGAAATCTAGCGTTTGTTGAATCATTTTCTCTGGAAGAAGGGGCTTCGAGTCTCTTTCCCTAGCTCGATGATGAATCTATGTGTCTCTGCAGCCTGGTACTTTCCTACTGATTTCTTGTTTGCTGAAGGAAAATGGTTATCCCGTTGGTAGAACTGAGGCTACCTCTTTTTCTGGTCAGACTTGCAAATAAATAAGGTCATTGCACGAGTGAAAAAATCTTATTCGCAGATTCAGATAAATTAGATGGCATATGTCACCGAATCCTGATTCATAAACACAGTAATGACTGGAAAATATTTTATGCTTCCAGTGCGAACCTCCTGCTCGGAGGTAACGCCTCGTTTGCTTCTTCAAATCAAGGGTTGAGTTTGTCTTGTTCCACCCTTGTGTCGATGCTGTGCCTTATGGCAGAAAAAACTGATGCAAACCAATGGACTTGGTTTTGATGCTGTAAAATATGCATATGGTTAAAGCAAATTCCCTACAAGTAGTCTCGAGTATGTTAGTTAATCCAAGTTTTTCTTTCAACCATATCTTGATGGTTACTACGATACACAAGGACTGCTACTAACATTGAGCATCTAGGCAGTCATCGAAAAAGATGCTGTAGAAATTTCCGGAACACATTTACCCAATTTTTTTTTTTCCGGAACAGGTTCATTCATTCGCAGTTCTCTGTTACCTCACTTAAGATGTTCTACTTCTTGACTCCAGTTACTCTTTCCTTTAGGAACAGAAGGCTGTTTCGCAGTTTAGCCACCAAAAATAACTATACAATGGAAATGTTATGCCCGTTCTTCTTGTTAAATACACGTCAAATTCATGTTTGAAATTCAAAAGTATTCGTGTCATGAGTTCGATACACACTGGATGTCAGACTTTTGCAGACTCGCAGTGCAGAGTTGATGTGGGTTTGCAACATTTTACCATGGTGTAACATGTTTCCAAACATGAGTTATGCAAGGAGACAAATAGGAAACATAGAATGAGACTCTTCGAGTTTGGGACAATGGGGGCTGTCCTATAGTTGATGTTCTTGGTTTCTTCTTTTAGGCTCCGTTTGTTTCGGGCGGAAAACATTTTCTGTTGAAAACACTTTCCGGTGTTTGGGTGCAACAAAAAATCTAAGTCAACGGGAAACTTTTTCCAAGGTGAAAAAGTCAAAAAAAAAAAATGAACTACCCTCTCAGGAAAATATTTTCCTTAATGAAGACACGGAAAACATTTTCCCCAGGCATTGTTCTCCCAGCCCCGACATTCATCCCAGCTCTCCCGACATACACAGGTAACCACTCATCTCTCTCTCTCTCTCCCTCGCAGGCGCGCGGGCCTCTCTCTCTCTCTCTCGCCTCTCGTATAAGCCTCATATTCTCAGATCTCCGTCCTATGAAGATTTCCTCTCTCTCTTTCGTAATTTTTTGATGATTTTCTTGAAGCTATACGTATACACAGTACGATTTCTGTTTGATTTCTTCGTTCTTTTTTTATTCTTCCTAATCATCTCTGTTTGATTTCTTGCGATTTTTCTGTAAGAATAAGGGGGGGTTTTCTCTGTGATGACCATGTGGGCAGATTTTATTGGTAGGAGGAATAGATAGTTTTATTTCGGTTGATGAACTATATTTGTTAGGAGTATTTATGCTTGTTAAGACATGTGAGCGGAACATATGCTTTGTTTATTGTTTGAGTTCTCTTGGATTTTGTTTCTATACTACAAGGGTATTTATGTCATTTGCATAGGTTATGTTGGATTTTTTTATCCTTTATATAGTATGGGTACCATTTTTATACAAGTATATTTTAGTTAGTTTGTCAATTAGTGATTTTCCATGTCTACCAAACAATGGAAAACGTTTTCTAGAAAATGTTTTATATCACAACCAAACACTGAAAAACATTTTCTTTTCTAGAAAAAGTTTTCCATGGAAAAGGTTTTCCAGAAAACATTTTCCGCCCGAAACAAACGGAGCCTTAGTCCTTTTTCTTCTTTTAGCTTCTTTACTTCTTTCTTTTTAGGGTTTTCTCACATGGCAAGTGGCTAAAGAGAAAAGATATGACAAAGTAGTTATAAGATACCATTAGGTGCATTATGGGTTGTTACTGTTCCATCAATCTTGATAAAAAAAAACAAGAGAGGTTATTGAAACCCACTTCCATAGTAGCTCCAGAGTACCACATCAGTATGCTGCTGTGGTGTGTCCGGCCAACAGTAAATTTTGAGAATCAAGACTCTGTGGGTGTTATCGAGAAAATATTAACGATGATTTTGAGATTCTAGCGTTTCAAAATTAGTTTGGGCTGTTTATCGAAATTTCAAGATAACAGATACTTGTATTCTACTATTTTGAAAAGCTAAAAAAGCAAGGAAACTATGAAAATCCAAAAGTTGGGTTTGGGTAAACTTCTGATGCTTTTCAGATAAGATTTTAGGCTTCAAATTTTATAGAAGTTGATTTTTCAACTTTTTGCAATGAAGTGAAGCTCAAATCATAATTTCACAACTATAGTAAACTCGTTTACCTAGTTTTGTTAAAATCTAAAAGCTAGAATTTACGGCAGAATCTGGAGCGTACACCTTCATTTGCCGCTTTTTTTTGGGTTAGACAGTCAGGGGTGTCCGAGCCAAATTATGCGCACCTCAACTAATCCTTTTCCTAGCCCGGTCAAAGGCAGGCTATCCACTTCAAGACTAAGTGATTCATAATAAATTACTTTTTTGCGGTCTGACTCCAAGAATTGAACCATATTCAATCGTGTGGGAAACAAATCTGCCAACCAACCAATCGGACTAACCCGAAGGCTGCCATTTCCTTTTCCTCTCCTTTATTTACACTTTTCAATTTTGCAAACCCTAATGTTTAGGGACACTGGCATGTGGTGTTTTGTACCCATGAGAAAACTGATCAAGAGACCCTACCTTCCATGGAATACAGTTGGCCAATCACTAGGGTACAGGGGGTTGTTTTATTGGGGGGTCCAGTACTTATCCTTTCTCACTAATCAAAGAAAAGCAAAGAATCCCCAGGTCCACAGAGCTGGCAATCATTGACCTCAAATTCACAACACATGGTATGGCACTATGGCAGTGAAAGAAATGACACAGTGTTTGAACCATTTGCTAAACTATTGAGCAGATTTTGTGAACTGAACAATGTTAGACCTTATAACAGAGACACTTATTTTTCACTTTTATGCGTTCCTTACTTACTTGGGACTTAGGGCCCTCTTACGATCTTGTTCGAAGCTTCTCAAGTGTTATTAATACCTTTGATTTTGAGGCCAATTCATACAGAGGACCCAGAAACTTGAGTTATAAAAAAACAACATAAAAACTAAAGTAGAAGTGGGTGAAAAAAGTTAATAACGCATACTCAATCATGTCCTGTGAAAAGTCCTCATTTTCTGTAGCTTTAAGTTTTGTCCCCACTCTTTCAAAATTTCTTGTTGATGCTTTTAATTATTGGTTTCAGTACTTTATCTCACCGGTTTTTTTTCTTCTGATACACTGTTGTATTGGCAGTTAGAAACTTATTTTTCACTTCTATGAGCCACTTACTTGGAAACAAAATAGTACACTACAAAAGAAGAAATGATTAGTATACTTTGAAACAAACTTCTAAATGAGAGTATGGAACGTTGAGCGTGCCACATGATACGTTATCATAGCATCACCTAGCTATTCATGTTGGACTGTGTGCACGCGGGAGCTAAATCTTTAGGGCAGCTCTGATCCATCTTTCACAAATTCTCTATTTTGGAGACTCAAATAATAAAGGTTATTAAAAAGTGTGTTTGGAGCACCACTCTTCATACACACTGCAACCCCAATTCTCTATTTTCATCTCCAAGATAGAACTCGTTTTGAAGGTATCGTCGCTACCTTAATAATGGTACCATTTGGTTTATACATCGGATCTAGGTATAGAGTTATTTGCAATTGATATAAATGAAGATCCATCTCTGTTTTGTGAGAGAGTTTCCATATGTGGAGACTCAAACTTGGTTCTCCATTTTAGAGGCCCAATAACAAGGATCCGGGGTGGGTGTTGTGCGGCAAAACTACGTTATTTTGCTTGATTTTTTGGAACACTTCCAAAGCTTCAAAGGGCCTTGTTTGGAGGAAGAAAAACCACTACAAAGTGTCTAAACCCAAAGTGCCTAAATCCAAGTGTCTAAACCCATTATATCCTACCCCAAAGAGCCTAAATCCCCTAAAATTGAACCCCAAAATTAATTCTCCAAACAAGACCTTTTGAAGTTTTAGAGGTGTACAAAAAAAATGAGTAAAACGTCGTAGTTTTGCCGCACAACACGGCGCACAACACCTCCCCCAGATCCCAATAGCGGCGTTGTCAGACAGATAAGGTTTTAGGTAGATATGGAAGAAAGATGGACAAGAAGTATATATATATATATATATATATGGAAGGGTTAGTTAAGAAGGGGGATTAGCTTATACTTAGTAATTGATATGGGTAGATAAGAGTGGATAATGTGAAAATTATTTGATTTCCCTCATTAAATCATTGGATTGGGAAAAGATGTTTGGAGATAAGCTAAGATCCTTGGAGATAGGGTGGACCGTGGAGCCTTTTCACATCCATTCTCTATTTAATATGGAGTTTTGGAGATGGGGTGGAGATAATCTATAAGGCCACAAATTCTGCAAAATAGAAACTAAAATAATTGAATTTTACTCAAAAGACAACAAATGTAATTGGAGGACAAACCTTCATTCTTTTTCAAAATACAACTATGCCTCCAAAATCATACTCCCCCGTCCCAATTTGCTTGTCCCTTTTGGGGAAGTGGGTTTTTAAGAGGTATAAAAATTTTGGATTGGCTTTTCTTTTTTGCCCCTAAATCCAGTCAATATTACTATGGCTAATTTTGTGGGGCTAAATTTTTATATGAAACTCTAAATATGGATCTTGTTTGATAGATATCAATTAGTTTTAATATATAAAGTTTTTAAAATCATAAGAACCGTTATAAAATAAAAGATAATGGACTAGCCAATTGAGATGGAAAAAATACCTTTCAAGGGTAAAACTGGAAAGTGACCCTGTTTTGATGGATATTTTTAGAAATTGGACAAATATTTTGGAATATCCCAAAATAGAAAGAAGAACCAGCAATTTGGGACGGAGGGAGTAATTAAAATGGAGATGGATTATAATTATAATGTCATTCTTTTTCAAATACACTTTCATTCTTAATCTTCATATTTTTTTGGAGTCATATATGGAGAATCAAAAGAGAGTGCCAATTTTGGAGACCCAAAACATAGATGAGTTGGAGTAGCTTGATTCCCCATAATTGAGTTTTGATTTTCCAAAATGGGAGAGATTATTCAGTGCCGAGCAGGTATCACGTGGTATTCGTGCGCGCACATCCGACCGTCTATTTTGGTTTTGGACAGTCTTGATTTGGAGAGAGAAAGGGGAGAGAGATTTCGATTTGTGCCGTTTAATACACTTTTGGATTGCCCAAATACCACATTCGGGTATCACGTAGGCTCGACCACGTGGTACCCATTCGGTACCCAAAATATTTTTTTCCCAAAATAGAGAGATAGAGATGTGTAGGAGCTCACTCTTCTTGAGTCACACACACACTTGAGATGAATAGATTGATACCACCACGCCAGCACCACCTCGTATCACCATTTCCCAAAATCCTTACTCCAAATTCACGTGGGGGTGTTCCGCTAAAAAACGTTTTTAGAATAAACTAATTTTTTACGATGTTTTATTTGATATATTATAAGAGAATGATCTGTCTTGATTTTTTTTAAAAACTAATTTTTATTAGTGGAACACCTCCTTAATTATAAAACCTTTCAGCCCCCTCCATGTCTATTTAGGTGTGTTTTGACTTAAGTAGTAAACTTAACTTTTTGTTTTTTGGTGCTTTTTGGTGCTTAAAAAGCTTGTACTTTACACATGAGTACAAGGAACGCCCTCTACGGTCTACACTTCTGGTTCAAATTTCAACACACAACTATTCCCAATCTCATCTTCTCCTTCACCTCAATCGTTTTCGCATTTATCATTCGAACCTTCGATTTTTTTTCCTCCATTTCTCGGGACTTTCTCATCCCAGAATTCAATTCCGCACGCCAAGAAAAACAGTATAAATAATTTCTCTCTCCTCCCCCAGAATTACAGCGCAATTTCAGTTCTTCTCCCTGTTTTGCATGACTCGGCAATCTCTTTAGTCTCAGAAAACAATGGCAATGGAGATATGCTCTGAGAATACTACCTCTTCTACGCTGGTTATGAGTCCGGCTAGGATCTCATTTTCGTACGACCTCTCTCAATCCGACGCCGCCGTGCCACTCGAACACCACCTCTTCCGGTCGAATTCTTCTTCTTCTTCGGGAGTCGATTTCGATTTCTGTAATAATCACGGGACTTGCGCTCAACCGTCTTCCTCCGCCGATGAGCTTTTCTCCGACGGAAAAATCCTTCCCATTCGAATTAAGGAAAACGTCGCCCCGCAGCGGCGAGAAATTCAACAACCAGAAGTTCTGCCGCCGGATCTACCATGTGGAAAAGGTGAAATTGACGAGGGATTGAAGGAGACGAAAGGGGCGATTTCTGAATCTGAGGAAAAACATGTAAGTCATCGAAACGATTAACGTGACTGTATAGGTCATTAATTACGTTTGTAAAATTTAGAACTGATAAACGTCTAAGTGTTCACGATAGCGATATTTCATATTTAGTGGGTGTGTATTGTAGCCATTTACTTATAATTTTTGTTGATTATGGTACATACGGGGGTAGAAAATGAAAGCTCGGTCCTTAGGATTCCGCTAGTAGATAGTGCGTGTAAATTGACACGAAACTTAATTAGTTATAAATACACTAATTATGCAATTTTTTGATGTAAAATTACAAATAAGAGTATACGGTAGACAAGTAAAAGTTATACATGCGTAGTTCCAATTAGTTCGGGATTTTATATTTCGTAACAAACTTTACGATTCATGTGTTATGCATGTTTATAAGCTTTGTTACATATTATTCTGGTCAGTTACGAATTAGTGTTTACGATACATAACAAATACTCTGATTTTTTTGGGGGGATTAATACTTTAGTTCTGTTCGGGGCTTGGTCTACCATGGACCATGGTATACAGTACTTTAGGTGTCGGTCATGTGCATGGGGTCCTCTGTTGATGTGTGGTTCATGATCCAATTTCTTTTTCAATACAAGATATGAAGTGAAATTATCCAACGCTCGGGAGAAATGTCGCATTGTGCTCTGGACGACTGGACCACCCCACAACCACACATCTTAATAGAGACTCCACATAAATGTGTGGTTATGAAGTAAGCAGACTACCACGTGGCGGTGCTCCCGGACTTTTGAATAATTACTCGGATAGGAATCATAGTTATGCATGTGATCCTAAACTAATGGCAAGGTTGGTTCCAACTCCCATTAATCATTATGAAGCCAAGAATTAATCATTGTGAAGGTAACAGGAGAAAACTTTTAGGAAGGTAACAGGAGAAAACTTTATTAGGTTCGCTGGGATCATGTGGTCCAGTGCCACCACATTCATAAGTTGTAAGACATCCATTTCTTTTTCTGTATAAAACAAAGTGTCCGAGCCGGACATTTTGATTTGTTTTTGTAAACCAATTCTATCATCCTCTAGCGGGGTCGATTAGAGCCGGGCAAGAGCCCTGGCCTCACAACTAGCGGGGTCGATTAGAGCCGGGCAAGAGCCCTGGCCTCACAAGAATTAGAGACACCAAATAGTGAACAGAGGCCTTGAGTCTACACTTGTTATAAGACCTTTGTTGTGTATCTGTGGCTTATATTTTACCAAAACCATCTAATATTGTCAAAAAAGAAAGTCTATGTAAACACTTCAGTCACTTCTCAAACATACCACCAAATAGGGTAAGTAACACTTAGGGCTATAAACGAACCGAGCCGTTCTTGAATTATTCGAGATTCGACTCGGTACAGGCTTGTTCGAGTTGGATTCAGGTGCTAACAAACCGAACACGAGCCTCAATTTTAGGCTTGTTTAATAAGTGAGCCAAACCTGAAACTAACAATATTCGGCTTGATTAGGCTCACAAACCGGAGGATATGTGTATATCTCATAAGAATTTCACATGTAACCATGAACACGTATAAACTTTTAAGTGTACATAATGAAAATTTTATAACTTGTGCATGTCTGAACTACCATAAACTTAAGTTTTAATATGTTTTTATAATTTTAGACATGGATGAACTTATTTATGCACATAATAAAGAATTTATTTCAAGTTTTAGACTTGTATAAGAACATAAATATCTACTCCCTCCATCTCCAAATAATGTAGTATAGTATTTCATTTTGAGCTGTTCTTCAATAAGTACCCATTTTGAAAAGTTAATAAGTACTCCCTCTGTCCGTGTTTGTTAGTCCATTTTCGGCACTCATGTCATGTTTTAGATTGTCTATATCTTTCGATTTATAATGCATTTCATGATTTTGAAAATTTCGTGTAGTAGAACTAATTGAGATCTCAAATAAGATACATATTGCATATTTTTAGAGATTCGCATTGAAGATATGTGTAATTTTTCAAGAGATTGAACTACTAGTAGAAGTGGACAAACAAACATGGAATTGGAGGTAGTAAAAGCTTGTAAAATTACTATTTTGTCTTTTTGGAAAGTTAATGGGTAAAGAGCTGGTGAAGTGGATGATAATTTTGAAAAGTGGGGGTAAAAGTTTAGGTAAAGTTGATGAAAAATATGTATAATGATGATGTCTCTTAAAAAGGAACGGAGGGGGTAAACATTTTTGACTCGTTAAGGCTTGTGAATAAGTTCGAGATTGACTCAAAGCTAGGCAAGCTTGGCTCGAGTTCGACTCATCAAAATTTCATTAAGCTCGAGCGTGGCTCGAGTTCATTTAAAAATTTAAAATTTGACGAACGGACCTGAACATTCCATAGTTTGGCTCGTTTGTAGCCCTAGACTTCCACTTCCCCTACACATGTTGACAATAGAAATCGTTTTTCATTTTGTAGGTCTTGGCACAAACATCATTCATGCCAAGAATTAGGCTGATCGGACATAAGTAGCAATATTAAAATTTACGTTTTTTCATGAGAAAAATTGATCATTAAAATTCTTTCTGTTATTCAATCGATTTTAATAAAATATTTCGATATTCAATCAATATGATTTTTTGCTATTTATATGTATTGTCCAAATATGTTGTGAGACTTCATATTATTGGGTAGTGTGTTTCTATGGTGAGTTCGAAATATTGTGTAGGTAGCAAAAGCTCATTCTGGAATTAGTTAGAGCCTTTGGAATCAGTTAGTTAGTTTTTTACTACACTACAACATCAGTACATGCAATTCCTCCGAAGCACCAAGCAAAAAACTGTAAGTACACAAAATTCTAGTATGAGTCTGAGTTCAATAATAAAGAAAGAGTCGAGTTCCTACTCATTAGTATCAAATGAGTTGAATTCTTGTGATCAGCAGGATTGAATTCTTATATTTTTGCTATTGACAAGCTGATTAGAACATTATTATGTGTAACTTTTACAAAGCAGAGCTCGAAGTCATTTTGGAGATTCAAAAGGAGTAGCAGTTTGAATCGCGGCAGTGGATATGGTCCAAGCTTATGCCCTCTGCCTCTTCTATCGCGAAGCAATTCAACTGGCTCCGCGACGAGCCAGAAGCAGAATTCCAAGAAAAATCATCCGTCTGTTTCGGTGTCAAAAACTTCGTTGCAGTACTCTTCGACTTCGGGTAATCATCAGAAGCCCCCATTGAAGAAGAGTTATGGGTCTTACGGCAGTGGTGGTGGTGTTCCAATAAACCCAGTGTTGAATGTTCATTCGGGTAATCTTTTTGGCTTAGGTTCGATCTTTGGGAAGGAGAAAAGCAAGCGGAAGTAATTCAAACAGTTGGATAATCATTGAACGCGAAGTTTGTGGATTCAGAGTCTTTCGCTGCATGATTTTGTGATCAGAATGTAGAGTCTTTCGCTGCATGATTTTGTGATCAGAATGTAGTAGTTTAAAATGTTGGTGTGTTCTAATTGATGGTCACATTATATGTTCTGGTTTTAGCTGGTTGTATATGTGAGGAATGATTGGAATTGTTTTAGGATTTTGACTCGGAGAATATAGGAAATGCTTAGTTTTTGGCTGCTATGTCCGTGATTTTTCCTCGTCCTTCTTCTTGCTCTTGTTTTCCCGGAAGGTCTGAGTACCCATAGAACGCATTCAGAAAATTGCCCAGGATTTGAAATCAGTGGCAATTTTAGGCAATTTCAAAACTTACCTAAAAATTGAATTTGAACCATTACTTTATATTTTGGGTAATTTCTGAGTACGTTTTTTTTTGGTATGTAGCCCTACTGCGAGATTATGGGTGGCTTTTACAACATTTCTAGATACATTTGTGACCGGCACACACTCAAAACACTTTACAAAGGACTTAACAAGAACATGAACTTGCTTCATACATCTCAAAAATCCCACAGGAGGCAGACAATCCGAAAGGATTTCTATCCTAGACTACGGAAGTGCTTAATTTTTTTATTTTAAAAATGTCAAGAGAGAGAGTAGGACACTTATTTTAAAATGGAAGGAGTATGATAATAGTTAAGGTGCACACAAGTTTATCTAGACATACGATTGTAAAAAAAAAAAAAAATGCATTTTAGGACAAAAATTTGGAGATACCTTTTGAAATGGACCAGTGGAGTCAACCTAACAATCTCGATCACTAGTGTCGGCGTCAAGATACTTTGCTTCGAGAATGGAGACTAGTTGAGCAGCCATACAAGAGATGAGTTCCACTAGGATATGAGAACGGGAATCCATTGGGTGGGCTTAATTACTGACTTCAATGGAGAGTGGATGTCAAAGTCAAACCTAGTGGCAGAAAAAGAACAAAAGAACGTGCCAAAACAAAAAAGAACAATGATAGGTACACACCCTCTCAACCACTCCCCACTACACCCTCTCTCACATGTGTGGTGGGGTTCATTGGGACCCACCGGGTGAGCCCCACCACACATGTGAGAGAGGGTGTGGTGGGGAGTGGTTGAGGGGTGTGTACCTATCATTTTTGAACAAAAAAACTTCCGAGCATTATTCCAGGTTTTGGATCACCACGTGCATCCTTATTTACCGTACAATAAAAAAAACTACGAATTTAAATGATGCTAAAGCGAGCGTTGCAGCTGATTTAGGCCCCCAAAAAACTACGGATTTCAAAGGCTTCCTATATTTTAGTACCTCTAAGTGTCTTTTGTAATACAAAAAAAGTACATTGTTTTTAAATGATGCTTTTAAAATTTTGGAAGGTTCGGATTTATTTATTTATTTTTAGTATTAGTGATATTTAAGTGATGAGTTTTAAATCTTGGAATGTTTGGTTATTGTTTTAGGATTATTTCTTATTGATGAATAGTGTAGTATTTTATTTTTGAAAGTGTAATTTACCTACATACATTTTGTTCATTAAGATTTTGAAAAATGACTCCTTTTAATTTTCGCTTTAAGCCTCCAAAAAGTCAGGACTTGCTCTGCACACTATTGACCTTGTTCGTTTTTGATAGAGGTGGCAAATAGGTGGGTTGGGTTGAGTTTGTGTGGGTTGATATGGGTTATGGGTTAAATGTGGGTGGATTGAATATGGGTTGAAAATGAATTGGTTCAATATGAGTGGGTTGAATATGGATCAAGCCAAACCCAACCCAACCCAACCTAAACCAAATTTTTAATTTTTTTTAGATCTTTCATTGCTCAAAATACATTCTACTGGAAACTTACACAACTAAGCTTTGTAAAGGTCGCGGTCTACCCAAATTTTTTTCTTTTTTTTTTTAAAAGTAACTTTTTGCTTTATAAAGATTACACGGTTTACAAAAAAAAAAAAAAAAAAAAAAGAGAACACTTACCCAAGAGGAGAACATTACAGCAACAAAGCACCAAAATCTATTGAACTATCTCTCACTAGATTGTGTTTGTACATGACGGGAACATTACTTCTCCACCTAGATTTTGCAACATATGAGAGATGCGTGGGGCGGAAATTGTTTTCCGAAATAATTTAATTCCGATCCGAATTTGAACTCTTTAAATCTAACTTCAATACCGAATCCGAAAAAAAACGAACATCCAATCCAAAAATCCGAATCCGATCCTTTCAAAAAAAAAAAAACAGAAAACTTATTCAGCACTGTATAAGTTAATAAATCTTAAAAAATGTGGCTAGTTACTTTTATTTCATTTCGAAATTGGAGGTAGTCAAATAATTAATAAATCCTAAAAAATGAAATAAATCATTGCACAATTATTAAGAAACTGCCGTTATTCGCATATAATGAGCAAACCAAACATTTTTTAGGATTTATTAAAAAGGAACTAGTCAGTAGTGAATGAGTTGGGGTGCATGGTGGAGTTCGGAATCAGGCACTACCTTGCTTCGAAGCTGCCGTTATCGACGAGCACGCCCTCTCAAGATATTGGGAATTTGTTTGTGAAATTCCAACCCATTTTAAACCCATTTTCAACCCAATCCAACCTATGTAAATATGGGTTGATATGGGTTCAACCCATCCCAACCTATATTACAATATGGGTAGGTTGGGTTGGGTTTTAGGTGGGTGGATTTGGGTGGGTTCATGAGTTGGGTTAGAAATTGCCACCTCTAGTTTTTGAGTTTCAAGACCGATTTTTTTCGATTATTACTCAATTATTATTTACATTTCTCTCCGATCATTACCTCTATTTTTAACTATTCTTTTTATTTGTCTATCTATCTCTCTCCAATCATTATCCCTATTTCTAATTATTATCCTTATTTATCCCTCCGGTCCATACCTAAAACCTAAACCAAATGTGTTAGGTTCGGCAAGAATGTCAGAATGTGTGACGCAGTGGCTCTAGGACACTTCTTGGATTTTCATTTTTTTTTTTGGCATTTTGTGGACAAATATGTTAGAAATTCACTAGTATATCACCCTTTTTATAAAAAAAATTATTGAGTGTTCTTGGGGCGTGACCACAGGTGTTATAACTCTATTCTCCTTCACATATTTATGTCGGGCTCAAGATTAAATATGTGGTGATCAGGGATGGAGCCAAAAGGGGGCCAGTAGGGGCAGTCTTCACTCCAAGAAAAGAAAAAAAACCTCTAGTATTATATAGAAAAAGAAAATTTTCTTATAAATTATATAGGCTCACCCCAGCAAAGTATTTTGAAATTTTTTTTTTTGCCCCTGCGTAATGAAATTCCTGGCTCCGTCCGATCCTAGTGAAGTACTTGTTTCGAGCCCATTGAAGAGCATCCAAAACCGCCAAGGCTTCCACACCACCAACGCAGAAGACAGAAAAACGCTTCTAGCCTTCTTCTCTTGGACCGAAGTCGCGTTCAAAAGTGAGCACGACGCTGCTGCTGATACTTTTAAATATCGGCCGATACGTACCGTATCGACCGGTTCGTACCGGGATTTTGAGCCACCGATACGGATACATACCGACATAGCGGTGTGACCTAAAAATCGCATATGAACCGGCCGAGACGGGAAAAAAAAAGAAGAAGAAGAAGAAGAACAGAGCAGCAAACAGAATGGCGATCTTACCATCAAACTGTGCCTGGCTGCCTGCAAAAGAAAGGCGAGATCGAGGAGAGAGATGAGAGTAAAGTAAACGGCGTATGGCGATCTTACCATCAATCCGACGTTTAACAGAATGGCGATCTTCTCTGATTCGAAGCAATGGGGTGAAGGTTTATGATTTCCGGAGAGAGAGAGAGAGGGGAGGATGAGAGTATTGAGAGAGGTCGCCTCTCGCAGCCATGGCAGAGAGACTGAGAGAAAGAGGCGTATGAGAGAAGGAAGAAGAATCCAGCTTTTTGCTTTCAAGTTCTGTGTCCAGCTGTGTTATTGAGGGGTTTTAATTCTCTAGGCTAGGCAGGTGAAAGCAATATGGGATGGACGGTTAGGATTGAAAATTGCATAAGAGCAATTTTGGATGGACGTTCAGGATTGGAAAATGCATAAGAGGTTTTTTCGTTCACGTACATCTGGCCCTTGTTTTGGGTTAACAGGTGGCCTTTTTTGGTTAACAGGTGGCCTTTTTTTTTTGTTAATACTATATAGTTTGGGAAGTAAATGTTAACATATATAATGTGACAAACTATGCCTAATGAGAGAAAAATATGAGTATCGTAAAGTTTTATACGAGTTGCTAATGATTTAAAAAAATTCACGACCGATACACCCGATTCCCGCGACGTATCGCCGATATGTCCCGATACCGATACACCGATACCGCGACCGATACCGTGATCGATAGACACACCATGCTCCATCAACCAAAAACTACCTCTGATTGGAAGTCCCTTCCCTCCCATTTCTGCACCATGCTCCATCAACCAAAAACTTTGGAATTGGATCAGTCCAATGACTCTCACCACAATGGAAAACTACCTCTGATTGGAAGTCCCTTCCCTCCCAAGCATAAGGTCTTGCCTCAAATTCGTCTCGGAGCATGAACGAACCAGACCAAGTAAAGAATCGGCCGCCTGAAGTCCATCAATAGACACACCATTAACCCTAAACACCACCCTATTTCGCACGCATCATATTTTCAATGAAACGGCAAAATTATTCAAAATATAAGAATCCCAACAAAGGGTACGTTGAGACGGAGGAGGGCAATCCAACCAAGGTTGAATAAAAAAAAGGAGAAACACAAAAAAAACAAAATATCACCCAACGACCTCAGCCGCACCGTTGTCAAGTGTCAATGGAAATGGGCCATGCCATGCCACGGTCGCAACCCACCACCATCAGCAAAGAGATCACGACATATCACTGCCGCAACTCTAGACAATAAACCGATGCCAAAACAATCAAACCGGCACATAACCTAATGGAAACCCAAAAACATATTGCCCGCAGCAATCAGCACTCAGCACATACATCGCTTGGGCCAGTTGATCTGGGGCCTCCTTGCACCAACCCAACCCTTAGTCCCCGTTTGGATGAGGGTAAAGGCCCCCTCCAAAACTTATCACCCCTGATAAGGGGTGGGTCCCACCCTTTGGCATTTGGCAACCAAAATTTCCTCCCTGATAAAACTTCACCCCTTCTTAGTTTTCACCCAGTTGAGGCATTCTCCCTGATAATTTTTTGGCACCCCTGAGCCTACCCAAAAATTATTCAGGAGAGGAGGGTTGGGTTTTGGACCATAACACCCCTCCTTATTCCCCTCCCCAACCCTCACCCTTCATCCCATACTACAATTTTTCAGTACTACCCAAACAAAATTTTATTTAAAAAACGCTAAAACAATTAAAATCGTACCAAACTGGGAATTTTGAGAGAAAATTTGAAGTTTACGGTCACCATACTAGTGAAATCCGAAGTAGCCGGAGACATAAGTCCAGTTGCAGCATCGAGCACCGCCGGAGGAGCAATTAACAGTTGAAGATGAAGTGATGAATATGTGTGTCGATGGTTACAATGAAAATAAAAGAAGAGAAAATTTTCTAGCGTATCACTTGTATATTGGAACCATGTACACCTATAATCTAATGGTGGGGAAAAAACAAAGAAATAGCAAGCTGGCATTTGACCATTGGGTTGGAATCACATACACTATCTGTTTTTCTTATCCTTTTTTTTTTTCAATGGTCCATTTTCTTTTACATGTATATAAAATGAACCAAATTGTGCAAAAGTTTTTGTAAAACTCACAAAAAAAAAAAAAGAGTTATATTGGTGCCTTGGTGGAGAGATTTGGGTTTAATTGGGTTTTTCCTCCAAAATTAATTTTATAAAATTTTGGATGACAACCAACAATTTAAATGTACATATTAAAAAAAAACGTTTTTTAAAAAAAATTTATTAGAAAAAATTAAATTTTCAATGAAATAAATTAATATAGTTTGAAATTGTCAAAAATTAATTAAATAGATTAAGTTTTAAAATTATATAATTATTTTAATGCATAATCAAGTTCGGTACACTACAAGGGCAAAAGAGTCATTCGACATCCTTTTTCATCATCTACCCCCTCTTATTTATAAAACATCCAAACCAAGTCAAAAGTTATCCCCTTGTTTTATCCCTCATCCAAAGTCCAAACTGTCTATTTTTTTTTTATCTCCCTCCATAAACATCACATCAATATTGGTCAACCCTCTAAAAATTATACCCTCTCTATAACTTATTCCTTAAAATTTTAGTACCATCCAATCAGGGCCTTAAAGGGAGCCGGAGATCCTCCAGAAAATCAAAATCAAGATTGGAGGCCCTCCACAACCTACGAGCCGTGCCACGTCCAAAACACAGTGGTCCATAGTTTCATGGAAATTTTTTTGGGTGCCGAGCGGATATTGCCACTTGGTACCCAAGCATAATCCGAGCCGTCAAAATATGTTTTGGGCGGCCCAAATTGATTCACTCTCTCTCCTCTCACCCAAACACTCTCTCTCTTCCTTTTCTCTCTAAAATTCAGACCGTCAGATCGTGTTGTAGACGGCTGAGATTGCCTGCCACATGGGCACTGAAAAATTTCTCAGTTTCATGCCTGGGAAACCATGTCACCAACCAATCCCCTTCTAAGCCAATCCTCCTTCACGGGAAAAAAAAAAAAATGATGTTGGAAGAAAATAGAAGCAAAAAGGAACCAAACCAAACTCACTCGTTTCAAGATTTACAGCCATCTCCAATCCACTCAAAATACTACTGTATTATTTCGTTTGCTAATTTTAAGGCGGGCAATTCTTGAAGTTTTTGCATTTTTGTTTCACGAAACTATTATGGGGGAGTTCTTGAATGGATTTTATGAGATAAAATGATAAATTTGATTTTAGTTGGTGTTTTATGGAGGGGCGATAAAATCACCTTGTTTTCCCAATAGATAAAATCTAGTGTGATAATAGTTGTGGATAATATAGTGTGATAAAATTTAGTGTGATAAAATCACCTTCCTTTTATCTATTTGTAAAAGATGATGATAAAATCAAAGATGATAAAATCAAATAATCCATTCAAGAACTCTCCCTTCTTTGAGATCGTCAAAAACAGGTGGTTAATTCATATGACAATAATGTTGAATTTTGACAGGAATGTATATAACCGCAATCCTTGTGTTGTCCGTGAGTGTTCTGGTGTGGTGGGCTTCTCAAAAAATACAGCCTCCCCCTCCAGAGATATGTGGATTTCCAAACGGCCCTCCTGTTGATTCACCTACCTAGAATCAGGCTTAAGGATGGAAGGTATCTGGCATACAGAGAGAGAGAGGAGTCCCCAAGGAAATCTCCAAGTACAGAATTATCGTCGTTCACGGGTTCGACAACTCGAAAGACATGATTTTAGCGGCTTCTCAGGTACAATTTTACAATCTTCCAAGGCATATATATTAGTATCATTTGATGCTCTAGGAAGTATTTGTTCTGGTACTTTCTGTATTTCCAATTGTTTCAGCTGTTTGGTTTTTGTCTTCGGAAATGGGATGTAATCTCATGGCATTTGTCAAATACTATTTCAAAACTGAAGTTGATTCTGAAATTTGTATTCCAATTGCTTCAGCTATTTGGTTGTTGATGGGATGAAATCTCATAAATGGAACTTACGATGATTTCTAATAGGTGCAAGTTCTAACAAAATTACGATATGATATTGTCTCATAGTCGTCCTTAGACGTTTAATGGGACTCTATCGCTTGCGTCTACACAAAAGTTAGTATACATGAAAAGTATACCCATAGTGTCCAGGAGAGGAGAATGAATGGCTTAGATTCAGAGTCATACTACCCTAACCCTGTTGTAGGGATACTTTACATGTATCCTACTAACCCTCTTGCGCCTAAGGGCGCAATTTGTGCATTTTAGAGTGGCTGTTTTTCTCTCCTTTTTCTGCTTGGGCATTCCCCTTACCGATGTTTTTTTTTTTGGTAATTATGTTTCTTATATATCCAGGAACTAATTGATGAGTTGGGGATATACTTTCTGTCGTTCGATAGAGCAGGGTATGGAGAAAGCGATCCGAATCTGAAGCGCTCAGTTAAGAGCGAAGCATTTGACATACAAGAACTTGCTGACCATTTACTGTTGGGAAATACGTTTTATGTACTTGGAGTCTCCATGGGAGGTTATCCCACTTGGGGTTGCCTCAGATACATACCCCACAGGTTATGAAACGTACTCTTAACACTGGCTTCCCAATTATCCCCTTTTAATTGTGGTTACCCAAGATATGCTGCAAATTTCTTGCGTCTCACAAGCATGAGGGAATGGCCAACTATGTTAGATGGATACTTTGGAATGCATGAGGTACCTGTGTCGTGAAATCAACACTTGGATAAGAGTATCGAACACATATCTGACATATTTAGCTGGACATCCACCAAACACAGTTAGAACTTAGAAACCGTGTTTAGATTTTTGCTTAGAACTCTTAAACTATGTAGGAATGGTCTATGATACTTTGTAACCAGGATTTATCTCAACAATGGAATGTAGATATATTAGGAATCTTCAGCGTCATCATGTCTGCGTCCAAGACTTAGACATGTACTCCTCCTACTCAACGCTTGTCTCGGAGTTCGTGTAATGCAGGTGCTCAAAATATTAGTATCTCATCTATGGTTTGGTAAGCAGTATTGTTTTTTTCCTCCCCCTTTTACTGCAGACTTGCAGGTGCAGCTCTTGTTGTTCCGGTTGTCAATTACTGGTGGCCTTCCTTACCATCCAACCTGTCGAGGGAGGCCTATAAGAAACAACTTTTGAGAGACCAATGCAGTCTATGGGTAGCACACTACATCCCTCAACTTCTATATTGGTGGATGACACAGAAATGGTTCCCTTGCTCATCCCTGGTTGAGGAGAATCCTAAAATTTTTACCATGAAAGACAAAGCTATCATTGAGAAGATGTCAGGAAATCTCACGCCAAATAAGGTAAACTTGCTACGTTTCCATGGGATATTTGCCTTGTTTTTCCTAATAAGGGATTGTAAAAAACGATGGGAGGAGCCATTGGGTTTTATCTTTGAGGTGCAGCATGTGGACATTTCACGGGCATGCATAGAAGTGCCTTCTATGCTGGAAACTGAAACTAGTCCTCCACAAACTGAAGCTAAAATCGAAAATTGGGCCACGCAATAAGCTTGATATGATTCCCATATAGGCCTTTTTTCTGGAATGGTTGGAATTGTGTGCCAAAACATACATATTGAGAGCATATACAATGGTCATTGATACATAAAGCCAAAATTGTTTTTCCCCAGGTACAGCGTCAAAATGCCAAAAAATTGGCATTCCTCCACTCGTGTTATATAATGCCGTTTTGACTGAACTACCTCCAACAACTAAAACTGTCGTGTAAAGTTTCAAATCCCTATTGGAAGCTAAATTTGGCACAAGAATTGGCTTTGGCAAATTTTGGGCAAAAGATTTGCCCAACTACACTTTTTTGCTCATTTCCGCTAAGTATTGATAAGGCATTTTCCAAACCAGATGTAGACACTCTCAAGAGAAATTTTCAATTTGTTTGGCACTGCCGTTGATGCAAGTCCTAAGGATTCTTGGTTTATGGTGGTTTTGGTTATCATTACAGACTAAGGTTCGACAGCAAGGACTTTTTGAATCTCTCCACCGTGACCTTATGGTGGGTTTTGGAACATGGGAGTTTGATCCAACTGATCTAATTAATCCATTTCCACAAACCAACGGCTCTGTCCACATCTGGCAAGGTTATGAAGATCCGTTCGTGCCATCTCTGATACAAAGATATGTTTCCTGGAGGCTTCCCTGGATTCAGTACCATGAAGTTACGGATGGTGGACATTTGATCATGTATGACACTGGTTTATTTGAATCCATTTTAAGAGCACTTCTTCGCGAAAATCACTCATTTTATAGATTTCTCTAGTCCGAATAAAGGACGATTGGATGGACAAGATGAGGTTTGGGATAGGAAAACTGAGGATCCCAGAGGGTACTACGATTGATCTAGCAGTCTTTGTATTTACTTGCAGGATTGTCCAAAATGTGCTGAACATGATTTGCACGAATGCAACTTTGTATAAGTCTCATTGTTTCAACTTGCCATCTATGTTTTTTTTTCTTTTTCGCTTCCTACTTCAGGTGTATGGGTGCCAACATAGTTGGGATGCTTGCTTTCTACTGTGATGCCACCATGCCTAGTGTCCTTTTAGCTTACCGAATAGCCAAAGATTAATAAGTTTCCTTTTTTGCTGATTAAAAAAAAAAAGAATACAACTTTGTAGTACCCAGTATTGTTGTGGTCCTTGTGGATATAGCTCGACACTGGCATTGGATAGCAGTAGTAAATATTTCTGACTTTTTATGTCAATCGGATATCATGTAATGTGTTTTCAAAACACATTTATTTCTTAAAAAAAAAAGGGTTTAAAAGATATTGCAAAACTGAATAAAAACCCATTTTGGAGAGATAAATGTGTTTTGAAATACATTAAATGATATTCGATGAACATGAATTTTGGTGTGCCTAATGTTCTCAACAAGGTCTAAAATATAACAGATTCGATCGTTGAAATGGACCCGGAAAGGGCCCAAAAATGGGATGGACAGGACCATCCAGTGCCTTAATGAGGAATGGAATGTAGAAGGTCACTACGCACATACTTCTTTTTTTGCGTAACCTCAGTAGGAGATTTTCAAACTTTCTTTTACATGGTCTCAAATGTTCAGCAAGAATATTTACCGAGCCCACTTCTTTAGCGAAAAGGTTTATGTCGTCATTTATGCATCATCCGGTTTTAGGTACTTACTTTGTAGCTTTATTTGTTGAGTTGATTTATCTCTAGTGAATTGTTTATTATGTCATTGAAGTTCTTGCTCTTTCTAAGAAAAAAAAAAAAAAACTAGTACTAAGCTTACCCGGAAAAAATTTCAACACAATAAGCGAAAGAAAAATATTACGTGGACGGACGAATTTTTGCGCACCAATTTAGATACTCGTTTGATGCACGGAAGTCTCTCACTCTCTTCATCCCATAAACAATGTTTATTTCTACTATTTATATCACTTAGAGCATCTCATCAGGGGAGGCAAATCCCCTTGATGGCGAAGTTGTTAAGTGAAAGGGAAAAAACCCTCCAAAATCAGACTCAACAAATTTTTTGTAAATCTGCAAAAGTTATAACTTTGCTACAGTAACTCGGTAAATCTTTGAGGCACTATTCACAGGTTAAAACAATTCTCTTTCCTAACTTTCTGAATAGAGAGTCTAATTTTGTGAGTTTTTTAAAAAGTGACTTGTTAATTTATAAAATGTGTTTTTGAGGTTAAATTTGGCCCAATTTTTGTTGAGCCTGATGAGGATGCTCTTATAAAAGTATCTACATTTTATACTACATTTTTAGTATATATTGTAGGTAATATGAATTTTGTTCGATAGATATCACTAAACTTCTATTAAACAGTTTTTTATGATCATAAGATACCATGAATAACGATTCGAGGGTGTTTGGGAGACTATTTTTTGGCTTTTCATTTTCAATTTTTTGGCTTTTTAGCTTTTTGAATTATGGTCATAATGTATTTTGATTTTGATAGGAGTGTTTGGGAGATATGTGCAGAATGTATTTTGCAATAGGGGTAATGTTTGGGAGGTGTATGCAGAATACATTTTGTAGGTCTTTTTATTAAACAGAATGAGAAAAGTGAAAAGTCAAAAAGCTTCTCCCACCCTCTTTTTTCATTCTGCTCTCTAATGTTCATTTTTGAAAACTCATTCTCAGAAAATGAGTTCTGGAGGTGCTCCCCCAAACACCTAAAAGGTGACAAGTACATAGAATGAGAAAATGTAAAAAATGGGCTCCCAAACACCCTCGAAATCCGTACAGTTTTTTTATTTATTTTAATTCTCAATATTGAAAATTGACAATCTTTATTATTTTATGCAACCACTGTTTATCGATTCCAAACACGTCTTTCTTGAAATCTTATTTCTATCAAGAACAATGATACATACACTCCCTCCCTCACATGTGGTGGGACCCACCACATGTGAGAGGGGGAGTGGTTGGGGAGGGAGTGTGTCTATCATTTTTGTTCTATCAATTTGCTAGACAGAGAGAGGGGCTTGAATTCTCCGCCTACGTCACTCCGAAGGAAATAGTCTCCTTCTGTTCAACTCTCAATCTCTCTTCCTTCAAAATTTAGCGGAACGTTGGTGTCGTCTCTAAAGGGACATCATCTATGTTGGACTGATTACGGCCGTCAATTGGCAATATACATTTAAACAAATTTGAACCGTCTGCTGTTAAACAAATTTGAATTGTCCATTATCAACTACGAACGGCCATGATCGGCCCAACTTGAATGATGTGACAACAAAATCCCCGGAACCAATTTGTATGAAATGCTGTGTGCCTATGTTAGACATGAATAACTCGTTAAAAAATAGGAACCAATTTGTATGAAAGACCACGGAAGGTATTAACCGGATTTGGGGGCGTGAGTAAGCTCACTACATCCCTGTAGCGAGTAATCACGGCCGTCTGTTCAGCAAACAACGGTCTCAATTAAATGCAATTATCTTATATGTAAGACACTTATCTTTTATGTAAGATAATCGGGAACGTTGATTGCCGAACGGATGACTGTGATTGCTCACTACAACGGTGTAGTGAGTAAGCTTACTACATGCCTCTCCAATCCCGGTATTGGCTTGGTAAGACACATCCCTCTATTGAGACATAACTCAGTTTCAAGTTGCTACACTGGTTATCCTCTCCCACCCTTTGCCTTTAATTTTTTTTTTTTCATATGAAAGAGAGTTTAAAGTTTAAAAGTAAACTTATTACTTTATAACTTATCCAAAAAAACCTTACAACTTTAGAAATTAAAATGCAAGCTCTTCGTACAATTATTAATACAGTTGAATTTTCGCAAGAATATTCTTTTTTGTAGTATTTAACAGATATAAACGATGCGAATCACCATTGTTTTGAACTTAACAAAAAAAAAAAAAAAAAAGTTTTGAATTGAAGATTAAATTATCTAGAGCATAATCTAGCAGAGGGGGAGAGACGCCCAAACAAGGCAGAAACATTTCCCATGTCCACGGCGCAAAGCAGGGTCGCCGATCGCCGTACTGTTTTGATCCCATTTTGATTTTAGTGCCTGTAGAACTCTCTCTCTAAGGGCCTGTTTGGAACTTGAAGAAAATGGGGAAAAGAAAGAAAAATAAGAATTTTTCTCTCTTGGCTATTTGGTTCCTGGTTTAGGGAGAGAAGGGGGAAAATGTAGTGACAACTTAGAGGAAAAGTCTAGAAACTAGTAAGGGGGAAGAAAATAAGAGAGAAAGGGAGGCAACTACTGTTCTTCTTCCACTGTTCTCTCGTTGCAAAGGACTGGTCTAACTACTGTTCACCATCTTTGACGAAGGTCTTGGATTTCTAGGTTGCAACAATCAACGAAGGTCTTGGGTTTCTGGTTGCAACACTGAAAACAACAATCATGGTTTTGATTCGAGCGGTGAGTCTCGATTGGGGTTTCTGATTTGAAGAAATTTGTAAGGAAGTTTGTTTAGAAAATTTGGGAAGATAATGTGTAGAATTTTCCAGCGATTTATTACATACATACATATATGTATATATTTACTGAGACTCATGCCTTGAGAATAAAATTGGTTACTTTCCTTTCCATTTTCCTTTTGGATCTAAAGAAGAGAGTATTTTTCTCTCTGTTTTCATCTCATTTTCTTTCTACAACCAAACAAAAGAAAAAAACCATTTTCTTTATAATTTCTCTCTCAAATATTTTCTCTTCTTTTCCTTTCCCTTCCACGTGTTCCAAACAATCTCTAAATTTTTTTTTGTATACCAGGTCCACATGGTGCACAAAAGCTGCATCAAGACCATCCAAAAGTGTATTGCACGGCCAGATCCAACCCCCTCTCTCCTCCTCTCCGTCTCTCTCTCTCTCTCTCTCTCAAAAGTATATTGCCGTCCAAAACTTGTGTACCATGGATTCCTAAGCATATGTGACGCTACAGTATTTATTAATTGTTGTGTGGTTTTGTTTCCCCCATTGACTTTTCTGTCGTTTTTTACAGCGACCCATATTAGGCCAAGTTGTCAAAAATGCAGGCGTCGTCGTATGCAGTCAAAGCCAACCCAGGTCTCCAAATTCAAAACCGTAGGGGTTTACCGGTCTTCGGTGGATTGAGGAGCAGAAATACTCTCAAGGATCTCCAAATGACAGAAAGGTCAAAATCAAATTGCTTCGGATTCCGACTGAGCTCTGGTCCCATGGAGTCGGAGCTTTCCTACGTGAAAATCGGCGTTGAAAGAGCGTTGCCGTCCTCTGTCAAGTCCAGATCAGTCAGGGCTCAATCTTCCGGTATTTAGTTTGATTTGAAACTGCACACCTGATTATTGAGGTCGTTGTTGTTTTCGCTTTCTGCTGTTGGAGTATAATCGAGAATTTCCTATTCTGTGGCTTAGTCCCACAATGCGCGAGCGAGAGCGGGAGTGCGAATGCGTCTTTCGAAAACATCGTAAAAAAGTATTGAACCTTGCGGGAGCGGGGATTGAGAGCGCGAGAGTATAGAGCGGGGATGGAGCTCGCGAGCGAAGGATCCTATTGAAGGGTTAGGTGACTAAGTTCTGCAGTTCGGTATTGGCTTCATGCAATCATGTAGCCAGTGGCGAATGCAAGATTCTTAACAACAAAATATCATACTTATATACAGAGTACTAAAATCACTTAAAAGCACAATTTTAAGGGGACCTTGATTCTTAGTAATTTTTACAAACAAAACTTAAAATATTATAAAAATAATGGGATAACTGGGAAGTGTGCAGGGCCCGGGCCCCTGCATGCAGCTATAGCTTTGGTTATAAATCTTTGTCATCTCTGTCGATAATGATGATTGCTAGGTCCTCAGTCGTGATGGTGAATTGTGGAAGTAGATTTTTAAAGTGGTTGGAAGTGGTGAGTGTTATTTTGATTCAGGCAGTTGCTAGTTGTTGTTCATCTTGTAAATTTAGGAGGGATTTTTCTCAGTGGTGGCAAAAGTTCCTCCTAAAATTTTATGAAAAAACATGAAATTTTAGTACAGTTTTTGGACGCAGGGGGTTCATGTTTGAACCCCTGAAACCCAAATGGAGCTACCCTTGGTTGAATTCTGTTATTTGAAGTCAAATACTTAGTCTGGGCCTCTGGACACTCTTTTCATTAATAATGAAGTTTGTTTTATCCATGATGATATGTTCTGTGTAGTCCATTGACTTGAGCTCTCTAGCTCATTTCTCTTTCATCATTAGAAATTTCTTTTCAGAAATGCCCAACCAATGATACTTACAAAAGATTTCAATCACAGAACAACATCACACCACCTAGACAAGAGCTTCATGCTATATTAACACATAATGCAAAAACAAACTGAAATCGAGTTTGGGGGTAATGAAATTCTAGAGTGAAGCAGTAGAGAAACCAGGAAATGGGAAGCTCAAACCAAATGATGCAAAAGCCCCACAAAGGGGGGAGAAAAACAACAAAAACAGAAAAAGATATTGAAAATTGAATAACAACCCTATTCAGTCCTCATTCTTTGCCCGATCTGGTTCAATTTTTGCTGGATCTGACACAACATTGCTAGGGTTGGCATTGGTGTCAAAGGATCTGATACCATTGTGGCTGACGATGGAGGGGGTGGGATGGGCCGGTCTGCTGGAGATGGAGGTTGGGAATGGAGAGGAGGGGCTGGAGGTAGAGATTCCAGCCTGCAGCTGAATGCCTTAGGAGGAAGAAAAATTTAGAGAAAAGGGAGAGCAAGTGCGCAAGGTCAGGCTGCAGTTCTATCACATGGGATGATGGGATTTGTACATGCTCTCTTCATGCTGTTCAGTATTAGGATTAAAAAGTTTCCTTTTTTTTATCATGCATTGTTGGAGGTTTGACTCAGTTTTTTCTGACAAGCATCATGCTACCTTCATGTTGTTGAAGGTGAAGATATTGAGAATGCTGCTCCTGCTAAAACCCAAGGGAAACCTTCTGGATCTGTTTTTCCATATGTTGGTGTTGCCTGCTTGGGTGCCATTTTGTTTGGATATCATCTCGGGTAAGTCCTTCTTTAAGAACTTGTTTCTGTCATTCCTCTAGACCAGCCAGTTTAAGAATTTTACTCAACCACCATTCATCCACTGCCTGCTTATCCTTAGGATTGTTACTACTGGAATCACATTCCTTTCTCTGTTTGTGAACTTATGTTGGGTGTAGTTTTCCAACTATCTGCCATGTTATTCAGTTAACTACGCTTGAGGTACACTGTTAACATGCACCCATCTGCTTCAGGGTGGTCAATGGTGCTCTTGAGTATCTCTCGAAGGATCTCGGTATCACTGAAAACACTGTCCTACAAGGCAAGTTTTGGTTGGATAGGTGATTAGAATCTGTATTGTGTTATGCACTGTTATTTATTTGTGCGTGAACATATTTTGGGCACAAGATATGTTTTGCTGTAGTATATGGAAGCTGGGCAGTCATTTTCTAAAACTTTTCTACAATTGCCAAATGCATTTTTTCAAGGTTTTGGCAAGCTCTAGCTGGATGAAAAACTACTTTTCATAAACCGCCCGTCATCCTTTATTTCGTGTTTCACTTTTATTTTGTCAGTGTTCTGTATCTTTTTCTATTAAATGGGATTAGTTTTACAAGTTCAAATTGTGCAATGTTTTGAGCAGGATGGATTGTTAGCACACTTCTTGCTGGCGCTACTGTTGGGTCATTTACTGGGGGAACATTGGCTGACAAGTTTGGCAGAACAAAAACTTTTCAACTGGACGCAATTCCACTTGCTGTAGGAGCATTTCTTTGGTATGTTTCTTTGTTTTCGATGATGAGGTTGTGATCTTGCTTTGGTATCAAAAAATAATCCGTAGATGGTGTCCAATCATCCAGTGCCACAGCCCAGAGTGTACAGACATTGATAATTGGCCGTTTACTAGCTGGAATTGGAATTGGCATCTCTTCTGCTATTGTGCCACTTTACATATCTGAGGTAGTAACATGTCATTTTAACTTCAGTTATTGCTACTATATTCCGATGGCTTTCGATTTTTGTTGATATATTTTCCTGTCGTTAGATATCACCAACTGAAATTCGTGGCACGCTTGGATCTATCAACCAACTTTTTATCTGTATCGGGATTCTTGCAGCACTGGTGGCTGGATTGCCCTTAGCTGGAAATCCTTTATGGTATGAACTTTTTTGCATGATACCTACATGACAAGAAGGAAAGTTTTGTTCAGTGAGATAGGAATGTACCAAAGTTCATAAACACTGTTGAAAGGTGCTGAGACTGATACTGAATATTTAGAGGATTTTCGTCTACCAGCCAATCTGCCAAAAGTACAGTTTTACGTAGAAGTCTGCTCTAGAGAGGACAAATGATGGCATCAGTTTGTCCTTAGAAAATAGAAGTTGGTATATCTCTTGTTAAATAAAACTAAAAGGGCACATGAAATGAGGATCAGTTTCAGAATAGGACCCCTTGGATACTATAAAATACTGTCATACACCTTGTTTTTGGATTATCACATGTTAGTAACTTGAGGGTGTTGAAAGAGTTTTTTTGTAACCGTCACTTTCTCTTGTATTCTCTTCCTCCTTTATCAGGTGGAGGACAATGTTTGGCATTGCAATTATCCCCTCTGTTCTTTTGGCACTGGGAATGGCATTTTCTCCGGAAAGCCCAAGGTGGCTTTATCAGGTTTATTTCGTCGTTAGTCACATTGGTTGCGACTTTTGCTTGTGTAAGGGAAGCTAAGCTATACAAATTTGGTTGCAGCAAGGAAAACTTTCCGAAGCTGAAATGGCAATAAAAAGACTATTTGGAAAGGAAAGAGTAGCGGAGGTTATGAATGACTTCAGTGCAGCAAGTCAAGGATCCTCAGAACCAGAAGCCGGGTGGTTTGATCTTTTCAGTAACCGATATCGGAGAGGTATACCTGGAAATATTGGAAGCTATTTGTAGTTTTATACTAGATAACATGCAGTCGCAAAAAAATCGTGCAGTTAAGAATTGTAGTTCAGCGTTGATAATATATATAGTGATATTAGATGTACCATAAGATATGCCCTGGATACGTATTTTGAAGGCAAAGTAAAAATTGCTAGCTCCCATGTTGAGGTTGCCTATTGATATCTCACCTCACCCATAAGTTTGACAGCAATTTACTTATGTTGGAATGGTAGAAATTCCTATGAACATATGGATCCTTGTGTTATCTTCAATATCACCTTGTTAGATGCCTCTTATTAGTACACAAAAAAGAAGGTGCTTACAGTGGTCAAACTGTTGACCGCCCCTGATTGTATGGTTCACATACACTACTGGTCCAAATTTGCTCTCTCTCTACAAAGTTCTTTGCTAACAGGTCAAGATTTGTGAATGCTTGTTTACTACGAAAAAATTCCTGAATCACTTGGAACGCAAAAACTATCTAGCGTTCACTTGTGATTTCTATATTTTCTGATTATTTTTCTTTGTTTAGTTGGCAATGTGACTTGATCTTTATGGATTCAACATTAAAATCTGGAGTGAAACCATTAAGAATTGATATTTGGCGTTTGAAGGCCCGGCTGTGTACTTATCAAACAAGGAAGAAAAATAAGAAGGGAAAAACAATGATGAGACACTAAAGATCTCTTGGATTGACCCAAGATGTTGGGCCTAAGAGTTTTTTGTTGAGCTGAGACATGCACATGACATGCGTGAAAGATACTAGTTTTCCATTTTTTCTAAAATCTCTTGGCCAGTTCTTAGATGAATGTAGTGCAATGCAGTCTTTACCACTAACATTCATTATGGTTTTGTTTCTGAATCTGATTCATCTGAACATGTTTGGACTTCTAACATTAACTCTATCCCTGAGCATTCATCAAACATTTTTCTGCATCTATGGAATGGATTTCTCTGTGATCCTCACAAGTGCAACTTGAATGGCATGGTAGATAAACAAAATTGCCAAGATTACAATAGGTCACACATGCTGAAGAGTGCTTGTACAGTATTAGTTCAAGTACCTTTATCTGTTTCTGCTCACCATTTCTTTCCATTGCAAGTCTTAAAATGTTGCATATTTGTCTTCTGCAGTCGTCAATGTTGGTGCAGCGCTTTTCTTGTTCCAACAGTTGGCTGGAATTAATGCCGTCGTATACTATTCCACGTCTGTGTTCCGCAGTGTCGGAATTGCATCTGATGTTGCAGCCAGTGCTCTCGTTGGGGCATCAAATGTTTTCGGTTAGTTTGTTTTGTTGTTTTACGCAAGGACTATAAGGTAAAATCTATTTTAATAGTTTGCATAAATGTTTCATGCTACTGGACGTTAATCTTCTGGCAGGTACAATGATAGCATCCTCTTTGATGGATAAGCAAGGAAGGAAAAGTCTTTTAATTACAAGCTTTTCTGGAATGGTAATATGATTATCTATCTGATCCACTTGACATTAATTGGTTTGACATACTGAAGTGCAAATCTTCATTGTTGGAACTTAATGGGATGATGTGCTTTTCAGTTTCTTTACTTTTAACTATTTCTTACGTCCACCAGGAGTAATTATTTCCTACCACCTTTTCTGTGTGCAACATTTTTTTTATTTTTATTTTTTTATATGGAATTCATGGTTCCAATCTTACAGGATAGTACACTTCTAAATTCTAATTGGCCACTTCAAAAATGTCTCCAGTTGGCCTTATCAAGTGGGTAGCAAATATTAGACTGTCACCCGGGAAAAAAGTATATATAGAGGATGATTGCTACCCAGTGCACTCCTAATGCTTTTCTTTGTGAAATCAATAGTTGTGGCCCTTTGATAGATGCTTCTTTTTGTCCCTTCGCCTCCTGTCAAAGGTCCATTTCATCTAGTTTCCTTGGTAAATAGTACTCCTGATCAATAATTTACACAACCGTACAAAGCAAAAAGAAGATGCGAACAAACGTTGATATTCTCGAGTGGGTAGGGCATAAAAGCAGGATTTTCTTTCCCATAGCTTAAGTGATTGGTAATTTTTCCTAAGAAGTGGCAAAAGGCTAAAAGCATTGTTATTTTCTTTGGCATGCATGAATTTAAACCAGACATAACTTACAACATATTCAACAGAATATTTCTTGTTTGTTCTTGAACCTATCCAAGAACTGTCTATTTATTGTATTCCTTTTTTTGTTGTATGATTAAGGTTTTTTTTTTTTAAATCTAAATAGTTTTGTATTGTTTTGCTTAAAAAGTTTTGACTTCTTTGTTTCTAAAATAATGATAAATAAAGTATTATTATGACTTTAATAAACTTGAAAACAAATTTCAGGCTGCCTCAATGTTATTGCTTTCCTTGTCGCTCACTTGGAAGGCCCTGGGACCATATTCAGGCACCCTTGCTGTTCTTGGGACTGTCCTGTGAGTTACTTCTTATCACTTTGGCCAATTAAATTAGACAATCTACTCATTATAACCGATGAGATTGAATCTGGGCTTTCATTCTATTTGCACAGATATGTATTGTCCTTTTCACTTGGTGCTGGTCCAGTGCCTGCTCTTCTACTTCCAGAGATATTTGCCTCCAGAATAAGAGCAAAAGCAGTTGCTTTGTCCTTAGGCATGCATTGGGTAAGTCTTGAATAAGAGAAGTATCCATGATTTCTTTGATGCAGAATGTCAGTGGTTTCACAGTCAGGGCCTATTTGGTTCCTACAGCATGGAGTAATTTTTACAAATAATTGCAATAAGCAGAACTAAAAATAAGAAAAATCATTTGACTACCAATTGCTTATTTGTTATTCTGTTTTCTTTATTAAACAATCAAGCAAATCAGCCCCACCAAACAAGCTTATTTGCCTTTTTTTTATTATTTTTAAGCATTTAGCAAATGCAAACCAATTGGGCACGACTCGGATAATTGCCCACTTATGATGATGTTTATTATGCCTCGTCTTTTCTTCATAGCAAGTGAAGTAATAGGGTTGGTTGAACACAAAAACTATTAACTGGCAAACTGGAGGAGTAGGAGGAGTCAGTTTTCTTTGAAGATCGAGGAAGAAATCGGACAATTATGCCATTTGGAAGAAGTCTTCTATATTTTTGTGCCGCTATAAAAGAGATATATATGCACACACACAAAGTACCAGAATAGCCTTTAATTTGTGTGTTTGATCTGTAAAATATCCATTTTGACCTCTCCTGGGATGAAATTAGCTATGAAATCCAGGAAAAAAGAAAGAAAACTATCGTGCGTCTCTTTTGGGTTTTCGGATTATTAGGTTCTTGCATAATCATTCTTTCATCTTATCTGTTTTAGTTACGAGGGTTGCTGTTTTCTTCCTGAGCAGATAAGCAACTTTGTCATCGGGCTGTTTTTCTTGAGTTTTGTAAATAAGTTCGGAATCAGCTCTGTTTATTTGGGGTTCTCAATGGTCTGTGTTCTAGCCGTCCTGTACATAGCTGCTAATGTTGTGGAAACAAAGGGGCGATCATTGGAGGAGATAGAGCGCGCTCTTAACCCGGCAATTTGATCATAATGTTCTTCACAATTTTTGGTGATGGTAGTGAGTCAACAACAATAATGACAGTATCCCCAGTTGACTGATACTGACCTGTTGAAGCCTCGAAGGGTTTTTCTCTACTCGGATGCGATTCCACATTGCAAATAGGATCCGGGTTTTTCTCTACTTGGATGCGTTGGATGTGATCATTGTATAGCTGTGCTTGTTTCATGTTGCCCTTTTCGCTTTCTTTTTCTTCTTTTGGGCTTTTGTCGAACCTATTGTAATTGTATATCTTGTACATGTTTGAACTGGGGTTCTCAGAGCAGTGCAATCAGTAAATTTTTGTCACTTGATTCTGTTTCCTGACGTGAGATGATAGTTCTACCAAGTTGAAACTAAAATACTCTCTAGGCGCATCATTATCTGTAATAACATGGGAATCAGGTTGGAGGTACGCGTGCAATCAAGTTAATACGGACCCTGAAAATGGTATTCATGGCAGATTTGTCTCAGCTGTTCGATATGCTATTTTCTTGAAGGGAAGGGAAATCAAATTCTTTTCAGATATAATGAAAATACATTTGTTTGTCAGCAGATCGGAGCTGGGGTGTACAGCATTTCGGCGGAATCAATGATAGTTCTACCTCTGCCAGCAGAACGGGCTGTGGAAAGGAGATATGTGTAGCAACAAAAACAGGAACACAAATGACGGAAAGAAAATCAGCATAACTTCTTTTTATCTACAACGAAATCCTGCGTGAACTAAAGCATGTACAAAAGAGCACTATATTTCCGTCCGCTCATATTTCAGCGTAGTCTCTTGAACTCCACTGCTCCGAAAAGCAGCTGAGATTAACTTCGATTCCTTGAGATGTAAGTAGAGCTTTTAGCATGCTGGAGTTTTTCCCAATATAAATCATTGACTCAGAAAGCGTAGCTTTAGCCCTATTTTCTGTACTGAAGAGTTAGGAGACTGACTTCGGATAGATTGGCGAAAGTCATTCAGGAAACTTGCAGTTCTAATTCACACGGCAGCAATGCAGCTACATGTTGGCGTCATTCAGGAAACTTGCAGTTCTAATTCACACGGCAGCAATGCAGCTACATGTTGGCTTTCCGCTCCCACCTCTCCTTTGTGTCCAGCCTAAGAACAAACAATTCGAAGGAAAATAAGAACATCAGAATGTGTGAAGCTATAATAAATACAAAGGATTTGGTACGACAAAAGTAACTTCTAAGCTGCCTGATGCATAATATAGACAATCATCATTACAGTGATATCGTATTCATATATGAACTTGACAAAATTATAAGAGGTTGATGATACCCCCAATGTAACTTCCGGCGCTTTTTTGCTCCAACTTGCACCTCTGCAGTCTCCTTCGGCAGGGAGAGGGTATTTTCCATGGCACTCCCATTCAAGACGGAAGCACTTGAGTCGTCAGTTTCTTTGCTTGAAATTTCCTCTGTTAAAGCTTTGGCATCAGGATTCTTAAAATGAGATTTACTCGCCTTGTCCGGTATTCCTACACAGTGTTCCCGCGGATTACATAAAACCTCCAGCAAAACAACCAAATATAGAATGAAGTTGACCGGATGAAACCACAGAAGGAACCTTTTGCTTTGTTTCTTATCTTCGATCTTGCTTTGATTTGTAAGCGCCTTCTGTGCAGTTCCTATAAGAGAGACAAAAACATATGTTCACAGTAATACTGCGAATTACTGAGACATGAAGACCTTATAATACCCTCTAACAGCATTTCCAGTTAAACAACCATTGGCTATCAAATAAAAGCACCAGAGGATTGGACAAGGTACGGTAGAGACCAATCAATTAACTCTCCTAAAAAAAAAACTTCCTCTCCTCTGTCTTCCAGATGCTTTGAGAAGTGGCTCAAGTAGCCAATGTACAAATTTCTATCGCCAGTTCCACACATTTTAGAGGGAAAAACAAAAGAAAAAGATTCGACATAGCAATTACACAGACAAGCGACACGACACCAACATTCTAACATGCGAATTTGCCAAAAAATGGAGGACACAATTAGTTGGGGTACGTTAAGAAAATATTATTATCTACTTCAAAAGAATGTTGGATTCAAAATAGTTTAAAATGAAAAATAAAGCTTTTAGCTATAGTAGACATACTAAACATCCATTTATCTACACATGTTACTGCATCATTCGTCCTTGTCATTACAAAATTCCCAAAGTTGTTCCAACAAAAGCCTTTTATCATTAATATGTGTCTTTATCATCTATAACCCTTCATATTTGACACAAAGAGAAGACTTTCCTAAGCATTAACTAAAGTCTACTAATTTTTTTAGCACCCGATATTTCCTGCGAGTCTCCGTAGAGTGTCACGAGCATCTCATAGGGTGTCTTGAGCGTAGTCCCTAGTGTCACTGAGTTTCGAACATAAAGAATAATTGATACTCCTCGGTCCCTTAATGTAAGTCCTATTCCATTTTGTATGTCCACATTATTAGTTCTTTTAAGCGACGAAAGAGTATCTAAGCATTCAAAGACTAACTCTCATGAATGTCTAAAAGTATTCTTAAAAGTGCGAATTAAGGGGCAATATGGGAAATCAAAGCTAACTTTCTAAGGAGACATGCATTGAATTTGTCTCTTGAAAAGTTAAAACTAACCAACAATAAAGGACGGGCAATCTTAATTTGAGCGTTGGATGGGTGTATTTGCTTCATAGAAAAGAGGTAACATCATCGATAGGAACCAATGGAATCTAGTATACTTGAACTGACAAAGATATTTGGAGAAAAGGAATTTTAAAGTGACACTTATACCCCAACATGAAACCATACTATCACTCCGCTAAGCAATCTGTGAGGGAAATGGAAGATAAATTGGGGGCGGGAGATGAAGTTCAAGAGTCCCCTACAACCAGGCCGTATTCGATATTTTACAGAGAAGGGCACAAAAATGAAACTACTAGGTTTTTGTAGAATCACTGAGCACTTAAGGATCATGTTCGATGCATTGCCACCACATTTCCAACGCTCAAATTAACCCACTTGATTCATATGCAATCCAACAAAATGTAAATCTCCCCGATCATGATATCATTGTACTGCCTATTAAGCCGCTTCTAGAATCCAGGACCACCAGAGCACGATGTTGAAAGCCATGTTTCCATCTGATAATTCTCCAGGACCACCTAAAATGCATTGTGAAAAGCGATCCAGACTCTTCATTGGCTAACTTCTTTCGGAATTTCACAATATTAAGGATCCATCATAGTAAAAGTGCCAACAGGTATCCCATATACTCTCCCAGAGTAACACAAACACTCGAAGAACACGAAGTTAACAAGCCTTTACAGCTCTGGGAAGAAGAGGAATGCAATGCCATCCATTTTAAATACTCTTTTTTAAGTCTTGAAAATCTCCAATCTAACAGTAATTTGAACACTCATTAGAGGATTGCAATGCCATTCATTTTATTACTCTTTCAAGTCTTGAAAATCTTCAATTTTTATCTTAGGTATGCACTAACTCTTCAAACAGATTTTAATCAAATACCCAAGAAATAATGGATCTTCTAACGTCCTTTCTCCCCCGAAAGCGAATTCAGAGCTCAACTACTTGGCTATTCAAGGAAAAATTCAGAACCAGAATAAAGCAAAAGAACTGAAAAAAAAACAAAGAAGTTAATTTTGAAAACAAATTCAGTTCCTACCTTAGACAAATACCAAACGTATTAATCAAATATAGGGATCTTCCAATTTCTTCATTTGACAACTGCTGCATATAGATCAAAGCTTAAGAAAGTAAAGGTGAAAATTAGGGTTTGGAAGTACTTGGAATTTGGTGAGTTGGGCTTGGGAGATCCCAGAAGGCTTGAAATTGGGTTGGAGAAGAGGTGTTGACGCTATTGCTGCTTCCCTTCTTTCGTCGTCGTCCTCCATATTTGCCCGCTTCTTCTCTCTCCTCTGAACCCTAACCTAACAAACGGGTTCCGACCCTAACCCCGGTTGAACGATTAAAACCGTTTTCGCTTTACCCGCCAATTTGGGTTTTTCTTCAGGTGTGGAGAATCGTACAATGGATATTCACACACATGGAAACTTATTAGGCTCTGTTTGGAAATTGGGAAAAGATGTGAAAAGGAAGGGAAAATGTTAAAATTTTCCTCATCCTTGTTTGATTCTTGAAAAAAGGAGAGGAAATTTTTTAATTCTAACTCAACTTTTCTCTCAATTTCTCTTCAATTTTCCCTCCCATTTTTCCCGTTATTATTTTCTCTTCTTTTCCCTTTCTTTCCCTAACTTCCAAACAGAGCCTTAATTGGCTCCAATTTGCCTAACTTCTTTAATCTTTTGGCCATTTTTTTGGTAGTAGTCATTTTTTATTATTACTTTATCTTAATTTTCACTAGAATCGAATCAAATTTTTACATCACATGCATCGTTTCACTAGATGAGAGGAATAAAAAAAGTAAAACAATACATAAACTAGTGATGAAAAAGTTTAAGACCACTAAAAAGACAATTTGTCGAAAATTCGCACTAACATTAGGCCACAGTAGGGCTAAGTGATCGTCTGGTACCTGCACATAATGTCAAAAATTCATACTAAAATTAGGCCAAGGTAGGCCTAAGTGGTAGTGTAGTACCGGCACGTAATGCTTCATGGCACTTCCTCCCGTGCGTCGGTGTGGTCTTTACACAAGTGTACGAGTTTGTAAACTATTTAGGAAATGACCAATATAAGGATAGGACGTTTTTGGGAGGAAAAAAAAAAGGTAAATAATAATATAATATGTTCTCTAATTTTACGCTCCTACTCATCACTGTTTTTGTTTAATTCTAGAAATTGAAGAAAACAAACATGCTTGGACTCAGTTTCTTCCACTGCCATAAAATTCATCCAATAAACACAAAAAGTATATGCTTTCTCGTGGTCCTTAAAGATTAGTACTCCTATATAGCAGGCATTTCTGTACTTTAAGAAAGAGACAGTTAATTACAGGTCCTGTACAAAAAAGATCATTATGATTTCATCCTATGAGTTTTGAATATTTATGATTCCATCCTGAAATTTAAATAAACCCTAAAACACCATTTCTCTCTTCTGACTTTCCTAATATATTTTCTCTCTCCTAATCTTTCCTAATTTATCTCTTTCTTTCTCTCTCTCTCTCTCTCTCTCTCTCTCTAAAATCTCTTTTTTCTAATTTTTTAAATTCTCTCTTCTATAATCTTCTCACACCTAAAATCTTCAAACAAAATTAAAAGAAATAATCATGACATTTTGACCTAATGCACCACAAAAAAATGGTAGATGAACCATGAAACATATGGTAGATTAATGCACACCAAAGTGCCGAAGTGCTAAACCAATGAACTATATTTTATTGTACCAAATCACCCAATATGGTAAATCAATAAACCATGTTTGCGTGTCGGTGAACATGGTTTATTGATTTACCACTTTTACTATATCAAATCACCAAAATGGTAAATTAACAAACTATATTCATTTTATGAAATAACCATCTTTAGAAAGGCATGTGAACATGATTTATTGATTTACCATTTTTATGGTATCATAGAAAAACACCCAGCCTTGAATCGAAAACAAACCACCATTGAATAAAAAAACATCGCCGCCATTAACAAGATCTGAAACCCACCACCACCATACAACACAAAACAAAATATTACAGTAATGAAACGAGATTGTGAGATCGATCGAGATTAAAAGGTTACTCGTTGGGTTTTTCCGTCGCTGTCGAGATCGATCGATTCCGAGTTTGGCGGCGGTGCATCGTGTGGCCAATATCTGCTAAGATTCTCATTCCACTAAAAAAAGCCGGCTTATTTTATTTTAAAGTCAAAAGCTACTTCATTCCGCTAACTAAAAAAACCAACACATTTCACTAACCCTAAAAAAAGCCACCTTATTCCAAAATTCATGATAGGTCATTCTCTCACAATACATCAACAAAAAAAGTCAACACATTCCACTAACTTAAAAAAAAAAAAAATACTTATTTTTTAAGCCCCTAACCAAAAAAAAAAAAAACCAAAAAACCAATAGCTGGGTTAGTGGAACCCCCCTAAATTACTAATCAATCTCTAACACAGTTTCCTTTCTTTCTTTTTTTTTTGGATGGATGTAATCACCAAATCAATGTTGTGAAAGTGATCACATTGACCCCATTGTCGAATCCCGGGGTGTTGTGCGTCGTGCCTCGATATATATTCCTTTTCCCAATATAAACATGTTTCAATCTTTTTGTCTATATGAAGTTATTTTTTAAGCCACTAACAAAAAAAAGCCAAAAAAGTCAATAAGTTGGGTTAGTGAAACACCCCGTAAATTAATCAATCTCTAATTGCAGAACACCCCCTAAATTAATCAATCTCTAATCGCAGTTTCCTTGTTTTTTTTTTTTTGGAAGGATATAATCACCAAATCAATGTTGTGAAAGTGATCGCATTGACCCCATTGCCGAATCCCGGAGTGTTGTGCACTGTTCCTCGATATATATTCTTTTTCTCAATACAAACATGTCACTCTTTAATCTTTTTGTCTATCAGAAGTTATGATTTTAAATACACAACTATATATATAAACAGTTTCACCAGACAATTTGTTTGGACAAAATAAAATCACTTAGATGTCATTTGACGATCCAAATCGTTAATATAGATCTGTTAAGTATATTCCTTTGGATGATTATTGCTCATCAGAAGAAAGTACGCAAACGAAGCTAAATAATTTTACTTATCACGTTTTTTTTATTATTAAATTAATATAAATCTATAAGAAGTAATTTACCAAATAATACTTCAGCTTATAATACCAACACTAACAAGCCCCATGGATTGCACATGTGAATCACTATTTAGAAATGTGGCTCTTAGCTCAGTGGCGGCTCCATAAAATTTAAACAGAGTGTTCAAGATTTATCTTAACTCTACTAGTTCTACTAACTAGTATATACATACAAATTTTTCATATATTAGTATGAATAATGAGGCCAAATGATATGAAAATACATAAGATATCACAAATTTTCTTAGCGAATTTTATGTTTGGGTTTAGTAAAACTAAATCAGGAGATAAATTCACTAATATTTATTGTTAAAATTTGTGTGCTGAATAGGTTTGCATGAATATTTATTTTCACAATAGATACTTTTTTCTTAATTTTCCTAATTTTTGTCGTAAAGAGTGTGCACTTTGTTTTGAACTGGTGTATTAAGGATTTTATTGTGAATTATCAGGATTGGTGAGTGTTCATGGTATAAATGTTAAAACAAAACCCAATATAAATATATCACATATAATATAAAATATAAAAGGCTTTTAGAGTGTACAACGACCATCTACGAGAAGATTTTAGACTTTAGTTAGTTGTTTACATAAAATTAATTTGTGGGTAGATTTGTTGAGTTAAGTGTTCAAATATTTTTGAGTATGGTGTTCAAATATTTGTGGGTAGGGTGTTCAACAATCGCTATACTAAACTAAAACTAAAATTTTTATATATATTTCTGAACAAATTTTTTTTTAAGGGTGTTCAGGTGACTACCCTTTGATAAGAGTGGAGCCGCCTATATCTTAGCTCATCTGGTTGTATCGCTTGTCTTCCAAGTAGAGATGGTCTGGAATTTGAGTCGAGTCTATAGAGAGTTTTCGAACTCCCTTCGGCGTGTTTGGATACCGGAGATGGTGTCCGGATTTGTACTCCTGGCCCCACACAAATTCGGTGTTTGGAATGCAAAATGAGAGGCCGGATTTGGGCTCCGGTCCCACACAACCGGAGTTGTAATCCACCCGCATGTGGATTTGCCAACGCTGGCCTTACCGCTGTCGTTGGCAAATCCGGGTGTTTTGGGACTATTTTACCCCTCCAAATCCACCTCCTTTTTCTACTGGAGAGAGAGGGAGAGACGAACCAGAGGTCGAAAATTTTGAGTTGGATCTGGGTTGTGGTGGTTGCCGGCGGTGGGTTTTCCGTTGTTGGTGGTGGATCCGGATGGGGTCGTCGATTTCGGATAAGGGTCAGTCGGCGGGTGGGTGTATTGGTCGCCGATCGGCAGTGAAGGATGAAGAAGAAGATGAAATGTGAGAGAAAAAATTATGTTGGTAAAGTAAAAAGTGGATGGTTGGGAACTTAAAAAATAAAATAAGAAAAAAAAGTGGATGGCTGAGACATAAAAAATTATGTCGGTGGGTGGGTGTGTTGGTATAGTACATTTATTTGTTACAAATTGGGTACTTTATTTGTTTTCTAATTTTTTAAAACAACAAAAAAAATTCTCATAATGTAATAACTCACGTAATATATATTTTAATTTATTTTCCAGAAAAAAAATAATTAGTGATAAAAAAAAATAGGGTGTCAACATTGTAATTTTTAAATTATCCAATTTTTTCATACATTAATAAATTGGGGGCAATTAAGTCATTTGACAAGTCATCCTATTATATCCACCTTCCAAATCCCCCTTCTCAAAATACCATCCAAACACTGAATTATAAATCCACCATTCTTAGGAGGTGGGCTCACCCTCATTACAAATCCACCCTCAAATCCGCCCCCATTACAACCCAAACGGCCGCTTATGTTATTAACTTATTATCTCGCACGTAACGGTCCACTGATCATGCACGTTGGTTGCAATTTTCCCAAATATGGCAAAGGGGTCAGGAAAGAGGTTCCCATGACCCACAGAACATGAAACTTCTTTTCAAAATATCTAGACACTGTACCAAAAGTCATGTGTGATGTTTGAGAGCCTCAGTGGTCTCTGTTCTTACCACAACAATATAATCCATGTACATAGAAAGAATGGTAATTCGTCCAACGGTCATTTGAAAAATTATTTTAAGATGAATAAATAGTTCGAATCACTCGTGTGGAATCCACTATGAATCTCTGAAACGGTCGGTACATTTTCTGAATGTGGGGGATCTGTACCCGTAATGGGTCCTTTTAAAAACATGTTAATTAATGCTCCTATGTCCGAAAACAAATTTGACACCAAGTTGGGTTGGCTTCAAAATTGAAGTATGTTAATGCCAAATCTTACACTCTTTTTGACAGTGACCTTGGAATAAAATGGACAGGCTCTTTTGACCCATCGTTAATAAGATAAGATTAGAGCAAGTGTATCTGGTGGTGTCAAAATTATTTATTGACTTCCTATATAGTGCGTATATATAACGTTAAAAGTAAAAAAACAAAGAGTAGCTGTTGAACCAATTTGGTAGACACAATCTCAATCCAGACCACTGGAATTAAACCAAACTCATTATTCCATGCAAATTAAACGGCTTGGATAATGTGGTAAGTGAATAAATTACCACATTGGATGCGAAATTTGGCACCAAAAATGTCATTGTCAAAACAAAAATACTAGTACACAAACATTCAACCACAACTCATTTCACAACCCTCGCATACACGTGGGGACCTCCTCATAATTATGTGTGGGTTTCACCTGTATGTAAGAGGTTATGAATTGGGTTGTGATTGAATAGTTGTGTATGTAGTATCTCTCGTGTCAAAATTTGGAATAGAGAGAAAATTTTGCCATTATTGATACAAATTTTAGCTTTGGTATGGAATTGGCAGATGAGTGGATTTGCTCTCGGAGATAATATTCATCAAAATGAAATATTATCCTCCATTATCAAAAAGTAGATAATTAGGTTGAGTTTTCACAATCGTCTAAACGGTATTTTCAGTATATTTGGACCGTTGTCTATAACATAAAAGACAAGTCATTTTTCTCACTTACGTCACAAAATACCGTTTAGCGGAAATTAAACCTATTGTAGACTACAATAGGAAGACGGTATTTTTTGTATTTTTAATATTTTTGCATTTTTAATATGATATCTTTAAATTGGTAAGTAATTATATATCCAATATGGATATTGTTTGATAGATCTCGATTAGTTGTACTCCTATAAGACAATGCTTTTAAAATTATATAAAACATAATAAATTGTAAGATATAATCATTTTAAAAGTGACACGAACTTCCAAAATGGACTAACAAATTCGGATGAAGGGAGTATTATAGATTGAAGATATAAGTAATTAAAAATTGACACGTTTATCCGTAAATGAACAAGAAATTCCGGACGGAGACATGTGAATATTTAATGGTTAATAAGACCCCTACCCACTTTTTGTTCCTTCTTGTCCCACCTCACATGAGAATATAAACCAGACGAGAAAATCTTTTTGAGATAAAAAATGAGAAGTGGGTGTGTTCATGTTCAGGAGGAGTGGGACGGAAGAGATGCAGGAAGGAGTTTTCTTTGGTGATTTATGCATGTAAGAACCCTTGATTAATTCACTTTTGAGAATCCTTTTTTTTTATTTATTTTAATTGTATGATTTGTATTTATAATTTGTTTTTGGTTGATGCTGAGAGGAATCGATGGTTCTTTTTTTTTTTTTTGGAATTGTACTCCCTCTGTTCCAAATTCTTGGTCCCTCTTTCCATTTTGGGATGTTCCAAAATGTATGTCCCATTTCTAAAAACATCCATCAAAACAGGTTCACTTTCCTGTTTTACCCTTAAAAAGTACTTTTTCCATCTCAATTGGTTTGTCAATTATCTTTTATTTTATAACAGTTTTATGATTTTGAAAATTTTGTATAATAAAACTATTTGATATCTATCAAACAAGATCCATATTGCATATGTTTTGAATTTCATATAAAGTCCTTATCTCTAAAAAATTGATCTCGTTAATATGGACTAGACTTGAAGGCAAAACAGAAAAGACAGTACAAAGTTTTTACACCTCTTAATAAGTTGAATTCCCCAAAAGGGGCAAAGAAATTGGAACGGAGGGAGTATGATTTGTATTTATAATTTGTTTTTGGTTAATGCTGAGAGGAATCAGTGGTTCTTTTTTTTTTTTCTCATTAATGAATGGGAAAAATTAAAAACCTGAAGTGGCTGATGGTGGTTGTCGGTAAGGCTCATAGAGAGAGAAAGGGGGTGGTCTTTTTGAAAAGGAGGGAGTTATCAGGTGCATGTGGGTGGCTTGGGAAAATTGGATGGGCTCACTTTTTGACGACGTGACAGCTTATAATTGGTTGCTGTAAATTTGGTGTTTATTAGGGTTGTACAAGAAAATCGAAAAAACCGTGAAACTGGACCGACCAACCGAACTGGTCTACTTGGATTGGTTCTATGGTTTAATGGATTGGTTCTGGTTCTAAAAAAATGAGAACCGGATATTTTGGTTTGGTCCCTGGTTTCATAATTAGGAACCGTGGTTTGAACCGAACCGGTCTATATATATAAGTAAAATATAATATAATACATACACTCATATATATACCTCCCTCACACTTGATAATTTTGTCAGCTTTAAGTTTTAACGTTGCATCTTCCATATATATCAATAATGATATACGATAGTATTCTAATAGTTGGTTTAGTTATTGTTGGAGTTCTTAACTTATTTGTGGGTTGGTTTAGTGGTAGTAGTTTTACGAAGAAATTGCAATAATTTTGTGGACAATTTTTTTTTTTTGCAATTTTTGAATGCTAACTTGGTTTAGAACCGAAAACCGAACCAAACCGGACTGGTCTAATGGTTTGGTGTGGATTGGTTCCATATGTGTAACGGTCTAGTTATGGTTCTCAATTTTTTGGAACCGTTAGATATGATTTGGTCCTCATATTTCTATAAAACCGGTCCAAACCGGACCATGTACACCCTTTGGAGTTTACAGCACCTCCGTAATAAATAAGATATTCTCGATTCAGAATTCCTCACTCTCTCCCCCTGTCTCTCTCGCTGGTGCACAACTTTGCAAATTGCTCTGCGTCCCCCCCCACCCCCCTGACACCCGCCCCCCCCCCGGCCCCACCCCTATTTACAATTTTACCCCTCTCTCCTCCTTTAATTACTATAACTTTATTATTAATATTAATTAATTAATTTATTTCTTTTATTTAGTTTTTTTATTTAATTCATTTATTTTATTTAAATATTTATTTATATCTTTTATTAATATCTTTTTTCTATTATTAATATTAATTTATTTCTTTATTTCTTTTATTTAGTTAACTAATTTCTTTATATTAATTCATTTAATTATTTAATTCATTTATTTTGTTTTATATAGTTTTTTTATTTAATTCATTTATATCTTTTATTAATATATTTTTTCTCTTCTATCTTTTTAGAAATCTCTAATATGTTATTTCTCTTTTTTAATTATTTAATATCTTGTTTTTCTAATATCTAATAAATCTTCTCGTTCTTTATATATAATTTTATAATATGCTCTAATATCTTTTTTTTTTCTCTTTTAATTATTAAATATTGTTTATTTACTTCTTTTTTTAATTACTTTATTTCTCTTTTACTTGATTACTTTGATCTTGGCCCCCCCAATGCCTTACCACGTGTTCCTTATGAGACCTATCTTTGATCATGCCCCCCCCCCCCCCCCCCCAATGCCTTATCTATTTATATTACTCATTTTTCTACTACTTCACACCTTCTCTCCTTAATTCTCCCACTACTTCATACATACATTCACAGAACATCTCCCAATATTTTTCTTTCTTTTTTTGTAATTCATCGAAGAACATTATGGATGGCTACTACGATCCAGATGGTTGGTCATTTGAGAATGATGTGCCAAGTCAGGAGAGCATCTCCTACAGCAGTCGCGACTATACACCCGAATTTAGCACTGATCAGGTTAGTTATTTTCGTTGTTCTTATGCATATTCGTCGGTTATTTTGACTGAGATATAATATGGTACGACTGAATAATGTTTTACTTATACATTTTCGTTGTTTATTTTTTTTTTATAGATTTTTGAAAGTAGAGAAGATATGTTAGCTTGGGCGAAGATAGTTGGTCTCGAAAACGGTATTGTGGTAGTTATTAATAAATCTGCTAATTTAAAAGGCGGCAAGCTGCCGAAGTGCATTCTTGGTTGTGAGAGAGGAGGAAAGTATAGACCGCACCGTGGGGTAGAAGGGCAAATCTTGCATAGAAATACTTGGACTAAAAAATGTGACTGTCCATTTGCGTTGCGAGGTATACCAATACCTCCAGACGGTGCCAAGTGGGGTTTAAGGGTTTCTTGTGGTCTCCATAACCATGAACCAGCAGAAAATATTGAGGGTCACGAGTACCCATCAAGGCTAAAACCAATGGAGAAACAATTTGTGGTCGAGATGGCCAACAGCACCGCACCTCGTGAAATTCTTAGTATTTTGAAGAAAAAAGATTCGTCAAACACTACAGGAATTAAAAGCATTTACAACGCTATCTTGACAAACAAGGAAGCCAAACAGGGCGGTCTAACTAAAACTCAATATGTCTTAGACCAATTAATTGAGAAAGGATACCTCCATGACTTTAGGACAAATCAAGAGACCAACGAAATCACAGATATTGTTTGGGTTCATCCTACAAGTCTAGAGCTATCTGTCAACTTTTCATCCGTGTTGGTAATTGATGCCACATACAAAACGAATGAGTATCGGAAACCACTATTGGAGGTTGTGGGTATGACATCCACAAATCTAACCTACTCGCTTATGTTCGCATATCTTAATAATGAGAGGGAAGATACATGTACCTGGGCCTTGAATACCTTAAAGAAGTGGATGGTTGGAAAGGGGGCATCGTTGCCATTGGTGTTTGTTACAGATCGGGAGTTGGCACTTATTAACGCCATTGAAACATGTTTCCCCATGGCACGTCACATCCTTTGCATTTGGCACATAAATCAGTGTGTAATGAAGAACTGCAGCGCTGTGCTTGGTCAAAAGTATCCAGACTTTCACATTTCATGGCAGTCCCTTATTCATTCATCGAGCACTTCGTCTTACCAACAGAAGTGGGTTGCCATGTGCGAGGAGTAGGGGTGCACATACACCGGGTTGGGCCGGGCTTATACTAGATAATAACGAGATTAGTGCATTCCCAAGCCCGGCCCATTTGTAATCGGGCTTCATTTAATTTGCCCAATCCCAACCCAAATAAAATTTTAATTTCCCAAACCCGTCCAAGAAGCCCATTTATCTTACTAAAGCATATTACAAACATAAATTATTCAACTATAACGATCACAATTACAATTCACAACCATAATAATATATTTAGAGTTTTAAGTTCTTACAAAAATATTAGAAATAGACCTATAAATTAAAATGCAATTAAAATATTAAAAAAATATGGAACCCTCCGATATCTATCAATCTCTATATGTAGTATTTAAATAAAATATTATTTAAATTTGGGCGGGCCGAGCCGAGCTGGGCCTTAGAGGAGTTTCCCAAACCCAGCCCATTTAGTAAACGGGCTTAAAATCTCAACCCAGCCCGGCCCTATGGGCTTGAATATTTATCCCAAGCCCTAAAAAAATCGGGCTGGGTTGGGCGGGCTGGGTGGGCTACCGGGCCGGTGTGCACCCCTAGCGAGGAGTATAGCCAATATCCGCGTGTCATACCTTATCTTGCGGATACATGGTTAAGGCCGTACAAAAAGCGATTTATTACAGCATGGACAGATACATGTATGCACCTCGGAAGCAATTCAAGTCAAAGGTATAGTGACTTTATAACTTTACGACTTTAATTTTCTGCATTATATTGTACTACACTAGTTAAACTTTCCTATTTTAAACAAAGTGTATTATTCTATTACAGGGCCGAGTCTGCACATGCGAGGCTAAAGAAATATTTGGGGGGTACGACCATGTCATCGCTCCAAACATCTTTTGAGGGCATAGAGAATATGTTGGTAAATCAATTTGGAAAAATTAAGAAGTCCTTCGAGAAATCTCTGAACATTCCACGCCACATACATTTACGTGACGCCATTTTTGATGAAATAAGGTGTCGCATTTCATTGTATGTAATGGAGTTGATCGATGGTCAGCTAGAATCCGCCGCAGATGCCTACCCCCTCCCAAGCGGCAGTTGCGGTTGTTCGATCAAAACATCACACGGGTTGCCATGCATGCACGATCTGAGGGATTACCGTACCATAGGCATTCCGATTCCACTATCCAGTATCCACGTTCATTGGAGTAGGCTCTCTATGCACGCGGACGGGTTTAATGCCGAGGGAGAACAACCCGACAAGACATCTCGTGTGGTTGACATATTGCAGGGGATGGATCCATGTATGCGAAAGCATATGATAGGCAGGTTTGTTGATATGGCAGATCCATCTAATAGCAGTGTTCGAGGGCCATCATATAATACAGAACACAAAGGTCGACCTGCCGGAAAAGCTGAGCAGAGTGGAAGACACATACCTTCTTGCACAGAAAAATCTACTTCATCATCTAGGGGTGCATCTACATTGAGAGGGAAAGGGATAAATGCAGGAAGGGAGACAGCGGATAGGGAGAGGGAGCACAACCACTACATTCAGCATTTACCTTGGCAATTTCAGCAGTATATGTCCCACACTGTAGACGTCAAAGCTGATGGTCATTGTGGATTCAGGGCGATAGCTGCGCAAATCTATGACACTGAGGAGGGCTGGGCTCAAGTACGACATGATCTTATCCAAGAAATTATTCAGAATAGATATCTCTACAATGCGGTTTATCTAGAACAAAATAGGGCAGATGAGATACTAGAGTCACTGAGCTGTTGGATGCCTACAGCTCCATATACAAAATGGATGGACTGTATGAGTTTGGGGGTAGTCATCGCATCACGGTACAACATTGTACTACACACATTTGACGCGAATGCTGGAGGTTGTTTTACTCACTTGCCCTTGAGATCCTGTCCAGTTCCAGTCCGACAGCGCAAAGAAATAGCTATTGCCCGTATTAACAATCACTTTGTACAACTTTTTTTGCGCCCCAATCACCCTGTACCACCCATCCCAATGTGGTGGTGGAATAATGCATCGGATGAAGCTAAATGATGGGCTTTAAGTTATGACACACGTCTTGATTTGTGGTTCCAGGTACTGGATGTCGTGCCGGGACCACAATTTGGAGGCAATATTGATTAGGGCTGACCACTTGTCAACGTGATTGTAATATTTATTCACTTTAAAACGTGATTGTAATATTATTATTCACTTTTAGAAGTTTTTTATTTATTATTCATTGTTAAGACAACTTAATTAACTAATTAAAATAATATAAAGTTTCTAAATAAAAGTGAAATTTAAATGCAAATTTAAGAAAATAATTTACTTGCAAATGTACTTTGAATAAACCAAATTAAATGAGTAATTAAATAAATAAAGTTAATAGTAAATGAAATTATTAAAATTTGAGTAATTAAATAAATAAAGTTGAATAAACCAAAAAAGGAAAAAAAGAAAAAAAAAAAAGGGCCGGAACAGGAGGAAGAAAAAAAAGGGAAAAAAAAAGGGCCCGGAACAGGGGGGTGCAAAGCCACACTCCACAACTTTCTTTCCAGCACGGATTCCTCTTGACTACTGGTTCTCCGCCGCCCCTCCGCCACTCTATCCTCTCAAACCCCACTCATCCTCCTCCCAATTCCACCTTCTTCCTCCTCCTGAGATGGATAATTCTTCTTACACCAACCCCTTCCTCGACGAGACCTCCTTCTTCAATCACATCGTACTCGGCGCATCCTTGCCCACCCGGATGTGGGATCCACTCCCTCACGTCCTCCAGACGTGGCTCCGCAACTACATTGCCGCTGTCTTCATCTACTTGCTCTCTGGTTTCCTCTGGTGCTTCTACATCTATTACTTAAAACACAATGTTTATCTACCCAAAGGTACATTTTCTATATACGCACAACAAATATATAGCCAAACATGGTTTTTGCCAAAACTATAATTTTGGCAAAAAAACATGGGTTTTGAATTTTTCTGTTGATTGTCAAATCTTGTATTTTATTCTTTAGTTTTGGTGAATTGGTGAGCTGAATCACTAATGTCGTTGTTTTACTCCTGTTTTAATGTATCTTATATTTGGGTTTTTGTATTAGATGGGGATTTTTGTTGTTGACTAGTAGCTGTCAAATTTTGTCCAGTATCTAACGTTTTTGATAAATCGAGAATGGATTGTGCATGTCTGTTTTTCATTTCGTAATTTTCCAGTTTTACTACTTTAGGCAATTGGTATGAGTGGTGTCTGTATTCCTGATCGATTTTTTTTTGGAACTGAATCTTTGATATTATCTACAATTGGGGTTTTCTTCAAAATTGCATGCCATAGGTTTGATTAGTTTTTGGTCAGTTTACCAATTAGCACTTGTTTGGGTTTTTTTTCTTTGATCGGCAGCACTTGTTCGTGTTAATGACTCTGTGATTGGTATTGGTTTCCTTGAACCTATTGCTTGATGGATTATCATTGCTTGTCCCAGTATTATTAATGTACTTCCAATCTATGTTTCCTGTTATTTTGGCTTAAATGTTTCTAAATATTTTGAAATTTTGGTAATTGTATTGGGAAGGACTTTTGCGACTATCGGTTAACGGCCACCCTAGCTCGTGTAGATCAATTTTCTTTTTCTGGACAATTCCAAGCACTTGTTTTACTTGTCGCTACGTTTCAAGAACGCATCACCATGATTGTTTGGTACCCCAAAAGATTAGAAAGTGTAAGTCATATGATGCTTTAAGGCAATAATGTATGACTTCTGGGAACTTGAAATCCTGGTGTTTATGCTTCAAAATCAAAGTTAATAACCACGTTCCCGGATATGCCAGCCAGAGGCTATAACTTGACTGTTCATTGTTGACCCTTTCCTTCCTTTGAAGTTGTTGCATTACAATGCAAGGAAAATTCATCATTGATAATTTGCCGTTTTAAAAGGTTTCCATATCAGACATGTGAGGGATTTTTGGTGAGATTCCTCTTTGGTTGTTATGGCTAATTTGGCGGGAAAAAGGTTGTTGACCATTTTGATGGCTAAGAGACACCTTTGTATAGATTAAAAAGTCTCTCTAGGTAGTAGTTGTTTAGATGAGAGCTGAAGGAATATAATCCTTCCCTCAACCCTTGATATGATAATCTTTTGGATGCACGTGGAGGTGCATAGGACCTATAAGTCCCTATTTCCATGGGCTTTCATTTGTATTCAGGTGGCATTCCCTTGATGCCTTTTTTTTTCTTTCCCTGATCGCCTTTGATGCCTTTTTAAATATAATCTTACTGAAAAATGTGCTTGAGGTTCAAGTAGTTGTAGATATGTCCAATTTTTTTTTTCCCGATCGGCTTTGATGCCTTCTTTAATATAATCTTACTGAAAAAGGTGCTCGAGGTTCAAGTAGTTGTAGATATGTCTGACAAAATTGGTAGTGAGCCAAAAGAGAGCGGCTATGTTGGTGTATGTTGTCCATAAGTACGTACTATAGGATGACCTTCCCCTTATTTATTGCCGCGTGGTTATAACGCGCTGTATTCTTTCACTTTCATGGACCGTTTTTAGATTTTCTGACCTTGGAGACTTGGAGTATGCAAAATTTAGTCTTTCTTGTAAATGTAACGGATAGTGCTTTTGGCTGCACAATTAGATAAACAACTAGGTATAAGGAGCGTTCTTGGAATGTAAATGCCTTATGTCTGTCTACTTTCTTTCTCTGTCAATGTGCAATATATGCTTTATGTTTTCTACTTTTTTTTCATGAATATATGGCTGTCACCTCTGCCTTTATTTGACACCATAATGATAGCGGACTATTTTAGGCTCTTCTCTTTAACGCAAGCTGGTAAATCTATTAACATTTATTTTTCTTTGGTAAATGAACTTGTAAAGATGTAAACATGCTGAGGACTCTTGTAACTATGGTGATTCACAACATTTAAAATGTTGCATTGTGATCGTTTTGAAATTTCTGTGGATGCCTGTAGAAATATGCTTACTTCTTAGGAGAAAAAATATCCTACTGAGAGGTAGAATTAGCAAACAACTTGAAATCTCCTCCTCTTGCTGAAAAGAAAAAAACAGATTTGGAATATGTAGATCCCATATCACTGATCCGCGAGAATAAAAAATAATAGAATGGTGGACCCGAGAATTGCTTTGATTTATCTCGTGTTCTAGGCTGACAGAATCCTTATCTATTAGGTGTTACTTTATCCAGTGTTCTAAAATCCGGCATGACCCGACAAGTTCAATCAGTTGGACCACTAACCGGTCCATGTTCCGGTCTGGATAAACTCCATAACCTTTTGGACTAAAAAGTGCTGTAGTTTGCAAAAATTGGCAACACACCTGTTGAACTGGCAACCTGTGTGGACCGTCCACAGGTTAATACAACCGGCAGGGCTAGTTTCCTATGAAGATAGGCAATAGCTGTAATATATTTCAATTCAAAGATGAAATATTTAAGTGTGAGGGCACCCTCACTTCATGAGCTAGCTTTTGGGGTTGAGTTCTACCCAAGACTGTGTAACATGGTATCAGAGATGGGTACCAGAGATGGGTAGGGTGTGTGTCTCTGGCCTGCACGCGGCGGGTGCTGCCGAGTGAGCACGCTGCGTGTGAGGGAGGGTGTGAAGAGAAGTCCCACATCGCCTGGTTACCAAAGTAATATGAAATATTTAAGCGTGAGGGCACCCTCACTTCATGAGCTAGCTTTTGGGGTTGAGTTCTACCCAAGACCGTGTAACAGTCTAAACCCTTTTGTATGTTTCCATGTGGGGCAGTACAAATTGGGGCGACAATGCCATGGAGAACTCATCGATGCGGGATTAATCCATTCTTATTAATGGATTGAAAGCATTGAGGCGGGACACAATTCCCACAACGAGAAACCCTCCATTCAGTTTGATTTGATTATCATGGTTGGCACCGCAATAAGAGGTTCCACATTCCTGTCTTAACTATTACTAAGCTTGACGAGTGCATATGATCTTTACCTAACAAAAACCCATTTTCCTTAATGGTACTTTGGTGGTTGAACATGCTAATATAGTATTATCAATTCATCCAAAGCATTGTTTGGCTGTCTCATGAAGTTATGAATTACGTTCTTACTTTGTTGAAAGATTCTAAACTTGCAGTGCGAGAATAAGTTAGAAACTTAGATGTTAGGAAGGAAATCTGATTTCTTTAATTTTCACATTGTTTATAGTAATTTTCACATTGATTATAAAAAAATTAATGTCTTTTTCTATGTTTGTATGTACTATAGTTAATCTTTACACAAGGTAATTATTCCCTCACAGTCCATATTCGGTTGACCCGCGATTGATTTGGTGTCCATCAGTCTAGTCCCCTTAACTGTTCGCTCGCTAATCCGGCTTTTCAGAGCATTGCATGGATCTGTACAACATTTTGAAAATTTCTGCATCTGATAACTGAGGTAGAATTCTTTCAATATAACAGGACGGAGAAAGACGGAGAAATAAGTTTTGTTGGGCGAACAAATCTCAGCCTAGTTAAATGGCATGATTCTGTTGTCAGTTGATATGTGTACTTTTATGTCATTCGTTTTATATGCTAACAAAATCTTTTGTCTCCAGTCAAATAATGAAAAATGGTTTGTCTCATGATCATTCATGTTGCAGATGCGATCCCTTCAAGACAAGCCATGCTCTTGCAAATATCTGTTGCAATGAAGGCAATGCCATGGTACTCTGCTCTTCCTACAATTTCGGAGTTTATGGTTGAGAATGGCTGGACAAGGTGTTTTGCAAGAATTGGTGATGTCAGTTGGCTTGCCTACCTTGGGTATTCAGTGGTTTATCTCGTAATTGTGGAGTTTGGGATTTACTGGATGCACAGGGAGTTGCACGACATAAAATCTCTTTATAAGTATCTTCATGCGACACATCACATCTACAACAAGGAAAATACTCTGTCGCCATTTGCTGGTAAGTTCTACTTGTATCAGTTTCCATGATTTCGGTGGCAAATTTACCTTCCTTTATCCTGTGGTTAAGAGGGTTTTGTTTTGCCAAACACAATGTATGTAGAAAGCATGGCTGAATGATAACCAAACCAAACCAAACCGAGCATGGCTGAATGATGGACATGTTAAATGCTTAGTGCAAAACGATTGAGATCAGTTATAGGTTCTTTCTTGTACGACACCAAGAAATTCTGATTTAAGATTAAAGCCTTAGATCTTGTATGTAATGGTCCTATAGGATATGAATATGGGATTGTTGCTTCTCGCTTGGGATCCTTAATGGAACTCTAGTTTTACTAAGACAGTCAAATTTCACCAACTAATATAATTCATGGCAAATAGTAGGGAAATTGGTGCATTATTTTATACTTCTCCTGCTATGATTTTGTCCTGTTTTATTTACTAAACCAGGGATAGAGGGCCACAATTTCAGTGGTAAATTTTTATGAGAGTAGCCACTTTGTGCATGTATTGCCAAAGATTAGGTCCTATGTTGCACGGACACTTGGTCGGAGGCTATGTAGCACGGACACTTCGTCTGAGTCCACGTACCGGTGTCAAACACTTCTTGGACACCTACACTACCAGACACATGTCCGACACTCAAAACTGAAGTGTCCTATGTTTTCGCTACATTTTTGGTGTGGACACTCTAAAATATGCTCCGGACACTCTTGGGACGCTCACTGACACGTTGAGGGTGTTAAATAAAATAGTTATGACTCTTGCTGAAGCTTAGAAAAGTATTTCCTCTTTATGTGACTATTGATTGTGAAGAGAGTAAGAGACATAGATAATGAAACACTTTTTGTTGGATTACTTTGTATTCATAGAGTTTATTACATGGAAACATTATTTAAAACGTATCCCCAATGTGTTGTGTCCTCAAATTTTTTAAAATTTGTGTGTCAGAGTGTCGTGTCCGTGTCGGTGTTAAATAGATTGGAGGTCACGTACCAATGTCGGACACCGACACTTTGCACGTGTCCCATTCTCAAATCCGAAGTGTGTGTTTTTTCCCCCCCTTATGTGTTCTGTTTAGACACTCGGGGTCGGGGGCACTCTAGAAATGCTCTGAATACTCTCGGGACACGCACAAAACATTTCTTTTGATAAGTAACTCTCACAAAGCAAGTTGGAGTTATGAACCGAAATAGTCGATTCAATTTACAAATTTGGAAGTCTTATTTTTTGTGTGACGGAGTATAATTTATTGAGTACATAAATTATAAAACACTTTTGTTGAAATACTTCTGTGGATGATTAGTACTCCCTCCGTTCCTAAATAAGAGTCCACTACGAAAAGACATGCAATTTTCGGATCAAGAAATAAAATGCTTCTGAGCATAACTTTTTAAATTTATTGACACCAAATTAAAGAGCTCAATAGAGTCTAGTGACTACCGATTTCGACATTATCAAATGGAAGAAGAAATCCCTACCTCTCCATTTGAGAGTGGAAATGGTATGGTTGTACCGAGAAAATCCCATTCCCATGACCTTAACCTGTCCGCAGAAGCTCAGCCATATCCTACAGATAATCTTGTTTGGATTGTTCATCTCATTTGAAAGAGTGCGACTGAATATCATTTTTGAGCTCATTCGCTGATTGTGCCAAGCTTTATCAGTCCTCAGCTCAACTCGGTTGGGGAAAATGGTGATCCGGAGTGGCTTCTTTTGTGGGTTTATCATTAAGTATAACTCTATTTAGGCTTTCACTAGTGGTAATGATGTGAACACTATTTAATACTCTTTGTATTGGAATACGTGGAAAATGAAGGAACAGAATACTCAATATATATTCTAGGTAACATCAAGTTTCCACTATTTTCATATATCGGTCCATATGCTCTCAGGGACTGTGGTTTCCCTACTCAGTGTTTAGATATATAAAAGAACCACTTTCAGAACTCGGGCTCTTTATTGTGCCAACTTTTAATGAATGTGCTTGGTCTTATCAAGCATACATCACAATCAGGGGCGGACCAGGGGGGGTGCTGGGGGGTGTTTGGCCCCTGCACTCCCCCCAATTTTCGATATATTTTTAGTACACTTTCAGATTTTTTTGTAAAATTACTGAAGAGTGGCCCCCGCAAATTAGGCAAAAATGGCAATCCTACGTCTGCCACTGAATTCACAATTCACAGACGATCGAACTATATCTCACGTGCTATATAACTCTTGATTTGGATAGTAGAACCTCAAATATTGTCAATTTTTCACTATCCATGTAGAAATTGCTTGTTCCTAAATGTATATTATAGAAATTGCTTGTTCCTAAATGTATATTACCTAGGAAAAATGTGAATTTCATAAGCATCACCATAGTTGAAGCTTTTGTCCTTGTGTCTATATGAGCTAATGACCAGGTTTTCATCACTCTATATCAGGTTTGGCTTTCCACCCCTTGGACGGAATACTTCAGGCAGTACCGCACGTGATCACACTCTTCCTAGTCCCAACACATTTCAAGACCCACATATTCCTCCTATTTGTGGAGGCCATTTGGACTGCAAACATTCATGACTGTATCCACGGGAAGCTCTGGCCTGTGATGGGTGCCGGCTACCACACCATCCACCACATTACCTACCGCCATAACTATGGCCACTTCACCGTGTGGATGGACTGGATGTTTGGAACTCTTCGCCACCCTTTGGATGACGAGTCCAAGAAGATTTGATGCATGCACCTTGATCCTGGTAGGTCTTAAAGTCTTCAGTGATTGGAAACTGGACTTTGTGGAGTGTAGTTTGCATGTAAATTGTGTTTCCTAGTTTTTTTTTTGTTGTTATGTTCTTGACTGGAAATTGGTTTAGAAGAAGATAAAAAGAGGGGTTTTGGGTTCTTGATGGCTGGTGGGCCTTTCTGTCCCTCAATTTTATTGGTGAGAGACTAATCCATTGCTGCACAGTCCTTTTAAGTGCTTCTTGGGCATACTTGAACAGGCAATGATAGTGTGTGCCCTTGAATCGTAAACCTTATGCATATTATATGGACATTGTAATTCATGAAATCGGATGGATCTGATTTGCTTTTGTTTTCGTTCTTTAGAATTCGATGGATGTGATTTGTTACTACTGCTAAAGAAGCTGAATGGAAGTTGTTAAAACAAATGGAGTTGAGTAAAAAACTGGAAAGATTCGTCGAAAAGGCTCAAGCTATGAATGGTTGCAACTCCATAGTGCATTGGTTCCGAATTGCAAGCGTCTACCCTAAGTCACATAATGCATGTGCGTGGTCCGATGTGTGAGCATGAACGTGAAAGTGTCTCTTGAAAAAACATCTTAAACTACTTAGATTCGCGTTAGTGAGGATTGAGAGCGAAGATATTAGTCCCAGTGAGGTGGAAATTTTTCTTTGACTTTTAACTCGTCTCTTCTCTCAACTCTATTTTGGGATTGTAAGTTTCCTATGCAGATTATATTCAGTACGAATAATTACTAGAAATACTCCAAAGTATATTTGTCCATTGATGAAATCTAGGAGAAAACTGCAAAAGTTGAATGGCAGATTGGAAGTATAATAATAAGTACTGTAATTTAGTTTTTCGAAATTATTCGGTCAAACTGACACAAATGTTGAAAATCATATGTGAAAGTGAAAACTGGTGTTTTTGATGTTCTGAGTTAGGACAAAAACAAGAATGCACTTTGAAAGAGAGAAGAAAAGAAGCCGATTTTTCGAACTCTTATTTTAAACATCTCAATCTGTAAATCATACTCTATCCGTCATTTTTTAAATCCATTTTTAATTGTGTTGTTTCGTTAAATAAAAAGTTAACACATTTCACTATATATAAGGAAAATGAAAAGTAATTGATATATAATGCGATTCCCCCTTGCCGTTACTTTGAAGTAATTGATATATAATTAAAGTTTTATATATCAAGTTAACACATTTCCTTATATATCACATTAATTTTACCTTTACTTTACCCATTTCACTTCAATTTTTACCTCCACAGTTTAACATTATTCTCAACTTTTACGCATTAATTAACTCTTTACCCATTAGTTTTTAAATTTCAATTTTGACCGTCTATCTGGCCGATAAATTCGGTTCGACCAAGCACTTACAGTTATGAAATAATTTTTTTTTCGCATGGTTAAGTTATAGATGTTAGAAAAGTACTATATAAACATTCCGGACCATCAAAAGAAGACCGTGTGAGTGTAATGTTTTTTACTATTACATTAGGATTATATGCGAGAGACTATAGGAATGGCAATGGGCGGGGCGGGTTTACCCCAACCCGACCCATAAATCTATCCGCGCCCCCGACCGGGTTATGGATGGGTACTCCCTTCCTGTTTCCTTCGGGTAACGGGTTTACCCGCCCTGCTACCTTTTTTTTTGCATATATAAGAAAATATGTTTTTGATTCCATAATTAGTGAGCACAAATTATAAAAGTTCACAAAATAATTGAAAAGTAATTGATATATAAGGAAAATGAAAAGTAATTGATATATAATGTGAGATTCTAGTTTTAAGGGTAAAAATATAAGAATAAAAATAAAATTTTATGCAGGAATTTTTTTTCAGGGTGGGTATTGGGAAAGGGTGATGTCCACCCTAACCCGGTCGGGTTTTTTCAATTCTCCCCCATACCCCGCCCCTATACCCAAAAAATTTAATAAATACCCACCCAAATCGGGGCAGGGCGAGGCAGGTTCGGGATGGGGCTGGTTGAATTGTCATCCCTAATAGAGAGAATCCTATTCGCAAAGAGTAGTCACTATAACACTTATAGGGTCTTGCTATCGTGTGCCCACTGGGCACACTAAAGCATACAAAAAAACACACACGCCAGTGCATCTTTTATATTTTTCAATACATTTACACCTAGGAGTTTTTTTTTACATTTTTCACACATTTTAACACACTTTTTCCACCTTAACATAAGCTCACTAGGCATATGTTAGCATTTTCCATACTTATAAGTCACCGATGGTCAAGCAGTGCTTTAGACCTAATTGTAATCCATAGAGGCTGAGCTACTTAGCTCTTAATAGACCTTTACATTTTAACACACTTTTTCAACTTTAACATAAGTTCACTAGGCATATCTTAACATTTTCCATACTTATACGTCAGCGATGGTCAAACAATGCTTCAGACCTAATTGTAATCCATAGAGGCCGAGCTACTTAGCTGACCTTCCCATGTTACTCCAATCATGCAGAAATAAAGTCATTTTGAAGTGGAGACCCTTCAATAGAGTCCACAGCTGGACCAGGGAGTTCCACAGCAGAATTATTGGAGTAGCATAATGTGCATTGATCAGTAGCATAGTATTGGAGTTCCACAGCAGAATTATTGGAGTAGCATAGTGTGCATTGATCAGTAGCATAGTATTGGAGTTCACAGCAGAATTATTGGAGTAGCATAGTGTGCATTGGAGTAGCATATATAATTCTTTTTTTCTTGCAAAAGATGGAAGTGTATGTATATAGTATATATCTCGTCACCTTCACCGTGGAGTATTACCCCATCCTACCCCACCACACTACTATTTGTAACGGACCCTACCACACCTGTATCGGGACCAAGCTGAAGTTTCACCACATTTGGGTGATATTAGGAGTATGTTTTAGCTCCAATGGCAATGAGAGGCTATGCAGGGACTATGTAGGGGCTGCGGGTGGCCCCAGTCCCTCCCAATTTCTTACTATTTTAGAGTATATTTTGTATATTTTATACAAATATTTTGTAAAACACAATTTCCATTTCAAAAACGCAAAAATCATGATAAATGATCCCTTGCGATAATGATACTGCATTCGTCAAGACATATGATAAAAGCAATAGTCGAGATTAATTTTTTTAATTTATCAAAACACGACTGGCTAGATTTAGTCTTGAAAATCATCGAACCAACATTTTTTTTCATAATCTTGGCCCCTCCAACTTTGATTCCTAGCTCCGCCACTGAGGCTATGGAAACTCGCACGTATGCCTTGTCCAACCAAATTCCAAGTTCTAACCACTGAAACAACCCTTCCTTTGTTGGAGTAGCATATATGGCATGCACAGTTAGAACTACAAGAACTATTTACCTTGTGTATGAATAACTATGTCAAACAAATACATACAAAAACTTCACAAAAAAATGAACAAAAAGGTATCTATCCAACAGGGCCTGGCTTATAGTTTATGGGCAGGCCACACGAACAGCTGGGGATGTAGAGGTACAAGTTAGGGTACCCCTCAAATAATTTATGCAACATCTCAGGTACAAAAACAAGTGGAGCTTTGCAATGAGACAGAACTTTCATTTTTCTATTTAATAATTGAGGGCCGCCTTTTTTGTTGTTCTCTCCATGTTGAGAGAGCAATTTTTCAATACCGAGAGGATACCACGTGGCACCCTCTCGGCGTACCTAGGCCATCCATTTAGGCTTTGGGCTGTCTGGATTTGGAGAGAGAAAAAGGAGAGAGAAAGAGGAGAGAGAGAGTGTTTTAATCGCAGCCATCCAATACACTTTTAGATGCCCCGGAGCAACGTTTGGGTACCACGTAGGCTTAGCCACGTGGTACCCGGTAGGTACCAAAAAATTTCCCCTTTCATGTTTGTCCAATCTGCAAATTGAAGACTTAAAAATAATACTTTCTTTAGAGAATTTTTTTAACTTTTTCTTAAATTAAAAAAACTAATTGATATCTAATACGTTGTTGATAATTTATTTTTTTAAAAAAAATTAAATTATTTTTAAATTCTCATTTTGCGGGACAAACAATTGGGGGAGTACTTGTTTTTTTTATTTAATCCATTAAGCACGTCGTCTTGATTAATGGTGCTCTCATCCATCCCCATCCCCATCCCCCTCCCCCAATAAAATAATTAAAAGCTAAAAGCAAAAATTGATTCTGCTGTTGAAATGTGCGATATAGCATAATTAAAAACTTCTAAAAGAGGGAATTTGCACTTTACACCCTTGTATTTTAATTTAAACGTACTCTTCCCTTAGCAATGAGAATATATATATATATTTTTTATATGTCAATCACAGCAACGAGAATCTATGTACCCTAAATCCGCCCAAACCCTTACTACAATTATATTAAGCCCCAATAAGGATACACGAAATTAGATGATTTTTCATTAATGGCTACACGACGCAAATCCATTAGCCTTCAAGAAGGATATACAAAATTAGACTTCTCCAATAATCAACCCTAACTTTTCTACGATAATGACGCGATAGGAAATTGCAATTGGACCTCTTCGGAAACTTTGCGGAAGAATATGGCTACCAGAATGAACATCAGAAGAGAAGGGGTAGAGAGGAAAAGATTAGATTTGCAGAGGGGCATGAGGTCCCTTAGATTTAATTCCAAGGGGACGATAGTATGTTAGAAGAATTAGATTACTACGATGGACCAACGTCGCTTTATCGACTTTAACCAAATTAGAGAGAAAATGTTACTTTTTAAACCAAATTTGAGAGAAAAATGTTACTTTTTTAAATTTAGCAAGCCATTTTTAAAAATATTCACTGCATCAAAATCCGTATTATACTTCTTTTCTGTTAAACTATTACTATTTTCTTCAAATATTGCTTTTTTGAAAAAGTGATTGAGATACTTGAAGGGGCGAGAAACAAATACTCCACTAAAATAAGAGTTGAGAGTGAATAGTGACTCTTTATTTTTTAGGAGGCGCCGTAGCAAAACCGATTTGTCGAGTTGCTTTAGGGAAGCATATAAAAGCTAATTTTTAAGTAATTCTCCTCAATTTAACTTAAGATAGCATTTAGGGGGTGAGATCACTGAGATGTGGATGTTCTAACAGTTGTACTTAAAATTTGTTGCCTTGATTTGAGGGGATTACTTGGACCACTTTTAATGTGCCTAAATTTTAGACAGGATGATCTTCATAAGAGTGAGGAATAAAGCCAACAATTTCGATAGCCCCCTTTTTTTTTTTAAACTTTAAATTGATGATTTAAATTCCCATTTTGGCTTAATGATCCTACATGATTTTTATTTAAAAAGCTATATGATCAAAAGCTTAAAAAGTTTCACTAGAAATAAAAATAATTTAAAACAGACAGACTTTAATGATTACTTTGGTTTGTATTCACCAAAATTTTACCCATGTTTATAAATTTAGATGCATCACACCAAGACGAATCAATAATCCACAAAAAATTAAAGCAATAACTAGCTAGTACGATTTTTTTATTATACAAAATAAAAATAATTTGAATTACTTACGTAGTATTTTCTAGGATGAGACTCAATTTCTGAGATTTTTAGAATTGAAACGAAATCCATAACTGAAGAATTCATAAACAATTGATATTAGCATTATCCGTACATTTTGAATTGAGCATCATCCTGCCACCAATTTCGATACCCACTTTTTTTTTTTCTACTTTTACTTTTAAAATTTTGAGAATATAAAAAATTTCTCAATTATAATTACTCAACTAAACCTTCCAAAACCAATTATCCATATTTATTTGGCAGGAGGATACTCAAATTTATTTATTTTTTTAAAAGTGTGGATGATAATTGATGAAATTAAAATTTGAATCATCGAAATCCAAAATGAAAATTTATAACGATTAAGAAAGATCATTAACAGTACATTTTGAATCAATAACTATTCAGGTATACCAACAAGTACAGGACGCCAAGCCCTTCTGAGCAACCGCTGCCTAAACGCCGCCGATAACGGCCGAATTCCGCCGCGCCGCCCTCCGAAACCACCACCGCCGGCAGACAACACGTCATTTCGCCTCAAAAATCCCTCTCGTACACTCTCCGTACCCCTCTCCTCCAGCGGCGGCGAGGAGACGAAGAAATCCTTCAGCTTATTTCTCACCACCACCAATTCCTTGCTCTTCTCCGTCGAATCATCGACTTCGGAGGTGGAATTTCGTTTCCGATCGAGCGGGGATTCGTCTCGGCGGCGGCTCCCGCTGCCGGCGCGGCTGAGCAACATCCGTAGGGTTTTGCGGCGGCGGAGGTGGATTACCGGGCTTGTGGTTGGGCTTCGTGATGGGCTTCCTGCTACGGCGCACTGAGTTGCTAGCAGCTTGAATTTCTGCAGCGTCGCCATTCCCGATCCAATTACTGGGCGCTTTCTCTCTCTCTGTGGAATTTTTTTTTTTAGAGAGAGAAAGTGAGATCTGAATTTTGGATTTGTGGACTGGTCACCAGATTCTTTGTATCATTTTTCAGGTTTTCGATGAAGTAGGGACGGCAAAGTGAGAGAGAGAGAGAGAGAGAGAGGGCGTGGAAATAAATGGGAAGGAATACGGACGGCTTCTTTACGGGAATTTCAGTCGTCACTGTGAATTTTTTTTATTTTTATAAGCCTGCAGCTGTGTAATTTTTCAGTACCGAGCGGGTATCATGTGGTATCCGTGCGTGCGATCTAGCCGTCTATTGCGGTTTAGAGAGGGTGTGGAAACAAATGGGAAGGGATGCGGACGGCCTTCTTCACGGGAATTTCGGTCTTCTCTTTGAATTTTTCTTTTAAGCATGCAGGCTATGTATTTTTTCAGTGCCGATCAAGTATCATGTGGTATCTGTGCGTGCGATCTGACTGTCCATTTCGGTTTTGGACAGCCTGGATTATGGAGAGAGAAACAACAGAGAGGAAGCAGGGAGAGAGAGAGAGAGAGAGAGAGAGGAGAGAGGGTTTCGAACTGAGTTGTCTAATACACTTTTGGACGACCTGAATACAATATTCGAGCACCACGTAAGCTCGACCACATGGTAGCTATTCGGTGCCCAAAAAATTTTCAGGCAGGCTGCATCCTCTCTCATGTGAAGAAAATCCTCTTACTACTGTGTGATTCTTTTTTTTTTTTTTTTTTCAATCGGTAAGAAGAATTTATTGATCAAAACGAAATAAGAACATCTAATGCGGCTACTCTACAAACCTAACTTGGGAAATTCCCATGCCAGGTTGTAGGGATAGCCAAAGAAATGGCATACTTGCCTATAGCATTAGCCACCCTATTACAATTGCGTGGAACAAAAATAAAAGAACAAGAATTTAAACGACTCTTCTTTGGCAAAAAAGGAAAAAAAATGGTTTTTTAGTTTTTTCGTTGTCTTTATTCAAAAAAAATTTGCATTTGTTAGTTTTGTATCAAATTTTCGTGGTTTATAGATTCGTCTCGACAAGACGAATCCAAAGAATATAAAATTATGGTCGAAACTATTTTTTTTTTTAATAAAACCAAAATTAAACCAATAAACTGGTTTATTTTGGTTTATTTTCGGCTTTATTCAAAAAAATATTACTTTTGACCATAGTTTTATACTCGAAGAGACGAATTCATAAACCACAAAAACTTGACGCAAAACTAACAGATGCAAATTTTTTTTGAATAAAAACAAAACGGAAAAACCAAAAAACTAGTTGAGAATTTTTTTGCCAAATGATTAATGAAATCTTTGATGACCACTTCTACACTGGCCTTGACATTTGAATTCCCCTGCAACATTTTAAAGACCGTTTGTGCATCTCCATCCAGTTCTTTGCCCATGTTATTGTTCTGAGTCAAAATGTGACTCATCGTACTTCTACTTGAGTTTTACTACTAGTACTACATTTTATTGCTCTTGATGTCTTCATTCATGGTTTTTTTTTTAGAAATTAATCTGAAGTGAATTTTGAATATCTACTTGAACGAAACATAATTGTTAGGACTATAATACGAGTGTACGTTGTTAGGACTATAATAAGAGTGTACGTTAATTTTTTTTCCCAATGAAAATGAGTTAAATGACGAACGCATCGATATGAACAACTCAAATCGTCAACCAATAATGTAACGGACATAATTTTAATGAAATAAAGGTCACGTAAGATAATTAATACATAACAGGATCTTGATTTCTTGTTTTCTAGGGTGTGATTGTCTTCGATATCTCGAACGATCTTGTTCAATCAATCAAAATGTGTCATGTTAATCTTCTGGGTTTTGATCTAAATTTTTTTTTCCAATGAAAGTCAATAGTCTTAGTTTTAGTTAGTGATGCTTAAAAGTGTATACCATAAATATGTCTAAATTTACCTCACCGATATCCGATCAATATGAGTTTTAAACTTTGTTGATTTACTCAATAAACTCTAAATAAAAAACTATTTCCACAAATAAATTGAAGAGGACCATCAAAAGAAATTGAAATGATCTTCCTTTTGGCCATGCTCCGTTTCATTGGAAACATCACGCGTGCACGATGCCATCGTTAAAGGATTAAAACACAAAATATTTTTTAAAATTTAAAATTTGAATAATTCAATAGCTTGCCGTCCCGGTTTGTTTTGGATAAAAGAGTAGTGGGAGATTCCTTCATGATCTAATTTTGGATTATCTAACCACTCTATCCTGCTTTTAAGAATATTAGTTTTGTATTTATTTTTGTTCTTTCCTTGGATTAGAATTAAATCAAGTGTTTATTCTTTAGAGAAAAAGGGCAGAGCAGAGTGTAGAGAGAGTGTAGAGAGAGTGAGAGAGAGAGGGCGATTGACGGCTGGAGAAGTTTTCTCCCCCTCCACCACACGTCCCCTCCCCCACCGCCCTCTTCCACCTTCTTCCAACTCCTCCTCCCCTCTCCTCTCCTTTATTACTTCCCCTCACGGATCTGCCAATAACTCTCCATGCATGACTGGAATCTGCTCTTCTCTCAGTGTGGGTGACCGGAATCTTAATTTTTGGGCCAAGGGGAGGTGATTTGGCACTCCGACACCGACGGCACCGGTGGTTTGATTATGTTTTCCGATTTGTTTTTTGGTAGTTTTAGGTTGTTTTCCTTTTGATCCATGTACTGTGGTTTGATTTAATGAATTTTCTCTATATTTCTCAACAAAAAAAAAAGTGTATATTCTTTAAGAAGTCAATGTCAAGGTGGTAATAAATTGTTGAGTAATTTAAACCTCTCTCTCTCTCTCTCTCTCTCTCTCTCTCTTTTGGTAATGTATAGTGCCCCAAACCAGTAATTATGCATTTCAGATTGAGTCCCCACAGCCTTTTTACATGCTTATGCCTGGGATTCAGTTGAGGTGACCCCAGTGGACACGGAGAATTGAACATGTTCTTATGAGCGAGCAAATTCGTAAGTCTCAAGTCAAGACCACTCATCTTGAAATTGTTATTTTTAGGATTGAGGTAAGTAATTACCTTGTAGCATGGGACCGAGATTATATGTAGTTGATGAATTAATTTCATAAGTAAAGGAGAACAAAAAATCAATTTTTTTTTTTGGATATTCGTCTCCTCATTTGAGTATTTCTTGTGTTTTGGATCTCCATGTGTAGAGGGAAAAGAATTATGCTAGGGCTGCAAACGAACCGAACTGCTCACGAGCAACTCGTGGCTGAGCTCGGCTCATTTAGTAATCGAGCTGACATCGAGTTCGAGTCTTAGGCTCGTTTAGTGAACGAGCTTGCTAAAGCTCGGCTCAACTTGCAAAAGCTCGGCTCATTTACGCACAAGCCGAGCTTGAGCTTGAACTTTACAAAGCTCGGCTCGGCTCGGATTATTCCATGTCAAAATGGATCACTAATTATGAACAAAGTTGATTTCTTTCTTTATTGGATAGGTTAAGGAACACGAAAAATGACAACTATTGGTAAAATACGTTTGCCCTTTAAATAACAATCCTATGTAAAAATTATTTTATTACTTACTATCATTTATTCTTGACCAATTCAAGATTAAAGCACAAATGGTGAAGTATGACGTTTGATTCTAGTCAATTTTGTACAAATAAAGCTCAATTTTTTTAAAGCTTTTTGTCCGTATGATGTACATTAGTTCTTTCTAAATCATTCTTTTGGTGTGGCCTTATCAGTATTTTTCCGGAGTTGTTAGGCAGTTTGTGAATATTTAAAACGAACTCACTTAATGATTGAATTGTCTTTTAGAACTCGTCGAAAACTTTAACCATGCCAAAATTTATACTAATAAAGACCAATTGATACATGATCGGAACATGATAAATGAGTATCAATTCAGTATCAACTAATATTATTATTATTATTTTTTTGCTTAGTTGATATTCTTTGCGAGTTCTAATAAATACTGAATAGTTCTGGTTGTCGCGATGAGTCTAGCAACTGGATGGTCTAGCTCCTACACACCCTTTGGATTGCGAGAGTTCGAGAGAGAAGAAAGGAAATAGAGAGAAAATTGAATCGCTCGCACGTTTGGCTAATCCAAGAGGTGAGAGAGGGTGTGAGAGCAAAATCCCTTACAAGCCTAGTTTCCTTTCTCTTCAAAAGTGGCGTGAGTCCGAGAGAAAGGGAGGACGAACGGATCGTAGTAGACTTCTGACAGCACGTGCGGTTCATCTCGCCAAAGGATAATATAATCTTTTTGGAATTGGGTAGTACTGTTCTTTCCAAACGTTATGTCATCCCAATAAAAAAAAAGTCAAATTGAACGGACATGAGTCATCTAGTGAAGAAATTACATTTGTTTTGCAGTATTGAACGGTAACTACGATTACCAGAAGTGACATAAAAATAATCAATTCAATAGTGTAAAAATAATCAATCAAGGATGTCCGATCAATTTGCTTCTCTTCACTCGACGACCTCTATAAGGAGTACGATTTTGATCACAGTTTCAAGCTCGGGACGATGGCGATTTTGAAAGCACAGAAGCTGCCCCAATTCCGTATCTGATTTTGTCTCGACAATTTTTCATATTTACAAGATGGAGGGCCTTTAAAAATAGTTTGATACACAATAAAGTGGAGATCTATCTATCGAGTACAATACACAATTCTGTTCTTGCTTTCACTTCAAGCATTTTCATTCCTGTTTACACACATCCCATGTGTCCTTCAATAATCAATGACAGGCTAATGACTCCCAACAATTCATATCATTATTAATAACCAGTTTAGATGCTTCACAAGCAACTTAAAAGAAGAATCACATTCCTCACGGATGTTATAGTTGCACGCAAGCTGGCCCGAACACCCAAAAAAATAAAAAATAAAAAATAAAAACAACAAAAGAAAATCCACATGGGATACAATTAAATATCAGATGGAAGGAGCAAGAATAGTTAAACAATGCAGCTTATTAGAGTTTTGGCAGCTCCATTTACTATGTACATTCCCTCTAACTTAACTTTGAACAAATACTGTCTACATTGTTTTATATCTACCTTCTGTAGTAAAAAATGCAAACAAAAAACCCAATGGTTGAAACGAAAACGAACCCGGATCCAACTCAAGACAACTCATCAAGAGTGTTAACAATACTTTTCAACCATTTGATTTTAGCCTTTCAAGCAAAATGAGAAGGAAATCTCAACTACTAGAATTAGGGGCAGAAGAGTTACTGACCCCTTTCTCCGTGCCAGCCGAATCTGGTGACATCGGTGGAGGGTTTTCCTTCGAAAGTCCAGCATCGCCATCTACAACAATGTCCACCACCTCCACTTGGGCAATCGACTCATCGTTCTTAATCCCTTTAAGAGTCTTCAATACTTCTTCCATCGAAGGCCTCATGTCCTTTTCCATTTGCAAACATCGAAAAGCTAGCTCAGCCACCAACGTAGTCATCCTCCTCACCACACTGTTTGTTTCAAACCCAAGAGACGGGTCAACCAACTCATGCAGCGTATGGTTCTGAATCTTTTTCATAGCCATATTCGCCAAATTAATGTCCTGCCTATCCCTGTTGGTGTCCACGGCTTGTTTTGATGAGATGAGTTCAATAAGGACAACTCCAAAGCTATAAACATCGCTCTTCTGTGTAAGTTGGTAGCATTGGTAGTATTCAGGGTCAACGTATCCAGGTGTGCCTTGTGGGGCCGTTGACACGTGGGTGACATCATTGGGGAACAATTTCGACAGCCCAAAATCAGCCACCTTTACACGGAATTCATTGTCCAGAAGAATGTTGTTGGTTTTCACGTCGCGATGTATGATATCTGATGCATGGAGATAGGCAAGCGCATCCGCTGACTCTATGGCAATGTTCAACCTGACTTGCCAAGAAAGCAAACCGGAATTTGCCTTTTTGCCATGGAGATGATCGGCCACTGTTCCATTGGGGATGTATTCGTATACAAGGAGGAGCTCTCTGCTTCGTTTTGATGTGCATCCAAAAAGAGTTACAAGGTTTTCGTGCCGTAAGCGAGTGAGGATTTCGACTTCGTTCATGAATTGTTCAACTCTCTTAAAATTGTTTTCGAACAGACGCTTCACTGCAACTACACGGCCATCTTGAAGAACTCCTGATCAAAGAAAAATATAGAAAAACAATAAGAAAGAGGCATTACCACATACTGGACGCCTATGGCCAGGAACATTTAATGAAAACATGCCAAAACAAGTAGCACTAACGCTCTGTTTGTTTCAACGTAAAATATTCTACAGGAACATTTTTCTGTAAATTCATCTTGTTGCATTCATGTTTGGTATTTGGTCGCAACCATTTAATTGCGGCATCAGCAGGTAGTGTTTAACTTGTGGATGTGAAGAGGCAAGATAAGAGAGGAGGAAAGTGAGAGAAAAGCTGTGGAGATGCTGGAAGTCAGCTAGGGGGTGTGGAAAAAGGTTGGGTCTAGGTCTTTAGGGCAAGCAAAAATGACAAGGGTAAGGAAAGTGTCCTCTCTGTGAAGTCTCCCAACATTAGCACTTGAATCTCCCACTTAACGACAAAAAATAAAACGCATAGTGTCAGAAAAAGGACTTACTGGCTTGCAATGGGCAAGTTGATTTTCGTTCGGTACATGTAAAAAAATTTCCTCCAATGATTTGCACCGGATTTCAGGTAAACGAATGCTAGAAACTAAGGAAAATGTCATTAAGAAAAAGATATTACATGCGACCAAACAGAGCCTAACACTAGAAAACCAAGTTATTGCTAAAATAAAGTTTCCATGAACGAAAAATCCCTAAATTCTTGTCCTACATGATATAGAAATGAAAGGAGTTATACCGTAGTATACAGTGCCAAAGCCACCCTCTCCGAGTTCTCTAGAAGGGTCAAAATTGTTGGTAGCTGCTTCAAGATCAGAGTAGCTGAAGACCTGAACCCCAAAATAGGTGCTTGCCTGTCCAAAGTCAGACTTGGAGGAGGGGTAAGACGGAATGCTACGGGAGAAATTAGTTAGTGGAGGAGCAAGGCTTTTGCTTGTAGAGGGAGATGAAAGCTCTTTGGCTTGAGCTTGGGCAGCCGCCTTGCCTTTCCTCCGTTGTCTGCATGAGAAGATTCCCCATCCTACGCCAATACCAGCCACGATTGCACCTACAACAGGAAGGACTGGAAATAGGAGAAAACAAGAGTTAAAACTTCTCTTCTGAGCTAGTAATGATATTGGAAAGAGTAGATAATTTTGTGGATAGAGTTATTTCATACTTATCTTCACCTGCGAATCTGAACTTCCCCCTGCAACAATCACGAAATTCATACTTGTTAGTAAAATCTTGAACCACCTAAAATAAAAAGAATATAACGATTATACATAGCTGACAGAGGAGTATTATCCAGTTACCATCTGTTGGAAAACTGATTACAAGATACACTTAACATTCCAACCAAGTACTTCATTCACATTAACATTCAACCAAGTAAATCATAGACACCTACTTTACAACCAAGTAATTCCTAAATACTAAAAAACTCTGTACATCAACATCACAATCATGGCTCTGCTTTCAAATTTACAATAAATAATAATGCAATTTTCCACTTTGTACGCATGTGAAGCCAGAGCAGCTCCAGAGCAGCTCCAGAACCTCTCTCTTTGCAATTTTAGCAAATGATGGGGTGTTGTTTTAACCAGTGCCGGACTTTCCAGGTAACAGTTTTATCTCAGTATGCTGTGCTCCAACAAGGAACAGCTTTAAAACAAGTTGATAGGAAAGCTATTTAACTTTGTGTTTCTTTTTATACGTCATTAGCCTCAATGTAAAGGAGATTACTAATGAAAGCACAACGGTTTGTGTGAATAGAGCTTAACTGTCATTTCCTCTCAGTGTTTCCAACTAACAAGAAAAAAGTTAAACTAGAAAAAGATTTTACTGCATAATCTAATTTGAAATTAATCGAACAATCCCCATTTTACTGCATAATTTAATTTGAAATTCATCGGACAATTCCCATCATCCAAATCCTTTCCAACCAAAATTGTCATTCAAGATCAGTCCATTTAAAAAGGGAGCAGTTGGTGCAACATCAACAAGTCAAGAAAAGTTGCCGATAAAAAAAAAACATGTCAAGAAAATTTAGACCTAGTTGCAATGATAAGCAGTACTGTAATTCTGAGGTTCCTTTTCTTCAAAATTCTGAAGACATCCAGCATCAAAACATTGAATTAAAGAACCTTGATGTCTATAATATGGCAATATTGAGAGGTGCAACATGGGTTTACAAAGAGGAGAAGGGACAACAATTTAGGTCATCGAGGAAATTGTGAAAGGACAAGGTTGATCTGTCAATCCTTTTTCACATTCCTGACTGTTCTCAAAGAAAAAACTAAGAAATAAGGGAAGGGTCCCCAAAATAACCAATGCCTTGACGCATCTATAAAAAAAAAAAAAGCTCCTAGCTGCTAAAAGTTTCCATTGAGGACCTGACGAATTACAAGAAGGGTCCCCAATAAACTAATGCCTTAACAGTCTGGGCTCGGCCAAGTAGTCTATCCCTTCGAGATTGGTTTCCAAGGGGGAGATTGTGGATTCAAACTCATGGAATAGCTTGATCAGAAAAACTCATGGAGTAGCATCGACCCTTTATAGTAGTCTAACTTTTGCTGACATTTTGGGCTTCGGTCATTTATCTTTGCCATTTTCTCCCACATTTGCCACCAAGAATGTCACCTGATTAAACCCAACAACCAATTCCAAATGGCATCGCACTATTGCACCATTGATGGAAGTAAGTTGAAAAAGGAATACAAAAGAGATTTTGCAAAAAAAAATTGGCATCGCAAATGGTGCACTAACAATGCCAATTTTTGGCCAAATGTCAATATTCTTTGCCAGAAATTGGAAATGGCTCAAGTCAGTTAGCAGAAAAAATTGGACTTTCTCTTCGGTTGTAAGAAATTCATCAATTCATACTTGCACAAAAAAAGGAACTAAAAGATGACCACAAACCTATCTATTTGTGTATGTTCGTCCGTATACATATTATTCAATTATTATTCATACTTGCACAAAAAAAGGAACTAAAAGATGGCCTTGTTTGGTTTGGTTTTTAAGAACCGGTTTTCTCAATTATTATTCAATTATTACCCTTATTTTTAAATATTATTTTTATTTTTCTCTCTCTCTCTCCAATCATTAATACTTATTTTTTAATTATTATCTTTATTTCTCCCTCTAATCATTACAAAAACCAAAACTTAAAACCCAAACTAAACACAACCATAAGTTCCAAAAAGTCTAGGAACACAATTTTAAAACACTAACTCTGTGCAGAACTGTATCGATGGATGTTAGATGCACGTACCATAAGATGTCTGCGAGCTCGAGTGCATTGAACGGCTACAGTTATCTACGGAATTGTATTTCAAAATTTTGTTCCTAGCATTGCTCTAATATTTAGGGTACCTGACATTGTAGGAATAGGACACGCCCGGTCGCCGCAAATGCAAATAGGTTCCCCCAAACTATCATCAAACCCACACTGCCCACCAATCGAACTGCAATTCGAACAATGACCCGCATACGGATTGCTATAACTCACATCAAAACCCTCCCTCAAAGCCTCCCCAAGACTCGTCTTGTTCCCAGTCAGCCTCTGGGCAGCATCCCCGCTCAACGGGACCGTAACAATAACATAACACCTAGTAATGATACGCAGTATCGGATCAATCGGCAACGGACCAACAAAGTAAAACGCGTCACTAGAATTAACTCTACCGACTACACAGCTAAACATATTGGTAGGAGTGTAATTCGAGTTAGGAAGCGAAGAGCAGCCATAGGCCAGAGTCAGGTCTTTTCCGGTTCCGTATCGGAAGGCGGTGGGATCGAGGGTGGAGTTGGTGAAAGTGTGGGTGCAAGTGGTGGTGTAGAGGTCGGACCTGGACAGGACTAGGGTTTGCTGAGTTGGGTTTAGGGAAAGGACTCGGTAGGTGAGTGAGTTGTTGGTTAACTCGGGGGAGGTTTGGCAAGTGAGGCGGAATTGGGGTGGGCCGCAGTAGGGAGGGCGGTGGGCGCCGGTGAAGGGGTAGGTGAGGTTGTGGAGGTGGCCGCAGGAGAAGGTGGTGGTGCAGTTGGGGAAGGTGGTGGGCGAGGAGGAGGTGGTGGTGTTGAGGAGGGTGGAGAAGAGGAGGAGGAGGGTGGTGGTGGTGAGTGGGAAGGGTGAGAGGAGAGAGGGAGGCATTTGGGACAGGAAGAAGAGAGAGAGTAGGCATGGTGAAGGGGCTGATTGGCTGAATGAACGATATGGAGAGGTGGGACCACCTGGTTAGCTTGTTGAACCGTAAAAGAAATGGTGTGGGCCATTACTTCAACTACTCCTATTATGGCTGAAAAAGACAAACAATAAAGGTAGCTGCGGACTAGATAATGCTTAAAGCAATAAATTGTTTTATTTTTTAATTTATTTGAGTTGTTGTTATTCAAAAAAAAATTTTTTTTTTTGCATTATTAGTTTTGTGTCAAGTTTTCGTAGGAAAAGAGGGCATCAAAATAAGTGAGTTCGATATAAAAATGTCTACCAAGGATTGCAAATGAGTCGAATTGAGCCAAACTTCAAACTATCCATGTTCATTTACGGAGTAATTTATTAGCAACCTCGAGCTCAATAAAAATTTGATGAATCAAGCTTGCCTAAAATTGAGTTTAACTCAAGCCTGTTCATTAGCCTAAACAAGCCAAAAATATCAAGTACACATGCTCTCCAACATGTTTAGAGTAGCAAATAGGTTTTTTATTCTATGCATATAATAGTTAATAGGATATGTGTGTATAAATGTGCACGGTATAAAATTCTCATTAGCCACTCAAGCTTATACATATACAAGTTATATAAGATTATAGAGTGAATTTCACTTATAACCCTCAAACTATGCACCATTTTTCTATGTCATCCTCAAACTACCAAAATCACCTATTTCGTCCTCAAACTATTCGATTTCATCCAATTGGGTCCAATTCCTAACTTCTGTTAGAAAAGTGGATGGAAAGTTGCACATGTGCAACTCACATGACCTCCTAAAGGGGCAGAATTGTCATTTCAAGTCATTCTTCTCTCTCTCTCTCTCTCTCTCTCTCACACACACACACACACACACTCCTAAGCTCCAATTCAATGGCCGCCTCCGAAGCAGGACAAATCACCAACACGAAACCTACACTCCCTCCGACAATCTCCCTCTGATTCTCATCCATCAGATCCCTCACACACACACACACCCAAGCCCAATCAGCCTGCCTCCTCCTCTGCCTCGGCCCCTCCCCGCTCACCCAACACACCCTCGATCAGTACCCCTCGATTGAGTGCGTCGTGGGCTCCAGTGCTGGACTCGACCACCTCGACCTCACCGACTGCCGCCGCCGTGGCATCACCATCACCAACGCCTTCTCCGACGATGTTACAGATTTTTTTGTCGCCCTCCTCTTGGATGTTCTCCGCCATGTATCGGCTAGCAACCGATGTGTTCAGGCCGGGTTGTGGCCCGTGAATGGAGACTATCCTCTTGGTTCCAAGGTGATTTTCACAATTATACGAACAAAATAATTTCCACAATTGAGAAAATTCATATAACAGATGTTATATGTAGATTTCATATACGGAAATATGAAGGGGAGTATGCTATGACTGGAAATGGAAATTTGATTCGGCGGAGGAGGCAGTAGTGGGGAAAAATGTTTGATTCAGCGGAGGCGGCAGGTCTGGCTCAATATGTTTGAATCGGCGGAGGTGGCAGCATTGGCGTACGACCAAGCGGTGTTTACCACGAGGGGGTCCACGGCGGTGCTCAATTTTCCGGTGGAGAGAGTGGAGGAATCACTGAGGGAAATGGATAGTGGGTATGGGGATGGGAGATCCCCTGTTATGGCTTTGAAGAAGAAGCACTTGATAAGAAAGCGGTCATCAGGTAGTAGTAAAAACAGGGAGAGAGAAGAATGACTTGCAATGGCAATTCTGCCCCTTTAGGAGGTCATGTGAGTTGCACATGTGCAACTTTCCATCCACTTTTCTAACAGAAGTTAGCAATTGGACCCAATCGGATGAAATCGAATAGTTTGAGGACGAAATGGGTGATTTTGGTAGTTTGAGGACGACATAGAAAATTGGTGCATAGTTTGAGGGTTATAAGTGAAATTCACTCAAGATTATAAGTATCGGGGCAGTTCTATGGATACAACGAATAACACAACAATAATCAGAGCCCCACATTAACAATCGGAGCCGTTCAAGTTGTTTAAAACATGTTTGTAAGAGTTTCTGCAAAAAAATCAACTCCTTTGGATATCGGTAAAGGTTTTATCGGGTCATTCAAATTTATCCTGTAAAATCTGACAAGAATCAACTTAATGAACCGACCAAGCCCTTACTAATATCCAAATGAGTTGATTTTTCACAGAAGCCCTTAAAAACATGTGTTAAACAAATTGAACAACTTCAATCATTTGCGCGGGGCTCACAAAAAAAAACGTGTCAAATGTTGTGTTATTCATTGTGTCAGCGAAATCGCCCCCTATAAGTATTGAAGTTTATACGTGAAATTCTAATGAAATACACATACTTCAGATTCGCGGATCTAATCGAGTTGAATACTGTCAACTAAGTTGCTAAAATCTTTTGGAAAACTATGCCTAATATACTTATTTTACTACAGGGCCCGGTTATTTAACCGGATAAGAACATCAGATTAGACTGCCTTAATGAAGAGCTTACGGCCTGATTTAAATATCCATCGAATATAAATAGGATAAACCTACTCGTACAGATTATTTTGTACAGAAAACGCACAGAGGGCCCTCGGGGACCCACTTTTGGGTCCCACACGAGTGATCCGAACCGTTCATTATTCTTAGAACATTTTTCCGAGTGGCCCCACAAAATTTCAGCTCAATCGGACGGTTAGAAGTGCTTGAACCAAAGTCCCACCGTTTCAACGAAATTTTTTTTGGTTGAAACGGTGGGACCTTGGTTCAAGCACTTCTAACCGTCAGATTGAGCTGAAATTTTGTGGGGCCACTCGAAAAAAATTTCTAAGAATAATGAACGGTTCGGATCACTCGTGTGGGACCCAAAAATGGGTCCCCGAGGGCCCTCTGTGCGTTTTCTGTACAAAACAATTTGTACCCCTAGCAGGGTCCAATATAAATATGCCAAACATATACTAGGCGTAAGTGTCATTTACTTTTAAAAATGCTGACTTTTTTCGTTGTCAGTCCCGTCAAACACACTGTCAAATTTGTAGTGCTCAAAAAGTCAAAATTAACACCATTTACTATTCTATTAATATGACAAGTTTGTTTTTCGAAGCAGACGATATGTTGATAAAAATGAATTTTAAATCAGCAATAAATACGTGGAAATCACAATGGAAATTAGTCAAGTCAAAATTCAAAATTTGGGACAGAGGGCTGTGCCAAATATTGTGTTGGTCAAAAGATGCGGCTAGGGACCGTTGAGGGGAGGAGAAAAAAAAAATGCATCAATGTGATTGAAAATTATGAAGGGGAAAATGAAGGCAAGAAAAAAGATTAAATTGTGAGCTATTTGTTCTTCAGGCCTAAAGCTTAGACACCAAAATTGTTCAGAAAAACACCCAATGCTAAGAAATTAGGATGGGTGATCTCTCCGACTCGAATTACCTATAACACGCCGTCATAAGCAAGCCAGTAGCAATAAGTATGGAATACCTCCATGAATTATTGCGTATAAACATCGGGATTCGGAAACCTGCAGAATTTAGAGTCCAGTCCTGAACCTAGAATACGAGAAAATTTTGGGTACGGAGAGGATATATACAAGTGATGTCCGCCATGCCATTCGATTCGTCTAAACATGTTTTAGACGATCCAGATTTCTATAGACTGGACTTCCTAGCAAGGAATCAGAAACCCCACAGAAGATCAAGCGATCCTCCACAGTTTTCAGTTTTCACCTTCCTAAAGAAACATAAACTAAAAAAAAAAAAAACTACTAATATGATCAAAAGGGGATGTACCTGGACTTGGACTTGAACTTGATCCGCAGGCAAACGCATAATCCCGATCCGAGCAATAACAAATGAACGAACCAGGATTCGAGGAATTCGTCCCGCACCGCCCGCCGGAGTTGACACACTGCACACAGTTAGAATTATTGGCTTGCCACAGTAACCCAACACCACTATTAAGCACTTGTGTCACGTTCGCCCCCGAAGACGCCAAAGCCTGCGCTTCCGTCGAATACACCCTCATCATCACCCTCGTAGTGCAAGTAACGCCGGTGGGAATGTTAGCCATGCTGGCCGTAACACTAGTCGAACTGTATATACCGAAAGTTCCGCTGGTGCCATTCGCAAGGCACGGAAACTGGGCGGGAATCGTGATACCCGTTGACGTCGTGCACCCGTAAGAGAGCACTAGATCGGTCGTGTCACTCGTGTAGTTGAAGGGGGTCTCGTCAAGAGTGGCGTTGTAGAGGTATGTTGGGCAACTGTTGTCCCAGAACTCCTCTCTAACTACTTTGAGAGTGTATGTTGTGTTGTCGATGGCTAGGACACGGTAAGGTAGCGATTTGATGGTGAGCACCGGGGCTTCCCCGGTGCAGTTGAGGGAGAAACTCGGGTGGCCGCAGGCCTGTGGCCTGTTTGCTCCCCAGAAAGGGTACCCAATTTCCTGAATGTTTCCGCATTGGAATAACTGGCTGCAGTTTTGGTATAGCTCGTTGCCCTGCGCCAAAGACACCGGGAGATGGAAGAGCGTTACGATCGTGACGAAAATACAGGAGATTGGGAAGAACTTGGGATGCATCTTTTTCCAGAGACTCTACCACCCAAAGTTTGAGACTATACCCAAATTCCCAATGGGTGTGAATAACTCAAAACTTAAACAGGGTGGAAAAGGTGGATTGATTTGGTTTTTTCTCACGCTGTCATCATCAAATAACAAGAGGAAGGTGACATTTGACAAAGGTGAATGAATGGTGTAAACTTTTTTCAAAAAGTCTAAAATAGAAGCTTCTGTTGGAACGAGAAAGTGGACTTAGTCCGACATAATATGAAAATCTACATCTGCTTTCAATTTTCCAAAGTTGAAAACAAACAGGGTACCAATAAAAACTGGAATTTGTTGATCAAGACAAACAAAAACTGGAATTTTATACGAAAGTCAAACATGGCAGGCTCTCAGAAAACATTTTTAAAGACACAAACCAGAAGCTCGGCTATTGGCCATGGAATAAGCAATATAAATCACAAGCCACATGTTAGAAACTTAAACTTAACGAAAATGCTACACACAACATCCGGACACAACACCCGCATGGCGGTGGGAGTCATATGTGGGTCCGACCCGTGAATCTCACCCCATGTGAGTTTTGTGTACGGATAAATATGCAAGGGCATCAAATCTCAAAAAGATGTAAATGCATCCCAAGTAGACTATTTTGAGGTTGTATCTGGATCAGGTTATTTTGCAAGCTGAGGCAGGTCCAAGAATCTAGAAGAGTTGTAAGGGCTTTTAGAATTCCGATAATAGCCTATTCCTATGTTCGAACGGGTACTTGAGGGAAGCTTGTGTTTGTTCATCGGTGAAAAGACTACTATATTGGGTTCCTTCTCTACTGCTCCATTTTACAATCAGTTTGTGCTTACCCACCTTAAGGAGAAAGATCGATAAAGCGATAAAATCAGGTAGCGCAATAAGGCACAATGCCATCCCAAAAAGTTGTCATAGAGCGAGCAACGGCCAAGAGAAGAGGTGAACAATGACATGAGCAAAAGAGTTGTTTAGTGTTTGGTGCGTTCGGTTACTGTTAAATTGAACTATGGCAAGAGTTGAAAGAGTGAGCTATAGGAATTCGGAGGATCTGTGTCTGGTATGTTTAGATAATTCCTGAGCAATCGCCACTGAATTTTCATGGCCCGAAATCTCCAGTATGCACTTAAAAATCCAGAAAAACTATTTTTAGATTCATGTAGTGGAGTTGTTTGGTACCTTGCCAACTACAGTTTGTGTTTTCTATTTCCTTCCTCTTTTAATATTTCGGTAGAGATACAAGGTATGGACAAGGCAATGATCCAAGTAGGTGTTACACAAACAAACCCCAGCGGGAATGTGGTGCTATGATCTCCAGCTCCTAGCAGTAAGCAGAAGGCTTTACATTCAGCAGGGGCAAGATCAGCTAACCAGGCACCACGTATCCAATTCTGCTAAAAGGAAAATTGCATGCCTAGTTAATTTGTCCGTCTTAAGTAATCTTTCCTTTTTGTGCGTGTGTAATTAGGTTATTTTAATTTTTGTAAACTTCAATGTCACATAGACTCAAGTACGGGCGTTGAGCACACACGTGTTCAAGTGTCAGATTCGTATAATTTTGGTGTCCAAACTATTCAAAATTTCTTAGTATGTTTCACTGAATACACGTGGTAGGACAATGCCAACCAAAACATATCTGATACGGATCCCATGTCCTCATTCAAGTGGCGAGCATCCGACACTAGTAATTTGAACATTTCGAGGTATTCATGAAACATAGGTAAACTAATTTCAGAAGACGAAGTTCATAGGTGAGTATGGTTAATCCCGAAGCAGTCACCACTGGCTTCTTATCATGTGAAAAGCCAGCAATTGCCCACTTAAATAACTGAAAACTTGGACTCTGGCATCACATAGGATAGCAAATGCTCATTCCAGAGTCTTGCTGCCTCCTTAATGGGTTCAATTACATCTTAGTTGCGCTTATCATGGCAAAAGTAAGTTCATCGATTCAAATCCGGAATATATCCACATCCTCGCCGGCACTGGCGGAGGCATACAAGAGTGGTCAGTTGACCCCTCTGAGTTTCAAGTTTCAATAGGAATACTACTAGTTATACATCAAAAGTTTGCTAATTGACACCTCCTTGAATGTTGTTTTTGGCCCTAGCCTGTATTAGATATTTGGTACTTAATAAAACAAGGGTGGGAAATAGACTTCTCCCACATTAATTTAGAAATCCCCTCCTGTCTTTCAGAACGCTAATGTCTTCCTGAGAACGCTCCTCTGGGCTTTGGACATGGACCCGCCATCACCATGATAGATAATCACGTATAGTTCTAATTCTTGACCCCTCAAATAAAAAATCCTGGATCCACCCCTACTTGCCAGGTTCTAGCAATGCGATGCATTTCAACAAATTTTTGCAGTATTCCACTGCATTCAAAATCTGACTCAACACAATTGGCACGGGTTTTCTTGAGACACAGAAGCATAATGCCCCCAACATAGGCGAGCCGAGTTTTTGCTGCTCCCAGCCATGTAATTGTGTGTGCAGATGGCTCTAATATTGTACTAGTAAGTAACAAAAATGCTTCTAAAGGAACATAACTATAAACCAACCAGGAGGCGTTGTACCATGCCTAGCTGCACAATATGAACATTTGAAGACTCACTAGCCGACTGGAGGATTAAGGACCAAAGAATTCTGGAATTGACAATCAAACCAGGATTTCATCTCATTGTCTTGATATGCCAACATTAAACATGGTTCATCTCAAGTGTTAGTGTGACCGCATTTGACACTAACAAGCAAACCAGCCAAATTTGGAGCATTTCTTCTTAAAGAGAGTATTTCTTTTGATAGATTGATGTTAGTGTGACCACGTTTGCGAACCACATCCAAATACTATCTTATTTTGCGAACATATGTCATGGTGCTGACCGAATCACTAGTATGCTCCACATAGCAGATTTGATCCGTGCATGTAAGATGTCATATCAGATAACAAAAAAATGAAATGAAGGAATTGGGCTAGCAAGCCTGATTTTAAATAGATGACATCTGGTCAATTTTCGCCAAATGCTAAATATAAATAACTATTCAAATCATGAGACGCTGTGATTGATGAGCTTGGTTGTACAAAAAGGAAATATTCGGGTCTGTGTACAGGCAACTCATAAATTCTTGAATGACCAATTTCACCATCCAATAATAAGGCTCATTTAAGGTCGAGCAAAAGTCTCAGTATGGATCGACCCTACAAGAGTTGACACTTAGCCAATTCTTTGGGGTAAATGTGTCCACGATATTTGATCCAATTTTGTTACCTTTTAAATAATCAATTGACAAGATAATGTTGAAATGTACTATCCTGCCTAGTGCCTAGAGGAATTGTTTTGTGGAAATGCAAAGTAACATACCTGTCTGTGTCAGTGCGGTCTTTGCGGGTAGGGCTCCGATCTGTGGGGGTAGGGCTCCGATCTGTGGGGGTAGGGCTCCGGTCGCCATTGAGCAGGTACCCGACTCGTAAGGCGGGTCGGGGCAAAAGCAAGTGGTTTTTCCAGTAACAGAATCAAACCCGCACCGCCCTTTAGACCCGGTACACTCATTACATCCCTTGCTGTCCACTTTCCATCTAACCTTAAACCCTCCTTGGACAGCTTGCTCCAAATTCTTCAAATCCAACGACCCATCCCAACCCGCAACCGGAACCGTAACCCGAGACTTACAGCTCAAATCGGGGCCCCGATTCCCCACAACCAAATACACACTGAACCCGGAAATATTACAAAAAGGTATCGGGATCATAAGACTCGTAATAATGAAAGAAAATGAAATCGGGCAGCCGTATACGAAATCGAGATTAACAACGCTGGAAGCGTACTCGAACAGGGAATTATCCAGGGTGGTGTTAACTAAATCCCGTGGGCAAACAGATTCCAGGATATCTTCTCTGGCAATCGTCATCGTTTGAGTAGTAGCCTGGTTGATATCCAGGACTCTGTATTTCACGTTGGTGATGTTAATGGTGGCAATATTGTCTTGACAATAGAGGCTTAATCCGGGATAGCCGCAGTATTCTGGGTCTTGGTATCCGCGGAAAGGGTAGGCTATTCCGGTGATGGAGCCACAATTGAATGTATTACCGCAGGTATGGTAGGATGATGCATCTGGGTTAGTCAGAGAAATAGGGAATTGGAGAATGAGAAATAGGGTTGTGAAGGAAAGGAAGGAGAGGGCTGGGGAATTCATTGGGGTGGAAGTAAGCTTTGGTGAAGAAGGGGAATTGTATGGTGGATACCATAATCCTAATGATAGTATCAACCAGAGTAGGGGTAGTTGGGAAGAAGACAGGGGAGTGATGGATATATTGACAGTGATTTGGATATTTTCTTGAAGCACTGTCGGCATAACCCAGTATTTTGGCAAAAATGATTCAAATAGATTATTATTATTATTATTATTATTATTTTCATTTATTGGTTCTGCGTCGTATTTTTTTTAGATTATTGATATATCTTAACAAGAGAAATCTAAAAAAGTAAAAAATTATTATTAAAATCTTAAAACAGTTCACTGAAGACAAAAATAACCCAATTTGGTAAATAAATTTTTTTACTCTTCAAATTTGTCTCATTGAGACGAAGCAATAATCCATAAAAAGTCGACATAAAACTAACAAAAGTGTAAAAAAAAAAAAGAATAAAAAAAAAAAAAAAATTGGGTGGTTGTGCCCAAAAAAGGGTCATCGTTTGTTGCATTGTAAGTGCTGCTGTGATGTGCTCTCGGACTTCGAAGACCACTACTTCATTAGAGCCTTACACCCTGTTTGGATGCCGGATTTGTAATCTCGGGCCCACTCTACTCCGGTGTTTGGATGCCAAAACGGCCCCCGGATTTGATCAAAAAATGTCACTGTTGGGAGTACAAATCCGGGAGAACCCGGACTAGCTAACGACAGCTTCCCCCCTGTCGTTAGCAAATCAGGGGGGACTTGTGGGATTTTGGTACCAATCTACCCTTCTAAATCCGGGTGAGATCTAGAACTCGAAATCGAAAAAAAATGGAGTTTTCCGGCTAAAAGCCGACCGAAACAACCAATGGAACTGCTGCAATACCTGAAACTCGCCTGCTGGGTTCGCCGAAACTCCCCTGCTGGGTTCGCCGGAGCTGCTAGGTTTTTTCCGGACCAGATCTGTTTTTTGTGCAAGGAAGAGAAGTTTGGGTTTACCGTAAAAAGAGAAGTTTGGGTTTTTGCCGGACTAGACCTGCTGGGTTTCTTTCATTCGATATAAACAAGGGATAGGGGAAAATGCTACTGTGTGGTTGGGTGCACAAATCAATACTTTAATTAATCTTTATGTAAAATACTAGTTCATGTCAAAAAAAAAAAAAGAAGACACAAAGTAGTGTAAATATATTTATGCAAATTATTGATATCTAATAATTTTTTTTAATATCTAATAAACACAAGTGTGGTTGGAAATATATATTTTTATATCTAATAAATTTTTAAACATTTTTATGTACTTTCTGTGCATTTATTCTATGTATTATGTATTTATTAATAACTTGGGGCAATTTAGTCGTTTGACCTCTTATCCTATCAAATCCACCTTCTTAATCCCCCTTCTCAAAATAACATCCAAACACCTCACTAACAAATCCACCCTTCTTATGAGGTGGGGCCACCGTCATTATCAAATCCACCCTTATTACAAATCCACCTTCAAATCCACCCTCATTACAAATCCACCCAAATCATCTCCGGCATCCAAACGGGGTGTTATTTTGTGGTAGCCCTGATCACGGCCTTGCCATATCCTTGCTTTTGTGCTTAGTTGTGGTTCATTTCTCGATGTATCATTTGTCGAGTTCTACTAAATTTTATTGCCGATTAAAAAAAGGAGGGCATCGTTGCATGCTAAAAATGTGATTTAAAAATATTGATGATGGTAGGATGAGATTCGCTGACATCAAAATTAACCCTGGTTTTGAACCTCCACGAGCGACTCAAGTCGAGCTTGTTCAAGCTAGTCTTGAATTCTTACAGAATACAGATACATGTTCCTAGCAGTCAAGTGACCGCACATTGAGGCTGTGGGGTGGGAGGGGTGGTATATTTATAGGAGAAGGGAGAGTGGAAAGCTTCAAAATAGGCGATGTCATGATGTGGGATTGTGAAATGTAAAAGAGAGTGCTCAGCCCTTTCTTTCCCTTTCTCTACTTAATCCCACATCGACTAATTAAGTAGAGAAATGGAAAGAAAGGGCTGAGCACTCCTTCTCCTCGGTGCATATGGGCGCCACGTGACTTCCAAGCCAACATGAGCCGAGCTCGAGCCAAGTAAATACTTCTCTGAGTTAGGCTTGAGCCTAATTTTGGTGGTTCATCCCGAGCTCGAGCCGGCCTATTTTTGGTCGAGCCGAGCCCGAGCCCGAGCCCGAGCATGCCAAAATTCGGCAGGTGGCTCTTCCTATGCGTGGACATGCTCAAATGGAAATGGGAGAGAAGCTCTGGTACATTTACTGTAAAATCTGCTAATGAACATAATTTCATTGGTCCTAAATGTAAGATCATTTGGAAGTAACTTATGTCCATTCAAAAGAGATTTTTGTTTGGCAAGCTATGCAAGACAAAATAGCTATAGGTAGTGTAACGACCCGAAAATTGGGTACGTTAATAAATAAATTTCATAATTTATTTAAAAAAATGCCAACTTCATTAAAATATCAAAGAGTACTTAAAATTTTTGACCAAAAACTAAAAGTAAACCAACTTATTACAACTGAAACGAATTAAATTCTAACAGTCTGAAAAACTTGAACATTTATTAAAAGTTCAACTGAAATAAAGGACAGAGTCATCTAGCTAAATTCCTACTGATAAAGCCACGGGTCCGCCACTTGTTCCCCACCTAGCTGCTCCATTGCCTCGAATTCAGCAGGCGGCTCTTCCTCTCCTTCTGTACCTGGCGTTGGAGATGTCAGAGCCACAAAAGTAGCACCGTGAGTGATAAAATTACACTCAATAGGGTACCGAAACTACCCATTTACAAAAGATTACTCATGCAACAGTCAAACATATAAAACATAAATTTTAAAGCATAGGACAACCCGATTATCACAACATGTCTCAAAATTTGTGGATTCGGTAGATTCAAAATTCTCATCATCAATCTCAAGGTTTCACAACCCAAAACCTCATGCACCTCATGAATTCGGTATCTCATACCAATTCATAAGGCTATCCGATATCGGTTCTCATCCACAATATAAACAACCTGTTGGGCTCCCGTCCACCATGCCTAACTCTCCAGGCCCATGGCATGGCTCAATACCCCTGAGAGTATATTGTGATAATTGGCTCAAGACCCATATCAGATACAACGTCTCATCCCCACATTCGATAAACAACCACACACATCTTTTTAACCGTTTATTTAATTAATCACAATAATTAATTAACACATGGTAAAGGGTCTAATATTACCAGTAAGCCAAACCATCACATGCGTCTAATTACAACTTGTCACTTAAAGTTTAATAATGAAATCGAGTAACACATGCCAAACATGTCAGTTATCTTTCCAGTCACTAAAAATAGTAACGGGTTCCAAAAATACGAAATTTTACAGTAAAATAGTTCATCAAATTTAACACAAGTTCACTGTTTTGAGAGAAGCCTAAATCCAATCCTAAACGGAGCAAAACAGTGGTTTAAGTCAAACAATGAATTTGTCCCGAAACTGTGCAGTTCAGCCAACTTTGAAAAATCATAACTAATTCTACGAATCTCGGATTGAGATTAGTTCTATATGGAAGTTGCTTAATGTTTTGAGATCTACAACTCTTTAGTTATGAGTTTTCCTCGGTTCTGACCCGAAATGGTGCAAATATTTTAAAAACAGACAATCATTAACGATTCAATTTCCGCAAAAACTATTCCAAACTATAACTTTTCTAATCACCCCACAGTATGTAATATATACACGAATCATGTAAACAGTATTCCTAAGTAAAATTTAAGTTTCGAAAACTCTAAGGTGAGAATGGAAAAATCAAGAACTTCAATGACCGCAAATATTATTCTGAAAATAGAAAAATTAAGGTGAGAAAGATTTGCAGCCGTATGGGTGAAAGGAGAGAAATTGAAAATCAATTAATTCTAAGAAGAGAAAAATAAATGAGAGAAGTGGTGTTTGAATAGTCAACAAAGTTAAAATAATTGATAAAGGGAAAGAGGAAAAAGAGAGAGAGATGAAGAACCTGATAAAAATAATCAAGAGGAAAAAGTGTCATACTTGATTTTGGAGGAGAAGAATGACTTATATAAAAGAAAAAACAAAGTGATGTAGTTGTCAACCAATAGGAGAGTGAGAAGGAGAGTTTTTAGGGAGAGAGAGAGAGAGAGTAGTATGGCTGATAGGGGTGAAACCGGTTCGGTTCGGTCTGGTTTCGGGACATTTTCGACCGAACCGGGAAAACTCGGTTCGGGGGCAACATAGAACCGAAACCGGTTCAAAAGAGGTCGGTTCGGTTCCATTCGGTTCCTCCCGGTTCGTCCCGGTTTGGTTCGCCGGAGAGAGGGAGAGAGGAGAATGACTGCTTTACAGAGATGAAACAATTTTTACAGATCTAAAATATGTTTACACACCAGAAACGACGACGGTCGACGACGGACGGAGTCCACGGCGAACAGATCTTGGTGGCGGCGGCTTCTCATCGCTGGGTTTCTATTGCTGGGTTTCTCTCGCTCTTCGTCTGGGACTTGGGGGTGAAATGAAAATGAAACACGACATGTGAAAGGGCTAAGTATATATAGTAGTGAATGTTAGGTACATAATAAATAAATTTTTTTCCTTTCTAGACACAGAGGTGTTGACAGTCAAGTTGATAAGTCTTTGGCATTTTATGCATGAGGTCTGGGGTTCAATCCCCACCTCCAACGTTTTTTAATGTATATAATTGTATACCGGTTCGGTTTATTAAAAAAACTCTCCGAACCGAGAACCGAACCGGTTTTCAAAATTTTAAATTACCTCGAACCGGACCGAACCGGATAAAGAAAAGAACCGAAAAAAACTACCGGTTCAACGGTTCGGTTCGGTTCATCGGTTTTGATTTTCACCCCTAATGGCTGATGTGAAGAGAAAAGATAATCTGTTCAAAAAAAGAGAAAAGATAATGTTGGAGCAACTTTGGACTCTTATGGAAGTCAAAGTGATGACTTTCGGTGGAAAAGGAATTGTGGTTGAAAAAAGGAGACTTATAGGGAAAAATGAAGTGATAAGGGAGACTTAGGATAAACATTAGAGAGATATTTTTTTTAAAGAAAAAATAACTATCTCTACTAGATAATTGTCTAGCTAATTACTCTAATTTATCCTTAATAATACATAAATAATTTATACTAAAAATCTCTAAATTAATTTCTACGGTCGTAACAGGTCGTGAACTTATGAAGAGAGGTATGATTGGTAATGTGTCCTGATGATACTGTTTTAGCCGGTTTATGTGCTTTTTGTAGAGAGTATGTTGAGAATGCCGATCACTTGTTGCTAAATTGTAGAGTTTCTTGGAAAGTGTGGTCACTTATTATCAAATGGTGGGATATGTTATGGGTTAATCCAGGGTGTATCTACAATTTGATGACATGGTGGCTTTCTAATAAATTCAATAATGTTGAGAAAGGGGTCTGGGAAATCTGTTTTTATTCCGTAGATTTTCATATAGGGATTGATTTTCGCACTCCGTTTTGGAGTGCATATAGTAAATTTTTTAGTGTGAAAATCATTGAACTTTTGGCAAACATTAGATCAATTTTCTTCTATGGTTTCTTGTAAGCTTGCTTTAACTCCAGTCTTGAACCTCACATTGTTACTTCTGAATTGAAAATGAACGTCAAGGGGTGGTGGGAGAAATGTGATCGAATCGGACTGTATAGAACCGCAGTTCATTTGCAACCCGGAGCTTCATACTATAATTGAATATTTGAAAGCCTTTACTACATCTACTAACACTTCAAATGTTTGGTGTAATCGAAATGCTAATAGTTGTGCAATTTGGTTTGAGAATTTATCCAGCAGAAAGAAAAATATTTTGAGAATTTAGAAGGGATAAGGAAAATCTGAAAGGGTGTGCAATGGTAAAATACAGAAATCAGTACCACAAGTCAAATTAACTTGCAACTGAAATGGGTAGGACCCCACTTGGTTGTCCTCCACTAATTTAATCATGTACTAGTCTGTATTACCATGTGAGATATCTTTAAATCAAGTTTAGCCGTTGGTGTCAAAATGACCGTCAAATTTTTTTTTTTAACTTGCTACGATGACAAAGAGTAAAAAAAAATAGTACGGTCTCTCCATTAGTGCATTTTGATGCAATCTCAAATTCAGACCATGGGAATAATTAAATTCATTTTTTAATGCAAATCAAATAAAATCTTTGGTGCCAAGCAGCAAAGAGATAACATTGCCCTTTTTTTTTTTGCACCAACAAATGGTAATAGGTGGACTGGAATTTTGTGAAGAAATAAGTTAGTGCTTCAAACAAGAAAAAAAAGAAGAAGAAAATCGTCTACTGATGAGTAAAAGACTACTGATTTTTCGTTTATTTTTAAGAGACAAATTCAATAAAATGTAGTTAATATGAATATCAATGTTAATTGGATTACTTTTCTAGAATGATCAAAGGAAAAAAAAATGCGGTAAAATGATACAGACAAGGACCGAGCTAGAAATAGAGGCCGTAATGTTGCAAATGGAAGCCACTTTTTGTTATTCAGAATTTATTCAATAGTAAATTAAAAACCAATCCTTTCCTCACTCTCATAATAGAGATCTACAATTTTCATATGCTAGCACGTGGGCTTTGGGGTGCCACAAGCTATTTCAATCTTTTTGGAATTGGGAGAGTTGACATATCCGCTGAATTTAGGGTCCTTAATATATATACAAAGGCAAGGTTGTTGCTCCTTCAACTTATCACAACAAGCCTTTGACGGTGGTGCCGCCGTCTTGATTGCATCGCCGCAAGGGCTCAGCTCCATCACGTTGCATGTAACCGCATTCGCCACCCACGCTTCTCCTAGTATCACCGCCATCATCGAGAGTACGGCAACAACACAAACCACATTGCTCTTCATCTTCAATGCAAAAAATGAAAAATATATATATTTGAGAGTTAATAGAGGTAGGGAGATTTTGGGGGATGCAGGGTGGATTTTCTGGCCCCAAGGCTTGGCACAATTTATAGGGGAAACTTATTGGGTCCCACTAATGCATTAAAGGCATGGAACAAAAAAACGCAATACACATTCCCAAAATGATCAATGTTCAAAAGAAATGATATACTCTATTCGTCTTATAAAGTTGGTCATTTTGTGAGAATCTAATTTTTTAAAGAAACACAATCATTACTCTTTTAAATAAATGAATTTTCTAAATTACCTTCCTTTTTGAAAGTGCAATAATTACTTTTTAAACTTAAATTTATTTTTCCTTCCACTTTTACATTTGAATTTGAATCTTATAGTGAAGGGAAAATAAGGAAAAAACTCAATGTTTTTTTTATTGACTAGTCAAAATGGATTTGAATTTTGGGACATCCCAAAAAGGAAATGACCCAACTTTTTGGGATGGAAGGAGTAATAAAAATGCAATACACATTTCCAAATTATTAGAATTTAAAAGGAAATTATATTTACGGTCCATTTTTTTTTATTATAAATGAACTCTAAAATTTATATTTTAATGCTTGTGTAATTGTAATTTCAATTAGTTAAATAATCATCATTCTATATGACATTACATAGCGGTTTTGAGAAATGTTCCTCTCACAACTGTAGTCTGTGCATGGCTGATTGGAGGGTTGAGATTGAATTTTAATTTCATGGTAATATTTATCCAAGGGTTTTCATCACTCCCTATTCAAAATACAAACCCCATATAGAGAGGATTTTTCAAGAGGAATATCTTTAAACAAACACTCAAGATATACAAAAGGAAATAATCAACCAGTTGATTCCATATTTTAAAGAGATATATATTATAGTAAAACAGAGTGCAAAAATTCTACTCATACAAACATAATTACCTGTTCGATCGCCTTTAAATTAAAGTCATAGTTGTACAATCATTCCCCATTTCAAATTATAGCTTTAATTGCCTTTTAATTATTTCCCCTTTTGAGTTAGTTTCATTCAAATAGTGCATTTAAATTTCTTAACCAAGCTTTATATGGAAACGAATCACAATAATTAAGGATATTGCGGATTTTTTTCAAATTGATTATGGAATTTATTAGGATGTGAATTGATTAGAATGCGATAAATTTCTGAGATTTAGGTAACTATAACTGATTATATGTATAACTAATTAAGAAAAATATCTATATTATATTACACAACAGTTTTTTCAAAATGTCCTATGTGGCATTTCCAAGTTTGAAAGGTCTCTTATTTCTCTTCTAACAATATCTATACTTGGGCCCAAATCTTATCTCAAGGATCAAATTGTGTTTCCACGGTCTAAGAAGACTTGCCTTTCCAATATAACTTTTGGTTAATTAAAAAAAGAAAAGAAAAGAAAAGAAAAGATAAAGAACATTAAAAAATAATACGACGTGAAAGAAAACTTATGTGCAATACGAACCATCTTTTTCATGTAGGAATTTCAAATTTCAAAAATCCTCTTTTTCTCTCTTTGACATTTTACCCTTTTTTTAAATAAGCTTGAAATTAAAAGGGGTTTTGACATTTAACCCATCATAGAGAAATTTCAATTTTAGAATTCTCTCTCTCTCTCTTCTCAATTAAAAAGAAGAAGAAGAAGTAGAAAGCAGATAAAAAAATAATAAAATAAACATCATCCTTTAAAAAAAGAAACTCATTTCAAAAAATAAACATCATCCTTTAAAAAAAAACAAGAAAAAATACTCATTTCAAAAAATAAACATGAAAGAAAGAAAGAAAAAAAACATGAAAGAAACTCATTTCAAAAAATAAACATCATCCTTTAAAAATGAGCGAATTTCAACTCCCATAGGGAAATTTTAATTTCAAATACTCTCTCGGTCTCTTATTTGGATTACAAAACATGCACAGTCGTATCAACACATAAATCCCCCTCTCTCCTTTTTTCTCTCACACACACCATCTACTTTTCAAACGACTTTGGGTCTAACATGTGATTTTGATATTATACTGGTTTGGTAAATCGTAGGGGAAAAAAATAAGAAAGGATCTCTTCAAAATTTTATAATTTTTGTTGGGCATGAACCACTTAGTTTTATTACTCCTTCCCTCCCGTAAAGATTGTTAAATATTACATTTAGGGATGTCTCAAAAATATTGTCCATTTCGAAAAGTTTCCAAACTATGTGGGAGAGATGGTTGATCAAGTCAATTCATTCTTTGGTTTAGTGGACCGTTGGATGATAATTGATTTTCGTTCAATCTTTTTTTCCCCTCTTATAATGTTGACAACGTGAATTGATCAATTAGATGTTAGAGCATCTCCAACCATACCTTCATTTCTTCATTTTGAAGAATGAAGGGGCTCCGACCAATCTTCATTTCCTTCCTTCATTTTGGAGAATCAATTTTGATTCTTCATATATGAAGAATCACTTCAAAAATGAAAAACATTCTTCATTTGAGTTTGCACTATTCCTTTTATCTAAAATGTGCTTATCTTTTAAATTCTTGATTAAATATTCATAAAAATGGTACCAATAAAAAGATATTAAAAATACTTTTAAAATGAGACCAATATCCAATATATCCAGGAAAAAAAATTTGTAGCATAAAATTTGAATTGTTCTAGAGGGAAAGCTTTGGAGGAAAATAGAAGGAAAAATGAAGAATTGGGTTGGAGTTAGAGTGAATAGTGGCATTCTTCAAAGTCACCTTTTTAATAAAAAAATATTATTTTGGTTCTTCAAATTGAAGAATGTGGTTGGAGATGCTCTTAGTAGCTTAGTTTTCTTTATTCTTTTTAATTTCACTTTTTGAACTTGCACAATCATGATAGGGTTGGTGGCATAGCATTACCTGGAATATTCGATGATGAGAGCAGTGCACGCATTACTGCATGGGTTGTTATGGTTTTTGAACTTCGTCAAGTGCCTTTAGGCACGGGCAAAGCGCTAGTATATATTACATTACACAAAGGTTTTTTCAAAATGTCCTACATGGCATTTCCATGTTTCAAAGATCTCTCATTTCTCTCTTAACAATATCTATAAGAAGGTCAAGTCATCATTTCATATGAGAATTTCAAATTTCAAAAAGTAAATCTCTCTCTCTTTCTCTCTCTCTCTCTGACATCCAGTCCAGAAAAAGGAAAGCAGATCAAAAAAATACCACAAGAAAGAAAATTCATTTCTAAAAGAACCATTCTTTCATATGAGATTTTCAAATTTCAAAAAACACTCTTTCTCTCTCTTTAACATCCAATCCGTCATAGGAAAATTTCAATTTCAAAATACTCTCCCCCTCTCTCTCCCTCAATTACAAAAAGAAGAAGAAGAAAGCGGATAGAAAAAAAAAAACACATGAAAGAATTTCATTTCGCAAAATAAACACCATCCTTTAATTCATATGCAAATTTCAAATTAAAAAAATTCTCTCTCTCTCTCTCTCTCTCTCTCTCTCTCTCTCTCTCTCACACACACACACACACACACACACACACACACATCCAAGGCTCATAGAGAAATTTCAAATTCAAAAAATACACAGTCTAGAATCTCTCTCTCACACACAATCTACTTTTAAAATGATTTGGATTACTGGTTTGTAAATCATAAAGAAAATAAAAAAAGATTCTTTTAGTGATCCTTTAAAATTATATATTTTTTGTTCTGCATGAATCGCTGGGTTTAATTACTCATTCCCTTTTGCAAAGGTTCTCAAATATTCCATTTTGGGATGTCTCAGAAAGTTTGTACATTTTTAAAAGCTTCCAAAATACGTGGGACAAAAGTGTTCATCAAATCTATTCATTCCTTGGTTTAGTTGATTTTTGAATAGTAAATAATTTTTGTTCAAACTTTTTTGCCCTCTTATATTACAGAAAGTGTAAATTGACCAATTAATTGGTTTTTCTTCTTTTATTTTTAGTTTCACTTACAATCATGATAGGGGTGCTAGCATTGCATTAGCCGGAATAATCAATGATGAGATGAGTGCATTTGGTATGGCTTTTGAACTTCGTCAAGTGCCTTTAGGCACGGGCAAGACACTAGTTTATATATATAGGCAAATTTTCTAGTAAGGACCTCCCGTAAATAAGAAAAAATGTAATTTTTTCACGTTAAAAATTGTTTTTGGGAAATTCGAACTGTCCAATGTGTTCAAAAGGTGTTTTCAAGGGTCCACGCGAAAAATCGTCAAAAAAAAATACCGGGAAGGGCTTGATCCAAGCAGTTTTTCGCAAAAACTGTAAATAAGTTTTTATGAAAAACTGCTTGGATCAAGCCCTTCCCAGTTTTTTTTTTTTTTGAAGATTTTCCGCGTGGACCCTTGAAAACACCTTTTGAACACATTGGACAATTCAGATCGTCAAAAAAATGCTCGGACCACGGAGGTCCGGAAGTCCGGAGTCCGGATAAGAAGTGGAACCATATATACGTAGGTATATACATATACATAGGTACACTCTCACCTATAATATACATGCATTTATACCCATACATGTATGCTTATTGCGCACCACCAACTTCATCTCTCCTCCCCACTCTCCACTCCTCCACTCACTATAACCAACCCCACACTCCACCCTCTCACCTGCAAAATCAGACCTTCCTCCACCCTCTCTCTGCCTCCAACACCCCAATCACCCTTATTGTCACCCCCTCACCTCCCCACATGGGTTTAGCCATATCCTCACACCACCCCAACCCAAACACTCCACCTTCCTCCTTGATAAACTCCACCTTCGTCCCTCACTTTCTCACACTCCCACACATCACCATTTCACAGAAAAACAGTAAGGAAAGAGAGAGAAAACTCTAATTTGGGTTATGGAGTTCTAGAGAGAGAGAAAAAAGTGAAACTTGGGTTCCCACCTCCAAACACAACCACATTCAATCTTCTTCCACAAGTTCATCCATTGCACTCCTAGGCATCCACAATTCACCATCCAAGCAAGCCAAGTCGGCCCAAGAAGCTCCCTCCGCCGTTTTTTCGCCAAAACTCGTTTTACCGAAATCTTTCGCAAAACAAGGTAGAAACTCATACCCAACCTATTTCAAGCTTTTGAATGTGTTAGAATAGTCTTGGAGTAGTTAGAGTAGTTTTTTAGGGCTTGAAACGAGCCCGACTGGAGAAACCGTAACTCAATTTCGAGTTTGCTGCCAGAAACACCAAATCGATATTATTTCTGGGCCCGACTATCGATACGAAATTATTATTGTTGAAGATTAGCTTTCTGATATTATGTTTGATGCTTGCATGATATTATTTTTCTGTAAAACCACTGAATTGATATTATTTTTCTTTTGTTTAATATCAGTTAGGTATTACACGGAAATGTTATAACAATTTGATTTTTATTGATAAATAAAGTAGAAAAATAGGATTGTTTTGGTAGAAATTTAGATTAAATGGTATCAAAATTTATTCTTTCTTAATAAAAGAATATTTAGCACATATCTATGAATAATATCGTTTTTCTTCAAATATTTATAATATTTGTTGTGAACTTAAAAGTTATAAACTAGATAAGTTATGAGTAAATAAATGAAACTCTTTTTATTAGATTAGTATTACTAGCAAAATTTTTATTTTATAATATTACAGTATGTTGTTATATATAAAAATCAGAATATATAAGCTTAGTGTTGTATTAGAAAAACTGTTATTTAGTAAAGTTACTTTTACTAAAATTACTTTATTGCTCTTTGTGTTCTACAAAAACTATTAAATGACCCTAGATTTATAAAATTACAACATGGAATTGTTTGTAAATTGTAGATCAACCCCACAATTATATGAATTACAGAATTGCCCCTGGAATTTGTAAACTTGGTAGTTTAACACCTAGATTTAGAAAGATTACGATTTTGGCCTTAAACTTGGTATATTTACCACTTAGGCCTTAGACATAGTTAAATCACGGTTTTTGCATTAAAGTTCATAGAATGATATTTTCGACCTCAAACCTTCATAATATTATGGATTGACCCTTACTTTCTTTAAATTACATTTTGACCCCTGTAGTTTGAATTTATTACGTTTAGACCCCTGGTTTTCGATTACTCGAATTTCATGAACTTGTGAATCAAGAAATTCGGTTGTGACCCTCGTGATATCGTTATCGCTTTGCTTCTACTGTTAAGTGCACTTTCCATAAACGTGTTGAATGTTAGAATGGACAACTAGGTTCCCGGGTTGGGTGATCGTACGCGGATATCACATAGACGACGAGGTTAATGGAAAACTGAATTGGAATTGAGTGATGAGGAGTTACCCCGAGATTGTTGTTGAATGGCAGTTCCGCCAAGTGATTGTTTCCGAGGATTGTTTGGCAGTTTGCCTTAATTTCGAAACCCTAGGATGTGACACTCTGTGATTTGGTTCATTTGAATTCTGAGGCGTTATAAGGGTGGAAGTATTATAGACCAGTTTCGGCTATATATGATAGGCGCGCAATATCTCAAGATATAAGCGCCTAAGTAGGGCGAATTAGCGCATTAGAGGCGCGATTTATTCCATTTTTCACTTGATGCGGTGTTGTCTTGTGTTTTGGTATTGTTGTGTTTGTTTTGTAGGAAACGGGCCGGAGGAGCACGTAAAGCGGACACAAGGCAATCGGGCATGTTGGGAACCGGTGGGACCCAAGCGAGGACGAGCAAACAAGCCAAAAGTATTTTAGAGGAGTTGGTATCGATACAGGGATTGTCCTGTATCGATACCCGAGCGACCATAGCTGAACAGAATGTCTGGGTATCGATACGGCTAAAAGCCTGTATCGATATCGAGGGCCTTAAATGGGCCGTTTGACTTTGCCACGTGTGTTGACTTTGGGAGGGGATAAATACCTCGTTTTGAGGCAGAATTAGGGTTCGAACTTTACATTAGTTTTCTTTCAATTAGCAGCCGATTTTTCCTTTGGAGATTCTACTCTCCGGGTTTCTTTTCCATTGAAGTTTCTGAAGTTTTGTCTCGAAGATTCAAGTTTTGTTTCCGGTAACTCTTTCTAGTTTACATTAATCTCAGTTTTTGGTTGATCTTTTAGTTTATTCCTTTTCCGAGTTATATGAGCATGTTTTGTGTTGAAATCTTGCTGTTGATTCAAGTTAATATGAGTGAGTAGTTTCATAAGTATGGTCGCGGGGTGATTAACACGCCGTGGCCAGGGACGGATTTGTTCTTACTCCGATTTTTACACTAAAGAATGAAAAAACAATTTTAGGTTATTAAAGCGCTTCCGTCGGACGAATCCGAGCTTCGTTGGAGCCCATGTAACGCGAGGAACGGGGGACCAAAATTTGTTCTTCGCTGTACATGGGCAACGGCGACCGCGAGGATTCGCATCTTTCGGGGTAACCTTTTCTCTCTAAAATCAAACGTTTTCTTGGAAACAACGAATGGAGCATGAAATATCCGGACCTGGTCACCGTGTTATGAACCCTACGACCGTACTTCCTTTTAATTAATTTAAGTAAAATCAATTCTCTTAGTTTAGGTAATTTCACCAATCAAATCACAAGGGTGGCTACCTAAGAGCCGTGTTAAACATTAGCAACCCGAGTTTTTAGTAAGCACTTTCCACCTTCTCTGTGGATTCGATTCCAGTCTTACCGGGTATTATGCTACACCGGTCTCCGCCCTACGCTTGGGGCAACCCATTAAATTAGGTACAGGATTTCGGTCAAACAATATACCTACAGGACCTGGCAGTTGCCATACCCGCCCCAGTGGTACAATTTCGTCTCTGGAAAATTCATCCTTGTGAGGCGGCTAACGGCTGGATTAAGTACGTAACTTATACCTTCCGTCGGGGCCCCCGAGTGAAGGGAAAACAAGGGGGGAGTAAATCACAGTTTGGTCATAGTCCTTAGTGGTTAACCGGGAGGAAAGTTCTCTAGGTTGAGAACTTAGATGAATATGTAAGCTAATGGCTAGTAATGAAATCAGTTATGTGTTTATTTTCTGCTTTACGATTAATTACTTGCTTATTCCTTTAATTATTGCTTTTCAATCATATATGTTGTACTTGTATGTTAAGCAAGGGTTGGGAGGGTTAGAGTAGCTATTTAGTGATTTATCGCTCACGGTGTTACACTTTGTGTGACCCTGGTATAATACTATGATGTTGCTTCGTGACTCGGATGTATTATGCCAGACTGTAATCAAGCAGGTACCGTTGGTGTCGAAGGAGACAGTTATTTCGGAGCCGAGGGTTTTCCGGCAGACCAGGCTCAGGAGGAACCGTGGAATCCAGAGTTGAACCTTAATCTGTAGAACACACCCTTTATTTTTAATGTTGGGTCTGTAATATTAATTTCTCAAACCGTACTAAGTATTTTGTAATGGGCTGCACTTCACGTTTTTCAACGTGTACTCTGATGGAAACTCTTTTTATTAAATTAATCTTAATTAGTTGTCTTAATTAATGCTTCCAAAAATCGGGGCGTTACAGTTTTATATGACCATGGTGTTTCATGCCAGTACCTAAGGAGATGGAGAGCAGTAGTATCATTAGCCAGAAAAGGCAATACGAAGGGGTACCAACCAGAGGATGCCCCAACTCCCGAGGAGAGTTTGTTGAGCCATGGATGTCATACCAATTAATAGAGGCTCTGTTTAAATTCTAAGTAAGTGTTATTTGAAATTCCCAGAAATTTAATCACATTTGTTGAACTCTATTTTGATTGTCAAAGTATGTAAGACTTTCGGTGTTTTCACTCTGTTATTTAATAAACTTTAAATTGTATTATAACTATTAAATCATTTTGAAAAGGAGTTAATTAATGTGTTCAAAAACCGGGCCTTACAATTTACATTTACGAATTCTACGATGAACACGTTGAGACATGAATGGGAACCAACCGTGAGACTTATGAATGCCAACAACATCCTGGGACCAAAAAACAAAGTTTCCGATGCACTTTAACACATAGGAAACTATGTTTTTTTTGTCATTTTCCTTCCTTATTTTTTTTGTCATTTTCCTCCCTTATTAGTATTTTCCTTCATAATTTGTTCAATGGTAGATTAAAACACTAGGAGTACCCTTTCCTCAGTCTCATAATAAAAGTCGATGAACTTTTTTTTCTTGACAAGCAAAAGAGAACTTCATTAATCTTTGAAAGTAAATTACAAAGATTAACGAGAACCAAGGGGAAGGCATTACAACGTGAAGAGAAGCAGCCCAATAATATTGACAGCCAATCACACGACAATTATATGCCACCTAGCTCGGTCCCAAACGGAACAAGTTGACCAGGAGTCAACAAATAACAAAACAAAAAGGCCAAAATTACAAAGTGCCAAACACCCTTACACCAGATACATCATGGCTACAGCTCGAACAAATAACATAGACACCAACAGTAAATATAGCAGCCCAAAGTGAATCATCCAAAGAACCGCAGCAGCAAAACGTAGTGCAAACCAGCAAAGGTAGTATCGTGATACCAAGAAAGTATACTAGCACTTGGGCTTGGGGGTGCCACAGGCTTTTTCAATCTTTTTGGCATTGGGGGTGTTGACAAATTTACTGAAACTAGGGTCCTTAATATATTCACATAGGCAAGACTTCTTCTGCTTCTTCAATTCATCGCAACAAGCCTTTGACGGTTTTGCCGCCGTCGTGGCTGCAGTCTTACATGGGCTCAGGACCGTCACGTCACACGTGACCGCATCTGCCACCCATATTTCTCCTTGTAGCACCACCACCGTCGAGAGTAGTGCAACAACAAAATCAAATTGCTCTTCATCTTCAATGCAAAAAAAATTTAGGGGATGCTAATTTTCTGGCCAAGGCTTGGTGCACAATTTATCCCACAATTTATAGGGGAGGCTGACTTTGACCCTTCTATGCATTTTGGGTATGGGTCCCACGTGTGCATTAAAGGCATGGAATAAAAAAAAAGCAATTCACATTTCCAGAATGATTATTCCAAAAGAAAATGGGTTTTGTTTGTTCCACTTTTTGATAAATACATGCACTCTAAAATTTGTATTTTAGTACTTCAGTATATGTAAATTTCAAGCACTAATAAAAAAATTGAGAGTGCACTAATTAAGAAAGTGAAGGCAAAAATCATTACCAATTCCACAACTTGAAAAAAAAATAAAAATCTTCAGTTAAATCGGCCCAGAAACCTATTTCTTGTTTAAAAAAGAAAAAAAGAAGGTGAGTAAATTGGAATACCATATCTTTCTATTTCAAGAAAGCCTCATTGCAATATCAATTTTAACCTTTAATTAATTGATTTCTGATTCCTGTGTTATCAGTTTATTACATTTCTGATTGCGAATTAGTTCGTACCAATTCGCTAATTATTGGGATATCTCTACTATATATTAAGCAGAGGATGGATTAGTGAGAAGAAATGTGGGAGCGCAAAGTGGCATGAAATGATAAATTGTTTTAAATCAAAATGATTTTTTCATTTATTAATCAAAAATCTCTTAGCAATTGATTTAAAAGTTTCAACTACATGATTAGAGACAGGGATGTCTATCTTTGCCTTTCTCAATTCAAAAATTCATATTCTCTAATCGTTATCCTCATTTCAAATGTTGATGACTATCCTGCACTAACCAACAATTATTTCTCAAATAATTTTAAGCTGTCAACAGAATGATACGAGAATAAATCTATATTAAACAGATACTATGCCTTGACCAAGTCAAAAATAAAAATTCTCATGTTCTATCCTCAATGAACGCACACTAATTATTTTACCCGGAAAGTCTAAAGTTTTGGTTAATTGTTCCACTTCTGCTTATCTATACTACTACTCCCTCCATTTCAAATTAATAGTCCACTACGAAACTACGTGTAATTTTCAAACTAAAAAATAATATACTTACAAAAATGAAATTTTTTTTTTTTTATCAATATGGATCTTGTTTGATAGATTCATTGAGAACTTTAATACGGTGCAAAAAAATTCAAAAAATATTTTGGTAAATACATTATTTTTAAATTTGAAAATTGCACATAATTTCGTAGTGAACTAACAAATTGAAACAGAGGTGGTATATAGTAAGCAAAAGAGTGAATTAGTGAGAATGGATGTGGGATTACCAAGCGGCATGAAATGGTAGGTTGTTTAAAATTAAAATAATTGCTTTCATATGCTCCCTCCGTACCTTTTTAAGTGTGTTGTTTCGTAAATCCATCTTATTAAAAAAAACATCATTATTACACCTTTCACATCAACTTTTACCTCCACTTTCAAAATTATCCTCCAGTTTTACCTCCACTTTTCAAAATTATCCTCCAGTTTTACCTCCACTTTTCAAAATTATCTTCCACTTTTATCCATGAACTCTTTACCCACTAACTTTTCGAAAGAGCCAAACTTTTACCCATTAACTTTTCAAAACACACTTATTAAAGGATAGCCCAAAATGAGAATGTCAACACCAAAAAAAGAACGAAGAGAGTAATAAATAAAAATCTCTTACCAATTGATTTAAAAGTTTGAACCGAATGATTAGAGAAAAAAACTATAAACATTCATAAGGAATCTTCATCTTTCTCAATTAGAAAATTCCAATTGTACCCTCCTCCCAAATATTGTTTATGTCTATCCTCAATGACACACTAACTTTTACCCCATGGATCAAACTATTGAAGTCTAATAGAAGAAAACCCTAGGAGCCGCTCTCTCTATCTCAACTCTTCACAGCCCCACCTTTGCAGCCCCTCCTTCCCTTCCCCCTCCATGGGTTGCACACCCTTTGGGCGGCGGGAGGGGAGGGACTTATCCCCTTTCTAGATCTGGTTTCCCTTTCCCCTTCTGCACCACATCCACCTTTCGTTCGCCAATCGTTGGAACTTGGCGTTCCGCAGCCCTGTTGGGCGTTACGATTCGTCTGCTCCTCCTTTGTAACCTTACGGGTTCCGGCGGCTTCTTAGGCCTCCGGTAGAGGCGCATGACCGGTTGGAGGTTTGGTTAGAGATGGGCTGCTCAGCGACGAAAGGGAGTGTATCTTTTTTCTCGTTTCTTTTGTGTTTTGTCCGGCTTTAGGCCGGTTTTTGTCCAGATTTTGTCCGGTGTGTTCCATTGGTTTGGTCATACGCTTTCTCGTTGTATTTCTGTGACCTGTTGTCGTTGGAGTGTCCGATCTGTGGACTCCCAATCTTTCCCCATGGGAATCTTTGATGAATACTCTCTCTCAACTTTTGACAAAAAAAATGACACACTAACCAACAATTTTCCTGGAATAGGGGCCACTTAGCCAAAAATCCAAAATATTTGGCATTTTTAAAAGGAAGGACAAAAAACTTTTGCAATCGAACATAAAAACAAAAAACATTTTCCATTTTTAAAAGGAAGAACAATAAATTTTTGCAATCGAACATAAAGACAAAAAAAAAAATTAGTGAAGTGTCACTAATTTTTCAAGATTCAAATTTTGAACATAAAATTCAAAAAAATCTCCACCTCACCTCCAACCGACCGGCCGAGGGGTCCCTGTAGTGCACAAATGCACTACACAGTGCAGTGCACATCATCCGGTCGTCCATTTCGACAATGGACGGCTCGGATTTAATCCAAACAATCGACGGTCGGATTCAATTCATTGCTCGGATTAAATCCGAGCCGTCCATTGTCGAAATGGACGGTCGGATGGTGCACTACACGGTGCAGTGCATTTTGTGCACTACACCATCCCCCAAGCCCAGCCGACCACCACCCCACCTCTGGTCGAGCACTTCCTGTGACTAAAAAAATTAGTGAAGTGTCACTAATTTTTGAAAATTCAAATTTCAAATATAAAATTCAAAAAAATCACCACCCCACCTCCGGCCGACCACCACCCCACCTCAGGCCGAGCAATTCTGCGAACCAAAAAAATTAGTGAAGTGTCACTAATTTTTTAAAAATTCAAATTTCGAGCATAAAATTCAAAAAAATCACCACCCCACCTCCGGCCTACCACCACTCCACCTCAGGCCAAGCAGTTCTGTGAGCCAAAAGAATTAATGAAGTGTCTCTAATTTTTAAAAATTCAAATTTCGAGCATAAAATTAAAAAAAATCACCACCCCACCTCCGACCGACCACCACCTCACTGGCCAAACACTTCCGGCGACCAAAAAAATTAGTGAAGTGTCACTACTTATTAAAAATTCAAATTTCAAACATAAAATTCAAAAAAATCACCACCCTACCTCCGGCTGACCACCACCCCACCTCTGGCCGAGCAATTCCGGCGACCAAAAAAATTAGTGAAGTGTCACTAATTTTTAAAATTTCAAATTTCGAATATAAAATTCAAAAAAATCTCCACCCCACCTCTGGTCGACCACCACCCCACCTCTCGCCAGCCACTTCCGGTGGCCCAAAAAATTAGTAAGATTTCACTAATTTTTAAAAGTTCTAATTTCGTATAGAAAATTCAAAAAATCAACTTCTACCTCCGACCACTACCCACCTCCGGCCAACCACTTCTGGCGACCATACAAATTAGTGAGATTTCACTAATTTTTAAAATTCTAATTTCTTACAGAAAATTAAAAAGAAACTGATAATCACTTGAGTAATCGAAAAAGAAACTGATAATAATCACTTACAAAGAATCATCATGATGGTAAAGAAAAACAACAGAATTCTTCATTTCGTGGAGGTCAATCATCTTCCAAAGAGTTAGCGGCGGACGGGTCTTTTCCTGTGTAACCAAATAAAAAGGAGGTAGGAATAAGATAGTTTCAGGATCGACAAAACTCTTTTTGATTTGGAAGAAGTCGAAATTTCAAAGAACGTGGATCATGGTTGCCGTTGGTAACTTCCTCAACTTGCAAACAATGTCCCTTTATATATTAGATAATTACAAACAATGTCTTTATGTTTAATTGCAAAAGTTCTCTGTCATTCCCTTCAAATAGTCAAAATATTATGTATTTATGACTAATTATTCGTTTTATTAAATCACGTAGCAATTGATTTTAAAGTCTCAACCAAATGATTGGAGAAAATGATAAATCTTTGCCTTTTTCTATTAAACAAACTATATTTTCCAATTGTTATCTTCCCTTAAAATGGAATACGATGACTCCTCAATGATATACTAACCGATAATTGTTTCTCGAATATTTATAAGATGTCGATAGGAAAATAAATCTACATTTTTTTAATAGCAAAAAGAATTTTATTAATCTTTAGAAACAAATTATAAAGATTAAAAGGATCCTAGGCATGAGACGTCATGATAGAGAAAGAGCTGGCCTCACTCCGAAAGATACCTGTCGCTAGGAACCAAAGAGAAAAAAACAACCTGAGGGTGACAAGAAACCAACCAAAATCCCCAACACAAAAAAAATCCCAAAGCTAAAAACGACCAAACGCCTAAAACAAAGACAACCAAAGCTTGAAGAACCACCACAACTGAAAACAAAACAAGAAAACCAAAAAAAGACCCCAATGACAACATTGGCTTTCATCAGAGAAACTTCTTATGATTTCATCATCATCCCCAAAATAATCTTCACCCAAGATCTTGTTTATTGACTGAGAAGCCTGAGCCGGATCAAGGTGAAACCTGTGGATGCCTTCAAAAGAAACAGATAACGCAGTAGCTGCAATCACAGATTCCCATTTTATGCCTTTACCTTGTCAAAAATTAAAATTCTAATGTTCTATCCTCAAAAAAGGAATACTAATTAAATTTCCCCGCAAATTCGCATTTTTTAATTTTTTCTCATCTATATTCTATAATTTATGCATAAACCAAAATGGTTGATTAGTGAATAGGGATATGGGATCGAGTACCAAGTGGCAAATGATAGATTATTTAAAATGAAAATAATTTGTAGTTAATAAACAAAAATATCATAGCATGAAACATATATGATTTAAAAAGTTTCAACGGAATAATTATCATGCATTCATCAACATCCATAACGACTCTTGCCTTTCTCAATTTAAATAGCCATATTTTTCAATTATTATCCTCTTTTCTGTTGTTGATGTCTATCATCAATGTTACGTTAATCAACAATCGTTTACGCACTTCGCTCCCAGTGATACTTCTCCTTAGGATTTTTCGATTCTTGCATCAGTTGCATGAGCTCAGGTCGGTAAGGTCCCGTCTGCGAATGTAGGGATCCTTTGAGGTCTTTCCAATTGATAGTATCAAGCATAGCAAGGAAGGAGTCGATTGTTCCAAGCATAGTGATGGGAGGCATTTCAACTTGCCCGTGAATCTTTCGAAGAAGACTTACGAGTTGCGACGCTGATAATCAAGGGCGGAGGTAGGAAGGGGCTAAGGTGGGCCGTAGTCCATTTGGGAACTTTTTTTCCCTTTTTCCATACATAAAATTTTAGCCCAAATCAATTTAGCCCACCTCATTAATTACTGTAGCCCAACCCATTAAGGAGAGAGGAGAGACTAGTGACGAGAGAAGGAGACAGATTCAATCAAACATAAGCTTTCGCCATTAAAACAATCGGCTATCTAATTTTTCTTTTCTGTACATAGTCGTCCTTTCTCTCTCTTATTACAAGATAGGAGACAAAGATAAAAAAGAGCTTTAATTCTAATAGCCTGCCAAGCAGACAAGAAATGACCCCTAGGATGCAAGGTCCAACCGAGTCATCATAGCTGACATTGGGCTACAAAGATGCAGGAGTGGTGGCCATAATATCTCGAGGATCTTCCAAAGTTATGTTCAATACTACTTCCATATCTCAAATATAAAGGTCCCAAGAAATGCCAGTTATCCCATCAAAGGAATGTTGTATGGCCATTAACCATTACATATTTGATCCATGGTTGAACAATGCTTCTAAGATTAAGGATCTTCCTGATAGTCCGAGAGGCATTCTGTCCTTAGCGTACGTTCATTGTACTTTCGAAGACATCGTTGTGTATTTTTTGTGTATTTTTTAACATTTACATATTTACGTACAAGCTTTTGTTAACCAAGAGTAAATTAGTACCCTAGATCCGCCCTTGCTCATAATCAACCACCTTGAGTGCGGTGGTTCACTTAGGGGAGTTCGACCCTCGCCGACCTAGCCCAATCAATTCCTTATCCGTCTTCTGTTGTAGGGGATTTCTTGGCAGTGAAACCCCTAATGATCGTCAGAAATTAAAGAGGATTTGGCTTGACGTTGACCTAGAAGAGATTTTCAGTTAACCCTAAAACTCTTTCAGAGGCTTCCTATTTTGGCTTAAAAAGCAAAGTTGCTTATTTTTTCGTCTTTACACTAATTTTTCTCACATTTGTTATTTTCGTGTCAAACTTTTGTGGATTATTGGTTCTTCTCAATTAGAGAAATCGGAAAAGTAAAAAATTATGATCCCAACTTAATTTTTTTTTAATAAAGACAAAAAATAAACCAAAAAGACAAAAAACTTTACTTATTTTTGGTTTTATTCAAAAAATTGAGAATCAATCATAATTTTTTACTTTTCTAATTCCTCTCGTCGAGGCAAAGTAATAGGATACGTGTATCACTTTGTAGTAAAAGATTTAATTCCATTGTACTTATTCAGTCCACTCGAGGTCGCTTCGGAAACATTGAATAAAATTGAAACAATACAAAGAAGATTAGCATGTCACTCGAGATATTTGCTGCCGTGATTATTGATGTAATTCCTTCATGTTTAGACTGCTAATATAAATGAATTCTTATTATGTTGGCTTTGACCTTCTCCTTTTGGTGGATCCTTCTACGGTCTTTGACTATAAAAAAATTTAGTTGCATTTCTTTATTTTTATCATACGATTTAAGGAAAATTATTTCATGGTATTAGGGCTCTCACATGCCTACACCCTTATTTATCATACATCTCTATGAACTGCAAATTTGAGTGAGTGTGGACAAAACTTTCCCTCTAATTGCTGGAAAAGGTGTGGAGTCCACGGAATCAATACACGTTTTTGGTAATTATGGTGTTAGTTTGTGGTGGACTACACACCTTTTCTACCAATCATAGCGAGAGTTTTGTTCACCCTCACTGTGTGAAGGTGAACAAATTTTCACTCATCTCTATAGGCCCCACTAATAAATGAATTTGACCCTACAAAAATATGTACAGAAAAGGGTGTTGAGGTACTGCCACGCCCTAACACTATTACTCCGATTTAAGTGGCTCATGTAATATGATTCATGTAATACACAGATATAGTCAATCAAGTTCTGAATAAAGGCTATTAAATTATCTTTACAATGGTCCGATTGTTGTTCTGCAAAGTATTCTCTCCAATTTACATCTTACAATCAGTGTTCTGTTAGGGCCCGTGGTTTTTTTATCACAAGTTCGATATTACCCCTTTTTTCTTTTTTCTTTTTATAACCAGATGTTCAGACTAGACTAGTTTGCAGGCACCTCAACTAATTCCAGGGCCCTGAAAGTAACGATAGGGCATAACCCCCGGTGGCCCCAAGGTTTGGGATGGTTGGCTTCTGTGAGATTCGAAATACTACCTCACGGCCAAGCATTTATTACTTTCCCATTCGAAATGCGCTGGAGATAATTCTAAAACAAAATTAGCTTTTTTAGGTGATTTAAGGGACACAATTTGCTAGTCTATATACGATCACCTTACCCCCCCCCCCCCCCCCCCCCCCCAAAAAAAATAAATAATAAAATAAAATAAAATAAAATAAAATAAAAAACTCATTCAAAATCATGCTTACCATCTAATTTTTCTGGGACAAATTGAGGAAAAAGAACAATGCCTTGATATATCCAACAAGAACAATGCCAGAGAAGGGCTGCATAACATAAAAATTGAGGAATTTTTTTTCATTATTTATAAGTAGCTCAAAGGTAGATTGAAACATTCCTCTGTTTCCACTCTCATAACCAAAGGCTACAATTTTCATATTTTCTAGCACTTGGGCAAGGAGATGCCACAGGATTTTTGAACCTTTTCGGCATTGGGAGTATTGATAAATTTACCGAAATTAGGATCCTTGATATATCCGCAAAGGCAAGGCTTCTGTTCGGTCAACTTATCACAACAGTCCTTCGACGGCGGTGTCCCGATCGTGATTGCCTCGAGACACGGGCTCAGCTCCTCCGGGTCACACGTTACCGCCTCCGCCGCCATTGTCACTCCTCCTCACAGTGCTACCACCACAGCAACTAGTGCGATAACCCAAAACACATTGATCTTCATCTTTAACACCAAAATAAAAATTTGAGAGACAGAGTGTGTGTGTGTGTGTAGGGGATGCAATGGATGAATTTTGTAGGGGATGCAATGGATGAATTTTGTGGCCATGGTTTTGGTGCAAAATTTATAAGGGGGGACTCAACTTTACCATTTTTGTGGAAAAATTATCTAGTGCCTTTGGGACACCACCACAAGGTGCTCCAAATCTTTCCTTTACCACATATTTCAGGAGCATGTAACCAGGTGATGCCCTAGCGATATTGAATAATCTCTCTCCTTTTTTTGTTGTGGGTCCCCACTAATTTTTTGAACTTTTTTAGCACGACCAGATATGATCACAGCTGTGTTTACAAAGGATAATTAATGAGGTTTGTTGGATAATTAATGAGGTTTGTTAAGGTTTTTTTTTTAAATAAATAAATAATGTAGTTGTTTAGATTTTTCCAAACTATCACTCTTGATGAGACGAACAAAATTTATGCAAAGTTAGAAAAAATTTCAGATAAGACGAACAAAAATATAATAAAATTTTTATTTTTAACTTTTTCCATCTTTAGTGAACAAAATTCTTTTAATTATAGTTTTGGTTTTCAAATTTCGCTCATCCAGAAGAATTATATCCCAAAAACTTCATGCTAATTTATCATTAAATTTTTGTAAAATAAAAAAAGGGCAAAAAAGGTCTGTATGCTTCTTGTTGCCCTAATTTTTTGTTGTTTTGGACACTGGAGGGTGTTAATGAAGTGATTTGTGGAGATACAGTGTTAGGCAAGACTCTTAATTTTCGAGAAAGATCGATTTTAGGAGTGTACATCAAAACGAAAATTGTTTGGTTCATCATTTAGCTTAAAAATCCATATATATTATATATATATATATATGTATATATTTTTATCATTGCGTTTTGTGTGGATAGAAGTGATCCCAAATTTTTCTATACCAAAATTTACTTATTCGGAACGGTACACCGTAACATATAGGTACCGGTGCGTACCATAACAATTTAAAAAATGCTACGTTGTCTGGTACGAGATTGACAACCTTGATGAATTCTATTTTCAAAGACATTGTTGGGTACAACTTCCTTAGTGTATGTTTTTTTGGTAACTTAATTTTCATCAAGAAAAAACCCAACCAATAGAACCAATTAAGGGCATACTCTTGCAGTCCGCAACTCAATTACAAACTAGGAGTAATCAAACACAAACAAGCATCTAAAAAAATTAGAAGACCGAGCTGAACTGCACCCACTTAACTGCTTGCAAGAAAGTAGCAGAACGAAGATGCCTATTAACACAAACCAACCGGCTTTCATCACTTTTCTTCACACCTTTTTAGGAAATTATGTAAGCTCTCAAATCATTATGAATCTTCGCAATAAGATCCCCATTACTGATCCTCTGCCTTCGAAAAATCCTGCGATTTCTTTCACACCAAATGTGGTAAATAATACAGCTTCCAAGGGAAATGGGGGCTCTGCTGTCCGTGGGGTCGGCAGGCCATGCCAACCCCATCCGAGCTGTCCATTTCGCTCATCAACGACTCAGATCATACCTCTCCAAAGTGTATCCGAGCCGTCCATTGTTTGATGCAATCCGAGCCGTTGATGCACGAAACGAACGGCGCGGATGGGGGTTGGCAGGGCCTGCCGACCCCCACGGACAATAGGCCCCCGGGTTCGTTCCAAGGGAAATGGGAGTTTAACAAACAGAATTCTAAAAGGTGGAAGGCTTTTTATACTGCACCATCCAATCCCCCTCCCCATGAAAGCTAAGGCCAGCCCTGCCAACATCATTCTCAAGGTTCTGAATCTCGTACCGGCTTGGGTACCGGTACCGGCCAGTACCGGATACCGTTTCGGATTTAGTGCTATTTCCATTATAAATATATTTTATAGCATATTTTATACACAAACTATATTTTTTAATAACATATTTCATAGAAAATGCATCTTTTATGGCATATTCATACAAAATATATCTTTTATGGCATATTTTATGAAAAATATATTTTGTATAGCATATAATCGTTTTTTTTTATAAAATTTGTAGGTTTAAAGACCTAAAGGATTTGAAGAGTTGGGCCCAACTACAAAATAATGGCCCAAACCTATATTGCTATTAGAAAGCTACAAGTGTGGAAGCAGCTAGAGGTGTCCACGGTTCGGTTCCGGCCGGATCGCTTCCGGATTTGATCCGAACTGATAGTAACAAATTTATGTTTTCAAGATCCGGAACCATCCGTGGATGATATACGGATGGATCGGTTCGGTTCCGGATTTGACGGATCGGTTCCGGATGGATTTGATGGATTGGGCTGTGACAAATGTGCCTCTAACTTGGGCAAATTTAGGAAATTTTTCAATCATATTTCTAGCCCATTTTCCGGCCCAATCATTTTTCAAGCCTATTTTTTCAGCCCATTTGGGAGAATCAATGCCATAAACTTAAACCTCCACAACACATCACATTTTTATAGCACAAAATTAGCAGCAACTAGGGTCTAGGAGAATACACGATCAAGATCTGGAGAACTAGGAGAGTTGTACCAGTCTTCCAGTGTATTTGGTCACTGTTCACGATCTGGAGGAGTTCAACGGATGGTTCGAATTGGTCGGATTGGGCGGATCGAGTGGATCGGATGATCCGCTTGGCACCCCTAGAAGCAGCACTTATAAAATAAACCCTAATAGAGAAAAGACCCCTAGGATGCAAGGTCCAACCAACGGAGTCATCACAGCTGACATTGGGCAACAAAGATGCAGGAGTGTTGGCCATAATATCTTGAGTTCCAGAGCTTCTTATTTCTTGGCAGTCAAGGATCTTCCAAGGTTATGTTCAATATTTCTTCCATATCTCGAATATAAAGGTCCCACGAGATGCCAGTTATCCCACCAAAGGAATGTTGTATGGCCATTACCCACTACATATTTGATCCATGGCTGAACAATATTGCTTCTAGGGTTAAGGATTTTCCTGATAGTCCAAGAGGCATTCTGACCTTAGTGTAAGTTCATTTTACTTTTGAAGACATCGCTGTTTATGTTTTAACATTTCAAATTATGTACAGGCTTTTGTTAGCCCAGAGTAAATTAGTGTCCTAAATCCACACCCTCACTCATAATCAACCGCCCTGAGTGCGAAGGTTTACTCAGGGGTGTTCGACTGTCGCCGACCTGGCCCAATCAATTCCTTATTTGTCTTCTGCTGTTGGGGATTTCTCGGCAGCGAAACCCCTAATTGTCGTCAAAAATTAAAGAGGATTTGGCTTGACATTGACCAAGAAGAGATTTTCAGTTAACCCTAAAACTCATTCAGAGGCTTCCTATTTTGGCTTAAAAGACAGTGTTGCGTATTTTTTCGTCTTTATACTAATTTTCCTCGAATTTGTTAGGTTCGTGTCAAACTTTTGTAGATTATTAGTTCTTCTCGACTAAAGGAATCGGAAAAGTAAAAAATTATGATCCCAACTTAATTTTTTTTTAATAAAGCCAAAAATAAGCCAAAAAGATAGATTTTTTGACTTATTTTCGGTTTTATTCAAAAAATTGAGAATCCAATCATAATCTTTTATTTTTCTGATTTTCTCGTCGAGACAAACTAATAGTACATAAAAACTTGACGCAAAACTAGCTAACACGAAAAAAAATAAAGACAAAAGATAAGCAAAGTTGCTTTTTAAGCCAAAATAGGATTCGTATCACTTTGTAGTAAAATATTTAATTCCATTATACTCATTCAGTCCACTCGAGGTCCCTTCGGAGACATTCAATAAAATTGAAGAGGTCCTTTTGGAGACATTCGATAAAATTGAAACAATACATAAAAGATTAGCATGTCACTCAAGATATTTGTTGTCGACCACACACCTTTTTTACCAATCAGAGCGAAGGTTTTGTTCACCTTCACTAAGTGAAGGTGAACAAATTTACACTCATCTCTATGGGCCCCACTACTAAATGCATTGACCCTACAAAAACATGTGCAGAAAAGGGTGCTGGGGTACCGCCACGCCCCAAAACTATTACTCCGATTTAGTTGGTTCATGTAATATGATTCATGTAATACACAGATATGGTCAATCAAATGCTGAATAAAGGCCATTAAATTATCTTTACAATGGTCCAATTGTTGTTCTGCAAAGGATTCTCTCCAATTTACAACTTACAATCAGTGTTCTGTTAGGGCCTGTTGGTTTTATCACAGGTTCGATATTACCCTCGCTCTTTCTTTTTTTTTTTATGACCGTATATTCATGCCAGTTTGCGCACACCTCAACTAATTTTGGGACCTAAAAGTAACGACAGGGCATAACCCCATGTGGCCCCAAGGTTTGGAATGGTTGGCTTCCGTGAGATTCGAAATGCTAACTCATGGCCAAGCACTTATTGCTTTCCCATTTTCACTTTGCCTATTTGATCTGTTTCTAACTTTTTATCATAATTCATAGGTTTTGCTCTGGAGATAATTCTAAAACAAAATTAGATTACTTCGGTGATTTAAGGGACACAATTTGCTAGTCTATAGACGATTACCTTACCCAAAAAAAAAACCTCATTCAAAATCATGCTTACCAACTAATTTTTCTGGGACAAATAGAGGAAAAAGAACAACGCCTTGATATATCCAACAAGAACAATGCCAGAGAAGGGCTGCATAACATAAAAATTGAGGAATTTTTTTTCATTATTTATAAGTAGCTCAAAGGTAGATTGAAACATTCCTCTGTTTCCACTCTCATAACCAAAGGCTACAATTTTCATATTTTCTAGCACTTGGGCAAGGAGATGCCACAGGATTTTTGAACCTTTTCGGCATTGGGAGTATTGATAAATTTACCGAAATTAGGATCCTTGATATATCCGCAAAGGCAAGGCTTCTGTTCGGTCAACTTATCACAACAGTCCTTCGACGGCGGTGTCCCGATCGCGATTGCCTCGAGACACGGGCTCAGCTCCTCCGGGTCACACGTTACCGCCTCCGCCGCCATCGTCACTTCTCCTCGCAGTGCCACCACCACAGCAGCTAGTGCGATAACCCAAAACACATTGATCTTCATCTTTAACACCAAAATAAAAATTTGAGAGACAGAGTGTGTGTGTGTGTGTAGGGGATGCAATGGATGAATTTTGTAGGGTATGCAATGGATGAATTATGTGGCCATGGTTTTGGTGCACAATTTATAGGGGAGGACTCAACTTTACCATTTTTGTGGAAAAATTATCCAGTGTCTCTGGGACACCGCCACAAGGTGCTCCAAATCTTTCCTTTACCACATATTTTTATGAAGTCCAAGACTATATGGACCCTACTGGATATCTCGAGCATGTAACTAGGTGGTTCCCCAGCGGCACTGAATAATATCTCTGCTTTTTTGTTGTGGGTCCCCACTAATGCGTTAGAACTTTTTTAGCACAACCAGATATGATCACAGCTGTGTTTACAAAGGATAATTAATGAGGTTTGTTGGATAATTAATGAGGTTTGTTAAGGTTTTTTTTTTAAATAAATAAATAATGTAGCTGTTAAGCTTTTTTCAAACAGTCACTCTTGATGAGACGAACAAAATTTATGCGAAGTTGAAAATTTTTCAGATAAGACGAACAAAAAAAAAATTATTTTTAACTTTTTCCGTCTTTAGTGAACAAAATTCTTTCAATTATAATTTTTAGTTTTCAAGTTTCGCTCGTCCAGAAGAATATATCCAAAAAAACTTCATGCTAATTTATCATTAATTTTTTGTAAAAAAGAAAGGGCCAAAAAAAGGTCTGTATGCTTGTTGCCCTACTTTTTTTTTGTTGTTTTGGACACTGGAGGGTGTTAATGAAGTGATTTGTGGAGATACAGTGTTAGGCAAGACTCTTAATTTTCGAGGATGATCGATTTTAGGAGTGTGCATCAAAACGAAAATTGTTTGGTTCATCATTTAGTTTAAAAATCCATATATTATATATATGTATATATTTCTATCATTGCGTTTTGTGTGGATAGAAGTGATCCCAAATTTTTCTATACCACGTTTATCTTCAGATTAAAAAAGTTACTTTCTTCCATTTTTAAAAAATATAATTTTTGAATCAACATCTTAATTGCGGATCCAAAAAACAAAATCTTAAGTGGTTATCTTATATATTATTGCAGAATGACTTTTCACGAGGAGAGCTCTCAACGCGACAAGTGGTACAATTTGATTGGGTTGTCATAAAAAATTTATAAGGACACGTGAGATTATTATTTCCACTCTTAAGTTTTATATCCATTTATAGGTTCTATCTATATCTTATATATTATTGCAGAATGACTTTTCGCAAGAAGAGCTCTCAGCGCGACAAGTGGTACATGCAATTTGATTGGGTTGTCATAAAAATTTAATGAGGACACATGTGAGATTATTATTTCCACTCTTAAGTTTTATATCCATTTATAGGTTCTATCTATATGCAAGCTTTAAGTTATTCCGGGAACCAAACAAGGGATAACGCGGGATTAGACGAAAATAGTCCTATCCCACCCTCCTAATCCCCGAATCAAACGAGGCCTAACTTTATTTGAATTAAGGTGTGATAACCATGATTGATTTACTATTCCAAATCTACATTTTACGACTATAGAAACTCCCTTAATCGAATTTCATCTATTCTTTTTCCTATCAATTCCCTATCGCAATGTACGTATTTACGTAGTGGATCTTGCGTTTGTATTTTCTTTAAGGAAATAAAAATCAAGCATTTGACTTTCAAGGATGATATGAAAGTTGTACATTTTGTGTGCAGAAATCAAGTGACACATAAGTGGAGGTTAGGTTAAACCCTTCTGCATGTTTTCTTTTGTTTTTCTTACTTTTATAACGAAATGTAGGAACTAATATGTTGACTAAGTAACAAATCGTAGTACCAAGTCCTACATCGATGATTTGATCCAGTAATATATGGACTTTTTTACTCGAAATTTAATTCATTGGCAAGCACATTGTTTTTATTTTGTTCATAGCACGAGTTTCCTGTTAGATTAATACGTTCTATGCACAGGCAAATATATCAAGATATGTACAAAGCTTTTGATATTGCATGGCATAGGTTTATTACCATAGGACGGGTTTAGTTTATGAAAAGCAGTCAATCTGTGCCCGAAAATTTTATTTAAAAATATACTATACAGCAAGGCAGCCATAGAGGTTGATATACCACATACATCGTAGGTAGCGGGTTTATTAGCATAGGACGGGTTATGTTGTATTTATAGGTTCCAATCCTGTTTCCTGGAGTGCTAAAAAACAACCAACACTTTGCTCGATCTTCCACAAAAGCTGAATATAGGACAATGGCCCAAACAGCTACTGATTTGGCGTGGATTCAACATCTTTTTTACTGAGCTGCAGGTTCCTATCTCCCCTCCTCATGTGCTTTGGTGTGACAATAAATCAGCTATGGCCTTAGCATCCAATCCAATGATTCATGCCCTCACCAAACACATTGAAATAGATCGCCATTTTATTAGGGAGCAGGTCTTGGCCAAGCAATTGATTCTGCATTACATTGGTTCCATGCTCAGGTTGCAGATATTTTTACTAAGGGTCTTTTGTATCTCATTTTTTGCTTTTGAAGTCCAAACTCATGGGCTCATGGTAGGCTCTCCTCCCATGAGTTTGAAGGGGGGTGTTTGAGGATCAATAGGTATCATTTCAGTTGTATTTCTATTAAGAATTGGTTAGGCGGGAAGTTGGGTCCAGCTGATCAATCCATGTGAGTTTATATCAGCCAATCAAAAGTGTCGAATGAGGCTAGTATAATAGGTTCTTTTCTTCTTGGGGTCTGATACAATACATGAAGACTTTCCCATAAAATGACCCAGAATATGCATCCAACGGGTGAAATCCACCCGGTAAGTCTTCCTGTACCAAACACTTTCCCTTTCTTCTTTGTAAAAGCAGATAGAACATAAATGCAAGGGAAATCTTTTGTTTCTTCTTCTCTCAAAAAATCACTCTTCATTTCTGTAATTTTTCAATTATCACACTTTTCACATCAACTTTATAATTTTCACATCAACTTTTACCTCCACTTTTCACAATTATTATCCATTTTTACCCATTAATTTTTTACCCACTAACTTTTCAAAATGACAAAATGATAATTGTACAATGTTTTATTGATTAACTTTTTAAAACGCACACTCGTGAATGAACATTTCAAAATGGAAATATCGACACTAAAAAATGAAAGATTGGAGTATTTCATATAGAGTTTTCTATCCCAAAAATTTGTCAAAATTCTTTTTTATCACCAGCAAACTCAAATCCTCAAGACGTCCATAAAGCCACTACTACTATTTCACCAACTCTTTTTTCTTTTTTGGTGAACTGAAAGATGCCCCACCCAGTTAGCCATTAACCAATAAATTAAACGAGGCCTGTGGACCGTGGTCTAGTCATGTGGGAGTACTCCGACAAACAAAGTTGAAACAGTACCAACGTGGTTGGTGGCCAAGCTGGTTGTACCCAATCAACATCCTCTAGTCTTGGATTATAATTAAGATTTTTTGTCACATAGTATAAATTTTAGACCATTGCTCCATCTTAACGAGAAGAATTTAAAAAGTACATAACTCAGATGAACAAATTTAAAGCTCACTAAATTTAAAAAATTTATTTTTCGTTTATTGAACTTCGTAAGTTTTTTGTTATCTAATTGAGCTTTTCTCAATAACGCAAACTAATAATTCAAAAAAAAAATTAAAACAAAACTAAGAAAAGGGTAAGGCGAAATTTTATGAAAAATAACACTCAATAGTAAAAATAGGCCAAACATCCCCTTAAAACGAGAGCTATTATACTCCTATTTTGTGATTGGATCCATTTACTAAACTCTTGACTTTTTCTACTCTATTTTTGACAAAAATTACATTGATCTAACATCAACATCAATTTGATTAAAACCTTACTTCCCTTAAAACCAGCAACAACACTAGGTACACACAAAAACTTACAGACAATTTACCCAAAACACACACACAAATGTGTGGGCTCCACAGACACACACTGCACATGCACAGTGTGTGGAGCCACACACACTTGTGTGTGTGTTTGGGTAAATTGTGTGTAAATTTTTGTGTGTACCTAGCATTTTCCTAAAACTAGTGGACGGTCAAACTGTCACAATTTTAAAATAAATATACTTTAACCAAATTTTTGGTTTTTATTTTTTATGTTTTATTTTTTTTATGCTCTCATTAGTGAGATGCTTTGGACCATGAATGAAGGAAGCATGGTAATGAGCACATAAATTGATTTGGGTCTCTAAGCCCGCCGTCCCTGATGCCTGTCAGCTTTGATTTGGGGGCATGGTTCTACAGCATAACGCCCCTAGAGCTCCTCGGTTCTTGAAGGTTTGGGGGGGGGGGGGGGGGGGGGCACTATTTTAATGGTATTTTGAGAGCGGCCACTTTGTGTATATTGTCAAAGGTTAGATCTGTCTCCAATCATTCTCTGCCCATACCCCCAATGATTGAGGACTAGATGGGTTATGTTGTTGTTGTATACTTTAACCAAATTTTTCATTATCAAATTCATTTAATTGATTTTTTATAACTGGATGTCCAAGTCAGCTTGCTCACATGTCGACTAATTTCAGTCCTGAATTGCAGGTCGGGACATCCGATAAAATAAAATTAACATTTTTTATATGAATGGGTCTCGAGATTTACCCATCACCAACTCATACTAGTCAAATGGTACCATTATTAAACCTCATTTTGCATGACTTGGAGGGATCACACAGAGCGAATCTTTTGACTCATGTTTTTCTTTGGTTGTTGGCTAGCTGTTATACCCGCACACGTACCCTATATGATAATGATAGTAATACATGAATTTCAAAATTCACGACACTTCCCTCTCTCTCTCTCTCTCTAGCAAGGCAGCCATGTATAGTCTCAAGAGGATTTGGAGGAGGAGACAGTACCGGCGACTCCGCGGCGCAAACCCGAACCGGAAAAGACTACGAATCGTTGTGTTCGGAGGGAGTCCACGGCGGTATTGGAGGATTAAATCCGTCCCAAAGTTGCGTTTTAAAGTTGGTTCGCCGTTGAAGCTGTGGAGAAAATTCAAGAGTGCCTATGCTAGCATGATGGTCAAATTTTCTGCCCGCCTCGGCTACTTGAATGGCGGAGATGATTTCGGTGGTAAGCGGATTGCGAAGGCCGCGGGGAGCGGTGGTCCGGTGGGCTATGGTAAAGAGGAGTTTGAGAAGAGGCTGATTTTTGAGATCTATAAGTCGTTATCGGCTTCTAAGGCAATGGGTACCGCGTTCACATAGTGAGGCTATTTCATCTCTTTTTGGTGAGAAAATTTTCAATGCCGGGCGGATACTATAGGCACTTTGGTACCCGCAAAGCCCCATCACAGCCATCTAAAAGTGTTTTGGACGATTCGAATTTTAAATAAACTCTTACCGGTAAGAGTATTTAAAATCCGCTCGGCACTGAAAAATTTCTCCTTTTTCTGTTTATGTACTACTTTTACGTTTATATGTTCCTCTTTTAATTGATTATTACTAACTTTTCTTCTATTTAATTATTGGTTTATTTGGTTGAAAAAATTGAAAGTTGGGGGAAAGTTGTTGCCTTTGATTTCTGGATAATTCTATCATTTGATCATGTTCGTTTACGGGTTAGATTGAATTTCTTTTTGAAAGAGGGCTTGGATCTAATTAGTTGCATAATGCGCGTGTGGGAGCCCGAGCGCAAGCAAGAAAGCTTCTTTCAGAAATATCCTAAACTATATAATTCAAGAGTGCGTGCTAGATCGAGAATTAAGAGCGGGAGTGAAAAAACCCAACTAAAGGATCAAATATGACAAAGGATTAGATCGAATCTAATTGGTCTAATTTTGAATTTATTGATACGAAACGAGCCAATACATAAAAAAAGATGGTTTTCTTTCCCTAGTAGATAAAATAACCAATAGTTCTTGTAGCAAATACTAGCTCAGAAATTCACAATTCCCTATCTGTTGATCTATCCCTCCTAATGTCTGCAACAATGACTTCCAATTGGGTGGTTTTGATCTAATGACTAAAACTTGTCCATATTTTCAATTTAGAGGTTCATGATGTCCCAATACCACTCTGGGGCATGGTAGAAAAATTCGTTATTTGGAACTCATTTTCTGTCTCACATAATTACTCTTGATTTTGTTACTCATTTAATTAGTTTTGCAAAATTACTCAAGGTTTTGTCCGGGTGATTATGTTCCTAATAACTCTTTTTGACATTTTGGACGACAAAACAAGAATGTTCAACTTTTTTTTTCCTTCATTAGTCATTCCTAGTTCTTTATCTATAACAAGTGGGGGGGAAAGAGACTCGATTTCGTAATGCAGTGTAGGGCACCCCAGAGCTCTACCGCATGAGCTAGCCACCCCAAAGTTCAACTTCAAGCATCAAAATTTGGGCCCATTGGAAATTGACCAACTTGAGTAACTCAACTAGTGGTATTACTTTTTCCTTTTATTTATGTAAAATATGGCATGATAGCTTCCATATTAAAGGGCCAATATTCTTAAATTTGTATCATTAAAAATATATCTCCAATACCTTTTAAAATGAGAATAATTTCAAATATGTATACGAAAAATCACTCGTCATTCTTTATAGGTTTTTAACTTTTCTTAAAAATGGAACTTTTAGGTTGGAGTTGATGTGAATCGTAAAAATCTCCAAACCCCAACTTGGACTGGAGATGCTCTAAGGAGTTGAATCCAACAATATTGGGCCCATTCCATCTGAGCAACTTGGGTACTGCAACGCTCTTTTTATGTGGGCTTTGTTCAAAAACCTGGACCATATCAGATGGACCTTGTGGCCCAATCTAGGTAGTTGCATCACATTGTTTGCTTGACCAGTTGAACACTATTTACATTTGCGAGAGTTTTGCAAAGAGAAAAGTATCTTACTATCAGTTATGCCCTTCACATTTTTCATTCTTCCATCTATTCTTTTGCTATTTTTCGGATCCGAGGTTAGGGGTGTAGCGCCCATCCCAGCCGTCCATCTCAATAATTAATGGTTCGGATTTAAAATAAAACTCTTCCAGCAAAGTGCTACACCCTTGTAGCTCGAAGGGGGCGTTATAGGGACCCAAATTTGATTTTTTCGCCTTTTAACCCTCACAAAACTCTTCTTAACTGTTTATGTTGAACACAAATGAATAAGGTGTCAAACGGTGGATTTGATAAGTTTGGACGGTTGTAAATTAATGGCTTGGGTCTTTAACACAGGGGCGGTACCAATGGGGTGAAGGGGGACCCCAGCCCTTGCACAACTCCAAGTAGCTTCACGTATTATACTAGTTTTCAAGTTAATTAAGAAAAATTCTATGGGATTGACCCCTGCAAGTCCTTTGAGTGAAAAAAAAATTAAAATTTTTATTTGTGTGGGGTAAAAACTCCTAAAACTTGAAGTTATTAATCATTTTTTAGGTTGCTTTTATAAAATTAAACGGTGGCTACGCACATACACACGGTATCGTCTCTTCTTGGGACCTTGCAAGTAGCGATAAATACCTACAATATTTTTTTTTCCCTATGAATATGAAAATACACGTGATTTGGCCCCTGCTTGACTCAAATCCTGCGTCCGTCACTGCTTTAACAAATAATAAATACACGTGATTTGGGATGTTACAGTAATAAATAATACATGTTTACGGTAACATCCCATGAAATTTATGATTTATTTGTATATCATAAATGTCTGGATTCACCATGATCGGAGTTTCCATGATTTTGTACTTGGTTTTGTTTTAATAAAAAGTGACGTATTAATTTACCATAAAATTCAATTCATGAGTTGTTATGTAATCCAGCACAGGATTCTTGATAAATTATTTTACCATGTTTGTGGGTTGCCAAGTCATGAGAAAACTTATTTATTTTTTATTTTGTTTTGATATTTTGAGTGAGAGAAGATTGGGAGAGAGAATCAAAATATTAGGAAAGAGAAAGATTTAAAAAAATAAGAGAGAGATTGAGATAAAATAGGAAAGATTACGAGAGAGAAATATTAGGAAAATTGGGAGAGAGAGTGTTTTGGGATTTTTTTGAATTTCAGGATAGAATCATAAGTATTCAAATCTCATTAATTTATAATCCAATTAAGTAGCTTCATAATTTCTCTTCATATCCAACGTCTCCCATTTACCTAGAGCAAAACACATCAACCCGTCCATTAATTCCGTTATGTATCGGCATTCAAAATTTTATAGTATGATATATTAGTTTTTATATAAGGAAAAAAAGGTGGTTTAACGTTAATAAAGGTGAAGAGTCAAGCAATGCGGGGATTGAACGAATTGGGGGACCTGTCATCCCTTGGGTTGGTCCCATCCGGCCATCCGTTTGACGCATTAACGGCTCAAATCTTACGTACCTCGCTTAAGTGCATGTATCCGTACCATCCATTGTTTGATGCGATCCAAATTGTTGATGCGCGAAACCGACGGTTTGGATGAGGGTTGGCAGAGCCTGCTGACCCCAAGAGACAGCTACCCCGGGTCCGGATGAAGGGCCTGCTGACCCCAAGATACAGCAGGCCCCGGGTCCGGATGAACTCAACAAGCGGTTGATTAGAGATTTGATGAGGGGGCCACCAGAGAGTTTGTTAAAGTTGTGATAAAGAAGCAACCAAAAAAGGCATATCATTAGCGGTTTACCTAAAATGACTTAAGGAAGTGTCTATTGATGATCTACCCTACTAATATCCTATGCATGATTGGGAAGCAAAAGCAAAAACTTCAATCCAACACTATCTCCTTCATGTCATTATCATTTCTTAATTCGCAAGCAATCATACAACTAATTAAACACACATTTCCCTTTTGATCCGACTGCCATCTTTTTCATAGTGTTCATCTGTTGCCATGCATGTCTTCCCTGAAAAATTATTCAGTGCGCTCGGTAGGGCTACAAGCGAACTAAGTTGTTCGAGACTTGGCCCGACTAGCTAGGCTCAGCTCGTTTAGTAATCAAACCGAGTTCGATTTCGAGTTTTAGGCTTGTGTAGTTAACGAGCCAAGCTTAACACTCAAAAGATCGGCTCGTTTGTAGTGGCTTTGCTCGTTTGCATGGACCCGTTTAGAAAATAAACCTAGCTCGGCTCATCTACAATCGAGCCGAGTTTGAGGTCGAGTTGCCTTGTTCCAATTCCTAACTTAAACTCAAAACCGGCTTAGTGCGCTTTACGAGACAGATCATTCTCTTACAATATAAACATTGACTTAAAACTTGACTAAAGTCAATTAACGAGTTGAGCTTGAGCTCCATAAAGCTTGGTGTGGCTTGACCCGTTTGCTCCCCTTGCGCTTGGGGCACCACTTTAGGCCTCTCTGACAATATATATTCATGTGGGGTCCAAAACTAAGTATATGGATCCACAGGGACAGTTCAAGAATTTTCATCCAGCAATAACAAAATTTCATAGTGTTACTACGAAAAGCTATGTGCAAAATAAGATCTACCTTGACAAGATATATTATGGAGGTGCTTGGCAGATAAATTTTAGCATTTTCTATCTCTCCTCTTTAACTTTTGCGTGTTTGACTGTCAAATGCCAAAACACATTTTCAAATTTTTACATTTGAGGCAGAAGTGAAAATGAGCTCTGGAGTAGTTTTTTGATTTCTCATTTTTCACTTTTCCCATTTTAGTTGACGAAAGGACTTACAGAATGTATTATAGACATATCTCTCAAATATTACTCCTATTGCAAAAAATACATTATGCACATTTCTCTCAAACATTCCTACTAGGTTCAACATACATTCTAACCATAATTCGAAAAGCCAAAAAGTTATAAATGAAAAGCTTAAATGAATCTCCCAAACACCCCTTATATGCAAAAGAAATAAAATTCATTTATGTAGATTTCATTGTTCACAAAAAGCTATTGTAATTTCAACCTTTAGTTTCTTACGATGTCCCACAGCGAGCCTTCATATTTTGAAAGCGTTGAATTTAGGTTCATTATCAACACCTCTAAATATTATTTTCAAGAAATCGAGGCCTAAACTAAATATAATCAAGATGTGGAAGTAAAAATAATTGAATACCTTGTAATTTTGAGTAATAAATTGCTAATCAAATGATTAACTGCAGTGGCGTAGCCAGGAATTAGCGGTAGTGGGGGCACCTTTAAACGCACTTCAAAAAAAAAAATCGTAGTAAGCAATGTCAAAATATTAAAAGAACGTTTTGTGCTAAAGATATTAAAAAAGCTAACATATTTACTAAGAAACGTGTAATTAATTTCACATATTGTGCAAACAAATCAATTGTTTGAAGTAGCAAATTAAATACACAATAACTAGAATGTTAATATTCAGCATTTTTTATATGATTAGACCCAATTAATACTTTTCTTCTAAATTTTATCCCTAAACCTTCAAATTCGTCTTCCATTGTGGGTTCTGTCAATCAAAATTATAAACAATTGATAAAGTATAATCCATATAATCCATGATTTAGCCACTTATGAATTTGGATATTGCACATTGGAGAGTTTTAGATGGCTAGTGGTGGCTATTTTTCTGACATCTCATTGCGCCAATGTATGAGAATTGTTGTAATATTTGAGATGAAAAGTAGAGAATGAAATGATATACAAAATCTATTAGAATGATAAACAAAGAATACTTTAAGAAATCAATTTATAAGAAAAATGAAAAATCTGAAAAAAAAAAAGAAAAAAAAAAGGAAACAGCAAGAATTCAGTGTGGGCATGTGCCCACACTAGACCTCAAGTGGCTCCGCCACTAATTAACTGGACTTGGTAACATGTCAAGTTGACATGTTATGAATTACTCAATGCTTCATCTGATTCTTTATTGCGCTTGTGTCTTAGCCAACAACGCGAGAGCGAGAGAGGAGAGAGAAGGCAAGGTTACTTGTATTTATTTAATTGATAATTTGAGATTCCCAAAATTTATTGGGCTGGACTTATTTAGTTTTGTTAGGCTATATTGTTAGTTGTCCAGATTTAATTGGAGTTTCATTTATTTTAACTCAACTCATTGATCCAGTACTGACAATACTAAAAAAAATCACTTTATACATAAAAAATAAAAATAAAAATTTAATGCATTTACCGAATCCAATGAGATCACTTGACCTCGCTGGGTTCAAAGTAGAGCCGCCCCTGTGAATCCACATGAATGTGCATAAATATGTGATGGGAAGAGGCCTAGGGACTACATGGCTGTACTTCAAGGACGCTCCGTCTTCTTTGCAACATACTCCTTCCTTTCCTTTTTTGTTTTTTTGTTTTGTAACAGAATTGGAACAAGTTGACTAATCAGTAATCTCTTGAATAATAATTAATATATACAAAAACCTCTAGTATCTCACAATTAACAAGTCAATATTGGATATATCTCTATTCTCTAATACTCCCTGGTGGTGTTATCACTCAAATAAAAAAAATCTCGCACACGTACACCACAACACGCATGGCTGGGATAATTGAAGAGATAGTGGTGTCACACTTAGTCTGATATCAACATTTTATTTTTTTCTGACATATATATATATATATACACACACACTAAACTTTCTATCCAAACCTTTAAAATCTGGATTTCGTCCATACCTCATAGATCCCGATCGAATTTCGACGATCCGAACCGTCCAATGTGTTTAAAAGGTGTTTTTAAGAGTCCCTGCAAGAAATGAGCAAAAACAAATACCGGGAAGGGCTTGATCCGAGAAATTTTTCATAAAAACTATATATGTTCATTTTTATGAAAAACTGCTCGGATCAAGCCCTTCCCGGTATTTTTTTTGCTGATTTCTCGCGGGGGCCCTTAAAAGCACGTTTTAAACACATTGAACAGTTCGGATCGTCGAGATTTAGTCCGAAAAGTGGAGGTCCGGATTTTAAAAACTTGCGGAATCCTTGATAGGCCGGATCCAATTAGGTAATTCCTGATGGGAACCTCCTGCAATTTTCTAATTTTCCAATCAAATTTTCGTGATCCGAACCGTCTAATGTGTTAAAACATATTTTTAAGGTCTTTGGAAGAAATCATAAAAAAAAATACCGAGAAGGGCTTGATCCGAGCAATTTTGGATTATATATATATATATACACACACACACACAAAAAGTTTCCTATGAGGGCTCCCTCACAAAAAATAGTGCGAAAAAACAGTTGTGAGCCGTTGGATCGCGTGAAGGGCGTAGGATCCAATGGCCCACAACTGTTTTCCCGTACTTTTTTGTGAAGGAGCCCTCATAGGAAAACTTCTTTTATATATATATAGGGGCCGCTTCTAGTCCGGACTTGCAGACCCCTATGATTTGAGCATTTTTTGGACCATCCGAACCGTCCAATGTGTTCAAAATGTGTTTTCAAGGGTCTACGCGGGAAATCTTCTAAAAAAAATACCGGGAAGGGCTTGATCCAAGCAGTTGTTCGCAAAACTGAAACACCTTTTGAACACATTGGACAGTTCGAATTTCCCAAAAATAATTTTTTAAGTGAAAAAATTACATTTTTTCTTAAATCCGATCGGTTCAAGCCATTTCCGGTATTTTTTTTTCCCCATTGATTTCTTGCAAGAATCCTTAAAAACACCTTCTAAACACATTGGACAGTTCAGATCATGAAAATTTGATCTAGAAATAGGAGTCTCTGATGGGGTACCCCATCAGGGACTCCTATTTCCGAGTTCCCATCAGGACTCCTATTTCCCGATCAAATTTATATACATATATATTGCACACTCGCTAAGTTTTGGTAACAACATTTTCTTGTAGTTACCGTAAGTCCTTAATCTTAATTACTAGTCACTTTTGAAGTTTCAAACTTAGGACATAGTATTTAAGAGAAACTTGTCACCGAGGTGGCTCCCACAATATAGAGTTGAAACTTATTTTTTATGCTTGTTTAGAGCATTACGAATTTAAAATGGCGATACGTATTTCTATGCTGTTTTAATCAAAGAAATAGTGAAGGGAATATATTTCTCTTTATAACATTGGCCTGTAGAATATTTCTCAATACAAACATGCTATTGTTGCAAGGACAGCTGGGGTTTGCTTGCTTAGTTGGGTACAATCTCCTAGTAACTAGCTAGACTAGCTAGTACCAAACTTGAAATTAACTTGTTTACTAAAAACTAAAACTAAAAGTGTTTTGTTTTGGATTAATATGAGTAATCCAAAACAACTTTGGCAAAAATTAACTTGTTTACTAGCTAGACTAGCTCGTACCAACTAAAAGTGTTTTGTTTTGGTTAGCTAGTACCGGATGCTCCTTTGGCAAAAAAACTTAATCCGGTTTTTTGGTTTTTTGGTTGTCTTTATTCAAAAAGAAATTGCATTTGTTAGTTTTGCGTCAAGATTTTGTGGTTTCTAGACTCCTCTCGACGAGACGAATCTAACAAACATAAATTTATGGTCAAACCAAATATTTTTTGAATAAAACCGAAAATACTTGGATTATTGGATTAATTTTGGTTTTATTCAAAAAAATTTGAGTTTTGACCATAATTTTATACTTGTTAGATTCGTCTCGTCGAGAGGAATCCAGAAACCACAAAATCTTGACGCAAAACTAACAAATGCAAAAAAAAATTTAATAAAGACAATGAATAATCCAATAATCTGGATTATGAATTATTTGCCAAAGGACTAAAAACTTGACAAGTCTCTATTTCGGCCTTGACAGTGATTTGGCTCGTTGGAAACGTACCAAGGTTTTAAAAATAACGGTCAGCTGTTACGTAACGGTTTTAATGGTCAGCCATTACGTAACTGTTGTTTTTTCTGCCTTCCAATTACGTACCAGTCCGTTTTCGATTTACAGCCGCTACGGCCAATACTCGATTGTTACAGGTGATTTAGGCCTCGTTCAACTAATAAAAAATAGTTTTTCCCTAAAACCAAGACAGGTCATTCTCTCACAATACATTACATAAAAAACCGTGAAAAATCAGTTTATTTTAAAAACTAGCTTAGTGGAATACTCCCCAGACAATTACAATGTTTTTCGGGTCAAAAATAATTTCTTATAAACTAACGACTGATACAACCGATTCTCGTAACATGTCGTTTAATACGTCTCATACCATTGCACCACAATTGTTACAGTTAGTTGTCCCAAAACTGTTTTGTAAATCTTTGAAAAGAAAACATTCTTTACACTGACAGTGTAAAATCAAAGTTTCTCCAAATCGATTGCATTGCGACATGTGTCCATGTTCTACCTTTCGGAACCACTGTTTGGACATATAGCACAATATAATAGGATTGGAATAAACTTTGGTTTACACCGCTGATGTAAAGAATATTCTCCCTTTGAAATGTACATCAATAATCAATACATATTGACATGGTGATTGAAGGAACCGCAGAGTAGGAACTGTAGGTAGTAGGTAACTCTTTGTCTCCAATTTTTCCCGCAATTTTTTCTGTTGGGGTCTCTCTCTAGACTTCTCTCTCTAACGGTTTCAGATTCACCTCACGGGCCGGCCCCCAAACGTGAAACGAGTTCTATACCCTTCACATTTTCAAGCTACCTCTCAAACTCTCAGACATACTCAAAGTCGTCCAATCATATTCTTCCACGTCGGAATCTTCTGCATCGAAAAACTTTGTATCAACCGTATAAATACCTGATGGATCTATTACCAGTGGTACACATAACACTGGATTTTAACCGGAGGTCTTTATATTCTCCCCGCCCGCGCTTCATGTACCAAATGCTCTCTCACTCTCTCTCACTCTCTCTCTCTCTCTAAGAGCAGAGATCGCGACTCTGTAAGGTTTCCTTTCTTCGATCTCGCTCTTCATCTGCGATTGTAATCTCTTGTGTGTATATACATATATCATGCGGTTTATTTACTTGAATTCAGTTGAAATCGATGATGATTTGATTATTGTTTCTGTAATTGAAGCTATCTGTCGATCATGTGTTTATCAATGGGGAATTAGTTGATTTTGTAGTGCTTCTTCCTTAGGGTTTCATGTTTGTAACTACGTACAGTCGAAATTCTACTGTTGATCCAAATAGCAAATGCTTTTCCTGCATTTTCTCTTTTTCGTAGAGTCGGAAAATTCTCAGATTACTGATTCAACTCGAATTGATACTGATGATTTTCTTCTAGTTATCATACTATTGATCAAATTTGAATTGATTTTGAAACATTTTTGCTGTCTAGAAGTTTCTGCAATTCCACCCTATATATACACCTGTACCTATGTGTATGTAAATGAGCGTGTATCTCTGTGTGTTTTGAAATTCAATCGCGTATACATATTCGAGTTTCATCATCAAGAGAACATAACGAATTGTTAACTGAATCTGAATTTCATCTTTCTGACGCAGTGAATTCCAGTGAAAATGCAGAAGGAGAGCAGTAGCGTCGACAACACCGCCAAAACCAACTCCACAAATTCATCATCGTCTTTCCCAACATGCAAACCTAATCTCTCTCCTCCATCAGTAAACCAATCCGATTTCACCTCATTCTACGGCCACCACCCCTCGCCGATGTTCCCTCCCACTGCCACCACCTCCCTCTCCCTCACCCCTTCCGACTGCTCCTTCGACGACAACAACAACGACGTCGTCTCCACCACGGACTCCCGTCTCCACCAAGCCCGCTTCGTCCTCGAGTACCAGCAACTCTACAACCGCTACGCCATGTGCCTCGCTCACCTCCAAGACTCGCTCAAAGAAGTCGACTCGCTCCACGACGAGAACGACGCCCTCCGAGTCGCGAACTCGGACCTGGTTAACCGATTGTCTCTCCTGTCTCAGGCCACTATCCAAAACTGCCTTCTCTCCAACACTTCTCATCCGCCTCTCTCCTTCATCAACGACTTCAATAGGATTAACATCGGTGGTGGCAATGCTGTTATTCGTGAGAATCGAGAGGAGATTTCGAATATCAGTCCGACGAGCGTGATCGAACATAATCGATTCGATCGGAGAGGCGGTCCGGAGAGAATTCAGTTGCCGAAGAGTATTTCTGTGCGGTCGAGCGGGTACCTGAAGAATGCTCAACGTGCCGGAGGCAATGGAGATCCGAGTCGAGGTAACCGAGTTAAGAGTCCGATCCTGAATGAATCGGTGAGTTTCTGCAACTGCTCTGTTTTTCTGTTTCAATTAAACTGTTAATACACCACTAGTCCATGTAGATTTAGCTGAATTTGGTTTTTTGTCATAGTTTCAATTTTCACAATCTAAACCCTAGAATTCTATTTCGTGTGGATCTAGTACGTCCTTTTAGTTTAGTGTTCTTATTTAAACGATTTGAGGTTATAATTTCACTATTTTTCGTGTTTATGCATGTAAAATCACAATATCATTCTTTCACCAGTTTAATTTCTCACATACCAAATAATATTTGTTGTAAATTCACATAAATAAAATTAAAATAAAAAAAGCCTAAATACACAAAGTTTTACTTAAGTAATTCATGTATTTTCGCTTGGATCGATCAGTTGTTTTATAGTGACAGACAATAGCAAACAATGAAATGGAAATTAGGGTGACGAAAGTGAAATCTCCTGAAACTGTGTGGGCAATTGTATAATTGCATTTTGCATTTAGTGGGGACCAATGATGTAATAACGTAAGTAACACTTCTGCATCGTTTGCATGTGACTGTTTGATTGACAAATTTTGGGTGGTTTTGTTAACGTGTGGTGTGGAACACAGCAAAGGGTGTACGTGCCAGGGGGAAAGAGAGAGGAGGAGGCGTTGGAGTTCGACGTGTACAACCAAGGGATGTTCAAAACAGAGCTGTGCAACAAGTGGCAGGACACGGGGAAGTGTCCATACGGCGACAACTGTCAGTTCGCGCACGGGATAACCGAGCTTCGTCCGGTGATCAGGCACCCTAGGTACAAGACGGAGGTCTGCCGCATGGTTCTCGCCGGCGACATGTGTCCTTACGGCCACCGCTGCCATTTCCGCCACTCTCTTACTGAGCAGGAGAGGCTCTTGGGCCCACTCCGGTTGAATGAACTTAATGGTTGAGATCGATCATCGATGTGCATGCAGGCGTAGGGTATGTTAGTCCTAGGTACAAATTGGAATAGATCGAATTATATACTGGCAAATAAAATGAAATAAATTTGGGGGAATGGAATTTAATTGGAAAGGATTTTTCTGTTTTGAGAAGATAATTCATTTGAGGAAAGGAAAAGAGACTTGAGATTGCTTTCAGGTTTTGTATTTGGTAAGTTCATGATTCTTACATGTTAGTTAACAAACTTTTAGTTGGTGGGTGTTAGCAACAAAAACTATACATATACACGTAATATGTCTGTTGATGGTGATATATATGTATATTTGATATGTAATGGTACAGAATGTATATGTTTGATTCCCACTTTGGGGGAAATGATTCAATTCTCCATGGGTAATTATTTTTCTTATGGTGGATGGATGGATGTCGCAATAAATTCAACTCGCGAGAAGTTTGATCAGAATTATTGACATTGCATTCGTGTCAGCAATTGCCGATCCCTGCACAACGGGTTTTGGACGGCACAGATTTAAGGGGAGTTAAAATACCCAGAACACCCTTCGGCACCTATCAATCTGGGTCGTCCAAAATTTGGATAGCGGAGTTGTGCTCAGCAGAGTCCCTCAGTTTGCTGTTTTTCTAGGTTTTTATCATTGTCTGTTGAATGATTCCTTTGTAAGTGTCATTGCACATTTTATGAATTCAAGAAAAAAAAATATCCTGTCAGCTTCTAATTAGAGGTTTTTTGGACCCCGCTTAAGACAAATTATTCAGTGCTCGCTATCCATGCATCGCATGAAAGCTGCTGACAAGAAATTGTACGAGGTTCATGCTATCACCACTTGATCCATTAAACCAGATTACTTTAAGAAGAATTAAGCATGTTCTTTGAGTAAATTTTCGTATTTTAGAATAATTAGATATCTATTATTGTCCTTCCCACAATGATCCTTTGACAGATAACGATCGACATGCTACCGCGTCATCATCGCAAGAGTTGGTGCATGAGCTCATTGAGGATAAAATTTCTCAGTTCTAATCGGGCACCACGCGACTGTGCTCGAGCGTGCATCTCAGGCGTCCAAAATATTTGAGATAGACTAGTTTCTATAACAGTAAAATTTATGGGAAAAAAAAATACCACGGGAAAATATTTACCAACTTATTAAGACCTAATTACCTGAATATTACGTTTTTCTCTTAGAGAAAGTATAAATGTTTGAATACGCAGACGGTGTAATGAATGAAATAAAAAGAATGATAGACGCATGTTCTGCCATCTAAAAGGCTTGAGAATAAAAGGGGATATAAGTGGCACAAAAATTTGCATTTTGTTTTGATGTCAAACCTAAAATACTATTGTCCACCGAACATGTTTTGGATCTGTAATTATTAGCTCCATCCCTCGTTTAATGACGAAGGGAAGCGTATAGGGAAAAGATGAACAAGAATGATCACGAACAATATTTTAGAGAAACCCTCTAAAACTCAATTTTTATTATTCAATAATCAACTAACTAGCCCGAGGGCTTACAATATCAATATATAGACTACGGAAACCCTAGAAACAATCCGGAAAAGGCAACAATTGCCGACTAAACATAAAATAAAGAAAATTACAAAAATTACCAAAAACGGAAATATTTGCGTTAGGCTCAAATATGAAAACTAGAATAAAAAAGATAGCTATTGCCAAAAACCTAGGTAAAAACGGATTTGAATTGACCAAGTAATTAGCAGATTGATTATTTCCTAAAACGGCAAATTTGATGTTTCGGAGGCCTAAACGAGGGAATTAGGCCGAAAACCACCGGTGCCCATTGGTCCTTGGACCAAAGTGCCTTGTTCGTTGGGCCGTTTCGCATCAACCATAAGATCTACGGACCAATCCGCCACTGGCCATTTCCCCACTTTTCTATCAAGCGTTTCCAAATAGCGGCACGCAACCATATCTACATCATTTAAGTAATGTATTAATAAACCTTCACGGAAGTAATTCTCCGTGTGTGTATATATATATATATATATATATATATATATAAAGTGGCACAAAAATTTGCATTTTGTTTTGATGTCAAATCTAAAATACTTGTAGTCATTTTGTCATCAGCAGCTAAATAGTACTACCAATATGACAGCAAATACTCTTTTAGATGAAGTTATTCATTTTGGTGTTAAGTACTCAACTAGAATTAGTTCATATGTTATTTTCACTTTAATTATTCAACGTATATGCGTCATTTATTATAGACTTTAAGCGCCAACATGATCAGCTACCCCTTGCAAGGATGATCAAGAAGATAATGAAATCAAACGAAGAAGTCAAGGTTAATTACCATGCATTTCCTTCTCTTATATATACAGTTACCGATGAGTTTCTACAGAAAATATACAGACTCCATGCAAGGGCAGAACTAAGGCCAGGCTATGGTGGGCTGTAGTCCAGGTGAGTTCAAAAAAAAGGAAGGGGAAAAAAAAAATCTTACGTGTAAAATATTTGCCCAATATATTTTAATTTATTACTTCATTTTTTGTGTGTAGCCCAACCAGGGCTGGCTCTGAGTTTCTTGAGGCTTAAAGTGAACTTTTTAAAGGAAAAAAAAAAGGGTCTTCAATCTTTTTTGCATAGTGAATGATACTTGAAAAAGAAAAAACATTCATAAGGAAGGCAATGCAATAATTTGAGACCATAAGTACCCATAATCAATAGCCATAACAATACATTAAAAATTGTCATTTAAATATTACTATTCTCGCGTTTTTAGCAGCAAAAGTACTAATTAAACTTGCATAATTAAGTTTCTCCACCATTGCCTTTTCAATAGACAACATAGCCAATCCGTTCGGTCTCTCTTGTGACATCGTCGACCTAAGATAAGTTTTGATCAACTTCAAAAAACCTCTTTCACCAGAGGCAACTGTAAATCGGAATAGTCAACAGTATTCTGTACGCAATCCACACATTCAGAAAAACAAATTATCCATTGTCTTCAAGTAATTGAGCACATCAATGGGCTTTCTTAGCTCTTTTGGTAAAATTTCTCTCAAGACTTTCAATTCCGAAGATAATCCTTCCCATCAATATCAGAAAGCTCATCTCTTTTCAAAATATCTTCACGATTACATTTGGGACCTTTCACTTGGGCCTTATTTTAAATTAGGCCCTCAAAATTTTTAGACAAATTAAACTTAATTTTTTTATTGATCCCTAGAAACTATATGGACCTATATTATTGGGGGCCCAAAAAATTAGACAAAATTTGGAGGCTTAAAGCGGTTGCTTTACGGCCTTTAACCTAGAGCCGGCTCTGAGCCCAACTCGTTCTAAATTAACACCCACCCAAAACATTGCCCACAAATCAATCCCCTTTGTGGGGTTTCTTTTCAATTTTAAGGGAGGCAAGGAGTTGGAATTCATATTTAGGAATTTTGTTGTCAAAAATCGAAGTGTTTTTCAAACCTAGAGAGAAGTAGAAAAACCCTAACTTTGAAGAAGTGAAAAACCAGAGCCCATTTTCATCCATAACGGTAAAATCCTTCAAAAATTTTGAGAAAACTTTGACAAGAGACGACGACCCAGATCGGAGAGAAGCTTCATACTAGTATTATATATGTATACTTTTACTATATAGGTTAATATGAGACAATGGATGAGAATAATTCATTTTATGATGTTGTTGGATCATATTTTGGTCCTAAATAGTACGTTTGAATTGTGCAGAAATACCACTAAAATTCATCCAAATGTAAGACTTTCAGATCCGCTAGCATTCAATTATTGTAGCACTGGTTGGTATGCTTAGATTTGTACTTATGTCATTAAATGCAAAGCACTGACTGGTGCGCTTAGATTTTTGAATATTTACGTACTTACGTACAAGTTGACTTAACTCAGAGTAGATTTGGTTCCGCTCTTGACTCCATGTATGGGGCCACGTTTTTATAGCTAATTGTCCGAGCATGACTGCATGTACACTGAAGAAATAAACGTCAGACACTACAGCGTTTTATAGCTAATTGTCCGAGCTATTAGGAACAAACTTCTGGATTTCTTGGTTGATGTTGTTCAGCTAGATCATGCCCATCTATTAGGTGTTTTCCATTTTAATTTTTTTAATTTTGGTGTTTCTTCACGGGCTTATTGACATTTTTTATCCCCAAAGTATACGTGCGGTGTCATTTTGGTTCCCAATTTTTCAATTGTGCAATTTTGGTACTCAATGTTTGAAATTTGTGTCATTTTGGTCCCTACCCTTGACGTCGTTCCTCCTCTCTGTGAAATTGAGGGGCAAAAGGGATATTTCCCACCGCCACTTCTCTCTCTCTCTCTCTCTCTCTAAAAAAAAGCCATCGTTCAGGTTACCACCGACTTTCATGGCCGAGTTTCTCGACTCATATAGAAGGGCTAAGAGTGAGTCCATTGCCAAGTTTCTCGACTCGGCCGTTCCAATTTGGAACCGAGTTATCAAGTTTCTTGCCTCGACGCGAATCGAGTTGCGTTTTGAGAACGGGAAAACATAAACGGCATCGTTGTGGAGGCCGCTCTTGGTACCAAAACCTTTAAAATAACCACCACAAAATCTCCTTGCACGTCAAAAAAGTGCATCTCCATGGTTTAAGATCAGGTAAAAAATTAAAACTCACAAAATGGCGTCACAAAAGAGCATCTCCATGGGTTTCCTGCTTCTGATATGTTTAAGCCTTAACTCTGCTCAAAGGTTCCTCTGAGACCCCATTGACGACTACAAACTGAAGTAATCTCATATGTTTTTTTTCCCTTTTTAATCGATTTGTCTGGATTTGGGATGGAGAAGATGATGGGTTCTGAAATACCCCTTGTGCCCCCCAGTTTAACGGAAAGGAGGAACGGCGTGAGGGGTAGGGAACAAAATGACACAAATTTCAAATATTGGGGACCAAAATTGTGCAATTAAAAACTTGTGGACCAAAATGACCATGCGCATTCTTTAGGGACCAAAATGTCAATAAGCCTTTTTCCATAACTCTGAGAAAAGTTTTCTCAAACAGATTTTGCCCGAACCAAACGGGAATGTAAATACTAGTAAAACATATATCAGGGTGTAAAACTTCACACCAGACCCTCCGACTTTAACCAAGGTCCTAATGTGTCCTCGGTTTCTAAATAAAATGAAAAATCTGAGTATAAAGATTCCCGTTGGGTATAGCTCAAGATTCCCGTTGGGTATAGCTCAGAGCTATACCCAACGGGAATCTTTATACTCAGATTTTTCATTTTATTTCAAATTCATCAAAATTTATAAACATGCCTCGATTGCAATAAAATTCATTAAGATTTTTAGAAACTAAGACGGCATACCAAACGAGTCCCCCTTAATATATATTCCTAGCTATCTCTACGGCTGCAAATGAATCACAGCGCCGTTCGTTGTAAAATTTTATTTGAGTTCGATAAATTAGCCGATCTAAAAACCTTAAAGTATTCAACTCGATTAGGCTTGCGAACCTGAAATATGTATGTATATCTTGTAAGAATTTCGCGTATAATCTTAAATATGTATAAACTTTTAGATGTATATAATGAAAATTTTAAAACATATATGTACAAACATTTAAAAGAATGGCAAACTTAAATTTTAATACGTATTTAAAACTTATATGTACAAAATAAAAGTTTTATTTGAAGTTCTAGACCTATAAGAGAACATAAATATTTAATATTTTTGACTCGTCAAGGTTCGTGAACAAGTTTGACGCAAACCTAGGCAAACTCAGGTAGAGTTCGCTTAAAAACTTAATGAACGAACTTGAACATCTCGACTCGTTTGCAGCCATAACTATCTCGGACATTGTGTGGTCAATAACATACTTTCTCTGTTCTAAATTTCTTGTCCATTTCTCGGCATTCGAGCCATTTTTAAGTTGCTTATATTTTTCGATCTATAATATTTTTTTATGATTTTGAAAACTTTGTTTAATAGAACTAATCGAGAATTATTAAGCAAGATCTATATTGCACATATTTAAAATTATACATTTAAAAATGTAAATAATTTTTTAGATCAATAAGTCTACATATACACCTAGAGGTCTCAAAGGGGCCAGGCTAGCAAGGGCACGGCACGGCACGAGCACTGTTTCAGATGGGCATTGCACGGGAACGACACGGAATTGGGTCGAGCACGACACGGTCAAAACGGGCATGGCATGGAAGTGGGCACGACGCGAAACAGCCAAGGGCACGACACAACAAATACTAATTTTTAATGTAACAAAAAAAATTAATTTTTAATAATGAATTTTCTAATTATATGTTATACACTTTTTAATAAGTCATTATAAATATTTTACAAATCTCAATAAACTCGGCTAGATAATACCAAAAAAAAAATTTGAATTATATGTTATATACTTTTCAATAAGTTAATATAGCTACAGTTATTAGATATACAGATTTTTTTTTCCCACGAAACTTGGCTAGATTATGCAAAAGATTTCAACGAAACTCGGCACGTGCACGGCATGGCACGACGCGGCACGATTAAGTAAATGGACGGCACGGCACGACACGAAGCACGGTTGGCACGAAATTAAATGGGTCATGCCGGCACGACACGACCTGTTTGACACCTCTAGTATCAAACGAAAAATCTTATGAGGTAGGCTTTCGGCGACGAAACCTAATCACGAAATTCAAATTTCCTTACCATCACCAAATTTTCTCAGAATTAATAGTAGTTTAATTTCTCTCTTATTGAAGGATTGCCATGGGAAAGAAGAAGGTGGTTTTGCCGAGGGATATAACACAGGAAGATGTACAAGATCTCAAGGGCACTCTTTTCAGTAGTGAATTCGACGTGTTGGTAGAGATATCAAGGAGGGCAAGGAAAATATACAAAGAAGAAGCGCAAAAGTTAAAGATATCTCAAAGCGAATAAGGAGAAACAGAAGAAGAGCCCTTCAATGATGATAATATTCCAATTTTCGACCCATCCTCTCCTGAAACTTGCAATGCACAAAAGTCTTGGATCAAGAAACCGGATTTGACGGTAGACGATTGTAGGGCCTTGAGTTCGGTCCTCACATTCCTCCCCTTCACGCACTATTTCAAGTTTCATGTAGAGGAAAGGAATTATTGATCGACGAAGAAGCGTTGATGAAGAAAGCATCCGTGGAGGAGGGAAAAGAAAAGCTTATATTATCTGCAAGAAGAGAGGAGGCCCGGGATTTTCATTGCCGAATGCCTGAGGCTGCTGCCAAGAGACAGAGGATGTTAATGAGGGAGAAGAATCTCAATAAAACATTTGTAACTGAAAATCCCAAATGGGGTTATGTTAATAAGCAAAAATGGTATGAAAGGGTAGACAACGAAATAGAAAAAGAAAAGGAAGAAGAGGATGAAGAATGGGCTTCAAGGGTGATAAAGAAGAAGATGACTTCTAATAATAAGGGAAGTAAGAAGAGGGTAAATGGAAATTATATAGATAGTTAATTTTTAATAATAAATTTTCTAATTATATGTTATACACTTTTTAATAAGTCAATACAAATATTTTGCAAATCTCAACACGCCGATACTCGGCTAGATGATACAAAAAAATTTGAATTATATGTTATATACTTTCAATAAGTTAATATAGCTATAGTTATTAGATATACAAATTTTTTTCCCACGAACTTTACTAGATTATGCAAAAGATTTCAACTAAACTCGGAGACGGCACGACACGATTACAAAATGGCACGGCACGACGCGACACGATTAAGTAAACGGGCCGGCACGGCACGGCATGAAGCACGGTTGGCACGAAATTAAATTGCCAGCATGACCCGTTTGACATCTCTATACACACCCTCTCATTCACACCCCTGCTCACACCTTATTGTGTGGGACCTACCTCGAAGTTTCATACTAAAGATCGGCGCCGCTCAATTCGTTTAGAATATTTTTTTAAGGCCTCCTTTAAAAAATCAGCTCAGTTAGAAATCGGTAAAAGCTTGATAAGTTTGTTAAAGTTTTGGTCCGTTCGATTGAGGAATTGAAACTTGAAAGAGTCAATCAAGCCTTTATTGGTATTTGACTGAGCTGATTTTTTACAAAGACCCGTAATAACATATTCTAAACAAATTGAGCGGCTCCGATCAATTATGTGAGACCCCGAGATGGGAGGGTGTGTATGTAGGAGTATTACTCTTTTGAGATGCCGTGAAAGTGAACAAAAAATTTGAGATGGTTGGAGTAATTTTTAAAAGTCTTTTGGGGGTAAAATCTGTTATATCTGAAAACTAGAGGCTAAAATTTTCAAAACTACGAATATGTAATTATCTATCCGTCAGCCCTACAACACTTTCATCAGGATCAGAACCTAAACCGAACAAAGCTCTGTCAGCGGCGCCGGCAACGATTGGCGGCTCCGGCGACTGTAATAGCAGGTACTCTCTCTCTCTCTCTGTGTTTGCAGTGTTTTCATGTGTGGTTTAGATGGTTGTGTATATTATGTACACTAGCTTATGTATCTCGTTGTCCTTCTCTCAGCATTTTCTGCTTACTGTCCAGTGTCCAAGAAGGGTTTGGACCTTTCATTTCAATTGGCAAAACGTTGGATGTTACTTATTAAAGCGTAGGGTTTCAATTTCATGAACTAATTTGGAATTACTTTATGTACATGCGTATCGTGATTGTTTTGAGGTGAATCCCTTCCTTATTTCTTTTTACTTGAGATTTTGTGAGAAATTCCTTTTAGCATTCTAGCCAAGCATTGCGTTGAGAAACACTTACTATAAAGCAAAAGTTGATTTGTTGCAGCAAATTATATAAGCAGAAATTCTTTTTAGCATTCTAGCCATCCTTTTTTTTTTTTTTTTTTTAATACCTGTTTTGATGCCCAAATGTTTGCGTTTTTTCTCTAGTTGAATAACAGAAGAAAGTTAAATGATTAAGAGGCGATTCTACCGGAATGATCATGGCGATGGGGACAATATCTCTGATTCTTCTTCCTCGTCTTCGGACTCTGAACTAGAGGCAGAAGTCGCAGAAGAAGAAACTGAGGTAGAAGATGATGTTGCTGGTGTTAGAGAATACCATGAGGCTTCCTCTTCTTCCTCTGGTTCGTTTATCCTTACTTCTTGTTCCTGCTGGCTATCATCATGTTTTCCTTGTTTTGTTGCTGCTCGATGCCTGGGCTGTATCTTTGAATACGATATCACACCGGATCTTGTTTTAGTTGCTTGAATTGAGGGGTAGTGGAAAATTCAATGGGTCATTATTCATATAACGGCATAATTATTCAAATTTATTTCTTTCACCCAGCATTTGAGAATTGACATTGAATATATGTTTCTTCCCCTGCTCCCTTTTAAGATTAAATCTCTTGATGCTTGCCATAATCTTGGGAATCGTTGCGGTCTCATCATTTTCGTCACCAGAAATAATGTTTAGATGATAGTCACTACTTCTTTTTGGACGGATGTAGATTATGTTATGTCAGATATGAGAATATGACGCTTGTGGATGTCTTCAGGACACAACTCAATCACAAAAGGACTAACATTTGTTCTTATATATTGTTTATTTTTTTATTTTTTCAGGATATGAAAGCGAGGATAGCTCAGTAAATGAAGTCGACATTGACTCGTCAGGTACGATTGACTTGTCCTATTTGAAATTTTTAACTTCTGCATTTGGCGTACTCATGCTACAACCAAGGTTTCTTTTTTCGCATGGTGTGCAGCTAAGGGAAATATTCTTACCATAGAAACCCTAATTCGCCATAGGAATGTTATGGTTAATTGGTCTTGTATGTATTTGAGAGACGGGTAATCAATGGAGCACTTGTTTATTCCTTTTCATCTGGTTGCTAGAGAGCCGTGGGCTATGGTTCTTGTATGGTGGTTTGAGTCTAGAGTGGGTCAAGAAGACAGAAGCTTAGGATTTTGATCCGGCTTTTCTAGATGTAGCTTATTGGGGGAGAGTGGAATAGTAGATATTTTTATGGGTTGGAGAGACCAGTGTTTAGGTTTTAGACTCTTTTACTTTGAAGTTCACATAGTTGGGAGTCGAGGGTTTGCAATCTAACCCTGGACCAGATTTTTCATATGATATTTTAGGGTGGAGTCTTAGTTGCAGGAACCTTCTAAAATGGGTGCGCTCCCAAGACGGGAGCTCGAATCGGCGCTCCCAAGATGGGAGCTTGACGGGAGCTCGCTCCCCTTGGGATGGGAGCTCGCTCCTAACTAGGATGGGAGCTTCTCGGGCCATTAAAGCAATTATTCTCATACTTTTAAGGGTGTGGAAATAAGAATATGAAAATCATGAGTCGAGAAGTTTGCAAATTGAAATATCTAACTTTCAAAAAAATTACCCTTTAAGATAGGGAAAATTCTCAATAAGTATCACTTTTCCTTCAATCGATAAGTATTTAAAGATATTTTATGTACATATTTAAATATGATCTATACACGCTCCTTAAGCGCTCCCAACCTTGGGAACTTCTAGGTGCCTCCGCTCCCCCGCACCTGCTCCCGCTCCCGCTCCCGTCCCCGCATCCGCTCCCGCTTTGTGCAACTAAGGGTGGAGTACATGGATTTTTCCATTCATTGGTATTTGGCTTCTTAATGTATACGGTTTTTTGGTCATTGGTCTTCTTTGTGCAAGGGTGGCATCCCCATGATGCCTTTTCTTTGAAATTTATTGATTATCAAAAGAAATCATAACTTCTGCAGTACCATTTGTTGCTCATTGAAACCAAATTGGAAAACTTGATGCGAGTTGTAGAGAACTCTTCAACAGGGTTTCAGCATATAAGAATTGGCTGTAGTCTTTAGTTGTTCATTCGAACTATGACAAAGAAATCTTAGTTATTAAAGTAATTTCTTTCGCTAAACAGAGGAGCCCTATAAGTGTATGGGAGCAACTATTATAATGAATTACCATGTCACATAATGGTAACGATTTTGCTTCTCAGGCACCTATATTGACTTTAAAGGCCAATCCGAACCCATGTGCGACGCCATATTGTATTTTAGGGCCTCAAGTCACCATATTGCGTTGTAATACACATGTTCTGGGATAACTGGTAGCTGATACCTAGAATGTAGCTGCATTGGTAGTCTTAATGGATACCACAATTGCACCCCTCATGTTGTACTTTCTTTGCATGTGTGGACGAAGTTTCTTGATCCCTTTAATAGCTTGAATAACCCTCGGCCCCCTCCCCTTTTCCTATCCATACGTTGATTTATTCTAGGAAGAGTCTCTAGATGTTGCCAAAGGTTTTGGTGTTAAATGGTATAAGCATTGGCAGGTTTACAAACAAATGATGATGACATTGATGCTGGAAATTTCGGACAACCTGCGATTAAAAGGCATTCATCTCGTAAAAGTGATGCTGAAATTGTGGATCCACTGTCTAACACGGTGGCTGAAAAGGACTCATCCCCATGTGATGTGGGTTATATCTTGAAATGTAAATCAGTTTTTAAGTGTAGGCTCTGTCCTAGAATTGTTTGCTTGACAGAGGAGACGTTGATGACTCATCTAAAATCCAAGGTATACTTTTACATATTGTCATTTTCTTTCTCACTTCAAAATTGTATTGACTAATCAAAAGAAAACAAGGAAAGGACTCAAATCCTCATCTGTATAATTGGTCTCAGCAGGAATCCTTCTCCAGGACTTCAGCTTTGAATTATTTCATTTTTGCTGCAACACTAAGGCCCTTTATCCTCTCCTCTTCTGCTTATTGAATTTTCTATTTGAACCTACTAATTTTTGCATCTTGTCTGATATATAATATAGTGCTTGTGTTTGTGAGTTTGTTTATGTCAAAAATTTATACATCTGCATACTATGTTAGCACGGACACGGGATTTCTAAAAAAATGGACACGGACACGGCAGGGGACACGGCATAAATAAATAAAATTAATAAACAATATTTATTCTATACCAATGGAAATAGAATTATCCGTATAAGCATGAAGCTTCAATATATATAGACAATCATCATATATACATCATATTACCCTATTAACGCTAAACATTTGAACACACATTTACTCCCAAAAAAATTTAAATAATTGCATGTTTAACCTCTGCTGTGTCCCTCCTGTGTCCCCTCTGTGTCCCCCTTAAAAAATTAATTAAATTTATTAGTGATGTGTCCAATACGTATTTTGCTGTGTCCCCCGCATGTCCCCGTGTTCCCATGTCGGACACGGGGACACGCCGGCCTCTAGAGCTTCATAGCAGCATGTGTGACGGAGAGAACACGATATAATCATCCCCCCCAGCTCATATTTAACTGACCTCATTCTGAGTTAAGTGAATGTTATTGAGCATGGACCATTGTAAGGGGAAATATTGTAGTTTTCTCCTGGACATTTTTCGTATATGCAATTCTATTCCAACGAGTCTCTATAGCATTGGGTGTTTCCTTCTCAACACAAATTTTCAGCATTATGTTTTAAGCTCCTTTAGTAATCCCCTATTATTCTAAATGAAGAAAAAAAATGATTGGATTGGAGGGAGCCAATAAATGTGCCACTTGTTCATAAGTTCTCAACTGCTGTGATTATGACTCCTGTATTTTTACTTTAGAGACATGCCCGGTCAGAAAAATTACTCAGTGAAGGGAGGCTGAAGCTCATGCTCAACAGTGACGGAGAGATTGAGGAAGGCGAAGAGGAGGGAGAGACTCATGCTGAAAGGCATGCTCGAATTGTAGCTGCTGCACAGGTTGGTTCATGTGCTATTGAAATCCCAACTGAAATGTACGAGTTGATTTAAAGTTATGTTATCTTCAAGAGTAAATTGATTTTCTGTCTTAATTGTAACAGAACTTGACAAACTCCACGAAGAAAAATAAAGGCCGGCAGAGACAGAGGAAGAGATCAAAGAAGGTGATATGAGACTTAAGTAGTGATACGAGAGGTATATCCGGCCTAAGATTTCTTAAAGCCTAAATCATTTTTTAATGCAGAAAACTGGAAACGATTCAAATTTGGATGCAGCCAGGAAACCAACGAAGAATCCAGCCAAGAAACCAACGAAGAGTCCGAGTCCAGCCAAGAAACCAACGAAGAGTCCAGCCAAGAAAAGGCATAAAAGTGAGAATTAGAGCAAGAACCGTATGAGATCTTTGCCTTATGTACTGTGACCCAGGATATTAGAGCAAGAACACAGAGGGATTACTGCTGTAGTGCTGTGTAACATTTTGGCTCTCTCCTCTACCATGGTTTTAACTTTAAAGCAGTATCCATTCCTATTTAGACGCAATAACAATGTTAAATGTGATTTGGCCTTTTTAATTTTAGGAAGCACAATTTTGGCCTTTGACGGTTGATAAACATTACGAGTATGGGATCTTATTCATTTTGTATTCTTGCAAATGGAAGGGGAAAAAAACGAAGATGACATCGATTTAATTTGATTCTTCTTAGGGAATCAAGCAATGAGACTTTTCAGTATGGAACCATTGAAGCCCATGTATAGGAACCCCCCACCATTGGCTTAGGTAGTGACATGGCAATTAGGGCTTCGAAACGCAATTTTGGCCTATGGCGATAGATAACCATTAACATTATGAGTCTGGGATCTTATTCTGTGTTCTTGAAAAAGAAAAAGAAAAGAAAACATTGATTCAATTCGATGTTTCTTAGTTCTTAGGGAATCCAGCAATGAGACTTACCATTTGGAACCATTGAAGCCCATGTATGGAAACCCCCAGGGTTCGTGTAGGTAGTCACTTGGCAATTAGGGCTTCGGAAGCCTTTGATATATGGTTCGTGTCTCACTCGTGCTTTCAGTTCATGTTTTGGCTAGCTAATTGATCTCTTACTCGTACTTTCTTTTCGTGATTATATCCAGTGATATGCGAGTTGAGTTCTAAATTTGGGACGGTAGAATGTCAGTGCACATTGCCAATTAACTTAACAGATGGAGCACCATATATGAAGGTTCATATGGCTGCGACAAAGAACTGCTCTGATCATGAAAACTCAGAGTCACACAACCAGAATGTGCTGGTAACGTGCTTCCAGAATGTGCTGGTAACGTGCTTCTCTGGTTGAGCAATATTCACAAGTTTCAAAATGTGTTCAAATTTGGTTAATTTACATAACAAGCTAAAAATCGTGAACATTACAAATGACACGCATAGGACACAAGTATCTTGGTTTGATTCACAAATCCCAGGGGAATGTTCGTGTTAATGATTAAAAAGTAAAATCCAAAACATATTGCACGGCTGATGGCCCATGCTCTCAGATACCTGTATCTGTACGATTACAAAGGCTACAAAACTGGGCGTACAAAAGGGGAAAATAACTGCCCTTTTGAGACACTGTACAACTTTTTCCTACGCATACCTTGGATGCAAATGCAATTTAAGAAGATAAGGATCTATATTCACATGCACACATGTTGGCCAATCTTTAGCCTTCAGTGCTCACATCCATCTTTCGTGTCTGAGAATTAAACATGTCAGCCACATCTGATGCGGTGCTACATTCCTCCGGCTTTCTATCGGATACAGAACGCACAAATCTAGGAAATCTGATGGAGATACCACGGGATGGATGAACTAAGCCGATGGCAGCCTTGTGAACTGGCGATACAGTGAAGTCTGCGCCTCTAATCTCCCACACAAGCTCTGGGGAAAACCACATATCAGGCACTTCTGCAGTTTGATAGTATAGAGGCTTTTTGGATAACAATTTGTCCCCAGAGAAAAACTCTTTCATCTGCACAAGAATCATTTTCAAAACCTTCCTGTCATTCTGTAATTTAAATATCTAGCAAAGCAGGTACGGATCTAGAACGGCCATCTAATAAGCTGACAGGTGCAACTTGGGTGCAGATGTAGAGATACATGTTGCAGAACAAGAGCTCCATATATCCAATAGTTTAAAGACGCGATGATTTATAAGGAAGTGTTCTTTGGAAAAAAGGAGGGTATTAACAAACTGACACTACGTCACATATATGTGCTTGTATCCATTGGCATGAGAAATAGCAAACTGCCATGTCAACAAGAATGCGAGCATGCACTACCGAAGTAAATTTACATCAGAAGGTATTACAAAAGGAAAGACCTCAATGCGCTAGGAAACAAGTTCATCGTGAAGGTTTCCCAGCTTATGCTGGTGTTTAAAGTTCAAAAAGCGACCTCTTAAATAAGCATCATCTTTTGGCTATGATGGCGTCGCCATCATTATATAGAAGCATATGACCCAGAGAATTAAAAACTAAATGGGTTTGTTAAAAGAAAAACATCAACGCAAAACAAATCCCTTTTAATTATCGGTGACAAGAATTTTCAATTGAACCTAAGTCTGAAATGTCCCCAACCCAGCACTTCGGAACCAAATTAGTGGTGGCTTGCAAAATACAATACGCATCACAGAAATCTGATTTACCTCTATATAGAAAGAATCCGAGAAGCCAGACATGACACGACAAACACTTTGAAATTCCTGAGTATCAGGCTCGTAGCAAGCCATGAGGAAAGGACTATACCTGACACAAGTAACACCAGAAACTGAAAAGTTACGTCCAGCCCGGAGAAGATACTTAAAAATGTCAATGAGTATCCAAGAAGAGAATTTGTAAACCACATAATAATAGTTTACTTTTTTTCTTGAGCATCATAATAGGTTCAATGGCCTGAACATACTCATCCATATGTAACCTTTTCACAATCATATCCTCACATGTAATTAATTTATTTCAGTCTAGAGCCAAACTCCAACTCCGTTTCTTCAAACATGCTCCCATAACAAGGATGAAAGAACACGAAGTCCTTCCTTTCTTTTTTCAAGGGAAAGAATTACTTCATTTTGCTATGTTTCTGAGCAAAATCTCCAGAAAGAACCAGAGGCAAAAGATGTGAAGAATGGAAACTAGTAATTACCATCCTGCTTTTCTTCCATTCCCATGCCAAGCACCAATTGGTACTAAATCAAGGGAATCACGAAGTCCTTCAACATAATCACGCTTGACCTGCAAGTACATGCCAATATTAATGCAAGCCATATTTCCACATTAATTTCTGCAATGATTCCACTTGCTATTTCATCCAGATACCTTCAACCAAGAATCAGAACGCTTTGATGGAGAATATCCGGCATCAACATCCAGAGACTTGACCATTAGCCCTTCACAGGAGGAGCTCAGAGCATCATCCAGAAAGGACTTCATCTTCATCTGTGTAGATTCACTGCTCAAACTGGCATCATCTGCTTCTATCTAAAAGAGTGAAAAATCTCAGAAACTAACACCTCAATGATGATCATCATGACAACAAACACCGTCAGCACTTACCGTTGTTTCCTTTGCGTATTCAAAATACCCCAACTTCTCACTACCAAACAAATCTTTAAAATCTGAGAATTTACATGTACAAGACAGGAAATACTTGTGTTCAGAAGATGCATCATATAGTAACGACAAAGGTTTTGCGGATACGTCAAGTTGAGTGATAGGAAGGTACATACATTTTCGTCTTTGGCGAAGAGGGAAACTCAACAACCTGCAACAGAGAACTCTTCAGGGCTCCTGACCACAATTTTGAACTTTCTGTATACAACATCAAATCTATATAATAAAAGGGCTCAGTTTCTTTTTTTTTTTAATTCTGTACATTTTCAGCCATTAGATTTTGATCCAAGGGTCCATATTAATTTTTAAAATGTTTTAATGCCTGAGAATAGTTTTGACACAAATCCAACGATATATTGCTGCACGCTGAAAAGTGATCAGATGGGTTGTACTGTCTTAATTTCCATCACACGATTTTGACTTCCCACTAACTTGCTGAAAGTGCTCCCATGCTCAAAGACGCCTACTCAAGTCTGTAGAATGCGCCACCGGCTGACTCAGACTCCGAGTCAGAAGGCACGACTGCAAAACGAGCCCCTGCCAAATCCATCTTCACCCTCTCCTCAACAATGGCTGCTGCCGGTTCTTTGGGATCTTCCTCCTCAAGATCCTCTTCTTCCGGATCAGATCTTAGGTAGGGGAGGTGCTGGTCCCTGAGCTTCCTACTGGGGCTCTAGGTTTGCAACCCTATCTGACTCTACCCGTCCCAGAATTTACTCATACCTTCCTCCGAAGTTCAACATCGCCAGCCGGCAATTCTTCGCCAATCCTTCGATTGGTACCGGACCACGGCTCTGGTAACTTGGGGAGTATAATCGTGCTCCCTGATCACCCTCTCAAATCTCCATATACACCCTATTTTTCGCGTCTCTTATGACCCCATTAACATACTCTCTGACATCCTCAGAAATAGCCCGAGCAGCTTCCACGTGATGCTGCAGAAAACTCTACAGCCTCCCCACTCATCATTTCTCCAGATCTGGTTATTTCTTGCCATTCCTACAATGCACAGTAGTAAAGTGCACAAGACAGACTGCGGTATCCGATGGGCCGCCACCACGTGGAATGGCCCTACGTGACCATGTCATCCCACTGGTGGCTCCCACCACTAACTGAGCATGCCTCCGGGCACCACAACCAGACAAGCCATCTCCAGGGGCCCCACCTCCAGGCACCATCTGGATGTGCCATCTCCAGGAGTGCCTTTGTGCGCCCCACATCTAAGCGCTCTGCCTCCGAATGAGCAAGGTCACCTACGAATGCTCAGCCTCCGAATGAGCGAAGCCACCTCCGAGCGCTCCGCCCCGCATGAGCGAGTTCGCCTCCGAGCACTATCCAGAGTGCCTCTGGGCACTCTGACCCTGGATGAGCGAGGTCGCCTCCAGGCGTGCAGTCTCCAGGAGTGCCTCTGAGTGCCCCACCATCCCCCGGGTACTCCACCTCTCGGCATCCCATCTCCAGGCACTCCACCTCCAGATGAGTGAGGTCGCCTCCAGCATCTCATCTCTAAGCAAGCATCCGGTCAAGGATATGCCCTCTCTTGGGGAAGGAGAGCCATCCGAGCAAGGTTACAACTTACACCCTCTGACCCTCCCCCGGAGAAAGAGGGCATCTGGGCAAGATGCATCACCAGGAAGAAGAGGTCATCCCCCCAAGTAGCATCCTCCCAGGACATCCCTTCAATAGGCCTTGCCTATGCTCTAGGGAGCCATCTCCCTAGGTTAAATTTACGTTTATAGTTTTTAAATGGTTGATTGGTGGTTGTCCTGTAAGGAAACAAATAATAATTTGAGCAGAAATAACGCTGGATAATATTGCTATGATTTTTCAGTGGTTTCTATTAAATACTTCATGAATGATTTATTTTGAAGCTACAATTGGACAGGCAACCAAAATTTTGTAAATCCAATTATTGAAATTAGATAGCTTTTGTTGGGTATTAGTAAATTGCTCTATTTTTTTTTCCCCTAAATGTATCATGGTGATAACCCGAACGGGCAGCAGTGGTCGAATCTGAATGAACCGTACAATTGTACGACCTACCAGAGGCCTAATTATCCTTTCAAGTCGTGCTACATTTGGGCTTTGTTGGCTCTACTAACATAATATAACTTCGTATTTCCTGACATAATAATATTCATTTTCTTGAACAATACAACAAAGAAGTGAAAAATGGGGATGATACAAATGCAAAACAAAAATAAAAAAGATCATGTGTACAAAGTACGCAAGGTAACTTTAGTCACCATTTTACTACAATAAGAGGGAGGGGATTTTTACTTCTTTAATTATTTTTATAAGGGTCTTTAGGTGGTGGTTTATGTTCCTAATTCTACTCTTTGGATGAAGCACATGTGTTGATACAGAAACTTTGGAAGGGTGATAGAGAAAAATTCAAGGGAGATGAAGAGTGATGAAGACAATGTTTTTTTTTAAGATAGAGAATCACATATAATATGATCATTTTGCAGAACATGACCTATGTAGAGCATCTTTTTACATGTGCGTATGGGTTTGACTCTATTATCTAGTAATTAAATGGCATGGTTGAACTTGGATCCTATCAATGCAACATAATCCTACTTTGGATTAAAGTTGAATTTGGATGGTAATTTGCAGAGAAGGTTACCTTTCTGTGTCTAAACTACATAAGGGCATGCTTCAGATGAAAAAAATTATATTCACAAAATAGAAGATGCAACAGATTCTTGCACCACGTGTTAAGGACTGTAGAAGCCATGCCCAGATCTAACGCCTATCCAACAATGCAAAGCTCTTTTTTACATGTTCCAATGGGTTGTGTCGTGAACCACCAAAACTCATATAAAGATGAACCAGCAAAATGCATACAGAGATAACCACCTAAACGCATATAAAAATGAACCAGAAATCAAGTACTCCTGAGACTAGAACGTCAATCTTAAGAATTTGGGCATCAAAGGAAAGCAAACACTTGTAATATTAAGCAAACAATTGTAAATATTATGGGTTCCAGGAAAAGGTTTAAGATGATTACTGCTCTCCATTAGCAAACATGATATCAAAGACAAGCACACAAATGTCGACCTGCACAGACAACACATATACATCAGATACAGATATACGCAGAGAAATGGAAACTAAAGCATCAAGGCAGTGATTCTGGTCAGAACAGATAAAATAGTCATGCAAGTAACCAGAGAATACATCCTGCAATTTATATTATTCTTTTTTGTTTCGTAAGAAACGATATCTCTCAACAGCTAGACTAGTTCCATTTTCGTCCACCAACTGGCTCATCATTATCTATTGTCTTTATCCTCAATTCCTTCATACTTTTTAATATGATTAGCCCTTTGAAGAAGAAATCATCAAAAGGGGATGCTGTCCACCCATACAAAAGGTTAAACCATCTTTACCGATGCCACTAAAACAGAAGAGACAAACGGGGCCCATATCTCCAAAGAATGTGAAGATTGCGCACACCTTCCCTGATACCTAATGTGAAGTTCAGTTTTTTCTCTTTTTGCAATGACTTGGGTATTACACGAAGAGCCAGTCGGAGAGGAGAGGGAGTATGAAAGCAAAGGAGGAAGGCTGGCAGCTTGTGCCGCTATGTCCCATGTGGATGACTTTGTGCGGATGCAATACAAGATCTTTTCAAGGTTTGAAGGAGAGGATTCAGCAGCTTACAAGTCACGTTTTGGGTTGGGTATTGGGGTCTGTCCGCTGAGCAGTGTTGTCAATCCCGTACCGTACCAGCCTGTACCGGTTGATACAGGCCGGTACAGAAAAACTTTTGTATTCTTTTTCTCTTGCTAAAAAAAGGCTTGAGTTTTAAGATAATTCAACAAAACTTCGAGTCCATAATATGTTAATCATCTTGGTTTGTTATTAGGTCAATTGTTAAGGACTTAAGGTATATCAAAGTGCAAGAATTTGTTTTATTTATCTACTTTAATTTTTTTGGTTATTCATCAATACGTTTGGTTATTCATCAATACATATAAAATATATGTTGCGGTAAATCCGAAACGATAGCAAAATACACACTGGTACCGGTACCTACCGTCCTAGTAGAGAAAATAGTATGCTTGCCGGTACGGGATTGACAAATTTGCCGCTAAGTCTTGATTCTCTTTTGGATTTGTACATTAGCGAAAACTTGTAATCTTGAGGGCCCCTGTTTACAGCCACTCTTACTGGATATAGCTTGGTATACATTTCTTTTACTTTGCATTTGCCTCGTGATGCTTTACTTTAGTATAACTACATCATTTCACAACTAAAAAGGTGGGAGCATTAATACGAACAATTTATATAACGGTCTATAAGCTTCAAGCATTAACTACTGATCCTTCCTTAAACTGTGCTTTGGAACGCTTGACTACAAGGGAAAAAGAAAACCGCATCGTTAATCACACCTTTATGCTATCCACTGTAATCATGGAATCTTTACTGCCCCTCTCACGGGAAGATAGTTCTTGGAAGGATAAAATCTTGCGGCCATTCTTCCTATCAACAGCAACTACCTAAGACAAGAAGATTACTCTGAGCTATAAATCACTGGTAAGCCAATGCATGGTTTAAAATTAACAATGGAACTCAGAAAAATTCAACCAATCTAAGGAATCAGCAAAGCCATCACCCGCCACAAAACCATATTACACTTTCCAAAAAGAAGTGATACCTCAGCATCTATTATGAAAGTTGCCGCAGCAGGACCACATGATTCCTGTATTATGTTAACTAAATCGGGAAACCTCGCTGTTGTTTCATCCCCATTTCGTGAAAAGACATGCACAGATCCATCAGCCAATCTGTGAATTTGGGCACGCTGGCCATCGTATCTGGAAAAAGAAAACATGACGACCTATGTCAGAAGCAAATAAAGTATGGAAACATTAAACACACAAAAGAAAGGTGAAATGAACACAATTTATTTATCAAAACTTCATGTACCCTGTTCATATGAAAATGCTGGTAAACCACACATTACCAAAGGACATTTCCCAGTTTTTTTCCTTCAATCCAAGGCACCAGAGACGTTGTAACAGGCTTAGCCGTTACCGATGCAGGATCATGACAGAATAACTCAGTCTTAGGGACAAAGTTATCAATGTTGAGCAAGTAATGCAAAGAGCAACCACTAGTATTTTCAGAAGACACAATAACAGCCATGACAACCCTCACAAAGATATCTTAGAATTCAAATATGATGCATAATTAATAGTGAGACAGAAATGGGTCCAAAATAGGCCTCAATATCTTATGGTGGTACAAATGAAACTTATACCAAGAATCTCATCAACAAATGTTGTTAAAATGGATATACTTAGAGAACTCTCCTCTAGAAAAGGAAAGCCAAATAATGGCTCTCGACACCCATTGCGTTGTTTTGGACGAGGCCCCCCATTATCATCTGTATTGTAATGCAATGCACCTCCTCCTTAATCAAGCACCCCAGAGATGGTTAATGCTAAGCTACAGAGAGGTGTCCCATGCAAAACAGGTGGAAAAAAAATTGATCATACTGTCAGATCATTGGAAACAAAAAGTAATCTCGCCTAGGGATTCTAGCACCCTTTTTGAAGTGCCCAGAGCCTACAATCTTTCTTCAACCTCTTCGAACCATAAAGTACAAGCCCTCCTTGACCTAGGTTATGAGGAATTTAACTGTAGGCGGCATTGTTCGCAGTTTAAGACAACAGTTGGTATCCAAAACAACTATACGAGGTTCTTCTTATTCACTTATCCATGCTAGGTACAGGTTCGACTTTCCCATTAAAGTGGAAGATTGTAGCAGCTTATCACAAATGTAGTCCTGTCCAACTGTTTCTCGTCAACCTTACCATGAAATTAAACGGCCATGCATGCATAAAATTGTCATTTTGACATATAAATGACGCACAAAATGGAGTTCAACTGTACAAAGAAGTGTATTGGAGAAAAAGAAAGGGCTAAAGATATAGTGAAGTGGGCGGAGCTAAGAAAGATAAGGGGCTTACTTATATTCACATGTAAAAGCTTTATTCTGGAAGTTCTTCAACACTTGTGGAATTCCATTGGTAATTCTACCCAAAGAACCATATCAACAAGTATTCCCCGGTGAGAACAATAAAAATGGGAATAACATAAGTAATGACAATATTACAAATAGCAGCCAATCAGAAACATCATACTTGGCAAGCATGGGCTTGATCGGTATGCCTGGAACCATTCTTAGAGTTGCAGAAGAAAATGCAGTGCCTTTGTCCAAGAGACAAGGGACAAGTAGATCCTGATTACAAGAAGTCAGAGTTGTTGCGTAATCAGTAAGCATCAAGGATCAGTGCAACGGCTTGTTCATGAGAGATGGCAAAACAGGAGTTACTAAATAAAGCAAAAGCAACTGGTCATTGGTTAGAGATTGCGATGGACATAATCATTTCTTTCTAGTTTCTCCCTTAACATTCCATTTGCAAAGCTAAACTAAAATGAATATTGAGAAAATAGCTGCTGCCTGCTGAAATGCATACAATTAATATACAAGTAATTATTCGACCATGGAGTCAAATAGACAGCAAGAAGCTTACCAAAGTCGGAAGTATGTTATATGATTCAATCATGGCCGCTGAAAGGCACTAACCAAACATAAATACTGAATCAGCAACAGAATTAGACAATAACTAACTGCAAAAAACTCAACCATCACACAAAATCAAAATCAGACACACCTGAAGTTGTTCCTTCAAATTTTCAACTCTTTTTTCATGAAGAGAAGCATTCATGACTACAGCTTGGGCTAATGCAGGCAGAACAGTTCTCATCATGGCCCCAATCCGTAGATTTCTGACCTATACGTATAAAGTTTGAGTTGCATAATCATAAGCATGAGGAGAACAAAATGGAATTATCAAAAAAATAAAAACTAGTAAGGATCTTATCCTGGCTCCTCTTCATGCAAGTATTAAAGTACACATTCATGACATTGACAACACAAATGAAAATTGAGCTGAAGTTGATGAACAAAGTATTGGGGAAAAATGTAATGCATTCTATTCATTCTATATGATCACTCAAAGTGCACAACTTATAATGTTACAACACAATCAAATAAATCCAGCAGGACGAATTCACTCCACCGCCTGTTTCATATCTTCTAGCACAAATGAAGCTTCTTTGAAAGAGAGGAAATAGTGCCCACGTCAACCTTGATAAAGCACATGAGTTTCATAAAGCAGAAGCCAAGTTACAGGTCAAGAAATTGCAACTTTTGTCCCACTAATAGTGATGAATACCAAAAGTTATTGCAAACCTTCTAACACCAAAACGGGGGCTTCGACAAATCTGGAAAAGCCATAGGCATGATTTGCATTTTAGCTGCATAAAACCAAAAAGTACTACAATCCAAGGGTTCAAATTGCAACAAATAACGCACTAGCCATGCTATATCAATCTCAATTGGCCAGGTTGTCCGCAACCCAGCAAAAGTTAATGGTTAATGTGAAAGTATCAGGGGAACATGACAACCCAAATTCATCAAGGAACAGTTAGCACCTTAAAGTAACCACTCTTTTCTTATTTATAAAAATCAAATGCTAGGAAAAAGAAACCCAATATTTACGAGGTTCACCAAACTCTGGCTAAGACCAGGTTGCTGTAGCTCTTTTGATATAATGAAAAATCATTCAAGAGTTCCAACCGAGATGCCTTGCACCACAATACATAGATAGGGCTACAAGTATGTATAAATACCAGAAGTACTCTTAGGAACCAATGCATGGCCAACTGTACATTACTATCAAGCTCCACACTAAATAACAAAATAATGTAAAGATGTCCCATGCGATAGTTATTGTGAACAATCATCATTCATATTACAAAGACGAGCACAAATCAGTCTTTACGCTGTCCAGCAGTCAATTTGCACCGTAGCTAACTTGAGAATAACATCATGTTCTCTTTTCCGAAATTTTTGTTTGAGTAAAAAAAGATCGTCATTGCAATTCCGTAAATTACTTACCAAAGTTCTGACAAGAAACTTCATCTCCTTCTCTCTACAAGAGCGCATGAGACTAACAATAAGGCTTTTCTTTCGAGCGGTACTTCGACTACCTGTTTGTTCACTGACAATTTCTTCATAAAAATATGGAGGATAATAATTGCTTGCAGGAGAAGACACTTGAACAAAATGCTTAAAGTTTTGGCCTTATTGATACAAAAGCAACACATCTTTCATGAAGAAATCATTGTCGCTGAAAAGTCTGCAAGCAAATATCAAATTTCGTTGGTGTCCGTCAGAATAATAAAGCCTCTGCCACCAGAAACAATTCCTTGAATACACAAAATCTTCAAGGACTAAAAAATACTTTCCCCTTCTTTTAAAGCTGAGGGACTTAACTTAATACTTTCTTTATTGCCAATTAAACACATCTGAAAGGCTGCCTTCATTAATTTGTGTGGATCCTAGGGGTCCCCACGCAGAAAATACACTCTTGAGACCAATGTGATCAAGGAAAAATTATAGTTAATATGTTACTGAACTGAAGATTTGACATCAACTAGGCATGTATTAATTCCCTGACAATTCATTCTCCTTCACTAAATATTCAGGGTAAATAAGGGGAAGTGCCTTCCATCTTGCGAAAAGAATATAACATATGACTGCAGTTTATCCCTAGGTTTATAGCGAACACTTGATCTCAATGCAACGACTTATCTGTAATACTTACATGCAGATGAAGTTGTTTGCTGGGTAAACCAACAAATAGACTGGTCAAGAGTTGGATTTTTGGTCCTGGTCTCCTAATAAAGGGTTACAGTAAGAACAAAAATAAATGATCAATAGGTTGAGTACAGATTGTGAGGCAGTGTAACACAACTTAAGATTGCCCAATGTATAATTAGTCAAATACCTTAAAATAAAATAATAAATAAGTTTATTTATGCAACAAATAGAAGTAGAGAACTGCTCAAACTTGCACTAGATCAAATAGAACACCCTAATGGATACTCTAGGAGATTTTTAACAGTTTTTGATGGGTTGGATTGCACCATTGTCACTCTCCTTTTACATTTTATATTTATGAAAATCAGCTTTTGTTGACCAGAAATACAGGCTCCATTTTCAAGAATTTCATCCATTTTTTGCTGCCAAAGTTGGTAGGTCTTTGTTAATAGGTTTCATCTACTCATTCACATTCCTAGTCAAGGTTTGGGACTTAGGGTTTGCTCCCTCCTAACGTCTTAGGTTTTAAACCTCCCAGGTTTATCAACTCCTTTAGGGCCAGCCCATATAGGGCTTTCTCCGGGCTTTAATCGGACTCCTGCTAGTCGAAGGTGGGATTGGGTCCGCAAGATTAGTCGAGGTGCACGTAAGCTGGCATAGACACCCGACACCGTGAGTTATCAAAAAATAAACTCGAAAACATTCCTAAATTCAAGGAAGCAAGTTTCCAAAATCTTTCCAAAAGTTTCCATAACCCTATTTCAGTCCATACCTTATCTTCCGGAGCACAGAAAATACACCTTGGATTGAGAGTGGTGGAGGGGGGGCCAGAAGTGGCTGTGTTTGTCGGCAGAGTTGAGCAACATCACCTTTACAGAGCATACAGTGGTCAGTAACACAATGAAATGAAATTTGTGGGGAAACCATACACAAAACAAGTAAAACAATAATAAGGCAGTCCTTCCTACCAAGATCACCTAAGCTGTCATACAGTTCCTTAATTTTAGATCTCTTGGCCCCACATGCCTCTTCCAATGATGCCACAACAATACTTCCACCAAGATTTAGTTCCTGCAACATTGTTACAACCTTATTCAGAAAGACATCATTGAGAAACAAGGCCAAAAATTAGTACGTCTGATTTCCCACCAACAATTTACACAAAGTTGACTGATGGTGTTTACACAAAAAGATATTTAACACACACACACAGAGAGTAATTGTGAATTCTTTGCCACCCGGTGATCAAAAGAACAGTGATAAGAGATATAAGGCAGATGGAAATACGGTAAACCTTATTTTCATGGTCAGGAGCAATCTTATTTGTGCACAAGTATACAGCAGGAAGCACGTCTTCTGGAGACAAGGCCAATAAGCTGCAAGTGAATGACACACACCAATGACTTTAACTGATGATGCTACTGATTCCCCTTTATAAATCGAAAGCAAAAGATTACTAAGTATGCCGACAAACCTTCTAAACATATTGCATAACATTGATGTAGCTTTTATCTTTCCCTTCTCATCCTCAACCAGGTCAAAAGTCCGTGCAAGATGTATATAAGGCGCAGGCTTCCCATGCCTCCAGCATGCTGCACGTATAAAATATAAAAAGACATATAATTTGAAGAAGCCAAGAATCTCGGTATTCTACTGGAAAGTTGAGGCATTTCAGAAAGTTATTAAGCCTCAAATGAACAAACAGAACACCAACCATGCTCTATAGGAGAATATTTTTCTGCCGATAGTGATACAGGAGTCATTGCAGCATTCTCAGGTGACAGTAAAGGCACAGACAAATTTTCCACGTTTTCCAATACCTCTGATTCTGATAGCACTTTTTCTGTGAGAGAAGAGCCATTTGAATGACTAGGTTCATCCCTCACCGCTCTTCCACAGTCAACCAACCTATTTTCGTTCTCACAAATGTAAGGAGGCTCAGGAGGATTACTGTAGTATTTGTCGAGTGCCATATTTATGTCCCCCATTGTCTCCTCTAGTATAGTGGCAGCTACACTTCTTAATGATTCACTCCCATGTATAATCTGAATAAACTGGTCTACCTCTGCTTTGTAAGACTTAATAGGATCACTTGGCAACATATTTCTGTCATTTGGGCATTCCTCCAGCAAAGTTTCAACCTCAGAACATGGAGAAACACAAGGTGCGCGTTTAGTAAAGAACCTTGTTATGGTGGATTGCTTTTGAGTAGTAGATTCCAAACTTGAATTGCTTCTTGCTTTCTTGTTAGGCTTATTATCCACATTTCTCCTCTTCTTTCCAGGAGAAACACTGCTCTTGGTTAAATTCCTTGCGCTGGGTGATTTTAATTTTTTATCTAGAGAAGCATCCACATTTCCAACAGGGTTGTTAACAAAACGTGGTTTAACAGGTGATGCAGATTCAATAAGTGGGCTAGTCAGCAAAGTACAATCAGCTGAAGCAGAAGGAATAATCTGCTCGTGAAACTCAAGTTCCCGCTCGTAGAAATTAGAAACTGCGTCAACAATATTTCCACCAGAGCTACGAAGCAGATCGAGCATCTGGATTTCAGTGACCCAAGTAGGCAAACAGTCACGAAGTTGTTGAATGAGTTCTTCTTTTTCAGTGTCACTTAACAGAGCTAAATCCCATGCAACAGGTTCCTGACAAAAAGATGAGGAATCTGAAACAATTCTCTGACCAATTTCATCATGGGGCTTAGGTAGAGGTGATTGGACCTCTTTCAACTGGTCCATGTTATTCTGGCCATCCTTCTCAACCATGTCATCTGTTCCCTGCGTACAACGATGAAAACCCCTCAAGAATTCTTGTTTGATGGCCATTTCGTCAACCAACCCAGCAAAATGCTTCCGCATAGAATCGGCATGTTTGCTGTCAAGTTTCTCAACATCCAAGCCCACTGTTGGAATAACACGTTTTGGTTTCAAAAACCTCACATATTCTCTGAGCTCTTCATAATTTGAATGCTCACTATAAGGTACGAGATGTATCTCAAATTCATCCTTAGTCCTTACTGCAAACTTGTCACGTTTTACTTCATAGGTCCACCCTGTCGGAACAAACCCCACGACCTTAGAGTACCCTCTCTCATTCATAATCTCCTTCACCTTCACAAAATTAGGTCGAAAATACGGCCAAGTCTCACCCAACACATTCCAACCCACAACGTGTACATCAGTTTCAGATTCTTCCTCGGTAAACACCTCATCTTTTCCAAACCCCAAAACATGCAAAATAGCTATTTTCCTACCGTCCACATGTATCTTCCGGTTACACCTACGCGCAATTTCAAGCAAAATCCGCTCCTTTCCAATAACATAGGTAGCAACAAGAAACAAAACAGACTTCACACAACCCTCATTTTCCACCCCAAATCTCTCTATCACGCTAACTATATACTCAATAGACTCTTCTTGCGATGGAAACACAAATTTCGGATTACAATACGTGGTGTCCAAGAAAACACCATCACAGCCGACAAATTCACTCATACCAGGCTCTAATTTCATCGAATCGCAGTAACGAAAATCGCCTGTATGAACATACTTCCCGCTCTCGGTCTTGCCACTGCTGCCGGGAATTTTGAAAAGAAACTGAACCGCACCGGGACAGTGATTGGCATCGATTAAAGTCACCTCGCAACCATCAATCGAAACGGGCTCAGAATCCGGTAATGCAACCACAAATAAGGATGATATTTTTAGTACCTCAATGAGAAGGCGAGCTGTGGTGTGTGAGCAAAAGATGATACCTTTGGACCAATTAGGGTTAAGGCCGGTGTAGTGGTCGGAGTGGAAGTGAGAGAGGAAGTAGGAGACGGAGTAATCGCCGGAGAATCGGAAGCCGTCGATGATGAACCGGGTTTTGGGAATGAGTTTGGATTGGGGGAAGTCGGAGGGGAGAGGGGGGAGAGGGGAATGGGCGGAGAGGAGAGAAAAGGAGAGGGGTGGAGCAGGGGGAGGGGATTGGTGTGGGGATTGTAGAGAGAGAGTAGTGTGAGAGGTGAGGAAGAGGGCGGAAGAGTCTAGGGTTTTAGAGGTGGACATGGGTTGAGGGTCGGTGGGAGAGAGTGGTGTGGAGGTCATTTGACGAGCGGTCGTCGGAGAGTCAGGTGGCGATGGCGGCATATACATTGGTCGTTGTCCGACAGGGTTGCGTTTGTGATTTCCGTACCCTTTTCTCCCTCCCTGTATGTTAGGCTCTGTTTGGAACACGAGGAAAGAAAAAAAAGGAAAGGAAAATGGAAAATTTTCTCTCTTCTTGTTTGGTTTGGTTTGGAGAGAAAGAAGAGAGAATAAAAAAAATTAAGTTTTGTAAATAGTGAAATTTTCCTCCCACTTTCTTCTTACTTTCCTCTCATTTTATTTTTCTTTCCTTCCTCATATTTCAAACATAGCCTTAGGCTCTGTTTGAAAGACGTGGAAAGAAGTGGAAAAAAAAGAGAAAATAATTATTAAATGAGGGGCAAGGGAAAGAAATCTTTTCTCTTTTTTTTCTTTTGTTTTGATTATGTAAAAGAGAAAGAAAAATATACATTGATGGGAGAGAGAAGAAGAGAAAAAGAAAAAGTTAATTGTCGCTTTGTTTTCCTCCCTCCTCATTTTCCTTTATCCTTCTACGTGGAAACTTTATACTACTAGTAAATTTTTATTTTTTCGTGAGTCGACCCACAGCCAACCCCTAACATGCTGGCTGTGCCCATTACGCAAGAAAAAAATGATATAGACAAACTCTCAGCCACAACCCACCACACCCCCTCTCACATGTGGGGGACCCACCCTGAGCGGGCCCCACCCAAGATGTGAGAGGGGTTGTGGCGGAGAGTTTGTGTATGTATCATTGTTTCAGGCAATAAATCAACACCAACTTTCCCCACAGCCCGACTATCTTTTGATTAAGCTTGGCTTAGTCTAGTGGCGTCATTATTTGGTTATCTTGATTGACACCAAGAAGATCAACTGGCAAATTCAGAGAACATGCATGTTTCCAAAAAAGAAGTGGATCTATGGGTGACTACAACCACAAAAGAGTTGGTGTGTCCCAAGAAGCTCGAACCCGGGAGAACTAAACGACTAGGGCAAATCGATCATCTCCCATTCCGCGACCTTGATCAATGACCATGTTTGTTCTTATCCAACATTCATGTTTGGAGGATCTGTAGGATCACGCGTTGCTACAGTTGCATTTCTTTTAAACTTTTATGATTAACAAAACAATATACAACCTTTTCATTGTGGTAGGTCATTTTCAGTTGGTGGTTTGTTGGTTTGAGGTTGTTTGCTCCCCCATTTGTGGTCAACCAAGCGGAAATTACTGATTTAAAAAAAAAGGTTTACCGATACATGTGGAGAGAAGTTGCGAATTCTAATTTATGGGTTATAGTTTCTTGCTCGCGTTTATGCTTATATAACGCGTTTAATTGCCGTTGACTTATGTTCGGTAGTGGTTGGTAGATTTGTTGTTGAGGTGTCAACGTTTTCTGGTTGGCTTAATTCAAGATGAGTGTAGTCTAGAGATCGAGAGTTTTGGAGGAGGAGGGGATTGTTCTTTAAACCTACATAAACTATGAAAAACCACCTCCGATGATGAGTGGCAAGCCTCATTTCATGACTTTTGCCACTGATGCCAAACCTCACTTAGAAATTGAAGGATTTTGTTGAAATCATCATAACATAAATTCAATAGGCAGGTGGGTTATTAAGGCAGTAGGCTTATCTGGATTCTATCCCTCCTACCTTCATTTTGTGGGATTATCTGGATTCTCAAATTGAAATGTTTATCTGGCAGAAGGCGCAATGAATGAACGCGTTTATAAAATACATATGCGAACGGGTTGTATATTGTTCCTTGCCAGAAAAGGTTGTATGTTGTTTTGTTAATTACAAGAGTTTAAAACATATTTGCCATCCATTTTGTTCTTGTGTCTATCGATATTAGATCAATATAATTATTTTCTCATAAATTGTTTTTTGCATGTTTTACAAGATGAAAGATTCATATCATATTTGTGAATCCGGAATTAACCTACAAAATTAGAAATGGGATACGAGTTTGGATTAACTTTTTTGGAGCTTATTGTCATGTTTTTTTTTATTATTTTATTTTAATCGTTACTAGATTCGGGTCAAATTTGTACATTGTATTTTTCGTCTCGACGAGAGATTGAAAAAGAAAATACAGTAGAAGATTAAAATTGAAAAAAAATTATATAAGTCAACAAAAGCCCAAAAAACCTGGTCCAAACCAATCTAGCTCTACTAGCCGATAGTCCCCAACACATGATATTCACTGAAGGTTTGTTCACCAATCCGACCAGACCGTCACCCCGACTCTGAAAAATAGCTTCTCGAATGGTTTTGAGTGACCTAGACAGACGGAGCGGGGTCTATCTTTCTGAAACTTTTGTTGCTGCCGATTGGATGTCAAGTTGTGGGAGAACATCCAGATAAGATCTGCCCCGACCAAACTTTTAAAAAACCTAATTTTCTATCCCTATAATCCCAGTCGGAAGTCACACTTTTACCTTTTTTATATCCCTTCCCTCCCCCAAAGTTGCGGCCCCTTCGTTTCTCTCACTCTCAACAGGTCATCTTTCTTTTTGACTTTAAGTCTCTCCCTGAATCGGTAGGAGTTGGGACAGTGGCTATTATTTACTCTACCGACGGTGACTATGCGATTTGTAAGTCGATCTCCCAAACTCTGAAATCATGTATACTATATTACGATTTGACAGTATTAGATATCTTCATGATCGGTGATTCAATGTAATGGGATTTCATTTTCGTCTATGGTTCACTGATTTGCAATCCGACGACCCGTCTAATATGAATCGTCCAATCCCCCATTTTGGTCAAAACCCAACACTCATTTTGGTCGGAAATCCTGCCTCTTTTTTCTTCTTTTTTTTATCCGCATCGGAAAATCTTGCCTATTCACAAATCCGACCATTTATTCCGTCGGGTTAAATCCAAACCGTGAACAGCCCTTGATCCATATCCACACTCCAAATTAGGGCGAACACTTCTTATTTTTTAATTTTATTTCTTGTTTTTTAAAAGCACCGCCTATCTTCTCCCAACCTATTTTAACCCGTCTTTCGCCAAAATATCTGTCTCATACCTCTGGAGCTGAAGCGGAAGTTAGGGTTCTCTTTGTCCATACAAATCCGACGAGCCTCTCTCTTCACTTCTCTGGGTACATGTTCAATCGAAACAATATTTTTACTTTCTCACAGTTCAATCTATAATCGATCAGTCGTTTGCTTTTCAATTTGAATCTGATTTCCTATTTCTCGATCGTTTTATCAGATCGAAGCCTCCAGTTGTTTTAAGTATAGCTGTAATGATATGATCAATTTTAGTTGTATCGATCCGAAGGTCTGTGATGTCTGGTAGTTATTGTGATATGTATAGTCAAGGCATGCCTAGTGAACCGCTAGGAATTTGGATTTTCATTGATGTTACATGTAGATGTTTATATTTCTATATGTGTTTGGGTAATCCATATTTTGATTCTGGTGATTTGACATGAATTATCACTTTGGTTAACTGTTTGGTTAATTTACTGAATGGTTTTGTATTGGGGATCGAGTGTTGTCCCTTTGAATGATATATGGGATATGAACATTAATGTTGATGATGTTAGTTTGTGTTAGATTAAGAAGGCTGGAGTTGTGTAGGTTTTATGTTGTGCCGGTTTCCTAGGTGTATTGGTTGATTTGGTGCCGGTTATGTGTTTTTTTCTTTCTTAATTAGTAATGTAGATGATACAAAATGGGTACCTTGTTGTCGTGGTATTTGAGAGAAGAAATGGACAATTACCAGTCTGTTCCCTTGGATGGTGGTGGAGCTTATTCAAGAATGGTATCGGGCTAGAGTCAATAGAAATAGACGGAAGTTTTGGAGGGTTATGTTTGATGTGGCTTATTTGGCGAGAGAGGAATCGTATAATGATATTTTGACGTGGATGAGATGTTGTTGCTTAAATTTAAGAGTCTTTTCCTTTCTAGTTTGTTTAGCTGGGAGTCGAGGGATTTAAACCAACCATTGATCAATTCCTTGACACATTAGGTATTTCTGTCATTTAAAGAGGTGTATAGTTTATACTTTATGGAGTATTTATTGTTTGGTTTTTTGGCGTTGTCAACTACCGTTTGGCATTTGATCTCTTCTTGCACACAGGTGGCAATTGTCATGCCTTTTCAACGAATTAATTACTCATTAAAAAAATTCAATTCATTCCAAGCTACTTTTACTGCAGAGATTGTATGCCAACCAAGAATACTGAAGGAACATATCTGTACCTATCCTGTCTTCTTCTCATATGGCAATTGGTTCAATTTTTTTTTATCGGTATTACGGAAATTCCAATAAGTTCATTGAAGGAACATATCTTTTCCGAACTATTTTAAATTCTTTGACTTCATTTATTAGACTGACATTTCGTGTTGTTGTGTCAACACTTCGGGAAAGAACCTTTTTTTCAAGCGATTTGACGTGAAAATTTTTTGTGCACTATTTTAAGAGCTATCGTGGAATAGAAATGATGTAATAATGGTATCCTACCATTATGTCACTCCTAATGCATATTTTGATACAGTTAATATGTTCTGGGCTTCTAGCTCTCCAGTGCTTCCTAGCAGAATGAAGGATTGGCTAGATGCAATTGGAAAACCCTTTACTCGTACCAAAATATGGTTATAATGTAACGGTAGAATATTTGGTGTTGGATAGAAATTATGGTTGATAAGCTTTAGACAGAAGTAGCATACGAGAAGAAATGAAAAGAGAGAAATTTTGGTTTTTGGAGCTAAATCCTCCTTGTCTTAAACTGACAGTACTTTGTTTGCTGGTATGTGGTCATTTTCTGTGGGTGGTTATTTTGTTGATATCTACTTTCCTTGAATTCGTTTGGTGTTCTTTTTTTATCCGTCACTTTTGTGCAAGAGAAGAATCTTTGACCTTTCCTTGTCTGTTCTCCATCGTGTAAAGGTAAAAATCTATCTCGAAAATACTGTACCTTTTTTTCTAGTAGTTAAAAGAGGTATAATGTATCTTACGTAGTTATGCCACGTCTTCCCATATGTACTTTCAAACAACATGCACATTCTTTGGTGTTTCTTGCTTTGTGTTTGATTTGCATTCCTGAGTTTGCTAGAATTTAAGGTTGTGAACGGTTTTTATTTTTGAGTTTTGTTTATCCACAAATTATATAGTATTCATTATGATGCTATTTAATTTTGGTCATTATTTACCCTTTAATTTTGCAAGTCCTAAAACATTAACCCTGTTGATACAGGAAACTCCCTGGTTCATCTGTCTGTGCTCCGCAAATTTTCGCAGTTGCTTCTGCTTCGAGCAATCGAGGCTTTTATTCTGAAGCCTAGCTTACTTGCTTTGAAGGAAGTGGCTGTGTTTCTGAAGGCACTTTATGATGCTGATGTGGTGGAGGAGGAGTACATTATGCAGTGGTATCAGGAAGGTCTGGTTGGTGGCAACAAGGACTCACAGATGTGGAAGAATGTGAAGCCTTTCATTGAGTGGCTCCAGAGTGCGGAGTCTGAAACCGAGGACGAATGATGGCTTTAAGCTCATAATCGGTTGGCGTACTGCTATTCCTATTTTCAGGTGTTCATGTTTGTGTCCGGTCAGTTCAAACTACAAATAAGAGTTGTCACTTGATGATTGTTTGGTTTTAGGTTTTATTAGTACTCCTAGACCCAGACTGGTTGTGGTGTTATCTGGGGCTATTTTGTTTAGACTAACTGTGGTCTGTGGTGTGGTTTCCTATGTTGTGTCGTACTTACTTTATCCGGTGGTATATTTGTTGTTTATTTATGTTTGATTGGATGCCTTTTCTCTATGAAATGGTTTGTTCCTATTGTGGCTAATCTTCTGTATGCGAATGGTACTGTGCCCATTTAACCTTATCTGTGTGAAATAACATTTTTCTTATTCCATTTTGCTAGTGAATCTTGTACAACCAGATTTCTGCCACTTATTTATGGTGTTAGAACTCTGTTTGCTATGAGGCGGGGAAAAAACCCTCTACTGTATACTTTTTAGTTTTTGAACTTGCTGTATTTATACTACTAGTAAAAAAAAACCTCTACTGTAATAGTTTTTGACACCAAGAAGATCAACTGGCAAATTCAGAGAACATGCATGTTTCCATAAAAGAAGTGGATCTGTGGATGACTACAACCACAAAAGAGTTGGTGTGTCCCAAGAAGCAGGAACCTGGGGGAACCAAAAGACTAGCGCAGATCGATCATCTCCCATTCCGAGACCTTGATCAACGACAATGTCCGTTCTTATCCAACATTCATGTTTGGAGGATCCGTAGGATCACGCGTTGCTACAATTGCATTTCTTTTAAACTCTTGTGATTAACAAAACAATATACAACCTTTTCATTATGGTAGGTCATTTCAGTTGGTGGTTTGTTGGTTTGAGGTTGTTTGCTCCCCCATTTGTGGTCAATCAAGCAGAAATTACTGATTTAAAAAAAAAAGTTTACCGATACATGTGGAGAAGTTGCGAATTCTAATTTATGGGTTGTAGTTTCCTGCTCGCGTTTATGCTTATGTAACGCGTTTAATTGCCGTTGACTTATGTTCGGTAGTGGTTGGTAGATTTGCTGTTGAGGTGTCAACGTTTTCCAATTGGCTTAATTCAAGATGAGTGTAATCTGGAGATCGAGAGTTTTAGAGGAGGAGGGGATTGTTCTTTAAACCTACATAAACTAGGGAAAACCACCTCCGATGATGAGTGTCAAGCCTCTTTTCATGACTTTTGCCACTGATGCCAAACCTCACTTAGAAATTGAAGGATTTTGTTGAAATCATCATAACATAAATTCAATAGGCAGGTGGGTTATTAAGGCAGTAGGCTTATCTGGATTCTATCCCTCCTACCTTCATTTTGTGGGATTATCTGGATTCTCAAATTGAAATGTTTATCTGGCAGAAGGCGCAATGAATGAACGCGTTTATAAAATACATATGCGAACGGGTTGTATATTGTTCCTTGCCAGAAAAGGTTGTATGTTGTTTTGTTAATTACAAGAGTTTAAAACATATTTGCCATCCATTTTGTTCTCGTGTCTATCGATATTAGATCAATGTAATTATTTTCTCATAAATTATTTTTTGCATGTTTACAAGATGAAAGATTCATATCATATTTGTGAATCCGGAATTAACCTACAAAATTAGAAATGGGATACGAGCTGTTTGGATTAACTTTTTATGAGCTTATTGTCATGTTTTTTTTTTATTATTATTTTCTTTTAATCTTTACAAGATTCGGGTCAAATTCGTACATTATATTTTTCGTGTCTATGAATGATTGAAAAAATAAAAAAAAATACAGTAATTAAAATTGGAAAAAACTTATATAAGTCAACAGAAACCCAAAAAGCCTTGGTCCAAACTAATCTAGCTCTACTAGCCCCGAGTCCCCAACACACGATATTCACTCAAGGTCTGTTCACCAAACCGACCCGATTGTCAACCCGACCCTGAAAAATAGCTTCTCAAATGGTTTTGAGTGACCCAGTCAAACGGAGTCAGGTCTATCTTTCTGAAACTTTTGTTGTTGCCGATTTGATGTCGGGTTGTGGGAGAATATCCAGATAAGACCTACCCCCGATCGAACTTTTAAAAAAGCCTCATTTTCTACCCCTATAATCCCAGTCGGCAGTCACACTTTTACCTCTTCTATTTCCCTTCCCTCCCCCAAAGTTGCGGCCCTTTCATCTCCCTCACTCTCAACAGGTCATCTTTCTTTCTGACTTTCAGTTTCTCTCTGAATCGATAGGAGTTTGGATGGTGGCTATTCTTTACTCTACCGACGGTGACTATTTATAAGTCGATCTCCCAAACTCTGAAATCATGTATACTATATTACGATTTGACAGTATTAGATATCAATTTGCAATGGAGAAATGCTATGAACGTGCAATCAAGAATTTTCATAATCGATGATTCAATGTAATGGGTTTTCTTTTTTGTCTGTGGTTCATTGATTTTCAACTTGACGACCAGTTTGTTCTGAACCATCCAATCCGACCCCATTTTGGTCGGAATCGGACACTCATTTCGGGAGCTTTTGATCGAAGTAACCCATTTTTCAAAACTATTTCGCAATCTACAACACTTTTCAAACTATTTTGAAAAATAGTCTTTCGCGCATTTCTGAAATGCAATATGAACGTTACATGCCATGTGGCATGCTACATCAGCGTATACGGGAGCTGTATATACCACAATCGCGCGTATCTGAAATGAAAAATCAAATTGGATCACTCACTTTAAGAGTGCGCAATAACTTTAATCATCACGCATATCAAAAATGCTTGTTCTTTTAAAACCAGACAAAGCCCTACCTCCTCCTTCCTTTTCTACAGACCTGGTGCGCGATCGAGGGGAGATCTCTCTCATCCCTCCTACGCGATAGCCATCCTCCCTCCTTCTGCGCCCGGTGTTTCATCCTTCCCCTGCGCGATTTGGTAGCTCACTCCTATTGTGCGTGATTTAGCGGTCTCCTCCAGTTGGTATGAACTCCCTCTTTCTCTCTCGTATGAACTCCCTCTTTCTCTCTCATAATCTAGTCTTCTACCATCAACGAGAGTGGATTTTTGGGTTTTTTTTTTTTTTTTTTTGCACAGCGTATCCCCCTCATTTTGACAAGGGTGACAAATCTACCAAATTTGTCACGGATGAAACTGGTGAGTTATCGTATAGCTTCACATTTGTTATTTTGACGTCTTTATGGTGCAACTTATACTCTTTTTTTTTTTTAGGTTGTCGCATTGGCGAAATCATGTGTGCGAAATGAATTAGGATCCCGATTATTGGAGTTGAAGGTAAATGAATGTTACAAAATTATATTTAATATAGTTATGACCCACTTCGCCGATATGATTAGCCATTTTTTTATATTTTAAATGAACAGGATCCCATATGATCTTTTTGGGCCACCCTTCATTATAAGGCATGCGAAAAAGGGATATTTCCAAGAATATATGACGTCGGTAATTGTCTCATACTGCGGGAGATTGTTCTCTTCCGCCCTACACGGAAGTCTGGTTATTTGAATATCACGCTGAGCAACGTTCAATCCGTGATTCAAAAATCAATCCTCGATTAAGCGGCACTTTAAGTTGTTTCCGCGTTCCGGCGTGGTTTGTTGTACTATTGTTATTGCGTATTAGGGCGGTATTATGGTTGTATGTTTGCTTCAAAATTGTGTTGCAAATTTGATGTTATGTTGGGAATTTTTTTTGTCGTCATTAGTTGCTCTGAACTTGGAGATCATTATTACGCAATTTATGCTTGTTTCCGTTCTGCGACATGAGTTATATCGTGCTTAAATGAAAATTATCCACTACACAAATTTGTACTAAGCCAAAGAAATTTGTACTAATCCAAAGTTTACGACTCAACACCTGATATATATGGTTAAAAAACGTGTGGGGTATGACCGTATGATTAAAGTAAGGTGTGCAATCCAATTAGATTTTGCATTTTTGATATGCGTTATAGTTAAAGTTATTGCACACTTTAGAAGTACGTGATCCAATTTTATCTTGCATTTTAGATATGCGTTATAGTAAGCGCACTATAAATACACACGATTGCCGTATATACGGCTCCCGTATACGCTGATGTGGCATGCCAGATGGCATGTAAAACTCATATTGCATTTCAGAAATGCGCGAAAGACTATTTTTCAAAATAATTTGAAAAGTGTGGTAGATTGCGAAATAGTTTTGGAAAATGGGTTACTTCGATCAAACACTCCTCATTTCGGTCGAAACCGCGGGTTCAAATCCGACCATTTTCCGGTCGGTTCAAATCCGACCCGTGAAACAGCCCATATCCGCCGTCCAAATTAGGGCGAGCACCGCCTATTTTTTATTTTTTTTTATTTTTAAGAGCACCGCCTATCTTCCCCGAACCTATTTAACCCTTCGCCACAAAAAATACATAAAATCTCTCTCTCTCTCTCTCTCTCTCATCCCTCTGGAGCTGAAGCCGCTGTTAGGGTTTTCTCTGTCCATACAAATCCGACGAGCCTTTCTCTTCACTTCTCTGGGTACATGTTTCGAAACGATCTTTTTTACTTTCTCACAGTTCGATCTATAATCGATCAGTCGTTTGCTTTTCAATTTGAATCTGATTTCCTATGTCTCGATCGTTTTATCAGATCGAAGCCTCCAGTTGTTTTAACTATAGCTGCAATGATCATTGTTGGTTGTATCGATCCAAAAGTCTGTGATGTCTGATAGTTATTGTGATATGTATAGTCAAGGCATGCCTAGTGAACCGCTAGGAATTTGGATTAAATCATTGATGTTACATATAGATGTTTATATTTCTATATGTGTTTGGGTAATCCATATTTTGATTCTGGTGATTTGACATGAATTATCACTTTGGTTAACTGTTTGGTTAATTTACTGAATGGTTTTGTATTGGGGATCGAGTGCTGTCCTTTTGAATGATATATGGGATATGAATATTAATGTTGATGTTGTTAAGTTGTGTTAGATTAAGAAGGCTGGAGTTGTGTAGGTTTTATGCTATGTGCCGGTTTGCGGTTTCCTAGGTGTATTGGTTGATTTGGTGCCAGTTTTGTGTTTTTTTCTTTCTTAATTAGTAATGTAGATGATGCAACATGGGTTCCTTGTTGTCATGGTATTTGAGAGAAGAAATGGACAATTACCAGTTTGTTCCCTTGGATGGTGGTGGAGCTTATTCAAAAATGGTATCGGGCTAGAGTGAATCGAAATAGAAGTTTTGGAGGGTTATGTTTGATGTGTCTCATTTGGCGAGAGAGGAATCTTTTGGCGTGGATGAGATGTTGTTGCTTAAATTTAAGAGCCTTTTCCTTTCTAGTTTGTTTAGTTGGGAGTTGAGGGATTGAAACCCACCATTGATCAATTCCTTGACACATTAAGTATTTCTGTCATTTAAAGAGGTGTATAGTTTATACTTTATGGAGTATTTATTGTTCGGTCTTTTGGTGTTGTCAACTATTGTTTGGCATTTGCTCTCTTCTTGTACATGGGTGGCAATTGTCATGCCTTTTCAATGAATTTATTACTCATTAAAAAAGGGAATTGATATTGACACTCCCCATTTTGATATTGGCACTCCTGATTTTGTCTCTATTAGGTGAAGTTACTGAATCACCCTTGTACTTTTAATTACATTTTTCTCTTGCTTTCAAAATACAAGGGTGGTTTAGTAACTTCACATAATAAAGATAAAAATGGAGTGCCAATATCAAAATGGGGAGTGCCAATATCAATTCCCTAAAAAAATTCAATTCATTCCAAACTACTTTTACCGTAGAGATTGTATGCCAGCCAAGATTACTGAAGGAACATATCTGCACCTATCTGTACTTTTTCTTGTTTGGCCTCATTCGGCAATTAGTTATTTTTTTTATCGGTTTTACGGAAATTCCAACAAGTTCATTGAAGGAACATATCTTTTCCGGACTATTTTAAATTCTCTGACTTTATTTATTATACTGACATTTCGTGATGTTGTGTCAACACTTCGAGAACTTTTTTTCAAGCGATTTGACGTGAAAAATTTTTGTGCACTATTTTAAGAGCTATCATGGAATAGAAATCTGATGTATTTATGGTATCCTACCATTATTTCACTCCTAATGCATATTTTGATACAGTTAATATGTTCTGGGCTTCTAGCACTCTGGTGCTTTCTAGCAGAGTGAAGGATTGGCTAGATGCAATTGGAAACCCTTTACTCGTACAAAAATATGGTTTTAATGTAACGGTAGAATATTTGGGGTTGGATAGAAATTATGGTTGATAAGCTTTAGATAGAAGTAGCATACGAGAAGAAATTTCTTTTCTGCTTATGAAAAGAGAGAAATTTTGGTTTTTGGAGCTACATCCTCCTTGTCTTAGACTGACAGTACTTTGTTTGCTGGTATGTGGTCATTTTCTATGGGTGGTTATTTTGTTGATATCTACTTTCCTTGAATTCGTTTAGTGTTCTTTTTTTATCCGTCACTTTTGTGCAAGAGAAGAATCTTTGACCTTTCCTTGTCTGTTCTCCATCGTGTAAAGGTAAAAATCTATCTCGAAAATACTGTACCTTTTTTTGTAGTAGTTAAAAGAGGTTAAGGTATCTTACATAGTTATGTCACGTCACGTATTCCCATTATCCCATATGCACTTTCAAACAACATGCACATTCTTTGGTGTTTCTTGCTTTGTGTTTGAATTGCATTCCTGAGTTTGCTAGAATTTAAGGTTGTGAACTGTTTTTATTTTTTATTTTTTTTTATCCACAAATTGGATAGTATTCATTAAGATGCTATTAAATTTTGATCATTCTTTACCCTTTAATTTTTGCAAGTCCTAAAACTTTAACCCTTTTGATTCAGGAAATTCCCTGGTTCATCTGTCTGTGCTCTGCAAATTTTCGCAGTGTGTCAACTTCTAGGCATCTTTTATGTCCAAGCAGGCAATTTTGTTTGAAGGATCAAGTGGGTTACTTGGAGAGTACTGCCCTACGTTGAGGAAAAAGAACGAACCCTTATCAGACCGAATTAACTGCATGTATCACGCGTCCTATCAGGAATTTCGTTGCTGTGATTGGGTGCAACTTTGCTTTACTAAAGAAGAAGAAATTGAATTGTCTGCCCCAGACTCTTTAAAGGACTTCTACATATTGAAATCCAGCATTTCCTCTCTGTGACATCTATCCTCTTGTTCAAGGAACCTCTTTCCCCCAACCAAACATGGCTTTACAAAACATAGGTGCCAGCAATAGTGATGATGCCTTCTACAGGTATAAGATGCCGAAGATGATTACCAAGATTGAGGGCAGAGGAAATGGCATTAAGACAAACATTGTCAACATGGTTGATATTGCAAAGGCTTTGGCAAGACCACCTTCTTACACTACAAAGTATTTTGGTAATGAGCTGGGGGCCCAATCTAAATTTGACGAGAAAACTGGAGTTGCACTTGTTAATGGTGGACATGACACTGCTAAACTTGCTGGTCTGCTGGAGAACTTTATTAAGAAATATGTGCAGTGTTATGGCTGTGGCAATCCCGAAACCGAAGTCCTGATTACAAAAACTCAGATGGTCCAACTGAAGTGTGCAGCATGTGGTTTTGTTTCGGATGTGGATATGAGGGACAAGCTCACAACCTTCATATTGAAGAACCCCCCTGAACCAAAAAAGGGATCGAAGGAGAAGAAGGCAATGAGGAGGGCCGAGAAGGAGCGACTGAAGGAAGGTGAGGCAGCTGATGAAGAGATGAAGAAGCTGAAGAAAGAGGTGAAGAAGAAGGGGCCTTCCACTTCTAAGGATGCGCCTGCAAAAGCCAGCTCCAACAGAAAGAAAGGCGGTGGTTCAGATGAAGAACACACTCCACCCTCTATAAACCGTGTTGATGAGAAAGAAGATGCTGACGACGACGACGATGTCCAGTGGCAAACTGACACGTCAGCGGAGGCGGCCCGCCTGCGCATCCAAGAGCAACTCAGTGCTGCCACAGCAGAAATGGTTATGCTTTCCACGATTGAGGCCAACGGAAAAAGCCACAGTCCCAAAACTGCTTCTCCCCCGCGTGGGGTGAGTCCCAAGGTTGAGAATGGAAACTCAAGCCATGAAAAGCTAGTGGAAGAGGTGAAAGCGAAACTACAGAAGGGAGTTACTGCAAACCAACTCCAGTCTATTTTGGGATCATTGTCTGGGTCTCCTCAGGATGTAATGACTGCTTTGTTTGAGGCTCTCTTTGATGGGGTTGAGAAAGGATTTGCAAAGGAGGTGGCGAAGAAGAAAGGATATTTGGCTGCTGCTGTTGCTGGGGATGAGGGATCGCAGTTGCTTCTGCTTCGAGCAATCGAGGCTTTTATTCTGAAGCCTAGCTTACCTGCTTTGAAGGAAGTGGCTGTGTTTCTGAAGGCACTTTATGATGCTGATGTGGTGGAGGAGGAGTACATTATGCAGTGGTATCAGGAAGGTCTGGCTGGTGGCAACAAGGACTCACAGATGTGGAAGAATGTGAGGCCTTTCATTGAGTGGCTCCAGAGTGCAGAGTCTGAGACCGAGGACGAATGATGGCTTTAAGCTCATAATCGGTTGGGGTACTGCTATTCTTATTTTCTGGTGTTTATGTTTGTTTCCGTGTCAGTTCAAACTACAAATAAGAGTCGTCAGTTGATGGTTGTTTGGTTTTATTAGTTCTCCTGGACCCGAACTGGTTGTGGTGGTATCTGGGGCTATTTTGTTTGGACTAAGTGTGGTCTGTGATGTGGTTTCTTTTAAATTGTGTCGTGCTTACTTTATCTGTTGTTTATTTATGTTTGATTGGAAGCCTTTTTCTCTATGAAATGGTTTGTTTTTATTGAGTAGCTAATCTTCTGTATGCGAATGGTACTATGCCCATTTAACCTTATGTGTGCAGTAACATTTTTCTTATTCCATTTGCTAGGGAATCTCGTAGAACCAGATTTAGTCTTTGAACTTGCTGTATTTATACTTGGCTTTTACTGAATACTGAAGTTATATGTTTCTGGGTTCCAGGAAAGAACACACTATGGATACCGACCAAATCATACAGATGCTGTGTGGAGGGTCTGTGCCCCACACAAATGATCTGAATTGAACATTTTTTTTTTTTTGGGAGTCGTCGTGAAATATCAGCTTGATTAGATAAATGGAAGTGTTCGACATAATTTTCTAATCTGTCATTCGAATTCAACATCTTAAGTTCTGTTTAGGAGTTAGGAATTAGGGAATGAAAAATCAGAAGATTGGATGGAAAACTTGAGATTAAGTTAATTTTTCGAGGGGGCAACTCAGAAAATTATTTTAACATTTATCAACAGTTTGTGACTCCGTCTTCCACTACATTTGTACGCAATCTGTATGGTTTTTGGAAAGAAGAAGACTGGACCTTTTTGTTAATCCAAATGGAGAAAAGTTTTCACATCTTCTTCCGGGACTCATGAAGGTTTCTCAACTTATTGAAAAAAATACTGTGCACTGGAATTGAAGAAACCTCCATATTTCTACTCGTAGCAAGTCCTAATCTTTACTCTCTGGCAAATGTGGAACAAATTCTTGCTTTTAATCTATCATTCAGATTTTCTTTTCGTCGTGTCACCAGAATTGGTACTGTGTTTACAGTGGAATATTTGGGCCCTATAAAGATGTCGTAACTCAAAATACAGATGCACTTTGGAAGACACAGTAGATTGGACCCATGGATTCCCCAGGAACGTTATTATTCTTGCAACATCCGACGACTCTATTCTTCTTCACCTGCAGTAAAATCTTGCATGCGGATGTATTAACCCATTTCTGCCAATTAGCGATACTTGCAGTTTACAGTACGCGCATGAGATTTTGCTGAGGCCGCGGTTGTGGCAGTTCATTTTCTTCATCTGAGGTGGCAAGGAAGAAGGTACGAGCAACCTAGCAACAACGACATAGGAAAAGCAATGAAATCAAAATGGAGAGAGATGGGGAAAATACTATTGCTAAGATGAAGTTAATAGGAAATGAAATGCAGCCATATGTGGAAGTGGACTCATCACCAAATGGCATTAGTTGAGGCAAATACTCCTAACACCACCCACGCGTGGTGGGACATTAGCTTCAGTCCTAACATAGGTGCGGTGGGATCTACTACAGATAGTGGTGTGGTGTGACGGGGCAATATTCCCTGGCGGAGGTGACGGAGTACCATACCTGCACTTCCATTTGTGTACCAGGAAAAATTATTTGAGGCAAATTTTGCATAGGGGTTTTGGATTAGGCATTGCCTTAGCATAAGGCAAATTTTAGACTAATTAGGAGCTAGTGTCTTCTGGCCGTGTAGCTTTATTTATGCTCCTGCCTGCAAAACTCTTGTTGCTTTAGTTCCTTATTATATTTCCGACGTACCAAAAATAAAATTAGTAGAAAGATTAGGATTTAGGAAATATATAGGGGATGATCGAATCGATAATATATTTCCATCGTAGTGCAAAAATGCCGATCAAAAAAAAAAAATGCACTATCGGGGTGTAGTGCACCTCGGCGGGGCTCCACATTTTGAACGTTTTGTGTTTGTTTTTTGTTGTTTCGTATTGTCCCTCATTTGCCATTCCTTTTTATATCCTTTTTGCACTTGTGATGATCATGTTGAAAACTTTTCACTTTTATGCCATACAATAGGGTTGAACTGAAGAACAATCATCAGGGCTTCCAGAACAATTGTTATCTGGACAGAACCTTAAAGAATCAAAGAGAAAACAGTTTCCAAAAAACAGTAAAATTCGCGAAAAAGAAAATACCACGGGGAAATATTTACCAATTTATTACGACCTAATTTACCTAAATATTTTGCAAGTTGAATGGTGCTTACCTGTATGTGTCGCCGACGTTGGATAGCTGTAAAAGCTTTAACCATGATGTAGACTGGCAAAAGAATCCCTATGGTTCTCAACATCAGTAGCTGCAAAAAATGAAGCATATATAACTTCGTACGCAAAAATGTTTGTTGAAAAGGCGTCGTCAATAGTCCTTTCTTCAAAGTGAAAGTGTCTGCTACTCACCATGAACAATGTAATTGTGTAATCTCCAGCTCCATAAATTATGACAGGTAGAGTATGTCGTAACACCAGAAGAACCATGAACTACATAAATACAAAGATAAGAAACTATTAACTGTTCATATCCATATCAACGGCCTGACTTAGATGGATCTTATAAAAGTCAGATGTGCAGATCGAAACAAAAATAGAAATCAAGGTTACATGGTAATTGGAATCGAGTATTGTTAATGGCTATAAACAATATATCAGTTTAGCTTCATAATAGTTCGATGATTAAGAAACATGGAGGTTCATGCTCACCATATGAAGAACTAGAAACGTGTATGATGAAGGGCCTTGTACATGGGATCAAAAACAATAAGCAAGACTTGAAGCGAAATTCACGCATAAGAAATTGCAAAGAACAGATTATATGTAGGCAAAGCCTCACTTCTAATACAAGTCGTTCATCCTTTTGAAACCCGTCTATATTTCGTTTTGATTGTACTCCAAGGAGGTGACTATTCTACAGATGCATTGATGTTACATTTTCTACAGATGTTACACAGACGGATCCAAACTAACAATTAGCTTTTTCTGAGCCAAGGAGCAGGCAACTTGCGCACACCTCGACCAATTCCGGGGCCTGGGAGGTAACGACCGTGCATAAACCTAGTGACCCCAAGAGTTTGCTAGCAAGGGAAATCGAACCTAAGACCTTAGAACTTTTTGCCACTTGAAAGATTCTGAAAGCCCTGAGGCCCTGACAATTTCTCACGCAGTAATCCTTGCAGTTCACTCTACGGGAGAAAGGTTTGCAGGCAACTATTAAGGAAAAAGAAACTCAGTCTTGGCTTTGAATCAATGGGGTCGGCTACTAATCCTTTCTTGCCATTCTCCTTAGCAAGGGCCATAAAATCCCCTAAAATTTACTACCAACAGCTAGTGTTTGGCCACCTAACTTTTTCCTGGTACTATATGGATGTTGGAAGAATCAACATTTTGCATCTTCTTCACACACGCACATGTGAGAGAGAGAGAAAGAGAGAGGAGATATTACAATTATAGCAACCACGCGACAACATATCAGACTTCTAGGAGTGGGAGCAGAATAGTTATCGATGTCAGTATCCAGCAAGTTACGATCGGTAACCATAGCCATAAATCTAGCATTGTGCAGATCCCTCCTTGAAACCTCCCAATGTCCCCTGAGAACAAGCCCAATGTTGGTATCATCCAGTTGATATTTGTCAATGGGAAGTGAAAAACAAATTCAAAACCAATGCAGTTAAAACTGAAAATCAATTTTAAGAAAAGTATATTAAGAAGAAACAAGATACCTGAAGTTCGTTGGAACAGCACCATAACGAAACAGAGGAGGTGGAGCCGTGTAACCTGGCTTGAATTGCTGCAATTGTAAGTTCAAACAATATGAAGCCAATAACTGTCTCTAGATTTTGGAAGGACCGAAAACTATTGGCCCTTGGCATATGCCGAGAATACTACTGATTTATGGTTATGATTGTCATATGAAATGAAAATGCATTGCAAAATCAGAAGCATATCTGGAATATAAATAGCAGACCTGGCGGCAAATCTCACACGTAATGTCACCCTTCTCGTTGCACCATCTTTGGACACATTTGCGGTGGGCATACTGCGAAGGTAAAGGTAATGGTAGGAAGCTAGTGATGATGATGATCGAAGCTCAAATCATGGAACCATTTGAAACCACTTTATCAAAACATAGCAATATAGCATTCAGGATATATTAAGGAACAAGAAAAGCATTTTTTGTGTTATTCTAACAGTATGAAGTTTTCACACTATAAGTTACTGAAATGAAACTATTTGTGCTATTCTGAAGGCTCAGAGGGTGACCATAATTTCCATCAACAATTTGGCAAAACCCAGATGATCAGATTCAAAGGTTAAACATGAAAAAACGCAGACCTTCAAGCTGCCACAACACGAACAAGGTATCTCCATACTTGACTCTTCATCCTCATCGTGGCAAATCCTACACAAAACTAATTTCCTTGACAATGATAGGCTGTCGACATCCATCTTATGAGAAGGACAATCACTCATCATATCTTCACTTGACGAGGGCGTGGTATGCAGCAACTGATTATTGCTATCAATAGCTGCTTCAAGGGTGGTTTCAGTGAGCAACCGATCCACAAACAGCACAAAACGATCCCCCATACTTCAAATTACGCAACTAATTCGTCTCATAACAAAGCAAAGAAAAACTATGAGCAATCAAACCCTTTTTTCCGGTCCCTTCTCTTTTGCCAAGAATCTGGAAAATCAAATCCCAATGAAACTACCCTGCATTTGCGAAAAAACATGAAAACAATTTAGATAGAGACAAGTGACCAGAAGAACAAAATCAAAGAGGGATTACCTTTTCAAAAGCCAAACGGTGAGAATTAGAAAACAGAAATCGCAAAGGAGTGATCCAATGAATTTGAAAGGAGTTTATGAGGTAAGACTAATGCCTGCCCAAAATAAAGAAGTGAAAACCTGGCCCCGAGAAAGAAAAAGGAGGCAATCCATGATTAGACTATACACAAACAACTTAAAAATAGAAGATCAAAAGCCAAGAAATGTCAAAAAGCAATCACGTAAAAAGAGCCAATAAAGCAGGTGTAAGCATGGGCAGGAGTCAAAAGGCAACATTTAAGCAGCATCCAAACAAAGAGCGACCAAGAAACGAAAACAAAATTGTGAGGTGAAAAGCTGAAAACTAATGAATGGGAGGTGCCTTTACAGGAGAGCAAAAAAAGTGCAGGGAAAAAAATAAGAGCACAAAAAGAAATATGGAACAAAACCCAGATCAATAGAAAGAGAGAACAACAAGATGAACCGAGATAATGGAAAAGTTCAAAAAGCAGAACCCACATAGAGATACGATTCACATAAAAAACCCAGATTGTAAAAAGCAGAGATGACCTTGAAAAATCAATGAAAAGAACAAATGAGCGAGGCATAAGGTGAAGATAAATAGGAGTAGAGGGAAGCAAAAGGATACCAGAATGGGATTGGGATTTTCTGCAACAGAAGGAATCCATTTCTGGAGTTTGTTTATTTTAGCTTTTACATTCTTTCTCAATCAAGGTGCTTTGTTCGTTTGGGGTTTCTTGGACAGTTTTGGGTTTTTGGAACGAAGCAAGAGATGGAGTGTTGTCATCATCGCATTAGTAGTGGCAATCCATTCCAAGCCAACCAGGGCACACTTATTATTGCACAACTAAGATTCTTCATTCAGGCGCACTCTCTCTCCTCCTCATTGTGGGAGTGGGAAGGGGGAGACGGAAAGATGAGGGTGGATTGTGGAGAGAGATTCTAACGGCCAAGCCCCCCATAACCCACGATTCCCCCCACAACGTATAATTGTTTTTACCGGTTACAAGGAGAAAAATAGTACTCCCCCGTCCCAAATTTGTTGTCTATTTACGGGTATGCGTGTCATTTTTCAATTGTTTATATTTTTCAATCTATAATGTTTTTTACAATTTTGAATACTTTGTTTAATAGAACTCATCGAGAGCTATCAAACAAGATCCATAGTGAATATATATAACATTATACATTTGAAAATATAAACAATTTTTTGAGGTGTTGTGAATAGTGCAACTGGACAAGAAATATGGGACGGAGGGAGTAACAATTTGACGTGTTCTACCTAAAATTTTGGTAGTATTTTTTATTTTAGTATTTTTGTTCGTCATTTCTGAATTTTATAAGAATTACGTTATATGTTTTGAATTTTATCATCTGTCTTGATGAGATGATTATAAAAAGTAAAAAATAATGAAAAAAAGCAAAAAGTAAGTTCTCTAAAATCCTAAAATATCAAACTGTGATATTTTTATTGTCTAAGAGGGTGTTTTTTTTTTAACAGTGTCTAAGAGGGTGTTTGGCAAACTCCTTTTCAACTTTTCTAATTCACTTTTTTTACATTTTGGCTGTTTGGCTGCCTCAAAGTAGAAGTTGTTTTTGCAGAATGACTTCTCAATTTTGAAGAAAGGAGAAGATAAGTTAAAAAGAGGGTAGGAGGAGCTTTTTTATTTCTCTTTTTTCACTTTTCCCATTTTGATTGACAAAAATACCTACAAAATGTATTCTACACATATCTCCCAAATACTACTCATATTGCAAAACGCACACTACTCCTGTTGCAAAACGCATTCTGCACATTTTCATCCAAACACTCTACCAAATTCAAAATACATTCTGTCCATAATTCAAAAGCCAAAAAGACAAAAAGTTGAAAATGAAAAACCAAAAAGTAGGCTCTCAAACACCCCCTAAATAGGTTGTCTCATCTGCATTTATTTTTCAATTTTGGTTTCACATTTTTATGTCTCCCCCTTTCAACTAAATTTTTTGAAAGTTTGGATGAAGTACTTAGAGTAATCCAATTCAACTAAATTTTAACAGGCAACTCGAAAAGTTTATCATAAAATTAAAGAACGGTTCGAATCGTTTATGTGAGATCCTGGAGTGGCCCACACATCCAACGTAACTAGTTAGGCCGAGTTTCCACTATGGTATTTTCGGTATTCTTGGAGTACAAGTTAAATCAATTGATGTATGTGAGGAGAATAAATTGTTGATTTGACAACCTGTAAACTTGTAGTCCAAGAATACCAAAAATCCCGTACTAAAATATTAGCCTTATCGAGCTAATAATTTATGGAGGCCACTATAGGTTACCATAAGCAACAACTCGACTATGGTTATCAACCGAAATTACATAAAGCGTGTGCGAGTGCGCGTGAACCAGTGCATCAATTTTTGAAATTCATGAGATCGGGAGCACCTTGAGAGCGTGTGTATATAATGTGTAATGCATAAATTTCCTTTGTTATGCGTGTCAAATACTCCTATTTATTTTCAGTGCTGATAATATCAGGTTTCACGGATCGGATACGGATCCGATCCGATCCGCTCAGAGCGGATTATGGTTTTTAAGATTCGAAACCGAACCGAACATTCACGGATCGGATACGGATCGGATCGGATCAGGTCGGATTGAGCAGATTTGACAGATTAAAGAAGGATTATTGAGCGGATCGAGCGGATCCGATCCGATCCGGATCCGGAACCGCCAGATAAGAAATTCTCGATCCGGAACCGAACCGAATATTCACGGATGGATCAACGGATGGTTCGGATCGGTTCGGATTGGTCGGATTGGCGGATCGGATGATCCGCTGAACAGCCCTAGCTGATATAATCAAAATGTAACCTCAATAAGTTTTCTTTCAGATTGTCAAGTTGTATAGCTTCTGGTAAGCTTTCTTTTTCTGTCAAGTTTAAGTTTAAGACTTTTAAGTTATCTTATATAGTTATATTATGATGGTCTTGCCAACGGAAGTCCTCTAGGATTTTCATTAAGCACAAGAAAAGACAAAAAAAAAAAACACATTTTCGAATACACTTTTTACACTTCTCAGTACACTTTTTACACATTTCAATATATTTTTTACACATTTCAATATATTTTTTACACATTTCAATATACTTTTTACATATTGACGTCCACTTAACTTTTTTAGCATTTTCCAGCTTATTTGGGAAAAAATAGTATATACCATTACATCAAAGTCAGCATCTTGGTTCGGTCCGGTGTATTCAAGGCTCTCAAGCCTTGAATTGCGTGTGTATGCTGATCACCGTTGAGTTGGCCCAAACACCTGTTCATCACAGAAAAAAGCTAATTCGAGGGTAGTAAAATATCAGTTCGCGACCTACAGTACAGTAGAACTTGCACTGAGTTAGGCAATCCGTGCACCAAATAAACGAGTTATGTGATTAAGGTACCAACGAAGATCATGCGGAGTCCATTCCGAGGTTTCACCCAGATGATCAATAAAATATTAGTTCGCGAGCTACGGTGGAACTTGCTTTGAGTTAAGCAATCCGCGCACCCACTTATGTAACGTGTGGAGCACATTCCGAGATTCCACACACATAATCCAAATCGTTCATTAGTTTTCAAATAATTTTTTGAAGTGCCCTCTTAGAAAACAATTGGCTTAATTGGATAACTATACTACAAGTGCTTAATCAAATGTTCCAATTTTTCATTCTAAATGAATTTTGAAGAAAAGTTCAACAACTGATTCAAGCATGTACAGCTATCTGATTGAGTTAAGCTTTTCTATGACAATTAAAAAAAGAAGAAATTTAATTAATAATCGGCTTAAACCATTTGTGTAGGACCCCATAATGATCCCCACATACCCATTTGTGCATGGTCGGTACATACTTTGTCGGTATTCATAATATTTTTGCCTAAATAAACATTTAAGTGAAGTGTTTTTTCTTTATATGTCTGGATTAGTTTGCTCCCACCTCGACTAATGCAAGCCCCAAAATTATTTGATCGGGCAACAGTTATGGGGCTTACCCTAGCTCCCGTTAGTTGATTTGAACCCTTCATTTTTTTTCATCTCGTACTTACATAAAAATTCAGGCTGATCTAACATAGATAACTATTTCAAAATGCATTTTTTCTTGAAAACAGGTGTATTTTCTTTTTCTTTACGAAATTGCAAGTTAAATGCTCACATATTAAATAATTTGATCAACATGAATTTTTATCGTGGTTTACTTACTCAACGAGACGAACAAAATAAACTATTCAAATCAAATAATAGAATCCGCGTGGGCCCCACAATAGGTGCATGCATTTTTGCACATTACACACCTGTTTGACCGTTCAGAACACATGAAGCACGAGAATTGAAAGTAAAAGTATCAACAAGTCATCAAGGAGTACTAAAAGTCATCAAGGGATTCCTGCAAAGCAAAGGAAATCACCAAGCCAAGAGCAAAATCATGCGAATCACCGAAAGTAAAGAAAAACAGTTTTGGCCTTTAGACTAAATTCCAAAAGGAGCATCTGCTTTTAAGTCACCACCCAGTCACCTCCCCACTGAAATGAAGACAACATCTACTTTCAGTCACGTCTCAACCGAAAGCTAGAGAAAAGTTACCCCTCTCGTCAAAAGTAAAATAATTGAAGTTCACATGGCTGAGTCATCCCGTATTTAAAAAATAATTATAGTCTCAAGACCTTTGGTTATAAAAGGATCCTTCCACTCTTGTAATAGGCAGAGTTAGCTTAGGAGTCGGATTTCACTCTCTCAATTCTACTGAAAGCTCTTTGTGCAAAGTCATTCCTTCCTCACCTACTACTAGTAATTTTTCCTACTACCATGTACTGGACCCTGCTACGGGTACAAAAGGCTTTGTACAGAAAATGTAGAAAGCGCTCTTGGGGACCCACTTTTGGGTCCCACACGAGTGATCCGAAATTTTGATTGAAAGGTGGGGCTTTGGTTGAACCACCTAAAACCGTCTGATTGAGCTGAAATTTTGCGAGGCCTCTCGGAAAAATGTTCTAAGAATAATGAATGGTTCGGATCACTCGTGTGGGACCCAAAAGTGGGTCCCCAAACGGGTTCTGTGCATTTTCTGTTGTGATAACCCGATTTTTTATCATATAATTGAAGATCCTATTTTTGTCAAAATTTCATGGCCAGGGTTATTCATAAAATAATTTTCCAAGTCAACAGTGAATTTTTGGGATTTTTCCGAGAGCGAAGCCCGGACAAGTGCAACCGGTCATGGACCGGATGCTCATCGTCGGCGAGATATTCTTCTTATTCCCAACTAATATGTAGCTCCAACGCCCTGCTATAAATTCTATCTATTGAATAATTCTTATCTGATACAAATTCAATTGTTTTTATAATCCATGTAAGAGTTTGAATGGGGTTCATTGGATTTATTGTTGTCGGATCTGGTCTCTCACAGTTCTCTAAATAGCCTCTGGCACCATTCTATTTTCCCATAGTAATTACTCCCCCTGCAAAGATCTGTACACCACATAACCCCAGCTCTCCTTATTCTTCAATTTCATATTCCTCCTCCCACCTAGGAAGAGAAGCTGCTCCATTGCAGTGCTTTTCCTCACTCCGTCGAAACACCCATCTTGACGAACGTCCAACGACTCATTTTCTGCTCCCCCCTTTTCAGTCCCCGGGCCGGTTTTTAAGTTACATACATGCGATAGTGCTTTAGTTCACGCTACAAAGGTGAGTTGCGAATATACATTGGTTGTATATAGTTTATTTTAAAATGTTTTGTGATTTATGAATTGCAAATTGGATCGATAAAATACGTTGAAAATAGATGTCTTGTACGGAAGCATCATAGTGCATAATAAGCACAATTTGGAATTGAGATTTTAAAAATGAGCATGGGATCGGTTGAAAAGGAAAAAGAGAACGAACTATATTGTTCGTTTTGGTAAAACATCTGGGCGTTGAGTTTTTGGCGCCTAATGAGAGGATATATCCGGGTGTCCTATGGACTTGATATCATTTCCCAAATGGTGGGGTCGCTCCCCCAAACAGTTGCCGGTTTCCGCCCATAAAAGATGTTAGAGCTTTGGCAGTTTGCTGAATAACTGCATTGTTTTTAGAGGTATGGCAGTTTTGAGCCTGAATAACTGCAATATTGATTATTTTACGGTTTGCAATCTCAAGCCTGAAAACTTGAATTTAAAGTTAATTTTTGTTAAACTATTCCCATGTTAATTATGGAACCTTTGTATATCGTAACACTCACTGGAATGGTTTTGTGTTTATGAACCCATTCCAGGAAACAGGAGTAAAAGAAGGCTCTACGGATTTCGTGTTGTTAATGATTGATGGTTCTTGCTGCCGCCAATTTATACAAATTAGATATATTTGTCAATAAAATTGTGGTGCTCCTAAATTAGAAATCTATTTGTATCGGTAGTGCCAATAGTTGTGGGCTATAGGGTTGTAATATAATACAGATTAGTAAGTGGTATTCTTGTTGCACGTTAGGTCAGCTTTGAATGTATTATGTTAAATTTAATGATTCGGCTCTCCATTTTTAACGAATTTAATTATTTTTAGAAAAGTTGAACAAATGTGATTTTTATAGAGGCCTGGGGTGATTTAGTATCACTGGCCGGTCACGATTTTCTAGCCTTCTGGATTGGGTCGTGACATCTGTGCAAGTTGCTCTGTACCCGTAGGTTTATCCCCATGTACTCCCATTCAAAGTCACCAAATTTGAAGTAAGTTTGTAAGTTTTCAACTTTTAGTCTACTTTTAGTACTATTCACTACTATTCAAGTACTACTATTCACCACTATTCACGTCTACTATTCATTATTTTTGCTTTAATCATTGTTTTTACTTTAATCATTGTGTTTACTTTAAGTTTAACGTTTTACTTTGTGTTTTGTTCTACCGAATACTTTACTCTGTCATGCTCTTCTACTGTGTCTGTCCTTCCGCTACATCTATATTATAAAAGGGCTCAGTTTTTTGAATCCCTTATATTTTCAGCCCTTGGATTCAATGGATGGTCGAGATTGATTTTCACGCCAGCCCTCAAAGGCTCAGATCGATTAAGCTTTTAATAGACGGTCAAGATGCATTTTTGGGCTCAGATTTTTCTCGCTTAAATGTTTAGCCATATTTGGAAACCCAAAAACATTGCCTAATTATTTTGATACTCTCTCTCTCATGATCACTGATTTGGGAACAAAAAATTTCACTCCTCCTGACATGGGAACCCAATCGCAGAAAATTCCACTCTGGGTCGCTCAATTGTGTTACCTTAGGGTCGTGCCTAGAAGAGATTGGGTTCCCATCTCTGGAAAACAATTCAGCCTCTTCTCCAGAAGCTTTCCCACTTTTTCCGTGGGTATATTTTGTTTAGCAAGTGACTTGCCTAAAGGTGGCTTTTCCACCGAGTCGCCGTGGGTATTTTTTATCAGGTTAATCTTTCTCCCATAAGCATTTAATCTTAGAGAACTGACATTGATTAAAAACACAAATTCACTTTAAAGTTCAACACTCTTACCCAACTTTAATTTTCACTTTTAGATCACCATTCATAGCTTTTTGTCCATCTCTCTTTTTTTTGCTGTTGTGACGAAAAAAAGAAGAAGAGAAGAGGTTCGGTGCTCACCGTGATGGGAAAAAAAAAAAAAAAAACCGAACCTACGTGCATAGTTCGGTTTTTTTATAGTATTGATTTGGGTATCTCGAGTCAAACCGAAGAGGTTCAGAGCAACAATGGCTTTTATCAAGCTTGACATGTAACCGGAGCGTGTTGTTAGTGTTACTTTAACTCTCTTACCCTACTTTACTTTTCACTTTTAGATCACCATTCATAGCTTTTTGTCCATCTCTCCTTTTTTGTTGTTGTGACGAAAAAAAAAAGGAAGAAGAGAAGAGGATCGGTGCTCACCATGACCCCAAAAAAAAAAAAAAACGAACCTACGTGCATAGTTCGGTTTTTTTATAGTATTGATTTCGGTATCTCAAGTCAAACAGGGACAATGGCTTCTATCATGCTTGACAAAAAACCAGAGCGTGTTAGTGTTGTTTCCTCTCAAGATTCACCTATAATTTTGGTTTAGAGTTTTCGTGGTTTTAGCTAGGCACGACCCTAAGGTAACACACAACATTAAAGTGCAGCTCCATTGGTAAAAAAACTCTAACTTGGCACTTAAAACGGGTGATGGATCTGCTATAGGAATGTACCAATTTCCTATTTTTTATTTCATTATCATATCTTTCCACTATCACTTTTTTCCAGTAGCCTCATGACTATCACTTTCCCAATATTTCACTTTTTTATTTTGTATGAGGTCCCTTCTAGGAACATGATGATTGAATTAGCTTTGTACCATGAAACCTGAGAGACTTTATATTTGATAGATTGCCAAGGTACTTTGGTAGAAAAAAACACCACTAGGATGCAAGGTCCAAATAACTGAATCTGAACAGCGAGAAAGGCAGAAAAATGCAGGGGTAGGAGCAACAATCTCCTAGGTAACCAAGCTTCTTGGCCTAGGCCACTTCCACCTCCCATTAGTAATAATAAAACTATCTTTGGCTACCAAAGGTTTGCCCAGAATAAGACAATAATGGAATCGCATTAATTTACTTGCGCTCAAATTTCGTACGGTGGAGTGCCTTCAGGCACGGGTCATTCACTAGTACATACATATAATCAAGAAAGGATAATAATGATAAATCACATTAAAATATGATGAAAACATAATCTCGCAAAGTAAGGGGGATGAAAATCTATTTAGTGTCCAAAAAGTGGATGAATATTTAATTACCTCTTAATACGTTTGCCTAAATAAACATTTAAGTGAAGCGTTTTTTCTTTATACGTCTCGATCAGTTTGCTACCACCTCAACTAATGCAAGCCCTAAAACTATTTGACCGGGGCAAGGGTGTGTGTTGTACAACCGTTATGGGGCTTACCCTAGCTCCCATTAGTTGATTTGAACCCTTCATTTTTTTTCGTCTTGTACTTGAGTAAAAATTCAGACCGATTTGACATCGATAAATACGTTTTCAAATTAAAGTAAGATCAACACGAATTTTTATCTATGTTACTCGGCGAGACGAACAAAACAAACTATTCAAATCAAAATACTCCTAGAAACCGCGTGGGCCCCATAACTGGTGCAGGCCCCATAACACACCTGTTCACAACAACTGCATGGTGTCACTGGTCAGCCGTTTCTAATTACGACGGCAGCATATCCCCCCAACCTTTTCCTCTCTCCCTCTGTCTTATTATCTCTCTTTAGTAAAAATGGAGCCCTGGGCTATTAACTTCAGAAAAGAGACTTCAAGAAAGAGAGAGAAGAAAAAGGAAACCCTAGCAATTGTACACACTGCGTGTGCCCGAGTGGAATTCTAAGGTTAAAATGAATGAAACGGCGAGGGATTTTCGTGACCGGACTGGCATTCGGACGACGGGAGATGGAGGAGGGCGGCGTCGATTGAGTGAAGAAGTCCCAAGTCCGAAGAAACAGAGGACTACTCCGCAATATGAAGAAGAAGAAGAAGAAGAAGAAGAAGAAGAGGAGGAGGAACAGGCATCGGTATCGAGCGTCGTCGGTTGTTCCAAGACCGGTGATTGCGGCGAACGTTCGATTTCCTTTACCCTAACTGATCCAGACTTGCTCGATTGCCCCATCTGCTTCGATAACTTGAGCACTCCTGTGTTTCAGGTCCATTATGTCCCCACCCTTCCACGTATATATGTTCTACGGAATTATTTTGGTGTTCATTGTGATGGATTTGGTTGCTTTTAATTTTGTGGTTGTTTTCCTTTTTCTGTTCTTGATTTTTATGCTAGGTTACGTTTATTTCAACCACAAGTTACATACCAAGGGGAAATTAGGCTGTATCAATTTTTATGGGTCAGTCTAAACCTTTGCTCCGATTTTAATTGGAAATCGGGTCTATTGAATCTAGTGGATGGCGATTTTATGCTTAGAGAATCAAATGAAACCTTTACTCACATTTTCATTAAAATTTGTGGTAAATTAAGAATTCGGGCAAAGGCCGGGATGCTCTTAGAAAATTCTCTCTGTTTTTTCAATGAAAAGAAACAAACTACAAGATTGTTAAATTGAAGAGTGGGATTTACTTCAGTTGCTGGCCAAACTGAAAGTATTTCCTTATGTCTAGTTCATGAGGAGACTTCAGTTGCTGGCCAAACTGAAAATTCTCTCTGTTTTTTCAATGAAAAGAAACAAACTACAAGATTGTTAAATTGAAGAGTGGGATTTACTTCAGTTGCTGGCCAAACTGAAAGTATTTCCTTATGTCTAGTTCATGAGGAGACTTCAGTTGCTGGCCAAACTGAAAGTATTTCCTTATGTCTAGTTCATGAGGAGGCTTCAGTTGCTGGCCAAACTGAAAGTATTTCCTTATGTCTAGTTCATGAGGAGTCGTATGTCTTAGCAAATGCCTAAAAGCGGATTTAACGTTGCTCGATCTTCTATTTAGTTGTACTATTGTCTTTTGTAAATTGTTATGAACATCCAAAAAATGAATGAGAAACATTATTTTGGACATGCTACTTCTTGGGACATATCACATACGCTTGACTTTTGAAGGCAAGACTATTGTTTTCTGATAGTAATTCAACTGGTGATTCATTCAAGATGGCTCCTTGGCCAGTCTCTTTAGTGTCACGTCTCTCTGTTTTTGGGTTAGTAACAAAATAAACGACTGCTTTAGAGAATCAAATCACCATTGTCAATAAGTCACATTCTGTGGATGACAAACCATCTTACGGCCAGAGGCCAGTCAGTCAATTAACACATATGTAAAATCGTAATTTTAAGCACAATATGGAAATTTCTTCATTAGATTGCTCATTGCCATATTAAGATTGTGACATTGCCCCACAACTTGCATTATGTGAATGAATAAGGTTGGGTGCAAAATTTGTGTTTAATAGGTGCCCTACTAATGCCAATTTCAAGCTACGCTGCTGATTCCCGCTGCACGTGGACAAATGAACCTGGCCTTTTGATCCTTTCTAGCTTTCATGCTGCTTGTTACTTTTGTCTCATCCATTGCATGTGGACTGTGGAGTATACTTGTTGCAATTTTTTTTGTCCCATGACTTGTTATAGTTAAAATACTTGCACAACTAGTTAATATGTCTAGTATTGATAATTCAGTATATTAGGGTGCAGGAGTTTCCTTTACAAAAACAGGATTCCATGCAGATTTTAGCATGTTGATGGTCTTTTTTGAATCTTTGTGATGTATCTTTTAATTATGAAACTTCGGTAGTTACATTATTCCGTTCTGTATTACATTTTTTTAGTTGAGCTGTTTAAACTGAAACTTCCATTTTAACATGTGCTAGGACTTAACAGCAATGCATGTATAGTAGTAGTTCTAATGTTTCTTCTCTTGCTAAATGGTGATGTAGTGTCGGAATGGGCATCTAGCCTGTTCCTCTTGTTGCGTCAAGCTTGGTAACAAGTGTCCTTCTTGCTCTTCCTGGATTGGCAATGATAGATGCCGGGCCGTCGAGAAGATTCTTGAATCAATCAAAATACCATGCCAGAACATGAAGTATGGGTGCAGGGAAATGGTGTTTTACTGTAAGAAACATGAGCACGAGGATATATGTATCTATGGACCAATGTCATGCCCTCTTCCTGATTGTGACTTCATTGATTGTTCTGAGAAACTGTACCTACACTTCAGCACCAAGCATTCAAAATCTGCTAAAAGCTTCAGGTACGACGTGCACTTCTCAATAGCCTTAGATGTGCAGCAGACGTTCGTAATTCTCCAGGAAGAAAAAGAAGGAACTATATTTATTCTCAACAGTTGGCCTGAATATTTTGGAATTGTGATCTATGTTAGTTGTATTGCGCCCAGCACATCAAAGCCAGGGTTTTGTTATGATATTGAAGCAAGAAGCAGGGGTAGCTCCGTGAAACTACTATCATTCACAGAGTTTGTTCCTGCGTTTGTCGAACTTGGACATTGTACTTCGAAAAGGTTTCTTGTAGTACCAAGGGATTTTGTTGGGTTGGATGGACGTCTCAAGTTGGAACTCCGCATATGGGGGCCGTCATCCTCAAGTCGGAACTCTGCATACGGGGGGCAATCATCCTAATTTCACTTGGCCGGATTCGTTCTAGCAAAATGCAAATTCTTTTGTCTAGGATAAAAACTTAAAAACCAGTATTATATGGTTGGAATGTCTTCAGATTTCTACTTGTTTTTCCCAAAAGAATGTGTGTTCACTGCTGAAATTCATCGTGGCATGCTGCAATATTGTTGCTCTTGTTGTTTGGTAACGTGGGTACATAACTGTGAATAGGCTCTGTTAATGTCATAGGCTCTGGTCTTCGTGTTTGGTTGGAAATTCTGAGAGGTGGTCTCCGATCGATGAATCAAGGTCTTCTTTTTAGTGGGCTTTCGTATGTCCCAGAATTACTACATTTCCTATTTTGATATTTGCATTTTCCACTTTGTGAGTATTTGGATGTCTTCACCTATAATGCATTTTATGAAAATCTGTTTTTCATTTTTTGATGTTTAGAGAACAAAAACCAAGAGGTGATTTGAATGCAAAAAAACTGAGATTTTATCAACCTTCCTCCTCATTTGATAATATCAAGGGGTGATTTTATCAAATTTTAATAAAATCTTTTGAAAAACTAGGCCGCAAAACTGTGTGGCTTTTGTGCGGAGCCGAGATTTTTTCTTTAGGAGATAAGTAAAACGGAAATAGTAATTTGGAAGAAGCTCGCACACCACACATTTGTGTGAATCTCGAACCCAAATTGTGTGGATTCTACAAAATGTATAGTGGGGGTCCTAGGGAGGGCTATATAAACATTTTGGAGTTATATAATTATATTAGACAGTTCGTTCCTATATTTCTATTACGAGTCCCAATATATCATATTTTAAATGCCAAATGGCACTTAACTGGTGCTAGATGGCTCCTCGTCAAACCTGATGAGAGACCATCAACCACGGCAGCATTTTTCGTAAGCCACTTAGTTTACAGCAACGATGACATTAGTCCAAAGTTATTGTACCAAGGACGAAATTGACAACAACAAAATCTGCAAGGACGAAAATGAAACCAGTCAATTTTATAAGGACCAAAACTGTATATGAGCCATAGTTTAATTTCCCAGACAAATAGATTTTGAAATGACAAATCTTCAAGGAAAATAAAAGTAATCTATTTATTTGTTTGTTCCCTAAAGAGAAAAAGATCCAAAAAAACGAACTTAGCTGAAATGAAAAAACATCTCGCGACAGAAAGATTAAAAACTTGTCCGCATAAATAATAGTCTTCTCCACGTCACGTCTTTTGTTTTTGTATCATTCTCATTTTTTTTGCATCAAGGGACGCGAAAAAAAAGAAAAAAAAGAAAAGAAAAGAAAAGGATGAACATGAGAAATTGCTGGCTATGGGACAAGTCCTTTGGCAAAAAAAGCAATAATATAATCCAAAAACCGGTTTTTTAGATGTCACCTTCGTCTTTATTCACAAAACTTTAAGTTTGGTTAATAATTTTATACTTTTTAGATTCCTCTCGTCTAGACAAACCAAGAAACCACGAAAAACCGACCGAAAACTAAGAAATGCAAAAAAAAATTGAATAAGGACAAAACCAAAAAAACCAAAAAACCAGTTTTTTCAGTTTACCTAAACCAGTTAATCCGGTTTTTTGGTTTTTTCATTTTGTCTTTATTCAAATTTTTTTTGCATTTGTTAGTTTTGCGTCAAGATTTTGTGATTTCTGGATTCCTCTCGACGAGACGAGTCTAACAAGTATAAATTTATGGTCAAACCAAATTTTTTTTTGAATAAAGCCGAAAATACTTGGATTATTGGATTAATTTTGGCTTTATTCAAAAAATTTGAGTTTTGACCATAATTTTATACTTGTTAGATTCGTCTCGTCGAGAGGAATTCAGAAACTATAAAATCTTACGCAAAACTAACAAATGCATAAAAATATTGAATAAAGACAATGAATAATCCAATAATTCGGATTATGGATTATTTGCCAAAGAATAATTAAAAAAACATGAATAAACACCCTTTGGCAGCAAAGAATGTGGTTGATTCTTCAAGACTTCAACCAACCCTCGTGTACAAAATACAAATCCAATTTCGGGGCAGCAATTAATTCCTTGCGTAGCAACGGCAAGATCCCCCACATGATTTGCCCATCGCTTATGCATAGAATATCTGTGATTGTAGTGTTTTCCCTCGTTTAGTGATGGTGAACAAAATTGGTAATGGTGAACAAAATCGGACACACGGAAGACGCCCAATCTCTCTTGTCGTCTCTGCCTCTTGTAACGATAGCACTCCTTTTGTTCCAATTTATTGTTTCCTTTTAGGGATTCTAACTTTTTAAGAGAACATAATTATTACTACATGGGAATTCTAACTTTTTAAGAGAACAAAATTATTACATTTTTCATAACTTTATTTTCTTTTTTTGTCCCTCAAGACTTCATCATTGCCTTTCCTATTATAGTAATTAATTTCAAAAGTGAAGGGAAAAAAAAGTAAACTCATCCACTTTTACTTTATACTCCTACTTCGTAATGTTTTAACAGGATAATGGAGTCAACAGGTTAAGAAACTATATTTCTCAATATCATGATCGCGCCTACATATTCATTATACCCGCCCCAAAACTACTATCTCATGAACAATGTATTCCTGTGGTGACATTCGTGTTAAGAGTAGACTGGTCAGAAGAATGTCTGCACCTCTTCAAGGATAATGAATACACCTATTTTTATTCTTCGTCATGAACTAATGGTTGCCTAATATGTCATGAAATTAATTATTTTCCAATCTTATAAATGTAGGAATGTCGAGGAATGGCGCAGGATCAACGGGGTCTTCATGACTTATCTTTTATTTGTTACATAAGGCATTCGGGAACTCATAATGATAATTTTATTTTCTCAAATTATTATTTTTATATGTTTGTTTATGAATGTTCACACTTTAAAATAAAGACGAATTTGTTTGATAAAAATTTATATTAATCGCGTGTAACATCCGCACAATCAACTTGTTTTAAATTTGGGTTAATTTCACTAACCTCCCCTGAGGTTTGCATTAATGTCACTGACTTCCCCTCAGTTTTCTGATATTCCACTGCCCTCCCTTGCTTTACAAAATAAATGTCAGATTCCCCCTTTTCCGTCAATTCCGTTACTGACTTTGAAAAAAAACGTTAAGTCCCCCAAATTCTCTCTTTTTATCCCCATTTTACCCCTCACAACTATAAATACACTACCCAAACCTCACTCTCACATTTTGGAATCTGGAAAAACAACCCAGACCTCACTCTCTCTCTCTCTTCAATCCAGGTAACTTCTTACTCCAAAACTTAATTTTTTTTCCCTTCTAATTGTACACCATTTTTTGGACTTAGCTTAGATAATTAGATTTGCAACTTCTTTTCACATATTTTTTTTTGACTTTACAAGGACATTTTTTAACTTTACAAGGACATTTTTTTAACAACCCATTTTGTATCTGATGTAGCAATGAAAAACCCATTTTGTATCTCATGTATCTGTTGTAACAATGCAGCCATGGAGTATTCATGTGAAGTAATCAAAGCCATCCAGTAATAGTCAACTTAATTAAACACCTAATTCAGTAATCCAAACCATAATTCATCACTTAATTCATTACATAAGTCATTGTCATAATGTCAAGGATAACATATCTATACCATATCCTGAGCACTTTACAAAAGATGGTGCACTTTACAAAAATATACTTGCACCATTACTATTCCATATCCTAAGCACTTTACAAAAGATGGTGCACTTTACAAAAATATACTTGCACCATTACTATACCATATGGTGAACTAGTTGCTGCACAAAAATATCCACAAAAAGGTGGTGTTACACCAAAATATCCACAGAATGGCCCACAAAACAGTGCTTCATTACCAAAACAGTGCTCCATCAGCAAAACATTCTGCATTGCCAATAAAGAAAACTAGTTCAGCAAGTGTTCCATTCATTCTTGTACGCACAATAATCATAGTTGCACTAAAAGTACCTTAAAGGTCAGAAATCCACAAAAAAGGACCTCTATTTTCATCAGTCATCACTCATAAAGTTCTGCATTTTCAAGAACTAAACTAATTAAGCATAACTTCTAGCGGTCATATTATTCCAGCAGTCATAAATTTTTGCATTTTCCAAAAATTACCTTAAAGTTGGGTCAGACACTGAGAAGGTTGTGTCGCTTGAGAAGCTAGCATGTTAGGTCCTCTTGTACCCTCCTATAATGAAAGAACACAAGGCATGCAAAGTGTAAGTCTATGGGATATGCTCATTAATTGTACTCGCAAAAAATGAAAATAAGAAATTAACTTACATTAACTGAGTTGATATTTGCTCCACTGCTCCTCCCTCTAAATGTACCTCTTGAAGTGGTACTCCCTCTTCTTCCTCTTCCTCTAGTTGCTGAAGTGCTCCTCCCCCTTGGTGCTAAAGTGCTCCTCCCTCTTCCTCTAGCTGTAGTACTAGTGCTCCTCCCCCTCCCCCTGCCTCTGCCCCTGCCCCTACCTCTCACAAATGGTTCCATGTCAACTTGTGTCCAACTAATAGTGTTGCCTCCACTGTCACTGTGACCCCCTTTTGTTGTACCCCTGCCTCTGACATTATTTTGAACCCTTCTACCTCTACTTCCTCTAACTGGACCACCCTGGCAGGTTCTCCTATTGTGCCCAAACTCCTTGCACTTTGCACATCTTAAAGTTTGAGACCTCTTTTCTTGACTTGGTCCAGGTGGACCTTCACCTTCTTGCCTTCTCCTATTTTTCCTAGGTCTCCCTCGCTGCCTCCTTAAAGGTGGGGGCTGTAAAACATCTCCAGGTACTTGTGTCCACATTGTATGGTCCATGATTGGATGAATAATCCTACCATATGTGACCAAATACCCCTCCTTCTTGAAATATGGATGGACATAACTGTCAAAGCTGAGCCTACTATAGGTACAACATGCAAGGACATGCTTGCAAGGCAGACCTGAGATTTGCCAAACCCTACACACACACTCCCACTGTGCTAAGTTGACTGTGTATCTTATCCCATCGTCATTCACCTCATACTCACTCCCACCTGAAAATGCAACCTTGCAAGTCCTAGATGCATAAGTCAAGTCAGTCATCAATTTGTTAATGTTTTGTGTGGCCATAGTGTTCCATTCCAATGCCTTTTGGTATCTTTTCTGCATCCTACACATTATCTTGGATCTAATCCCCTCCAATAGAGTTAAGATTGGCTTATTTCTCAATTTCCCTATCCAATTGTTAAAGGACTCTGCAAAGTTGTTAGTTATGTGATCACTTTTCACCCTATCATCAAAGGCATGCCTAGACCATTCACGAGGTTCAAGTTTGGACAAGTATTCATGTGCATCTACTGAATACTCCTTAATACTGTCCATTGCCATGTTAAAATCCCTCCTACAATATGCCCTAGCTGCCTTCCAGAATTGCTTTCTCATCTCTAACCCAGGAAACCTAGACCTGAAATTACAGAATATGTGTCTGGAACATTTCCTGTGAGTAGCTTGAGGTAGTATTTCAGCCACAATGTTATCCAATCCCTACAAGTTCAGCCATAATTTCAGCCATAAAGATTAACATAAAGATTGGAAGTAAAGATTAACATCAAGATTGACTTTAACAAGATAAATAGCAGTTACCTTTTGTTGGTCAGATATGATGGTCCATGGTTTTTGTTCATCTGCCCCAATGATTGACTTCAATGATCCAAGAAAAAAGCCCAACTATCATTGCATTCTGACTCTACCACTGCTACTGCGACGGGAAACAAACCATTGTTACCATCCAATGCAATTGCTGTCAATAAGATACCCCCATAAGGACCTTTCAGAAACGTGCCATCCACTCCTATGAAAGGCCTACAACCATTCTTAAAACCCCACTGCATTGCTTCAAAGGAGATAAAGCACCTCATGAAGGTTGGATTCACTTGCAAAGATGGCCTATCATATTGAATTTTGAACAAGCTACCAGGGTTGGTTTGCCTAACAATGTCAGCATAAGTTGGCAGCAACATATACTGATTCTCGTGGTTTCCTTCTAGCTTATCAATGCACAACCTCCTAGCCCTATACAACTGACTCCTCCCAGACTCAATACCATACATATCCAACAACTTCTCCTGCATTACATCTACCCCCATGTTAGGGTTCTCCCTGAAATGTTTTAGAAGCTTCTCTGCAATCCATGGAGCAGTTGCATCACCATTCTGAACTATCCTTGTACAATTGTGTTCTCCAGTTAGCTTTTTAATCTTGTATGTGATACTATCTGGGAGTGGTGAAGCATGGATCCTCCAAGGACAACCCTTTGCAGCACAATGGGCAGTAACTCTAGCCTTCTCATTCTTGTCCCTTACAAGTTTAAACCCAGTGCGCACAGTGTAATCCCTTAAGGCAACCCTAAAAGCATCCACATTGGAAAATATCATTTTTTCTTCTAGAATCACCTCCCCTTGAGGGCCAAGGTATGGCTCTTTTCCAAAATTACTTGAATCAAAGTAATTTGCTTTGAGTCTTTTTGGGGCATTGGGGGCTTTAGAGACTTCAACATCACTTGCATTACCCTCATTGTCATCAGATTGATAGTTACTAATGGCATCATCATCACTTGATATCTCTTCCTCATCCAAACTCACATCATCATCTCCATCTTCATGTTCATTCCAATCCATATCCTCATCACTGAAACCATAGAAGTCATCTCCCACATCTTCATCACCATCTTCCATTTCCTTATCTTCCACCACACCATCCTCCCTCTCCACTCGTTCATCACAATCCACAACAATACCCTCCCCCACCCCTCCACCTTCCACGACATCATTCCCACCCACCAAGTCATCATCACTCACCTCCAAAACTTCTAGAATCATATTGAATTCAACATTCATCTCCTTACTAGGCACAACATTCACAAACAAATTCACAATTTCAAGCCTACCCTCTACATAAAACATATCAAAGACATCTTTATCAGTCACCACTGACCTCCTCTCAGAACTTCCAGGAATATCACAAGTCAAATTTATATCCAATCCTCTACTTCCAGGGATATAAGATAGCACCGAATCGGAGACATCATCAAGCAAATCAAGATATGAATATCTATCCGGATCAACATTACGTACTTCAACCACATTGTCTTGGTAGTGTAACACAAGATGAAAGTACTGATTAGGGGCCATATCTGAAAAAAACAAATGAGTTAACAATATATGTCAGAAACAAGTAAGGAGTTGAGTGATCAATTTAACCCAAAACTAAAGAACTGTTCACCAAGTGAGTGCTATTGTGTTCATATAACCTCCATTCTGTGTTTATAGCAGTGTAGAGGTTATATGAATCCAATCTTTGAAAAACAAATCAAACACCAATATAAAGAGCAAACTAGACTATCAATCCCAGTAAGTGGCAGCATTCACACAAAATAAAACATTGCCCAGAAAAAAGTTCAACTAAAATAATAACTGTACAAATGAGATTATAAAGTTCAACTAAAATAAAACATTCAGTTACCTGCAAATATGATGTGGACATTGCCCAGAAAAAAGAAAAAAAGAAACAAAAATGAAATACAGAAGGTAACCGGAAAATATTTCTTTTGCTAGTAGTGGACAAAAATAGACTAAAAAAAAAAATTAGTGAAAGTTCTACTGTGGTGAAACATACAAAAAATATCATTAGTTGCACATAAGTTTTGACATTTTTGAACGGGAAACAATAATAATTTCTTCCAAATCCATTTTTTTTTTTTTTTACACTGAAAAATTAGCCTTTCAAGTCAAATTGAAGTACCCAATATTGAGGTTTCTATACAAATAGTTTCTTAAAAAGTCATCATCAACCTTTGGTATGGGAATTTCAACATGCAGCAAATTAAGCGTAATAAAAAAAAAGGTTCATACAGATCAAGCAAGTGCCTATTTCGTACATTGATGCACCATCATTTGGGTACCCGGATACCTTACTTCTTGATGAGCAAAACAAACCCCCAAAATTACCTAGCTAAAACCGATTCAAGGCTTCGATTCAGACAGAAATAGAGTGAATCAACAGAGTTATTGTTGATACAGAGGGAGAGACGGAGAGAGAGAGAGAGAGAGAGAGAGAGAGAGAGAGAGAGAGAGAGAGAGAGAGAGAGAACGCGAACCTGAAGACGGAGGAATCAAAGGGCACCGATCTACATGCAACCGGGTCTGTCCTCTTCGATCTACATCTCCTTGTGTTTCATACGTCTTCTGAAACGTAAGAGGAAGGTCGGATTTTCATGCGTCTTCAACAATCCAGGTTTGTCAAATCTCTGTCTCTCTGTCTCTTTGTCTCTCTCTCTCTCTAGAACGGCGATGGGTATGAGCTGATCTATTGTAAATTAGGGCTGAGGGTTGATATATGTAGCAAGGGTACTAAAGTCTTTCCACTTGAATGTTAACCCCGTTAGTCCAATATAGACGGAAAAGGGGGAATCTGCCATTTATTTTGTAAAGCAAGGGAGCGCAGTGGAATATCAGAAAACTGAGGGGAGGTCAGTGACATTAATGCAAACCTCAGGGGAGGTTAGTGAAATTAACCCTTTAAATTTTCGTGAAAGGAACTTGGATGCGACGTGAGGAGGAACTTGGATGCGACGTGAGGAGGAACTTGATTGCGACAATTTATCCCGTGCATTTATGTACACATCATTTTAATTCATGTCTTCGTGCATAACACGGGTTCATGCTAGTTATTTTTTATCGGAGATGGTATTTTTGAGACAACAAAAAGTATCAAATGAGACCAAAATTTAGGGACGAAGGGAGTGTAAAAGGAAACATGTGATATGAAGTTAAAAAAGGAGACGAATCCTCTCCGATCTATGTTTCGACGAAAGGAGACAATTGTGATCTGGACTATTCATTTGTTGCCATCAATTATTGGATTTATTTGTAAACTCTTATCCGGTAAGAATTTATTACTGCAAAATTTGAACAATTGAACATATTAATAGACGGTTCATACCTGAATTCAGAGGGTTTGTAGTGGGTCACATCCGGTCGTCTATCCCGATATCGACAGCTTAAATTAATTCAAACTTCAAATTATCCGAACTGTTCATTATTTAGATTCACATCTAAGCGTTCATTATCAAGTATTCATTATCAAAATGGACGGCCGGATAAACTCTCTGCACGCACCCTGTAGCTAGCTTGCTCCGTTCATACCTTTGATCCGATGCTTTTGAAAAAAAAAGGAGCCCTGGCATGTACATACGCACTGCTGGTGGAGCAAGACAGAGACCAAGGGAAGGGGATTGAAATGGCGATGGATGTTGGGGAGTGGAATGGCAATCGGGGGTGGGCGCCGTCGGCCGAGGACGGAGGACGGTGTTTAGGGTTGGGTCGATCGAGTCTAATCCCTTGTCCAAAGAAACAGAGGACTACTCCACAACAACAAGAAGAACATTTAGAACAAGAAGAAGAAGAAGAAGAAGATGAAGATGAAGAGGGTGGAGGAGGAGGAGGAGAGGAAGACGAAGAAGAAGAAGGAGAAGGAGAAGAAGAAGAAGAAGAAGGAGAAGAGGAAGAAGAAAACGAAGGAGGAGGAGGAGGAGCAGATGAAGAGGAAGGAGGTGGAGGAGGAGAAGAAGATGATGATGATGAAGATGAAGATGAAGACGAGGAAGAAGCCGAAGCAGAAGAAGAAGAGGTATCGGAGTCGAATGGCATCTGTTGTTCCAACAGCGGTGATTGTGGCGATCGTTCGATTTCCGTAACCCTAACTGATCCTGACGTGCTCGATTGCCCTATCTGCTGCGAAAACTTGAGCATTCCCGTATTTCAGGTCCGCTATCTCCAACAGGACCAACCCATAGCCTGTTTTTTTGTTGTTTTGTTCTGCTATTGCCGTAATCTTGTTATTTAGCCTTTTGCTGTTCTTGATTTGGATACTTGGTTAAGTTTGTTTCAGCCATAAATTACCAAGGAAAAATTAGGTGTTAATCAACCTGTACGAGGCTAGTTCATACGAGCTTTGCCCCGTCTTTAATTAGGTCATCCCTAGTGGACTGTAAGATTCATCTCCCAAAATTAGTCTTGAGATGTATGAATAATTGCTTATTAAAGTTAACACAACATTGCTCGGGTATAAAATGAATGGATCATTTACACGCACACTGTGTCGCTTCCTAATAGCTTATGTTTTTTATTAGCTTAAAATTTTGGGCCGGACGTAAAGCTTTTTTCTACATGCTATCAGAGTAGCGGGCTCATTCCTTCCTATATTCTTGAAACATTGATAATCCACACCTGACCGACACAACAAATATGTCGCATGAGAAATAGGCCACAGTTCACATACCTCAAATGCGGTTGCACATGAGGGATGTGAAGGAATACAATTCCTCGTTACTTGGGCAAGGAATTGGGATTTTAATCTCTTGAGGGATGTTAAGGAATGTAATCTCAAATTACTTGTGTATAGAATTGGTGATCTCTTGAGCTTTTGAGTTATATGTAAAGTTTTTGCATAGATCATTTAGTTTTCTAGGTTTCGTGGTGTTGGTGTCCAATTGCAGTAATCTAGTTGAGCATGTGTTTTTTATGCCTATAACAGAGCGCCGACTAGTTTATGGACATCTTGATTAATTCTATGACTCTGAATCTAAGATGGGGCAAATGCCCAAATGACTTTTTGTTAAGACTGAGAATTGATCTGCGAGTTTGGGTGTAAGCCCTTCTTATTGTCATGCTCCCACTGGACCAATGAGTTATCTAGTTTACCAATGAAACTACTTTTGTCTTTTGCTGTTTTTTTTCCCGTGGGAAAGAAAGAAAGAAACTGGAAGACTCACTGTTATGCATAAGCGAAACTGAAGCTACTCAATTACCTGCCTTTTCATTGTATAGATAGAGTTGAAAGCTGTATACTGTTTTAGGCATGTGCAAACCAATGATAAAAACTATCTTAATACCAAATAAGTTCAGAATTCCAGGAAGTAAGAAAATGGCATGCAAATCATTGAGGACAATATAGAATACTGAAGTACTCCCTCCGTCCCCATTTATTTGTCCCTTTTGGGAGTTCGTGCCACTTTTCAATTGATTATATCTCGTAATTTATATTGTTTTACATGATTTCGAAAACATTGTCTTATAGAACTAAGTGAGATCTATCAAACAAGATCCATATTGAATATAAATTTCATTACCGATTTAAAGTTATAGCTAGTTTTTTATCCGGTTAGATTAGGACGAGGGACCAAAATTTGGGGACGGAGGGAGTAAGAAAATGGCATACAAAGGACAATATGCAAAACATCAATGTTCAATACATCTACCAAATTTGAATTTCGAACAGAAGAAATACTAGGAAGTGGTTTCGGGGAAACAAAAACCCTAGGAAGAAAATGCAGAATACAATGTTAAACTTGGCAGTGCTAGTCTGGAAACAGTTGCCAGATGGCTCGCTGGAATGGAGAGGCTGAAGCAGCTGTCTCGCTGTCCTTCTCCCTCCTGGTCCAAACTGTCCATTGGTCAACAATGTCAATCTCCAGGCAAGTAGATTGTTTGGGGCCCCAGTGGAGAAATATTCTACTTCGGAAAGTTTTTGAACATGCCCTGTGTCCAATCAAATTCTAGAATGGGGTACAATATTTTTTAGGAAGAACTTAACATCAAAGCAAATAGAACCTTGGATTAGGTAAGTTACTCGAGAAGTATAGCCTTCACCTCATGTCTTCTTTTCCCATGTTATCTGCTACTGTGGTTGGCAAATTGAATAACGTCATGGAAGAAAAAGTTAAGGCAGGTGTGTGTGTCTGTGTGTGTAGAGTTTTGATTTGGCAAAGGATTTTTTTGATTAATTTAAAAGGACAAAAGAAATCTTGGTTTTATTTGTTTTGCATGTGATGTGGCCCTAGTTCTTAAAATTTGCCCTTTAAGTTCGTGAATATCTACAATGAGGTGTCCGTATCGAGGAAGTTGGTATTGTTTATGCTTCCTGGCATGGGAATCAAAGCTAAGTGTTTCTTTATGAGTTATGACTTCAACTTGTCCAGCTTTGAATGTTGTTTTCTGCGCCTTGTTTCCTAGGTTTGTCTTATCATTGCATGTGGAACATTCATGTTGTAAGTCTTGTCTAGTATGCAAATGCTTGTGATGGTTCGGATAATTGCACAATATGTAAAAAGCCGGTTGTTATGTTGGGTATTCATCTCTCAAAAAATTTAAGATCATCACGGTGGAAGTGGAAAGTTTTGGGAGTATGAATTATTATTATTTTTTTGATTGCTCGTGTAGTAATAAGCTTGATAATAGAATTGATTAAATAGACAGACTTCCCTCCAATAGTATTCTGTATACAATTTACCATGTTAATGATCTCTTTGAATCCTTGTGATGTAGCTTTTACGTGTGAAAAGTTTTTGTCATTTACATTATTCCGGTTTGTATTACATTGTGCCTTCAGAAGTTTAGATATTAGAATCTGATATGTTCCCTTGCCAAATGGCAATTTAGTGTCAGAATGGCCATCTTGCCTGTTCCTCGTGTTGCAGCAAGCTTGGAAGCAAGTGTCCTTCTTGCTCTTCCCTTGTTGGCTATTACCGTTGCCGGGGTGTCGAGAATATTCTTGAATCAGTCAAAATACCATGCCGGAACATGAAGTATGGATGCAAAGAAATGGTGTTATGCTGTAAGAGACCCGATCACGAGGATGAGTGTCCATGTGCACCGTGTTCATGCCCTCTTCTTGATTGCAACTTCGTGGGATCTTCGGAGAACCTATACATACACTTCAGCATGAAGCATTCCAACTCAGCTAAAAGCTTCTGCTACGACAATCGCATCCCAATATCCTTAGATAAGCAACAGAAGTACTTAATTCTTCAGGAACAAGAAGAAGGCACTCTATTTATTATCAACAATGGGGTTGAACCTAATGGAAATGTGATCAATGTTAGTTGTATTGGGCAAGGCTCGACAAGTACATGATATTCGTATTATCTCCTAGTGAAGAACGGGGGTAGCTCTTTGATGCTAAGATCTTACACCGGATTTGTTCCTGCTTGGGTCGAACATACTCCTCTATCGCGGTTTCTTGTGGTTCCAAGTGATTTTGTTGGTTCTTGTGGAAAGCTCAAGCTGGAACTCAACATATCAGGGACGCTGTTTTAATAACCTGCTGTTCACTGGGTAGGTAATTGTGTTGTTTCAAGTAGATTTTGAGGGCTTGTTACATTTAACTTGGTAATTGTTTTTGCTCTTTCAAAATGTAATTTGGTCCTTCTAAGGTATAAAGTACGTTGGTTTGAAAGTAGTGCTAGATTTGAAGTTAGTTTTGTCATCCTATAAAAAATATATTGCCATATAGCAGCCTTATTTTTGCTGCTCTTCTTTTGGTTTTTTTGGTAAGTTGTACATTGGAATAGTCGTTTTTCTCAGTTGGTTTTGATATGTTTTTCTTACATCAACTAGTGAAGTTCTTATTCGTCCGGATCCTTTCCGGAAAATAAGTGATGGACTATTTTGTTGGGTCATTTGGGGGCTTTTTTCAAGTGCACTTTGATAGTTGAATCTATTCCTTCAAAGCCAAAAACATATGTTTGTTTGTATGAAAAAAATACACATAGCGATCGGATTTTCATCAATATGATTTAAGAACATGCATATCCCAAAGGGGAGTAAATACTGGATCGTAACTCAATTATGTGATAATTCATCTTGGTTAATGCAAAGTTGGGTGCTATATATGCTAGATCATGGTCCTATCTTGTACAAGACTTTTTAAAGCCCTACAGGCGTCAACCCTTTAGAACTTCGTAGTTAATCAAAACCCTTGAGAATTTTGCAGTTAAACGAGCATTGTACAATTTAGGGATGGATGACCTATTGGGGACGAAGCTAGCTCATAGAGGAAGCTCAGGAAGCAAGCATTTCAGGCTAGTAAATTTTGGTCCAAAATTTAGGGCCTATTTTAATTTAAGGTACCAACAAGTATGAAATGTGGCGTCAAAACCCTTTAAAACTTCGTAATTAATCAAAACCCTTTAGAACTTTGCAGTTAAACGAGCACTATACAATTTAGGGGTGGGTGACCTATTGTGGACGGAGCCAGCTCATAGGGGAAGCCCAGGAAGCAAGCATTTTAGGCCAGTAAATTTTGGCCCAAAATTAGGGGCCATTTTAATTTAAGGTACCAACAAATATGAAAAAGTCTCTCCAAGCAATGCTTTCGTGGGACGCGAGTTCGATTCCAACTCCCACCAGTTTATATCATGCGTTTAGCAGGTCCCTCGTTTCTCTTTTGCTGTACCATTTTTCCATTTCTGGTTCCTTTCCTAAATCCTTATAACAAAAATCAAATTACCCAATAACTTTGTTAGAAATTTACAGTTAACATATACAAAAATAATGCACAAGTAAGTAATATGTTCTTATGCACAAGTAAGTAATATGTTCTTACATTATTGCAAAAAATTATCACGGATGTTGAAAACTAAAAGTAATCAAACAAGCCATTACGATTTATTACAATTTTTACACCAATCATGGTTAAAATATGAAAGCAAACTATTTTGTCTTCTTCAAAAACTCTTGTAATCATATTTTTTTACGTTTATCTCTTACAATTGTATCCTTTTAATTTTAATCTTGTAATGTTCGTAATTAATTTAGTTTTTAAAAGAATTGTCGAAGATATTGAGGGGCCAAATATTGAGAAGCTTCCAGCCCCAATAATGTTTGAGTTGGCATTGATTGGGGAAGTAAGGGGGGTTTGGTGACCAAAGTGGACAATACTGTACATGACGATATTCAGGGGCGGACACAAAATTTACTACCAAGGGGTCAACCGGTCAAGTATTGGGCAAATATTAAAATTCTTTCATTAGCCCTTGGTGTAGTTATTGGGCAATTTTTTTTTAAAATTATTAGGATTCTTACGTTGACCCTTTGTTCCATTATTGGGCGAAAAGTCGCACGAGAGTACTGAGCTATTTATTACTTTGGTAAGTATTAGAATGATAGTTTATTAAGTTGAAGTCAAAGTACGTCGCTCTGTGCCTTTTGGCACGGGCAATTTTATTTTGTTTTGGCTCATTTCTATTTTATGTTTGAGATTTACTTGGGCAAATGTTTAAAACTAAGTTGGGCTCTATAAAGCGTGTAGTGATGTGAGATGGGTTGCCCTGTCTCTTTAGAAAAAAACTTTTTGAGCCTTCTTTATTTTTTCTATTGGGCCAAAAAGATTCTCACTTGAGCCTAATGGAAAATGATACGTGCCCCGCTTCCGACGGGATCTGACCGCGCCCCGCCCTGGCCCCAGCCCCCTGACACGCGATAATTACGATTTTGCCCTTCATTCCCTCTTTTAATTACCCTATAATATATTATTTATATTAATTATATTAATTCATTTATATTACTTTATTTACTTTATTTATATTATTTTAATTCCTTTAATTACTTTATTTATATTACTTTAATTCCTTTAATTACTTTATTTACTTTATTTATATTATTTATATTAATTTATTTCTTTATATAAATTAAATTAATTATTTAATTCATTTAATTATTTATTTAAGTCAATTCTTTAATTCAATTCAATTTTTATTTAATTATTTATTTATATCTTTTATTAATATCTTTTTTCTCTTTTATCTTTTTAATATGCTCTAATATCTTTTTTCTCTTTTAGAGCATCTTTACCAGTCTCGGCAAATTTTGGACCAAATTTAACCTCAAAAACACCTTTTATACTTTAGCAAGTAACTTTTTAAAAAACTCACAGAATCAGGCACTTTATTCTAACTTTACTGTATTAAACTATTCTTTCTTTTCACTTCTATTTTTCTTTTCAAATATCTTTCTATTTTATTTTTTTTTACATTTTATTACTTTCAAACAAACCAAAAAAATAATAATAATACTTTCCCAACGGCTGTTGATCCATGTCACACACTCAAGTCACACACTCATGTCATACACTCATGTGATACACACATGTGATACACTGAAGCTTAAATCTAGAGAAGAAAATGTGACACACTCAATTATTTATTAATCTATTTTATTGGTGCAACTAATGATTTTTTAAAAATATATTTTAAGGTCTTTTATATATTTGGCAACTAATGATTTTTTATGTTTGGCCTAAACTTGATTGGTGCAAATTAGTATGTACTGCACTTACTTTTGGTAAAATCCTAGAAGATCTCTTTTCTGACATTGGTACAGCTCAATTAGAATTGATTTGAAAATCCTAGAAGATCTTTTTTCTGACATTGTTGACTTTCCTATTGAGACATACTATTCCAAATTTGAAAGTTGTGCTGCCTTTGTTTGTTTTTACAAAGCATGTGAATGTCTTTGTCAAAGGAGACATGTGAATCTACTGCACAACACAACTACGACAAACAAACGTTCAGAATTTATTATCTATTTATACTACTTAATTCATTTAATTATTTATTTATCTCTTTCATTAATTATTTCTTTATATTAATTTATTTAATTATTTAATTCATTTCTTTTATTTAATTCTGTTCTTTTATTTAATTTATTTCTTTTATTCAATTATTTAATTATCTCTTTTATTCATATTAGTATGTACTGCACTTACTTTTGGTAAAATCCTAGAAGATCTCTTTTCTGACATTGGTACAGCTCAATTAGAATTGATTTGAAAATCCTAGAAGATCTTTTTTCTGACACTGTTGACTTTCCTATTGAGACATACTATTCCAAATTTGAAAGTTGTGCTTCCTTTATTTGTTTTTACAAAGCATGTGAATGTCTTTGTCAAATGAGACATGTGAATCTAACATGTGAATCTACTGCACAACACAACTACAACAAACAAACGTTCAGAATTTCTTATCTATTTATACTACTTCACTTCTTCCTAATTCTCCCACTACTACTTCACTTCTTCCTCATTCAGAATTTCTTTCTTTTTTCGTTTTTCATCGAAGAACATTATGGATGGCTACTACTATCCAGATGGTTGCTCATTTGAGAATGATGTTCCCAGTGAGGAGAGCATCAATTTCAACAGTCGCGATTATACACCTGAATTTAGCACTGATCAGGTTAGTTTTTTCCGTTGTTCTTATGCATATTCGTCATTCATTTTGAAAGTAGATAAATATGATAGGACTGGATAATGTTTTACTTATACATAATCGTTTTTTTTTTATATAGATTTTTGAAAGTAGAGAAGATATGTTAGCTTGGGTGAAGAGAGTTGGTCTCGAAAACGGTATTGTGGTGGTTATTAATAAATCTGCTAATTTAAAAGGCGGCAAGCTGCCGAGATGCATTCTTGGTTGTGAGAGAGGAGGAAAGTACAAACCGCACCGTGGGGTTGAAAGGCTAATCTTGCATAGAAATACTGAGACTAAAAAATGTGAGTGTCCATTTGAGTTGCGAGGTATACCAATACCTCCAGACGATGCCAAGTGGGGTTTAAGGGTTTCCTGTGGTCTCCATAACCATGAGCCAGCAGAAAATATGGAGGGCCACGAGTACCCATCAAGGCTAAAACCAATTGAGAAACAATTTGTGGTCGAGATGGCCAACAACACCGCACCTCGTGAAATTCTTAGTATTTTGAAGATAAAAGACCTGTGTAACACTACGGGAATTAGAAGCATTTACAACGCTATTTCCATAAACAAGGAAGCCAAACGAGCCGGTTTAAGTACTCCTCAGTATGTGTTAGGCTTGGTTTTCCATTTGCTAAAATGGACATTTGCTAAAATCAAGTGGGTGATTTTAGCAAATGAAGTGGGGAGTATGTGTCCAGATTCATTGGAGATAAAATCACCTCCCCACTTCATTTGCTAAAATCACCCACTTGATTTTAGCAAATGTCCATTTTAGCAAATGGAAAACCAAGCCTAACAGAGCAATTAATTTAGAATGGGTACCTCCACGACTTTAGGACAAATCAAGACACCAATGAAATCACAGATATTGTTTGGGTTCATCCTACAAGTCTAGAACTATCTGTCAACTTTTCATCCGTGTTGGTAATTGATGCCACATACAAAACCAATGAGTATCGGAAACCACTATTGGAAATTGTGGGTATCACATCCACAAATAAAGCTTACTCGCTTATGTTCGCATATCTTAATAACGAGAGGGAAGATACATGTACCTAGGCCTTAGATACCTTAAAGAAGTGGATGGTTGGAAAGGGGGCATCGTTGCCATTGGTGTTTGTTACAGATCGTGATTTGACACTTATTAACGCCATTGAAGCGTGTTTCCCCATGGCACATCACATCCTTTGCATTTGGCACATAAATCAGTGCATAATGAAGAACTGCAGCGCTGTGCTTGGTGGTCAGTATTTTCAAGACTTTTACAATTCATGGCAGTCCCTTATCCATTCATCGAGCACTTCGTCTTACCAGCATAAGTGGGCTGCCATGTGTGAAGAGTATAGCCAGTATCCGCGTGTCATAACTTATCTTGCGGATACATGGTTAAAGCCGTACAAAGAGTGATTTATTACAGCATGGACAGATACATGTATGCACCTCGGAAGCAATTCAAGTCAAAGGTATAGTCACTTTGTAACTTTACGAGTTAAATTTTCTGCATTATATTCTATTACACTATTTAAACAAAGTGCATTATTCTATTACAGGGTCGAGTCTGCACAGTCGAAGCTAAAGCAGTATTTGGGGGGTACAACCATGTCATCGCTCCAAACATCTTTTGAACGCATAGATACTATGTTGACAATTCAGTTTGGGAAAATTAAGAAGTCGTTCGAGAAATCTCTCAACATTCCACGCCACAACCATTTACGTGACGCCATGTTTGATGAAATCAGGTGTCGCGTTTCATTATATGCACTGGAGTTGATCGATTTGCAACTACAATCCGCAGCAGACGCCTACCCCCTCCCAAGCGGCAGTTGCGGCTGTTCGATCAGAACAACACACGGATTGCCATGTATGCACGATCTGAGGGCTTATCGTTCCCACGACATGTCAATTCCGCTATCCAGTATCCATTTTCATTGGAGTAGGCTCTCTATGCACGCGACCGGGTTTAATGACGAGGGAGAACAACCCGACGAGACATCTCATGTGGTTGACATATTACAGGGGATGGATCCACGTATGCGAAAGCATATGATAGACAGGTTTAAGGATATGGCAGATCCGTCTCACAGCAGTGTTCGAGCCCCATCATACAACACTGAACATAGAGGTCGACCTGTGGGAAAAGCTGAGCAAAGTGGACGGCGGATACCTTCCTGTACAGAAGCATCTACATTGAGAGGGAAAGGGAAAGGGAAAAATGCAGGGAGGGAGAGGGTGGAGAAGGAAAGGGAGGAGGTTAATTACATTCGGTATTTACCTTGGCAATTCCAGCAGTATATGTCCCACACCAAAGACGTCAAAGGTGATGGTCATTGCGGATTCAGGGCGATAGTCGCACATATCTATGGCACTGAGGAGTGCTGGGTTCAAGTACGACATGATCTTATTCAAGAAATTAATCAGAATAGATATCTCTACAATGCGGTTTATCCGCTGGAAAATATGGCAGATGATGTACTACGGTCACTGAGCTATTGGATGCCTACGGCTCAACAGCCAAATTGGATGGACTGTATGAGTTTGGGGGTAGTCAGCGCATCATGGTACAACATTGTACTATATACATTTGACGCGAATGCTGGAAGTTGTTTTACTCACTTGCCCTTAAGATCCCATCCAGTTTCAGTCCAACAGCGCCAAGAAATAGTTATTGCCCGTATTAACAATCACTTCGTGCAACTTTTTTTGCGCCCTCATCACCCTGTACCACCCATCCCAATATGGTGGTGGCAGAATGCATCGGATGAAGCTGCAGGATGGGCTGTTACTTATAACGTACGTGTTCAATTGTGGTACAACATACTGGGCGTCGTGCTGGGACCACAATTTGGAGGCAATATTGATTAGGGCTGAACATTGTCAATTGTAATATTTATTCACTTTTAGAAGTTTTTATTTATTTATTTACTTTTAAACATGATTGTAATATTTATTCACTTTTAGAAGTTTTTATTTATTTATTTACTTTTAAACATGATTGTAATATTATTCACTTTTAGAAGCTTTTTTATATTATTCATTGTTAAGACAAATTAATAAATAAAGTTAAAAGAAAAAAGAAAAAACAGAAAAAGAAAAAAAAAGAAAAAATAATTTACTTGCAAATGTAAATAAATAAAGTTAAAAGAAAAAAGAAAAAATAGAAAAAGAAAAAGAAAATAGTTTACTTGCAAATGTAAATAAATAAAGTTAAAAGAAAAAAGAAAAAAACAGAAAAAGAAAAAAGAAAGAAAAAACAGAAAAAGAAAAAAAGAAGAAGAAGAAAGTTCAGCCGACAAAAGTGGGGAAGGGTATTGGGGGAATGGGGGGTGGGGCCGGTTGGGGAAGGGTTGTCTGGGTTGGGGCGCATAACAGCCCCCGAGCCTAATATAAAACTTCATTGGAGTGCCCCTAAAATTTTGGGTTTTTGGAATGTCGCCTCTTGGGCCTAGGGCTTAAACTAGGAGAAAGCCTTATCTTGACAAGTGTGGAAAGTCAAAAAAATAGCAAACCCCGAAAATCTCCAACCGCGGCTTTTTTCTGGAGGGAACACACCTTGAAATACCCCCATGGCAGGTAGAGGACTCGTTGAAGACGATGACGAATGGACTAGGTTCACTGTGTTGAAGAATGGACTGGGATTGCCCATAGTACCCTTTGATATTTTTTGAGGACGTCACGTGAGTTGCACATGTACAACTTTTCAGGCCCCGTTCCGCTAAAAAAAAAAAAACAGTTTTGTTTTAACTAAAAAACTATCTCATTCCACTAACAAAAAACCACTTAGTTTTTTTGCAAAACTAAAACCAAAAAAACTAGTTAGTGGAACAAGTTAGTTTTTTTTTGCAAAACTAAACATACAAAAAACTAGTTTTAATGGAACAAGTTAGTTTTTTGCAAAACTAAAAACCAAAAAACTAGTTAGTGGAACAAGTTACTAGTTTTTTTGCAAAACTAAAATATCCAAAAAAGCCAAAAAAACTAAAAAAACCAAGTTAGTGGAACACCCCCTCATTCATTTTCCTGACTGTCGTTAGCAATTGGACCAAATGGGATGGAAATCAATAGTTGAGGGATGACATGGGTGAATTTTGTAGTTTGAAGACGATATAGAAAACCACGCATAGTTTGAGGGTTATAAGTGAAATTCACTCCCAAATCTTTTGTTGGCAGGTGGTGGCCAGTTCATGCGGTGGAACTCTTGGATGTCTCATACTGCATTTCAGGATTGCATCTCATTTCTCCCTTCTCCCATGTAATAGATTAGGAATGACGATTGACAAAAAAAATAAAAAAACTTTTGTTGTGTAATAAATACTCCCTCCGTTCCTATTTTTTTGTCCCACACTCTCTCTCTTGCCTTTTTTCAAATCGAAAAATTAAGTGCTTCCGTGTATCATTTTTCAAATTTTTTCGCACCGAATTAAAGTACACGATGAGTACTTTAATTCAGTGTAAAAAAAATTGAAAAATGATACATGAAAACACTTTATTTTTTTATTTGAAAAGTGGCACGACTTTTCGTAGTGGACCAACAAATAGGAACGGAGGGAGTATATGTTAAGATAAATTGAATGATATGGGGAGAATTTTTAATTTATAATTCTATGTAATTGCAATTGCGGTAAATTCGAAACGATATCCGCTATTTTACTGGTACCGGTAGGTACCATACCAGTAAGAAAATTCGTACTTAAGGCGGTACGGAATTCAAAACCTTTCATTGTACTAGATACCGTATGAATGGAGACAAGGGCATGTAGTGAGGAAACTCACTGCAAGGTGTAGTGATCAACGATAACCATTTGATCCAGCAATCAATGGTTCAAATTTAAAACAAACTCTTACACATAAGAATAGACTCTTCCGTGGAAGATTCAATGTGTCTGTGCTTTACTCACTACACCTTGTAGTCAATAGAGGGCCCTCGCTCCCCATATAAATTAATGTGTAGTGAATATGAGTGTCGGGACACCATGTGGCGATGAAATAATTGGTCCTAAAATAGACCAGTGTACAAAGTGCGTAAACTCAAAGTGCCCAGTCCTAAACCTAAAATGCCTAAACTCACTATACCCTACTTAATGAGCCTAAATCCCTAAAATTAAATTTCAAAATTAACTCTTCAAACAAGACCCTTAGAAGCTTTGAAGGTGTGCCAAAAAAACAAGCAAAACCAGGGACGAAGGCACCCTTTGGCTATTAGGGGCCAAGGCCCCTGCCCAATCCAAAATAGCCACTGCAATTTCTTTATTTTTTTATTTTTTTTAATAGTGTAAAACCTTGATTGGCCCCCTGCCAAAATTAAAACTGTTATAATAAATATTTGGTTTGACCAAATCCCCTAGAGGTGCTTTGGGTAATAATCCGGATTATGATTTTTTGGTTTTTTCGTTTCGTCTTTAATAAAAAAAAATTTGCATTAGTTACTTTCGCGTCAAGATTTTGTAGTTTCTGGATTCTTCTCGACGAAACGAATCTAACAAGTATAAAATTATGGTCAAAACTCAAATTTTTTTGAATAAAGCAATCTTCACATGTTAGAACAAAAGTTTCGGCCCACTGATTAGTTTGGGGCCCACTATTATAATAAATTATAAATAAACAATAAAGAAGCATAAAACAACTTCATGTTGGCCTTTTAGGTTTGAAAACGTGAAAACAATCCAGGTTTTGTTTGGAAAGATACAAACCGCCACGCTGCCCACGCACCTCTCAACCCTCTCTCACTCTGGCTGTGGACCACCGGCACGGTAACCCCCCTCTCTCTCTCTCTGGATTTGCTTAGTCTTGCCTCAACTTTGGATCCTCGAGATGCTCATGCATTTTTTAGGATTGATGATATTTGTCGTTTGGTGGAGAAGTATTATTCGAAAGACTTCACTGATCATGAAAGAATATTGTTGAGGATGGAGCTTAATCATTTTGAGCATGATGTCGTTCGGCATCCGGAATTCAAGAAATTGGAAAACATTTCCAAGCTATGTCGATGGTTGGTGGAGACTAGAAGATCAATAACCTATTTACTTGTTTACAGAGTGCTGGTACTTGTGCACTCTTTCGGTTTCTGCTGCAACTACAGAAAGGGCATTTTCAGTTATGAATATCGTCAAGACTAGGCTTCGCAACAAAATGGAGGATGAGTTTTTCACAGATGCTTTGGTTTTGTTCATCGAGAAGGAGATTTCCTCAAAAATCAGTTCTGACTCAATCATGGATGACTTTCGAGATCTGAAGGAGCGTCGCATTCTATTACTCCTATGATACATGGTTGAGGTAACGCATTGAGATAATTTTATTTATTTTACTTTCTCGTTGCTTTTGATTTGTTAAGAGCACTTAAATATTGTGTTTTGCATTGGGTACTATCAAGACATTTGTTAAGAGCACTTAGATATCGTGTTTCTAAAATTTTGTTGTCTATGTTATGGCCCCCTCGGATATGAAATCCTGGCTCTGTCCCTAAGCAAAATGGCGTAGTTTATTGCACAACACGGCTCACAACACTTATCGCACAGCATCCGGATCCCTGTTAATTGCATTGTCTATCCATTTGCGTGAACTTGGGCCACCTGAGCGATTTGACCCTTCACACTTCTTTTTACCACTGCATGTTTATCATATTCTTGTCAGCCCCGCCTTTTCAAATTAGTACGACGGCAGAAGTATTGCCCCCCTCTTCGAAAATCTTTACTCCTCCATTTGTTAACTTCAAAAGAGAATATGACTCGAGCTACAAGAAATGGAGACCGTGACGGAGGGGAAGGGAATGAATTTAATTTTGTGAAGGGGATTGAAATGGAGAGGGGTGGGGGGCGGGCGCAGACAGAGGAGGATCGACGACGACAGTATTCAAGGACTGATGAATGGTTTACATGGTCCCCAATCCCTAAGAAACGGAGGACGATTGGCACCGGTTCCAAATGGTCCCCAATGAAGAAACGGAGGACTGCTCAAGAAGATGAAGAAAAGGAAGACGAAGAAGAAGAAGAAGTGGAAGAGGAAGAAGAAGAAGAGGAGGAGGAGGAGGAAGAGGCGAATGTCACGGGTTCCAAAAATGGTGATTGTGGTGACGGTTCGATTTCCTGTACCCTAACTGATGCAGACTTGCTCGATTGCCCCATCTGCTTCTATAACTTGAGCATTCCAGTATTTCAGGTACGCTATCTCCACCCGACTCTACCTGTATTATGCGTCTGGTTTTTTGTTGATTGTTTTGCTATTGCAGCGAGATCTTCTTGTTTTGGTTTTTACTGTTGTTGTTTATATGCTATCGGTCACGTTTGTTAGATCATCTCCACTCCCTGCTCCTTTATCAACTCAAACTCATATTTTGAGTAAAAATCCTTAAAAGGCTCTTCCGGTCCTTACCCATACCTATATCAAGTTGAGTTAGACTCAAACCCTTACTCAAATTTTCCAAGGCAACCCCAAGGGTTGGCTGAGTGGTCCTACTTTGGGAGTTAGGAGTTTGCTCTCACCTAAGGTCTTATGTTCGATTCCTCTTGTCAGCAAACTCTTTGGCTCATTGGGGCTATGCCCGGTTGTTACCGACCCGAAACTAGTCGAGGTGCGTGCAAGTTGGCCCGGACATCCGGTTATAAATAAATAAACAAATAAATTTGAAGGCAAATTTTGCACCCTTATATTTACAGCTTGCCATTAATAAACTTTTTACTGAAACTTGTGCTTGAATTTGAGTTTGCCCATTGGAGTATCTGACTGAAAGCTTCATTTGGTGTCGTGTAGGGCTTACAGTGTAAATTACCAAGAATTATCAGTTATCAACTTCCACCCGGGGCTAGTTAAGGCCCTTTAAGGGAGTTTTCCCCTGTCTTTACTTGAGGTTCATCAAAATTTGTTTGGTGTGCATAATTTGACCCGATACCTGAGTTAATGGAAAAGAAAAGGGGTTGAATAAAAATAGTTTACAATATGGAATGATTTTTGAGCGAGAAACATTTCTCTTTCTTTAGGCTTCCCTGGGTTGGTTAAGGCCCTTATTCCTTTTCTTTTGTTACCTGAATTTATATCAAATTCAGTTTTGTTTATATTTTACTCAATCAAAGAAGACTTAAATTTAAACTCAAAGTTTACATGGTCATTTTCTCTTTTAATAAGTTTAGATTTACTCCAAATGAACTATTTACTGAATTTTATGTTCAGATTTGGGTTTGCCCACTAGTGGTTCATACCAAATGAAACCTTACTCACATTTGTATTAAAATTGAAGGCTGGAATTTACTTAAGTTGCTGGCCAAACATAATAGAGCAATGCTAGTGCTAAGAACAGAACTCCGGCACAATTGTCTCCTCAGTCGTGTGACGTATGTATCAGAAGTTCTGTTCTGAAGTCGTATTACTAACATTGTTTATCATAATATCCAAGTCAAAAGGAAAATAGTAATAGGAAACAGAGCCAGCTGTTTCACTCGAATTGATTAAGATGGTTTGGGCGAAGAAATTGCCTTACTTAGAAGAACTATACACTACCTGATTCCCCTTTTATTTGTCTTTTTCGAAAAAATGTTAAATGTGGTTCTTATTTCTTCTGAAAATTGTTGCGAACAACCAACAAATGAATGCAAAAATGAACATTTTCTTATTGTTCATGCAACTGGTGAGTTTGAAGGTAAGACTGTAAGACTATTGTTGTATGGTGGCAATGCAACTGGTGATTCATTCATTGAACATGGCTCCTTGTCCTCTCTCTTCTAGTGTCATGTATCTTCTCTCTGTTTTTGGCTGAACAACATAATAATAAACTCATTTAAAATAATCAAAACGTCATTGTCAAGAACTCACATTCTGTGGATGACACACAATCTCATGGCCGGAGGCATGGTGGGTCAAATGTGCCAATTTACTCCACTGACCTTCGGAAAATAGTAATTTCCCCCTGGATATCGAAATTTCTTGATAAGAAGAAAAAGATTTTTGATTTACACCTTTCTGGTGAAATTTCCCTTGCAATTTGACATATTTACAACGCGCTTTACGTCATCTCTCTCACTTAACGATAAATAACTGTAAGGATTTTCTTGGCGATAGAGTTTTCACTTGCTTGTATATTAGAAGTATATTTTTAGCAATTAATCACACACCACTCTCAAGAAATGAACAATGTCAGGGTCTCTTGCAAATCAAATAGGAACTTATGAATTACTAATATAAAATGGTTTTGTGTTTACCTACTACTAGAAGAGATAATTTCTTGGACTATATTATATGGCGAAAACATGCTTTCCGTGACTAAATAAAAATTGTCCCCAGTGAAAGGAGTATTCTTGTTCTGTCCCTGCATCTTAAATCTTGTTTTACTTGGGGTTATAGCTCATCACAGGCATTCTTGCTGCAGTTGGAGAAGTCTATTTGATTACTCGGAACATTTAAGATCATTAGGGTGAAGGGTTTCTTTTGCAAATACTTCATATATGGTAAGCTTCATATGACGTGAGTGATTATGGAAACATGGTTCCATAGTATTCCATGTACTCCTAGATGTTAGCATGTTGATGGCCTTTTTCAGAATCTTTGTGATGTGTATATTTTTAATTGTGAAACTTTGGTATTTACATTATTCCGTTCTTTATTACATTTTCGGGTGAGCAGTTAAACTGAAACCTCCATTTTCCGAAACTTTGGTATTTACGTTATTCCGTTTTGTATGACATTTTCGGGTGAGCAGTTAAACTGAAACCAGGGGCGGAGAGAGTAAGAGAACTGGGGTCAATTGACCCTACTACCTTCCAAATTTCATTCGGGATATTTATAGCTTTTACCAAGTTTTTGCTTATTTGACTCCACTTTAAACTTCTTTACTTGCGCCAGCCCATTTAAAAGATTTGGACTTTAGTAAAATGAGGGGGCAAAATAGATCCTCCCCATTTTTTCTCCCACAAATCCCAAAAATAAGGAGGCAACGTATGAAAAGTCGTTGGGTCCATTGTAAATCGAAGCTACATTTAGTTGCTAATACCTGCATTTGATTTTAATATACTAATTGTTTCTTTCTTTGAAATCGAAAAGGTGAATTGCTCGTAGTTCAATTTTTTGACCCCACTTATCAAAAATTCTGGCTCCGCCCATTACTGAAACCTCTAGCTTTGGTATTTATGTTATTCCGTTATGTACTACATTTTCGGGTGGGCAGTTTAAACTGAAACCTCCATTTTCCAATTTGCGACAACTCAATAGCAATGCATGGTTATAGTTCTAATATGTCTTCTCTTGCTAAATGGCAAATTAGTGTCGGAATGGGCATCTAGCATGTTCTTCTTGTTGCGCTGAGCTTGGAAACAAGTGTCCTACTTGCTCTTCCCGTATTGGCAAGGCAAGATGCAGGGCAGTTGAGAATATTCTTGAATCACTCAAAGTATCATGCCGGAACATCAAGTATGGGTGCACGGAAATGGTGATTTTCTGTAAGAAACATGAGCACGAGGAAATGTGCATATATGGACCGTGTTTATGCCCTATTCGTGATTGCAACTTCATTGATTCTTCTAAGAAACTATACTTACACTTCAGCACAAAGCATTCAGAATCTGCAAGGAGCTTCAGGTACGGCACGCGCTTCGCAATATGCTTAGATTTGCAGCAGACGCACTTGATTCTCCGAGAAGAAAAAGAAGGAACTCTATTTGTTCTCGACAATTGGGCTGAAAATCTTGGAAATGTTGTCACTCTTAGTTGTATTGCACCCAGCACATCAGAGCCAACTCTTTATAATATCAAAGCAACAACCGGGGCTAGCTCCATGAAACTACTATCGCACGCAGAGTTTGTTCCTGGGTGGGTCAAACTCGAACATTGTACTCTGACAGAGTTTCTTGTGGTTCCTAGCGGTTATGTTGGTTTGGCTGGATGGCTCGTGTTGGTACTCTGCATATATGGGAAATCATCGGCAAGTTGGAACTCTGTGTGTGGGCAATCATCCTAATCTCTCTTGGCTGAAAATGTAACTTCTTTTGTCTAAGTTAAAACCAATTATATCTGGTTGGAACATCTTCAGATTTCAGCTATTTTTGCTGCCAAAACAATGGGTGTTCACTGCTGAAGCTCATCGTGGTACATATGCTGCAATTGGCTCTGTTAAATGTCTCAGTATGTGATCCTTGTTTTTGCCTGGAAAATTCTGAGATGAATCAAATGCGTGGCTTGTTTAGATGCAAATTCTTGTGCATGTTGTAGCAGTTTTTACCTTTTTATTAGGCTCTTTTCCCTTGAGTTTTGTACTTTTGTTTCATTTTGCATTTTTTAAATAACATTACCACCCTTTTCTGAAACTCTAGGCATAAGCTAGCAACTGTCCAGCAAGCCACCCATTTTTACCTGCACAACTACAACTGCTCGGTACCCTTAGAGCAAGTAGAGTGGTTTGGTCAAAATGGCTTCAGCTGTTGCCAAATTTTTTTTTTTGCCATGAATAATGACATTTTGTTGACAAATATTGCCAATGTTGGTTCAGTGGTGCAAGGCTATTTTCTTTTCAGCAAGTCCCTTTGAATCCCATTTTTTATTAACTTCCATCAATACCCTTCCTTATTCTCCATTTTCAATTAGGATAAGTGGATCCTAGGGACTAGTATAGTCTTTTAGGTACTACCATCTTTTCTACTCGAAAGTAAAGAACCAGGTGTTTTCGAAATCGCCGTCCATCATCTTTTTTAAAGATTTAGAGACCAAAATAGATTCTCTCATGAAGTATTAAAAATTAAAGAAAAGAGGAGGTAAAATTTTCTCTCTATTCTCACAAAAAAAAAAAAAAAAAACTTCAACATATCACCATTGGACCCCAAGATTAACTCAACACAAATCCAAATTGAAAAAGAGCAGCTTAAAAAGTTACTCCTACTTGTGATTCTCAGGAAAGCATAAACATTGAACACTAGAAAGACTTCTGTTTGAAACATGGAGGGATCTAAGTCCACCAAAGACACATAGTTCAACAATCTTGTGCATAAATGTGAGACATCATATCACAATCTACTTCTGTTCAAAAAAAAAATATCACAATCTACTAAGCCAACATTCATTTTAAATGGCAAAACAAGCTCATAAGGTCACTATAACAAAAACCTATTAGCCAACATAAAAGCATATTAACCTTTCCAAGCCAATAGTGAAGGAATGGCATGAAGGTTGGGAGTGGTAGTTTGTTCTTCTTCTACATAGCTACAGTGGATATAATTTTATTTGGTTCACACAAAAAACTGAAAACAAACTATTACAATTCTAAAACTTAATAAAATGATGTTCTCTCCCTAGAGCTTTAATTTCTTAAGCTCAACAGTATTTTCAGCTGCTTGTGTTGGTACATTGACTACTATTGTATTACATTAAATTCTACCATTTCTCTGAGTAGGAGGGTGACTAAACAGTGATTGAAATCACCTGCCCGTGTGTGGACGTTGCCAGGGGGCTCTTGACTTCGATTTGGAGTCACCACCCGGGCTTAAAGATTGTCACCCAAGAAACCAGTTTTGAAAATGACTTCCATGCCGTGTTTTGAAAAAGACTTTATTATTGGTCATCATAACCAAAAGATTTCAGGTTCATAGCTAGGTTACGAGAGCAGAAGGGTTTTACGGCACCCCTCTCGCCCGATACGAGGATCGGTCTCTACTTTTATGTTCATGGGATTTTACGAAAGTATCTTTTAGAAATATCGAGAACATTCTAGATTTATCTACATTATTCTTCGACCTTCTAGAGAGTTCTCCACTATTCTGGAATTCTCTGGAACCTGCGCATTCTAGTCGTTGATCTCAGTAATCCACGACTCGGATTTCATCTTAGCAATGGACGGCTCGGATCTTCAAAGTATCGAGATGAAATCAGGACTGTTGGAAACACATTTGACAGCTCGGATGCCACACGCAAAGGCAACACACTACGGAGCGCACACCATCACTCCCTCTTCCAGTGGACAAATATCTAACTTTAGCCTATTTTGGCTTAAAAAGCAACTTTGTTGTTGTTTTTTTTTTTTTTGTCTTTATTCAAGTTTTTCTCGCATTTATTAGTTTCTGTCAAACCTTTATGGATTATTGATTCTTCTCGACTAGAGGAATCGGAAAAGTAAAAAATTATGATCCAAACTAAATTTTTTTTCGAATGAAGACAGAGGAAAAAAAAAAAAAAAAAGAAGCCACAAGCTAATCATTCAAATAAATTTAAGTCTGGAACATAGTTTTTTATTTTTTCAATTCCTCTCATCGAGAAAATCAATAATCTATACAACTTTGACACGAAACTAACAAATGCGAGAAAAACTTGAATAAAGACAAAAAAAAGAAAAGAAAAGAAGCAAAGTTGCTTTTTAAATGTGTTGCAGTAATGTATGTTAGAGAAAATTAGAGGACAATATTGTATGTAGGAATTGTTTTATACTTTCTTAACAGTTTTCTTTTTACAGCAGAGAAGAGGAAACCGGTTAACCCGGTTTACTACAAGCCGCTCGAATCAAAACCGGATCGAAAGGTACAACTCATTTCAACTCGACACCAGCAGCACTGCCCAACAAACACCTTACCGTTTCTCTCTCCTCTTCTCTCCCTCCGACGAAGAAAGAAATCCGCAGAGCCACCGCCCACCGACTGACGTCGAATTCGATCGAAAGCACCTTGGCAATTCGTTGTCGTTGAAATTCTCCTCCGCCACGACCCCTCGTTATGACTACAATGGTTCCTATCCTCAATCCCTCTCTATTAGATTTTGAGCTATATGTATATAACTTCCTCCATTTGTTTATGTTTTGTTGCATTTGCGTCCTTGAATTGCATCTTTGAATTACAATCATGCATCTCAATGTGGAGTACTACAATGCAACATTAAAATTTGTCAAGAAAATTTTGCATAGTTTCATTTGCAATTATTTTAGAATATGTATATTAATTTTATTTGAAGATAAAGAAAAAAGATCAATTGGTTTGAGAAAAACTTAAGTCACAACCTAATGTAGGTTTTCATTCTATGTTAAATTGGGTTTGATGCTTGTAGAGGGGGTGCCAAATGCCAATACAGTAAAAAGTTTCTATTGTGATAAGTATTTGTGGGATATATATGGTGGTAATAGCAAAAAGGGGGTGCCCCTAACTCACAGTTCCGCCCCTGCTTATGATTCCTTTTATTGGGGTGGTTTTATAAGCTTTACAAACTTAATTGCTGAATCTCTTAAAAGGAACAAGATGAAATACATTTCTCACTAGGAAACGACTTTTTGTAATGTAGAACAGTTCGAACTGCAAGGTACAACAGTTCAGTTACTATGTAGGTAGGGTACCATGGATTTTATAGTCTTGTACATAATTATATTAACCACTTATTAATAGTCTTGTACAACACATTAAGAGCCTTTTCTTTTTATCCAATTTTTTGACATTTTTATCGCAGATTGATCGGTGCGGTAGTAAGGAGGAATAATAAGGTTACGGTAGACAGTAGCACTAAGGAGAGAGCTAGACCAAATTTCCTTGTTAGAACATTCATATTCTTTCTCTGCAATGTATTGCGGTATACCATTGAGGCCTGTTTTCACAGATTCATATATGTTAAGTCATCATCTTGGGAGCACCGGCCATACGTTTGAGGTAGATGTAGAGACTTTATACTTCAACCGTTGCTGCTTAAACCATTTCTCGTGCACCTTTTTTAGCTCAAGTTGTGAGCGGCTTTATGCAGATATAATGCAGAAGAAAGTTCGGATGCTACCTAGAAATGCTATTTTAATATCGTAGTCTATAAAGCAAGTATATCTTTCCTCAATTATTCTTCTGGTGTTTATCATGCTCACTTTTGTAGCATCAGATCTTGTTTATGGATGGGCACATGAGATGTGTCCAAAATAGTGAACAACATAAATGTGTTGCGATGGCAGGATTTTAATCCACATACATGAATATTTCGATTTTCATGTCTTTTTATTTACAGATGTTGGGAGTCATCTGCAACAACAATTTGACCAATTTACATTTTCAGGTACCAAGTGACGAAGATTACGTAGCGGTAAAGAGAAAGGGGGAAGAGCTGGTTGTGCCTGAAGGGAATAAGAAAAAGAAGAAGCAAGTTACCACGCCGCGACCCGCTTGCTCTTGGGTTCATTTTAGGTAACAACCGGTGTCTTAAAAGCTATAACGGGCATCTAGACATACACCTTTTGAAATATTGAGGTACTCAGTGCTCTTCATATTGAAATGTTGTAGCCGTGAGTTCATCAAAGAGTATAGCGCTTCCCATCCTGAATCTTCAGGCCTGAAAGCTGTAAGGGCTCTTGAGTTTGTTTAAATCCTTTTCTTCATTTCTGTGGAATGAATAGCGGCTAATGTGACCCCTTTTATGCATTTAGGCCACGAAGGCTGCCTCTGACGCATGGAAGTCAATGAGTGTTGAGGAAAAATCTAAATATACTAGGCGTGCCCGTGAAGTGTGGGATGACTACTTGACCGCTGCTCCTGCCCGTGTTCCAAAACCAAGAAGACAAGTAAGATATATTTAACGACTTTATGCTACAAAATAACAGAACTAAATTGCAAAGATGAAAGTGATTACATGATACAACCCTAAAGTTATGGTTGCATAGGCACAGCCTAGAAATTTCAAAGAAGTAAATACTAAAACTGGATGTTTTCATTTTGATCGTAATGCTCTAAGCCTTACATCTCTTAAAACTTATTCATGCAGGCCAAACTAATCACAAGGTGCTCACCCGGTCGTTTATTGAATGTGTTACAACGCTTGACCCCTGACCAAAAAGCCTCTGTGAGAAGCATGGGATTTGGCAGCCTTCTTGGTCTCAGATGTCGAACCCTGCGGCGCAGCTTGTGTCTTTGGCTGTTAGAGAGGTTCAATACTGCACGAAGTAGCATGAATATCTGTGGTGTGCGCATTCCTTTATCACCACAGGATGTGGAACATGTTCTGGGATTAGCGGCAAGTGGGAAGGACGTGGAAAACTCAGGACCTGATGTCCTAATTGCAGAATTGCGTCAATGTTACAATGCTACGAATCATGGGATCTCCCTTCGCCTATTAGAGGATAGATTGGCAGCTCCAGAAGCAGGAGATGATTTTAAGAGGTCATTTGTACTGTATGCGTTGGGCACTCTTTTGTGCCCAACAGCAAGGCTGGATGTTAGTCCTTCGTTCCTCCATTTCTTGACAAATATGAATGTTGTCCATCAATACAACTGGGGAAAATTCTTGCTTGACCGTCTAATTCGGGAGGTATCACGTTTTCGACAAGGAAAGCAACGTGCCGTTGGTGGTTGCCTTTTATTTCTACAAGTAAAGGAGAACGTCACCTGAGTTTTGTTTTAAATTTACTTGATCGTTGGCCTAACTTCTCATTTGGCTTTGTTGTTTTTTCGGTTTATTTCTTGTCTTTTGTGAACTTCCAGAGTTGTGGGTCAAAATTTTGTCATAATCCCATTTGTCTCATTTGGCGAAAATTTCCTCTCGTCTAGACGAATTGGGAATGGTGTTATAATAATTTCTTGACTAAAAGATGGATAAAGTCAAGTAAACCAAAACAAGCCATTATGAAAAAGTTAGTCCATATGCAGCCTTCTGAAGTAATATTTGAGCTTGCTTGTCTTTTTTTTTGTAGCTTTTCTATTATGAGAGAATCTCTGTTGGAGGACCTCATGAATTGTCCCCTACTGTTGTACCCTGCTTGTCCTCATGGGGTGAGGAAGAAATTAGTGAGAGGGAGAAGCGAGAAAAGGAGCTAGGTGGCTATGGACGTGGCGAGGTATGTTAAAAGTTCAGCTTATAAAATCTGAAAGTTTATTATGAGCGATTGTGCGTAGATTTTTCAAAGGCGGGCTTAACTGCAGGTGATTTACATGGAGAGGCCCCAAAGTATGGAGTTAGTAGTGGCAGATGGGGCTCAACAAGATGGAATGCCAGTGGGAGAAGTGGGAACCATAGTCGATCATGGTCTTGGCTTTGCTGATGATGTTGTCCCGGTAATTATGTATTTTTTCCCGTAATCAGCACCAGATATGTATTTATGTTAGAGTACATTAGAGTACGATATGGGGTAAGAAGCCTGCCAAGAAAGAGTACATTAGAGTACGATAGGGGGTAAGAAGCCTGCCAAGAAAACGAAAAAAATAAGTAGTATGTGATTGTGAAATTCCTTTCTTAGAGGACATACTGTCCATTTTGCAAGTAATTTTGGACCAGTAATCTCTATTTTTATCCAACACTGGGCAACTGTCACTCCATATGTGTGTTTGTGTGTATTTGTGAAAGAGGTTTAAGAAGTTATACTTAGTGTTACCCATCGGCCATTGTTGGTTGTTCATGATGCAAAGCTCATAATATTTGGATCTTCCCTTTCGTAGTTGATTTTTTGCTCGTTGAGCGACAATATTGAACTGCATTCAAACACGCCATCAAGGAACCGAAGACATCTGGTGTAGTGAGGGTTCCATGGGTATCTGAGCGCCTTCCATGTATCAGATTTCGTAGATGGCTGCACCCATGCACATTTAGATCCTTGTTTTACCTATACAGATAAAGGTCAATTAGTTGACCACCTTGCATGGTAGGTGTCTATTTTGCATCCAAAAGCCTTTTCCAGCAATTTTGTTCACTCAAAATACGAAAACAAATTCGAGTTTTGAAACAAGTTCCGGGTGCATTGTTTGTTCACTTCGATATCTACAACACGTCAACATGGATAGACCAATGCAGTAGATTGGCAGGATGTTAAGATTGCTTTGATGATTCCACTTTTTTTGTTTTTCTTCTTTTGAGGGGGGGGGGGGGGGGGGGGGAAGAAACCTATGTGTATGATTGGCTTAGTATTCCCGGTCCAATCCAATCAAAAGTCTTCTTCACGTTTGTAGAAATCTACACTCTACAGCATGGATAGTTTGTTTATTTGTTGGATTTAGTGTTTTTTTCCTTCTTCAGAACTCTAATGAATACGTCATTTACATGAGTTATGATGACAGCGATTAAGTTAATATTTCACTTGTGTTGTACCTCTCCATTTTTGGTAATAAAGGTGGTGTTTTATATTGTCCGTACCAAAGCTTAATTGACTGACTGTTTTCCTTTAATTTATCGTGTTACATTTGTTTTGCTTTTATTTTTGTGGTTTTGGGGATACAGTTTTACTTACAGTCGTAACTCTGTAGGAAACTGAGTATAAAGTAAACAGAGATACTAGAACGGAGAAGGTAATCATCAAACTTTTATTCTCTGCATGATTTTAATGACTGGCTTACCTTTCATATTTATGTTTGCCAATTGGCGATTACAGAGAAATGGAAGGAAAGTTAAAGTTTTTCCCTGAAAACACCATCAAATTTTTAGTCCTTGTCAGTTGTCAGACGCCTATGAGACATGATAATTTTTTGGTTATTTCATTTCCTCTAATATTAACCTTGAAATAATAGACTATTTCCACTGAAATGGAATGTTAAGCATGCCGAAATACTTTTAGTTTCTCTTCTCTCTCTCTCCACTTACAGAACAAACGTATGAACTAGTTTGATGTCTTTTCACAGGAAAATATTCAAGTGTATCTCCAGGAAGGGAACGTAATCTGTGCGGATATTGGGGTGGTTGTTGAACCAGTCAGGGGACCATGCCGAAACACCGAGTATGGTTGCCAAGAAGAAATTGTCAATGACACTGGCAAAAATGACCACGAAGAAACATGCATCTATGCTCCATGTTCATGCCCCCTCCAGAACTGCACCTTCATTGGCTCATCCGAGCAGTTATGCCTACACTTCAGCAGTAAACACTGGGACTCCGGAAGGCGTTTCCAATACAACTGCCCACTTCCAGTGTCCATACACAAGGACGAACAGTGCCTTGTTCTTCAAGCAGAGGAAGATGGTCTTCTTTTTCTCCTCAACAAGGGGGTTGAAACAATAGGGCATACCTTAGTGGTTAATCATATCGGGCCAAGTTCTTTGAAGGAGGGTTTCTTTTATGACCTCGTTTCAGAAAGAGGAACCAGCTGTCTCAGATTGAAATCGTGTGCGCAAAGTTTTCCTAGGCGCGTGGAAGGGTTACCACCCGTAGATTTTCTTCTGGTTCCGTTTGGTTATGCTAGTTCAACAGGACAGCTGAATTTGGAGGTTTGTATTTGGAATTCACCGGAACTTGGCACTGATGGAATTTGAGTTCAGTGAGATTGTGGGATTTAAATTGAAGTAAATTTTGTATCTCTCTGTCTCGTTATCGCTCTCCCTTATTTTGTGTCCATTCTGGGGATAGCAGTTGTCCAGCTCAGCCAAAACGTCAAAATGGTGAGAATCATAAAAGGGAAAAATCACGTAGCAGCTAAAAGGTCTTGATGTGAATAGAAAATACACAAATTTCACAAATGGAAGGAGAGTAAAATGCAGGCCTAATCAGTTACATGTGTACTCTTTAGAAAAGGAAGCGGGGCGTGTTGCGTAGCTATGTGTTGTGCAATTCTGACCGTTCAAATGTGTTGTGCAATTCTGACCGTTCAAATGTGTTATCAATGGTCGGGATTTTTCGAAACTGTTCGCACGAACAGTTTAACTTAACTGTTTTCGCGAACAGTTTCAAAAAATCTGGACCACTGATTTTTGAGACGGAATGTTAGAATTGTATAGCACACAGCTACGCAGCACGCCCCCGGATCCGAACTGGGAATCCTATATGCGCGATTGGAACTGCCCAAAAGTGCTAATACACAAAAATTTCACAAATGGAAGGAGAGTAAAATGCAGGCCTAATTAGTTGCCCAACTGTTTTCTTACGTACGTGTGTACTCTTTAGAAAAGGAAAATGTTTCATTTTAATGTAGGGAAGTGATATTGGCACTCCTCTTTTCTCTTTTGGCACTCTATTTTTTTTTTTTGTTGTCTTTATTAGGGTAAAATTACTCGTGGACTTTGTAAATAAAGACAAAAAAAGAGTGTCATTAGAGAAAAGGGGAGTGCCAATATCATCAAACATAATGTAATGAGGTACAAATAATACATCATCGCAGATGTAAAGGACTCCCAAGAGCCAAGACTATAGTCATATGAGTAGCCAAGACTATAGTGAAGTTGAAGATTAATAATTAGCTGAATGAAAGCCTAATCTTACACAATTAGAGTAAAAGTAAATTTTAAATAAATGAACTTAATATGCGATTTAGGAAAAATTATAAAGTATAGTTACAAGTGACCTGCAAAACTAGAAAGGAAAATGTAAAAACAAGAACAAGTAAAAATTCAAAATGGAAAAAAAATTACGTCTATCAGAATTTGCAAATTGAGCAATGAGTTGGGAAACTAACTCAACTCAATTGGTCACAATATGCACTCATCATCAATTAGACGTGAGTCCACCAGTTGTCGAAGGGACCAATACGTGGTCATTTTGCTTTCTCGTGTGTCCTCTTGGGGGGGACACAATATTCAGGGCAGTGAAACAATACAAAGTGTGAATCAGTTTGGAGTTTGGGCGATGTGGGACTAACTGACTCTTCTTTGTCGAGGTTTTCAATCAAGAGATGGACAACCGATCACCTCTCCTCCTTCCAATGTCCCACCCGACTCACCCAGGCGGGATACAAAGTCACCTCTTTCTCTCTCTCCTTCCAATTCCAAACCCTCCCACCCGAATCAGCCATTCTCGGTTCAGATGCTCTACCGGTCGGTTGATCAAAGAGAAGGCAGGATCCAACGTGGACAAGCTCTTCTCCGGGATTTCAAAGACCCGATACAATCTGGCACAAACTCAATCCTGGAGGCTGGAACCTCAACGACACCGATCGCGTCCCTACAAGAATTACAAGAGGTCCCTCTGTTTCCTCTCTCTCTCTCTCTCTCTGTTTTCGATTTTCCTTTCGTGCTTCTTCCTTTCTCTGAAACAACTATCTTTTAGGACCTAGAGACTAGAGTAGAGTTGGAAGTTGTTTTGAAGGGAGTGTGAAGTAATCACAACAAACTATGCTTGAATGCCTCTTTTAGTTATCTGTTTCTGTGCTTGGCTTTCGAATATGAGTTTTTGTTTTCCCTTTTCGGTAGCTTCCCTCAGTGAACAAGAGGGCTGTGGAATGAATGGTTTTCGAATCTTGGTAAATCAGATTTCTCTCTCTTAGTTTGCAAATTAGAGGAGGAGTACTCGTGAATAGTTTTAATTCGAATCTAGATCGAGTGCTTGTTTTGAATTCATTTTGCTCTTGCGTTCAACCCCCTCCCCCTTTACCTCATTAACTATTTTTCATTGACGTTCTTGCCAAGATAGACAGAGATAAAGTTAAAAGAACTTGTCTCTTTGTTATCAAGTCAGCTTTTAGGATATTGCAACCATATATACTCGCTAAAGACTGTTAATTGGGACACTCAACACCACATAGTCTTACCATTATGGACAATGTAGTGCACCAAATTCCTTTGTGGGGATACGCATATGTAGACACCCCAATTTAGGTGATTCAAAAGGCATCTTTAAATTCCCCGATGATGAAAAACGTGATCAGAATGAAAGAATTTTGGACGCATGAACCTTCGGAAGGAAGAAAAATCAAAGTCAAGAACTGGGTTTAAGGTATGGCAGTGTTATAATGAGGTACCTCAATAAGACTCAAGGTCAAACTGCCGTACGGCGGTGTTCTTTCTAGCAATGCCGCGCCTCAATGCCACACTGCTGCGGTACCGCAGTACCAACTGCCATACAGCATTCTTGGAACTCGTGCCAACTTTGCGGCTGTTAACAGCCACCTTATTTTCCGGAGAATCTCGGCGCCGGAGGGCTAAAGCTGCAAGGATAGCCCACAACCGCTTTATGTAACCGCCAAGGTCACCGTCGGTCGGATTCCTCCTATAAAAGCAAAGAAGGTTGAGGTGCAACCGTGCAAGAGATAAAGAAAAAAAACCTCCAGAAAAAAACTACAAAACTCTCTCCAAACATGTCTTGAATGTCTAGTCCTTGTGTACCATTTCCCAGTCTTACCAAATTCTCTCTAAAAACAAATCCTTCCGAAAACCAATCCAATCCAATAGTTCTCCAAAAATTTACATAAACCTATTTGCTGTGTAAAACTGCCAATATCAAGCTTTCACTGTAGCCCATCGCACAGTCCTTGGGTTTCATCCTCCAGTCGTTTGAATGTCTGAAGAAGGGAGTGCACGTCCATTATTCTTTCGAAAGGTTTCTCGTTCCAAAGGTAAGACTTCTTTTTTTTTTTTCCCCCGATTAAACACGCTAACTAGAGACAAGGTAACTATTAAAAATTTTCAAACTTTTTTGTTATCGAATTATCAATTAGTAGTTCAATTTGGTGTCAAAAAATTAAAAATTATGCGCGAAAATTCTTTATTTTTTGATCCAAAGAAAATCGCAGGGGTTCGTAAAGCATTTAAAATGGAATTCGGTTTCATTTTATAACAGTTAACGTGAGAGAGGGGAAAGGACCAAGGGTATAAGGGAGGATAATACGTTGTGAACAGTTGTCCGTTGGATGTCGTATTAAAGCACCTCAAGTTGACCTATTCCACGATGTGGGTTTAGATTACAAAAAGGAAATAACAGCGTTTAATACTTCCTTCCTCCCAAATTATTTGTCCTTTTTGGGAGTAAAAAATAATGTACAGACATTAATTATTTTCAACAAATTTTACACCAATTTAAAGATTTTATTGAGAATAAAAAATTGGTGTCATTTTTTTTTCAAAAAAAGTTTTTCAAAATACATTTATTTTGCTTGCAAAATACAAAAAAAAAGTGTGATTGACCACATCTGTCGTCGCTGGGACCGAGGTAACACAACTTAATATTTTACTAGCAGTAATTAAATCGTTTTCCGAATTTAAAGAAAATCAAAACCTTGCCCGAATTTAATGAAAATGTAGCAGAACTTATATATTCATTCTTCTTAACTTGTTATTTTGTTTTTTTTCTCTTCATGTTTTTTAAATTTTTATTATATCCAAATTGAAATTTGAGATTTAGCCCCTTTGTCCAGGCTAAATGGGTTAAACTGGTAATTGCAGAAAAATACTGGAGTCTCGATCATATTTTTTATCTTTTTCGATTTTAGTTTTGGTGGTTTGTATTATCAATAATTTAGGAAAGATTATAAAGTATAGTAGTTACGAGTGGAGTGACGTGTGAAACTAAAATGGAAAATGAGAAAACAAGTAAAAATTCAAAATGTAAAAAAAATTACGTCTATCAGAATTCGCAAATTGAGCAATGAGTTGGGAAATCTAACTCAACTCAATTGAGAAACTAACTCAATTGGTCACAATATGCGCTCATCATCAATTAGACGTGCAATCGAAGGGACCAATACGTGGTCATTTTGCTTTCTCGTGTGTCCTCTTGAGGGGGACACAATATTCAGGGGAGTGAAACAATACAAAGTGTGAATCAGTTTGGAGTTTGGGCGATGTGGGACTAACTGACTCTTCTTTGTCGAGGTTTTCAATCAAGAGATGGACAACCGATCACCTCTCCTCCTTCCAATGTCCCACCCGACTCACCCAGGCGGGATACAAAGTCACCTCTCTCTCTCTCTCTCTCTCTCTCTCTCTCTCTCTCTCTCCTTCCAATTCCAAACCCTCCCACCCGAATCAGCCATTCTCGGTTCAGATGCTCTACCGGTCGGTTGATCAAAGAGAAGGCAGGATCTGACGTGGACAAGCTCTTCTCCGGGATTTCAAAGACCCGATACAATCTGGCACCAACTCAATCCTGGAGGCTGGAACCTCAACGACACGGATCGCGTCCCTACAAGAATTACAAGAGGTCCCTCTGTTTCCTCTCTCTCTGTTTTCGATTTTCCTTTCGTGCTTCTTCCTTTCTCTGAAACAACTATCTGGTAACTTATCGGCAGGCTATGTTCATTGATTTTGGTCTGGAAAAAGTAAGAGGATGCTGCTACCTAAGGTAAGGCTGGTTCAAAAGGCGTTGGATTTTATCTGCCTGCCGGTGTTAAATAATACTGTTAGTGGCAAACATTTTGATAGAACGAGTGTTTGGTGCAACTTGTATTTGGCATGAATTGAGCATATATATCCTGCTGCTGTATAAGGATAGAGGAACTGCAAAGTCCAGAGCAAGCGTCTTTACTTGCTTTCTTATGTTGTTTTCTTTCATCAATTTTTGTGCAACCGCAATCTAGATCTTTTTCATGGTTATTTTTACAATGTCAGTAACAGTCGTAGTCCATTTAGGATTTGTTTTCGACTTGATATGCGCACTATACGTGAGCATGGAAGATTGTAACCCACCCTCTTACACATCGAAAAGAGAGAGAATGCATGGGACTCACAGAACATATACTGGTAGAGCAAGGCAAGAACTTGACGTGATTTGGGGGCAAGCCAAGATGTCCAAAATCTCATAGTTTGGCTCAAAATTTTAATATGTGAGGCCAGTAGTTTATTTTTTTTGAATTTCCGTTGCACTCCCAAAAAAAAAGGTTCATTTTTACCTGGTATACTTTTCTAAGCAGTCAAATATTTTGCGTAATTCAGTCTTCATATATACAATAACTGGATAAGGAAGGAGTTTTGCGTGCTGACATTTAACATAGTTGACAATATTTAGTCATAAAACAGAAACAAATAACTCCAGTATCTCGTTAAAAATTCAAGCATTAATAAAAAAATAAAAATCAAACTCAAAACCTCTATTGTGTGGATACATTTTGCAAGTGCTGTGACCATCCTTGTCCTATGCTGCCACGTTGGACGCGTTTTTTTTTTTTGGCTATGACCTTGTTGTTCTTTTTGTGTGTGTGTGGTCCCAAAATCAAGTAGCTATTTAACTTTATTTTCTTACCATAGAGGTTGAAATACTATTATGTATACTGGGAAGAGTTGGTATCTACTAGTATTTGTTAAAGTAGTATCTACGATTCCAAATTATTTCACCTAAATAACTCTTAAATTCGTTTTCCACCAAGTGTGATTAAATGCTTGAATGAATTGCATCTTCACATGCATGTATAGGCAATATACCCAGATCATTTTGGCTCATGGTAATGTTAAAATTCTTAAATTGTGAGACATGCAATTCTTGGATGGGAAAATTAGGCATAAGTACACTATATTATGCCTTTTTGAAGGGAAAGACATGCTAACAGTGTTCTTACCCTACATGATATCGCTGGCATGACAACTCATGGTGGCTTTGAAGATCTGTAGTTTTGGGAGTTCATTGGTGCGAGCATGTTTGGTTGGAGTCAATCTGATCGTCTGAGTATTCTTTGTCTTTTATCTTTAACTAGCACTAAGTCTCTTCAGAGATGCTGATTTGAGGTATGAATCTTGTAAGTGCCGCTGTTTGCGTCAGCCAATGTCTGAGTTAGGGTGAAATACATCGATTGTCTTGTGTGTTTTTTGTTCTCTATTAAGATGATTAGTTTGGCTTTGTCCAAAATCTTTGTAATGAATTCCATTTTTGTAAGTGCCGTTGGACGTTCATTAATATAATCTTCTCATTTCCGTGTCAAAAAAAAAAAAAGGGGAAAGACAAGGAATTTTTGCAATTAAACATAAAAACATTGTTTTTTTATATTGACTTAGCAAAAAGACAAAACCACCACTACAACCGCCGCCACCGCCTACTTCAACTGACCTCTCGTCCCACGTGATCATCATAGTATTTGTGCTCGCCATCTTCCTCTTCCTCCTCATTACGACTTAATCATCGTCAACATTGTTCTGGGCGGACCCATTTGGAATCAGACGCCAAGATGTGGTAGATGGAAATCAAGGCACAGCTATTGACCATCTCATCTCGCTCAACACGGTTGGACTACAAATCCAGAGAGGAATGAGGAATGGAGAATTGGATGAAACAGGGGATGGAATTGGATTAACACCTGTTGAGGGTGAAAGAAAGGGAGTTGACCAAATTTCTTTGAATTTGATGACCAAAGAAAAACCCAGATGGAGAACTTAAATTAATGGTGAATTGGGTGCAAAATGGGCGGAAACATTCCTGTTCAAAAAAAAAAAAAGGGAATTGGAATTACAGTCATGAATTTACATCTGGTAAAGCGTCAATAACTTTTTGAAATGTGACTATTCGAAAATCTAGTGAATTTTTGCTAGTTTCAGGAGTTGGTAGTTGATTAGTTGGTTGATTTTTTTGAATTTTTTGTACGAAATTAAAACTTTTAGAAATTAGTGAAATGTCACTATTTTTTTGGGTCGCAAGAAGTGGTCGGCCGGAGGTGGGGCGATGGTCGACCGAAGGTAAGAGTTGATTTTCTGAATTTTTTATACAAAATTAGAACTTTTAAAAATTAGTGACATTTCACTATTTTTTTTTGATGTTGATCTAATCGTATAAGCAAATGATCTATCTCTTAACTGCCATACACATGGATACAGAAAGGGGTGAGTTCATGATTTTAGTTTAACGACGAGTAAAATGTATAAAATTTTTCAGTAATCATAACACTACTGTCTAAAATAAACAGTTTTAAAATGAGAACTTTTAGAAATTAGTGAAATGTCACTAAGGTATGAAGTTTAGTGTCTTGTCACTAGATTAGAAATAACTTTGTTCGTTGATTTCTTTAGTTTTCATGAAGTTTCGTGAGTTATCACTAGTTTTAGGAGTTGATTAAAACAAACGCAGCCGAAATGCCTCAAACAATTGGGCTAGGCTACATGAATCCGTTTTTTTTCTATTGAGTTCTATCGAGCACATCGTGTTCCATGATATTCAAACATGCTCCACCTGTGTGTGTAAGCATTTTGAGTCTTTGACAATACATACATACAAATACACAAGTACCTGCGGGGGAATTTGAACGGAGAGAGGATCTCAGAGGGATCTCTAGCAGCCCAACCAAAAGCCTTTGATGATTTTGCCATCTCTCTCTTAAATTTAAAAAATTGGGGCTTTTAGAGGCCGGTCCTGTGAGCAATGGCTCATACTTCACCAAGTCTTGCTACAATTACACACGGAAAAATGCACTGTTAGTTGTGAATTAACAATGCTCATGAAGTCCACACACGGAAATCCATTGCTCATTAAGTCCTCCCAATACTGTTAATTGTGGAAATGCACTGTTAAAATTACACACGGAAATCCATTACTCTTTAAGTCCTCCCAATACTGTTAATTGTGGAAATGCACTGTTAATTGTGAATTTTGACAAGAATTAACAGTCCTAATTCCAAAAGTGCAGTGTTAATTGTTGTATCAAAATACTGTAAATTGTGAAAATGCACCGTTAATTGTTAACACTAACAGTGCATTTCAACAATTAACACTTTTTGTTTCAACAATTAACACTGCACTCTCGGAATTAGCACTGTTAATTGTTGTCAAAATCCACAATTAACAGTATTCTGAAAGTGCAATGTTAACTGTTAAAACAAAGAAGTGTTAATTGTTCAAACGGATAAGTGGCAGGACCCAAGAATAAGTGGCAGGACCTGCCCAAGACTCTCTCCCAAAATTGGGACCGGCCCAGGATTTTCCATAAAAAATTTGGCTGAAATAAGCAAAAATGCTACTACGTCAATATAAGTGAAAAGATTTCACAAGTATAATTAACGAAAAGAATATCTAAAAGATTTCACAAGAATTTGGTAAAATTGCACTAAAATTTGAAAAAATTGCACAATAGCAAAACAACTATTAAGATTAATTAAATAAGGTTTCAAACTAATACAAAAAATATTTTACAAGCATTAATCAAATCGTTTTCCGAATTTAATGAAAATCAAAACCTTGCCCGAATTTAATGAAAATGTTGCAGAACTTATATATCCGCTCTTCTTAACTTGTTATTTTGGTATTTTTTTCTTCATGTTTTTTAAGTTTTTATTATATTCAAATTGAAAATTGAGATTTAGCTCCTTTGTCCGGGCTCAGGGGCGGATTTAGACCGGGGCACGTGGGGGCACGTGCCCCCACTGAAAAAAAAAAATTATTATTTTTTATTTTTTTTAAACAGGGAATAAAAACGAAAAAAGGTTACTTTATTACACTTACTGGGTTGGCCGGCCCTAAAACACAAATCTGCCATTCACGCTAAGAAGCCATTCACGCTGCAACTGCAAACTAAAGAACGGCTAAGAAGTAAGAACCCATTCTGCCATTCACGGATTCACCGATTCACCCAAATACAAACCATAATCAGTCAGTACTCCGGCCGTTAGGTGTTTCAATGTCGCACTACAGCTAGTTCTCCGGCCATTCGGTTTAATTTCGTCGTTGAGTACTCCGGAGTCCAGCTCCAGCCGATTGGTACGCCCGTACGGGTACACTCCAGCCTCCAGGTTTCTCTCTCTCTCGCCATATTTATAAATTGCAACTTTGCAAGTATATTATATAAATACATGTTGTCGACTTGTCGGAATGTCGGTCATTGCTCATTGGTGTTTGTGTGATTCGAATGTATCAGTCAATACAAATACAATATAGAATATGGAGTTTTTTAGAATATGAATATGATATACAAATATACAATATACAATATTTGTGGGTGGCTTCTCAGGCTTCTCTGGAACTGTTAATCTGTTATTATAGTCATAGAATATGATTGAAGTATGTTTGTGGCTTGACTGGCTTCTCTGGAACTGTTTTTATGGAGGTTTTTTTTTATTGTAGATTAGAATCTAATCTAGATTTAATACATAGTTTACTTAGTTGTTAAATTGAGACTTTTTAACCTCTGCGACTACATTAAATAACCTCTGCCTCTGGAACTGTCTTTGTTCAGCATGTTGAAATATTTCAAACGAAAATCCCCTGAAAGTGGATAGGGCAATTCTCAGCCGTCGAAACAATGTCGTGTGGAAATCAATGCGGCAAACATGAACCCTTCTGTGGTAATTAACGTTGCAGACATTCCTTCAAGCCCGATTCATGTGGAAATTAATATGGCAGGCCTTCCTTCAAACCCTACTCGTGAGGAAATCAACTTGGCAGACCTTCCATCAGATCCTGGACTAAGATGTTGCATCTTGGATTACCATCCTAATGATCGAGATCAAGTTCGTAGAGCATATTTGCAAAAAGGTCCATGTCAGCCTCGTGACCACCAATTTCCACAAACACAATTTGGACCAAAACTACGACGATTTAATAAGAATTGGTTTAGAAAATTTCCTACATGGTTGGAGTACAGTGTAGAAAAAAATGCTGCATATTGCCTATGTTGTTATCTTTTCAAGCCGGAAGTTGGAGATCAATCGGGTGGTGAGTCTTTTGTTGGTGACGGATTCTCAAATTGGAAGAAGAAAGATAGGATTCAAGTTCATGTCGGAGGTCCCAATAGTGCTCATAATCAAGCTTGGGGCAAATGTCAAGACTGGGTAAATCAAAGGCAACATATTCAGACAGTCTTTGACAACCAATCAAACCAAACTCGAACCATATATCAAATCCGCTTGAATGCCTCGATCGATTGTATACGATTTCTACTCGAACAAGGGCTTTCGTTTTGTGGTCATGATGAATCCAAAGATTCAAGTAACAAAGGAAATTTTCTTGAACTTTTAAAGTTTCTTGCCGACCATAATGAAGAAGTCAAAGGTGTTACATTAAAAAATGCTCCGGGAAATGATAAGTTGGTTGCTCCCAAAATCCAAAAGGACATTGTAAGTGCGGCGGCTTATGAAACTGTCAAAGCAATTGTGGAAGATCTTGATGATGCACTTTTTTCTGTTCTAGTTGATGAAGCTCGTGATATATCAATCAAGGAGCAAATGGCAATTGCAATAAGATATGTGGACAAAAAAGGGAAAGTCATTGAGCGTTTTTTGGGAATCGAGCATGTTGCCAATACTAATGCTCTCTCACTTAAGAAAGCAATGGAGAATCTATTTTGCAGACTTGGATTGAGTACATCTAGATTGAGAGGACAAGGGTACGATGGAGCTAGCAATATGCAAGGTGAGTTCAATGGCCTTGAAAGTCTAATACTAATGGAGAATCCTTGTGCGTATAATGTTCATTGCTTTGCCCATCAATTGCAATTGGCTCTCGTGGCTGTGGCGAAAAATCATGAGAAGATTGGGGTTCTTTTTTATTTTGTTAATAAAGTGGTGAATATTGTTGGTGCATCTTGTAAACGTCGTGACATTCTTAGAGAGAAACAACTGGAGAAAATTAATGAGGCACTTGGCATTGGGGAGCTTTCAAGTGGGCAAGGTTTACTTCAAGAAACTAATCTCAAACGTGCCGGTGATACACGTTGGGGCTCACACTATGGCACTTTAATTAGGTTGATGCTTATGTTTTCTGCAGTAATTGATGTTCTTGAGATAATCTCGGAGGATGGTTCAATCCAAGAGCAAAAATCAGAGGCAAATGTTTTGTTGGAGAATTTGCAGTCTTTTGAATTTGTCCTCAGTTTGCATTTGATGAGAGCAATATTGGCCATCACATCGGAATTATCACTTGCGCTGCAAAGAAAAGATCAAGATATTGTGAATGCTATTGGTTTGGTTAAACTATCCAAGAAAAGGCTCCAAACAATGAGGGACATTGGATGGGATTCTTTGCTTAATGATGTTTCCTCTTTTTGTGAGAAACATGAAATTGATATTCCCAATATGAATGATAACTTTGTAGCTCGTGGACGAGGAAGACGAAATGTTGAACAGAGGACAAATTTGCATTACTATCGGGTCGAGTTATTCTACACTGTTATTGACATGCAACTTCAAGAATTAAATGCTCGTTTTACCGAGGCAAACAGTGAGCTACTACTTTGTGTCGCATGCTTGAATCCGTACAACTCCTTTGCTAGCTTTGACAAGAAAAAGTTGATTTGCCTTGCCGAATTTTATCCAAGAGAATTCTCTCCAATAGAGCTTATGGTACTTCATGATCAACTTGACACTTATATTTGTGATATGCTATCTGATGATAGGTTCTTAGAGTTGAATGGAGTTACTGAGCTTTGTAAAAAAATGGTCGAGACCGGAAAAGATAAGGTATATCCTTTGGTTTACTTGCTCTTGACTTTGGCATTACTTCTGCCGGTTGCAACTGCTACAGTCGAACGGGTATTTTCAGCCATGAACATTGTGAAGAATCGTTTGCGTAACAGGATGAGTGATCAATGGTTGAATGCTAGCTTGGTTGTATACATAGAGAGAGACATTTTTGCTGGCATTGATAATGAAACTATAATGCGGTACTTCCAGAATATGCAAACCCGACGAGGTCAATTGTGATAGTGCATGTCAACAACATTAGTGAGAAATGATTAGCTTTTTGTGCTTTTGTTTAGGAACTTTTGAAAGCATATATCATAAATGCTTTTTTACATATGATGTAAGTTTACATTTTCCTTTTTATTTATAAATGCCGAAGTTTAATTATAAACAATTGCATTTGATTGTGAATTCCTGTTTAGCCTTGTGAATAATTTTGTGGAGGATCAATGGATCATTGTGCTAAGCTCTTGCTTATATGGATTTTGCTTGTTTCCGGTAAATAAAATTTTTTTGTGCCCCCGCTGTAGCAAATTCCTGGGTCCGCCACTGTCCGGGCTAAATGGGTTAAACTAGCAATTACAAAAAAATAAATAAAAAATATTGGAGTCTCGATCATATTTTTTTTATCTTTTTCGATTTTAGTTCTGGTTTGTATTATCAATAATTTCTGCAGTTAGAGTAAACGTAAATTTTAAATAAATGAATTTAATATGTTATTTAGGAAAATTTATAAAGTATAGTTACAAGTGACATGCGAAACTAGAAAGGAAAATGTAAAAAACAAGAACAATTTTAGATAGATGAATTTAATATGCGATTTAGGAAAGATTATAAAGTATAGTAGTTATGAGTGGAGTGACGTGTGAAACTAGAATGGAAAATGGGAAAACAAGTAAAAATTCACAATGGAAAATGAGGAAAAAAAATTTGCGTCTATCAGAATATGCAAGTTGAGCCATGAGAAATTAGCTCAATTGGCCACAATATGCGCTCATCAATTAGACTAGGAAAGATTATAAAGTATAGTAGTTACGAGTGGAGTGACGTGTGAAACTAAAATGGAAAATGAGAAAACAAGTAAAAATTCAAAATGGGAAAAAAATTACGTCTATCAGAATTCGCAAATTGAGCAATGAGTTGGGAAACTAACTCAACTCAATTGGTCACAATATGCGCTCATCATCAATTAGACGTGAATCCACCAGCAATAAATCGAAGGGACCAATACGTGGTCATTTTACTTTCTCGTGTGTCCTCTTGAGGGGGACACAATATTCAGGGGAGTGAAACAATACAAAGTGTGAATCAGTTTGGAGTTTGGGCGATGTGGGACTAACTGACTCTTCTTTGTCGAGGTTTTCAATCAAGAGATGGACAACCGATCACCTCTAGGCTCCTTCCAATGTCCCACCCGACTCACCCAGGCGGGATACAAAGTCACCTCTCTCTCTCTCTCTCCTTCCAATTCCAAACCCTCCCACCCGAATCAGCCATTCTCGGTTCAGATGCTCTACCGGTCGGTTGATCAAAGAGAAGGCAGGATCCGACGTGGACAAGCTCTTCTCCGGGATTTCAAAGACCCGATACAATCTGGCACCAACTCAATCCTGGAGGCTAGAACCTCAACGGCACCAATCGTGTCCCTACAAGAATTACAAGAGGTCCCTCTGTTTCCTCTCTCTCTGTCTCTCTCTGTTTTCGATTTTCCTTTCGTGCTTCTTCCTTTCTCTGAAACAACTATCTTTTAGGACCTAGAGACGAGAGTAGAGTTAGAAGTTGTTTTGAAGGGAATGTGAAGGAATCACAACAAACTATGCTTGAATGCCTCTTTTAGTTATCTGTTTCCGTGCTTGGTATATTTTAGCTCTTTCGAATATGAGTTTTTGTTTTCCCTTTTTGGTAGCTTCCCTCAATGAACAAGAGGGTTGTGGAATGAAAGGTTTTCGAATCTTGGTAAATCAGATTTCTCTCTCTTAGTTTGCAAATTAGAGGAGGAGTACTCGTGAATAGTTTGGGATTAGGCTTGCTAACATAAGGTACCCCGTGGTGCCTGTCCATCTATTAAGCAAGCCAGGCTCATACAATAGGCATGTTGATCATGAACATTTTGGAGTCGTTTGCAGATTAAAAGGTGGACTTTAAGTTTGCAGGGAGATATGAAGCATAGAAAATCTTCAAAGATGACTAGCATAGTTTTCTCCATTTGATGGCCAAGGGCCCAAGAAGCACGGGGACATTTTTGACATTGACCATCTATTATCTCCAGCTTCGTTTTAAGGCAAATCCCTCGGTTTCGCAAGCACAATTCAAGGTTTTGAACATGGAACTTGAAGTGGATGGTGATACTGTCTTGAGAACAAGGAACTTGGAGAAATTTTTCCATTTAAATATTTCCTTCTATTGGAAGGAAGATACCATTAATTGCTTCTATTTAGGCCTTGATTCTTATGAAGAGTCATGCAACTTGTATTTTTTGCCCTTCTTTTGAAGATATTATTAACTTTCTTAGTTTAACTGTTTAATTGGACAAAGAAATTCCTATTGACATGAAGGAAGACTATTCAATTTCCAAATGTTGCTGGCTGATCCATTTGCTAAAACTAAACCTTCCCTGCTTTTTTGCAGGAGTGTAGCTTCTAAGGCCAATCCTTCACGCGAGTAAAGGTTGCTTTTCACGCGAATTTTATTAGCTGCTGATTTATGGTTTTTGATGATGCCAAACCAACTTTGGAAGGGAAGGCTCAATGTTCAACATGGTAAATTTTCTTGTCAGATACCTCTCGATTGCGATACATGTGGTGCCTTTTTTTGGATATGAAATTCACACTTCTGCAAATGATTTATTTGTCCTTATGCATGAGTTATATTAGATTTTATGATAAAATAAATACATAAATGCAAGACTAATTAAATAACTTATACTTTTCAATAAATATGATATAATAATTCCTTTTATTAATTATATCTAAAATTGAAATATTTAATTATTATTTTGTAATTATTCATTTTAATAATGTTGCTTACCACCTAATTTTTTTGCTTGTTTTAATTAATTTTTTTAACTTATAATAACTAATAATTTTTATGTTATTCCCCAACAATGTTAAATTCTAAAGTATAAAAAATTTTAACTTTTTTTGTATCAAAGTAAAGATCTCAATTATTAGTTTAATTTGATGCAAAAAAATTAAAATTTAATGTAGAAGTACTTTATTTTGTGATCCGAAGGATATCACAAAGCAAGCCAACAATGACAACTTCTTAAAGTATTAAAATTTTCAAACTTTTTTTTTATCGAATTAAAGATATCAATTAGTAGCTCAATTTGGTGTCAAAAAATTAAAAATTATGCGCGAAAATTCTTTATTTTTTGATCCGAAGAAAATCACAAGGGTTCGTAAAACATTTAAAATGGAACTCGGTTTCATTTTATAACAGTTAACGTGAGAGAGGGGAAAGGACCAAGGGTATAAGGGAGGATAATACGTTGTGAACAGTTGTCCGTTGGATGTTGTATTAAAGGCACCTCAAGTTGACCTATTCCACGATGTGGGTTTAGATTACAAAAAGGAAATAACAGCGTTCAATACTCCCTTCCTCCCAAATTATTTGTCCTTTTTGGGAGTAAAAAATAATGTACAGACATTAATTATTTTCAACAAATTTTACACCAATTTAAAGATTTTATTGAGAATAAAAAATTGGTGTCATTTTTTTTCAAAAAAAGTTTTCCAAAATATATTATTTTTTGCGTGCAAAATATAAAAAAAAAAGTGTGATTGACCACATCTGTTGTCGCTGGGACCGAGGTAACATAGCTGTATGGGTTGTTGTGCTGAAATGTGGGGCCACCACTATTCATGGACCGTATTTTTTGGTCCATGGGGCCCACTTTGAAGACCCACACAAGTTATGTGGGTCAAAAAAATAAAAAAAATGAACGACACGGATTATTTCTGTGGGTCTTCAAAGTGGGTCCCACGGACCCATCTCACACAAGTTATGCACTAGAGTAGTGTTTCTAAAAAATGGGAACGAGAGAGAAAAAGGGTGGCTGCCATGTGGGGCCCCCACTGAAAAAGTGGGAACCGGTTTTGAAAACCATAACAGAACATGGTGAATAACTCCAGTATCTCGTTAAAAATTCAAGCATCAATAAAAAACAAACCAAAAAAAAAAAAAATTCAAAACACCTAAGCCTTGTTTGGTGACACTTCTGTTTTCTGTTTTCTGTTTTCAGAATTTTGACAATTTAAAAACAGAATTTTGTTTGTGTGCCACTTTTACTTTCAAATTCTACTTCTTACTTCCACTATTTATGAAATTTGAGGAAGTTGAAAATCTCAACTTTCACTTTCTGTTTTTGTTTTCCCACTCCCAGCCGCCACCCCAACCACCACCACCCACCATCACCGCCACCACCCACCACCACCACCACCCCACCACCACCTCCACCTCCACCTCCAGCCACCATGCACCACCGCCACCCACCACCCCACCACCACCTCTAGCCACCACGCACCACCACCCACCATCACCGCCACCACCCACCACCTCCAGCCACCATGCACCACCGCCACCCACCACCACCTCTAGCCACCACGCACCACCACCACCCACCATCACCGCCACCACACCACCCACCACCTCCACCCACCACCCCAACCACCACCCACCATCACCGCCACCACCCACCACCACGCACCACCACCACCGCCCCCCACCACCCCACCACCACCTTTAGCGACCACGCACCACCACCACCACCACCCACCATCACCGCCGCCACCCACCACCCCACCACTACCTCCAGCCACCACGCACCACCACCACCCACCACCCCCACCCATCACCGCCACCAGCCACCACCACCCACACCCCACCACCACTTCCAGCCACCACCACCACCCACCACCACCACCACCACCCACCACCTCCAGCCTCCCGCCGGCACACCTCCAACTGACTCATAATTATGTTTTTACTTTTTTTTTTTGAAAATAATTTCACACAAACATATTTTTTGTTTTCACTTTCATTTTACGAAAAACAGAAATTAGAAAACAGAAACAGAAAACAGAAGTGTTACCAAACATAGCCCTATTATGTGGATACATTTTGCAAGTGATGTGACCCTCCTTGTCCTATGCTGCCACGTTGGACGCGTTTTTTTTTTTTTTGGCTATGACCTTGTTGTTCTTTTTGTGTGTGTGTGTGTGATCCCAAAATCAAGTAGCTATTTAACTTTATTTTCTTACCATAGAGGTTGAAATACTATTATGTATACTGGGAAGAGTTGGTATCTACTAGTATTTGTTAAAGTAGTATCTACGATTCCAAATTATTTCACCTAAATAATGAAACCCTCCTCTTAAATTCGTTTTCCACCAAGTGTTTGATTAAATGCTTGAATGAATTGCATCTTCACATGCATGTATAGGCATAATACCAACATCATTCTGGCTCATGGTAATGTTAAAATTCTAAAGTGGTAACGATCTATCTGTCTTAAATTGTGAGATATGCAATTCTTGGATGGGAAAATTAGGCATAAGTACACTACATTTTGCCTTTTTGAAGGGAAGAAGGACAAAGATTTTTTGCAATCAAACATAAAGACATTGTTTTTAATATTGACTTAGCAAAAAGACAAAACCACCACTACAACCACCACCGCCGCCACCTACTTCAACTGACCTCTCGTCCCACGTGATCATCAGAGTATCTGTGCTCGCCAGCTTCTTCCTCCTCCTCCTTATTACTACTTAATCATCATCAACATTATTCTGGGCGGACCCGTTTGGAATCAAGATGTGGTAGATGAAAATCAAGGCACAACTATTGACCATCTCATTTGGTTCAATACGGTCTAATTACAAACAAATCCAGAGAGGATTAGGTGAAACCAGTGCTGAAACAGGGGATAGAATTGGATTAAACACCTGTTGATGGTGAAAGAAAGACCAAATTTCTTTGAATTTGATTACCAAAGAAAAACCAGATGGAGAACTTGGAAATTAATGGTGAATTGGGTGAAAACAGGGTGGAAATAGGAATTGGAATTGGGAGCATAATTGAGCCAAAATCTAAATTACATGCTCACGAATTAACTGTGAGGGATTCTTTCCTTACTCCGTGAATGCCAATATTAGCCACTTTACGGACCGTTTCTAATGGATTGAGCTCTGGGTTGCTCCTCTACTGATTCTCGGATGGACTCTATGCCGCATTGTGTCGGTCTGCCTTTGAGCAGTAATGTGTCTTTGAGCTTATAAGCCCATATGTGGTTTGCTCGTATATCAGTCTTTGTAGTGCTAGCTCTTTCCGAGTTTTATGCTCCTTTAATATAAGTGCCGTTAGGCTCTTTTGGAATGAAATTTGCATTTGATAAAAAAAATAAATAAATAAATAACTGGGCGGAAACAGGAATTGGAATTGGTAACATAATTGAGCCAAAATGTAAATTACATGCTCACAAATTTACATCTGGTAAAGCATCAATAACTTCTTGAAATGTGACTATTCCAGAATCTAGTGAATGTTCGCTAGTTAGTTTTAGGAATTAGTAGTTGGTTGATTTTTTTATTTTTTTTGTACGAAATTAGTGAAATGTCACTAATTTTTTGAGTCGTAACAAGTGGTCGGCCGGAGGTGGGGTGTTGGGAGGTAAGAGTTGATTTTTTGAATTTCTTGTACCAAATTAGAACTTTTAAAAAAAATTAGTAACATTTCATTATTTTTTTCTTTGTCGCCAGAAGTGGTTAGCCGGAGGTGGAGTGGTGGTCGGCCAGGTGGCATGAGTTGAATTTTTCAAATTTTCTGTAGAAAATTAGAACTTTTAAAAATTAGTGAAATGTCACTAATTTTTTGAGTTGCCGGAAGTGGTCGAGTAGAGGTGGGGTGGTGGTCGGCTAGGAGACAGTAGTTGATTTTTTTGAATTTTCTTTATGAAATTAGAACTTTTAAAAAATAACTAACAATTTCCAATTTTTTTTGTCTTTTATGTTCGATTGCAAAAGTTCCTAGTCATTCCCTTTAAAAAATATGAAATATTTTTTGTTTTTATTTTTTATTGCAAAAATCCCTTGTCATTCCATTTTAAAAATGTCATGTTTTGAAAAGTCTCCCATCTTCTAAATCTTTAAACCTCTTTGTCAACTAGTAGTAATTTAAAAATGTTTGACTCACAATTAACAAAAAAAATAAATTCAAAAGAAACAAAAACAAGCAAAAAAATAAAATAAAATTTTATAAGGAAGGAGATGATTAGTGGTACCATTGGTAGCAAGTGCTAGAAGAAGAAGGAATGTACTTATCGCCGTCGCCGTCGTCGCCGTCGTCGCTAATGCTTCGTTGCTTTTGTTGTTTCAACTCCACCCGTCGTTTTTCTTCTGCTGTAAACCACTCTGCCAAAAAGAAGCAACTCGTCTTCCTCGGTTCCCCTCAAGTACTCTCTCTCTCTCTCTCTCTCTCTCTCTATTTGTGTTTGTGTATTAGTTTGTGTGTACACATGTATTCATTTTTGCAATTGGCGAAATATGATTTGGTATTCAGGTTTCTGCATCTGTTCTTGAGGCTCTTTTCAATGCATCTTCTGCCCCAGACTCTTTGTTTGAGGTACTGAGGAATAGATTCTTTGATATGTTCTTTACGGTTGATCATCTTAATCAATGTAGGCACATGTTATTGGGTTTGCTAATTTGGTAAATTTAGGTTGCGGCAATATGTTTCAAGTTTCTTCATTGCAGTGGGATGTAGGCTCATGTGATTGGGTTTTGTTTATTGGTAAATTTAGGTTGCAGCAATTGTCACGCAGCCACCTTCTGGAAGAAGCCGGGGAAGGAAGGTGACGGCTTCACCAGTTGCACAGCATGCTCTTGACAGAGGCTTTCCTTCTGATTTGATTTTCACCCCGGAACGAGCTGGTGAGGTAATTAGGGTTTCTGGGTGATGTTCTTGATTAGTGTATACCTAAGTTTCCTGCTATGGACTTATGTTCCTCTCAATTTAACTCATGAATGCATAACTATTTCTTCTCTTTGTTCAAGGTTATTCACTTTCTCGAAAATTTGTTCATAGGCCATATTACAAGACTAGGAGTCTCCAAACCATCAAAGTGAAGCATATTCGTTTCTCTCCAAATAAGCCACATCAAGCACAGGGGGCCATCTCCCACTATTCCCCCCCCCCCCCCCCCCCCCCCTAACCACCCTCCAACAAAGAGGAAAATCCAACACCCTTTTGGGGAATGCCCAGTGCAAGCCAAACCAACATAAAATAAAAGACCATTACTACCTCTGTCATGGTAGAGACACCTGTACACCATTCTCTTTGGAGTTTGGATTTGAGGTTAGCTCTTTTAGGTTGTTTTGTATCTCCCTGATGTATTCCTGTTGTACTTATGTACTTACCTTTTCCTTGATACAAATTTATTACTTATCGGGGAATAAAAAAAGGAGACTAGGAGAGTGTTGTAACAATGAATTGCAAAATGTTCTCTTTATCTTTATGTTTTAGTAAGTGATAAAATATCATAACAATTGGGGTCAATGGATGCCCAACCGTGAATAAAAGACAGACCAAAGTAAAAAAAAAAAAGGGGGGGTGGGGCGCCTATATACTGAACCAAACCACCATAACCGTCCTACATATCTCTTTAGCAGAACATCTTTCCAGGGTTAACTTTTGATCAAATACTATGTGGCATAAAGCTATCATTGATGCAGTTTGACTTGCCTTTGGAAGCTGTTATCTCTGGGTGGATTCTGATTGTGCAGATCAGATTCCTACAAATTGTAGGAGTTCCTCAGTTAATTTAAAGGCTGATATCAATTTGTGCCGCTCTTTATAAAGTGTCTCTAGCTTTAAGGAATTTCTCGAGCTCCTGAAAGCTTGTGCTGCATCACCGTCTTTTTATCAGCAATTGTATTTTGCAGTTTGATTCCCTTTGCTTATTAAAATTTTCAATGACTTTTGGGGTAAAGTTGAAGATGCATATGGGACTAAATGTTGAAGTTACACGCCAATTAAGAGGTGTTCGGATGCATATCCATTTATTCATATTACTCTTTTAAATTTTTTGAGAAATGTGCATGGTTCTGGTGATTTTTCACATGCTATTGGCAAGTGGGGTTTCAAAGTATGCGACTTTTTTAAGAGCTTAGGTGATATAACTTCCTCACTCAGAATGTGTCTTTTTACCTTTTCTCATTTCAAAATGAAATCCTTCTCTTGGGCAATTTACCTTGGCTTTCCTTTGCAGTGACATGTAAGTGATGTACATATTTAAGACCTTTCCTATGGCTATTTAGTGCTCTGTGCCATGGTGTTTCTGATATATGAAATATCTACGTTCACATTTACGTTTTGCATTGCAATAATTTGTTTTAAATTTTATTTTGTGCAGGAAACGTTCTTGTCCAACTTAAGAGCCCTGGAGCCTGAGCTTTGCATTACGGCGGCTTATGGGAACATTTTACCTAACAAGTTTCTCAAGATTCCACCATTGGGTTAGTAAAAGATGGTCTTTGTTTTTTTTTTTTTTAATTCATCTCCTCATCGAAATTAAATTTGAGATCCTGTGTAGCTGGATGATCTCTTAGGCTGACCAAGTGAGGTTTGTGATTGTCATTTTCCGCTGAACCGTTGGTTTTAAAATTTTGGATCTGCACTTTCGAAGCAAATGAACAAGTCTTAAATTGGTCCTACAGAATACAAAAAAGAAAAAAATGAAGCGAATTAAACCCAATCAAAGTTTGAAGAGGATTCGAGAGCCATCCAGTGGTGCGAATTAAGAAATCACTTAAAGATATCCGATGCTGTAAATTCTATGGTTATGTCAAAATTTCAAATGCATTCCACTTTACCTCCTCATCACACGAGGTTTAACGGCATTACTATTTATGGCAAGTTGTCATGGTGTAATTACTCTATATGGTGTAGTTATGAATGTTGCAACTGATGTGAGTTTTCTGTTATGTGTTTGTCTGATGTGACTGTAACGCTGTCCCAATGTGACTTGGTGGTCACTCGTTCGAGTCACGGAAATAGCCTCTCCTCTTGTGGGGTAAGGCTTTGTACTTCCAAGTTCCAACCCTTCCCCAGACCTTGTAGTAGTGAGAGCAGTGGACTAGGTAGCCTTTCTTTTTCTTTTTCTTTTCTTTTTTTTTTTTTTTTGCCATGCATGCAATCTTCGCATGTCAAGTTGTGTCTCCTGAGACCCTAAAGTTAAGGTATTACGTATTTTTCCAGAGTCTCAACAACACGGAGTAAGCATCACATTGCAACTTGCGATACATAATCACTATGTTTATTTACTTGTATCCTTGAAGCATAGCAACTTGATTTATCTGTACCTATGATCTGCAGTTTGCCATCCAGTCTTTTCCATCTAGGACTTCAACCTTTATTAGCATATTGTACCTAAATTTCTGAGAAAGGGCATTTCTTCTGACATTTTCTTGTGCTGGGATAAGCATTAGCTCTTTATTACATTTGCATTTTTCATACTGTAGCTAGTAACTATCTTTGTGTTTCCTGAATTAGAATAATGCTTACACTGGCATTTTTGTTGCGAATCTCATAGCATAGTGAGGCACAATGCGAAGTACAAAGAATAAGTCCTCCTATATTGAAAGTTCCACATTTGCAAATAGTAATCCTGTTGCCTGTTGGTTTGTAAAAATTCATACTTCTTGGAGAATAGAATAGACCAGTGTAGATGCTTTAAGTTTGAGTGCTACGTGTGTTGCAATTATGAGGAAAAGTGCCTTGTTCATCATTGAAATTTGGTGAAGAACAGTCTCAACTAGTCGAGGCTTCAAGTATTGATAATTTGGGTAATCCCAATGTCCAAGACTTTAAAGGAAATTAAGAAAAAGTATTAGCAAAATACGATATTATGAATTTTGATTGATTCTAAAAAATTTTGTAAGAAAGAAGTTAACCAGCTGACTTATTATCTCTATCTCCATGTATACATGTGAGAAAATTCAAGGATTATTTATCGTTCTGGTGGGAGAATGTGTTGGTTCCTGTAGTGATTCCATTCTGCCTTTTGAACTCAAGAATATTATGTTATATCGCTTTGTGTTTCGCTGTTATCTCTAAAGGGACAGTCAATTTGCATCCAAGCGTATTGCCTCTTTACCGTGGTGCTGCTCCAGTTCAAAGAGCATTGCAGGTTCCGTATCCTGCTAGGATTTCAAGTTCTATTCCTTTGCATGCTTACTCCCATAATTGTCTCCTTTGTGATTTTTGACAATGAACACTCCTAAGTTTTGCGTACTAGGATGGTGTAAAAGAAACGGGAGTATCATTAGCCTTCACAGTTCGGGCACTGGATGCTGGACCTGTCATTGCTTGTGAAAGAATGGAAGTGGATGATCAGATTAAGGTATGTATGGAGTTTTACGAATCATTATTGTTGGTCAACGTTTTGAGGGTGAAGAATAAGAGGTGGTCCATTTTCCTGCTAGGCGCTAGCCCAGTTAAAGGAATGGTAGGTTTCTGATTAGTCAAATTCTGTAGTTGATGGATTCCAAGTCGAAACATCTTGTATCTCATTAGTTTTCTGATTCTGTCTCTCTCTCTCTCTCTCTCTCTCTCTCTCTCTCTCTCTCTCTCTCTCTCTCTCTCTCGCGCGCGCGCGCGCTATTTTTTCACAGAGATGCCTTTTTTTTTTTGTTGCTGCAGCAATATGTTTACGGAGCTATAGTAGCTAGTACATTTACGACTAACATTTGCTACTTCCTTGGAATTCTCACCAATGTGTTTGAATGATCTAAATGCAGGCACCAGATTTACTTGCTTTGCTATTTTCTCGAGGTGTGCCATTGTTTCTCTAAGTTCGGCATTAAATTTTGTATCTGTGATTGTAGATGTTCATTCATCTTATAAAAGTTGAAATTTGAACTTAAGCAATTGTATATATCCCATGCTTCAGTTATCTTTTGTGCTGAATGATCTGCTCCTAATACAAAGTCCACATGCTAATCGCCCCATTGAATGTATTCCCTGGAAATTTATCTTCGTGATCAATGATCTGTTCATATTGTATGTAGGATCTAAACTTCTGATCCATGAGCTTCCCGCTATATTTGATGGATCGGCAAGGTTGAAAGCACAAGCCCAGGAAGACTCTCAAGCTACTTTGGCTCCAAAGGTATCCTCTTTCTGTCCTTATATCATATTGTAAATAGAAGTGGCAAGAGCATATTAGCCAATTGCCACATGGGATATTATCTTTTCAATTTACATAGAGAATGGTGAAGGATTCATAAGCAAGCAGGTTTTTCTTTCTAGAAGTGCTTGTGGCGTTTCTCGTTGCATTGGCGCAGTTGCGTAAATTATTTCTGTGGTATTCCTAAAATTCCCAATGTTAAAGAATTTGCTAGATGGTTGGCTGCACTAAAACTTAGTATAGAACCAGCAAAAACTGACCCACTGGTGGGGTGGGGGGACAGAGCGAAGAATGCTTGCTTTGCATGCTGAATTTGTTTATTTTCAGATGTATTTCCACTCGAAGGGTAAGTTTACAGTTTCTGGAACAGAAGAACTTTATAATGGGTGTGGCTTCCAATTTCAAACCTCCCATTGGCTTCCAATTTTAAACCTCCCATTCTTTTTTCTCTTTTAAATTCTAAATTCCATGTGTGGAAAATGGGCTTTACCACAACGCATAATGTCATTTAGTTAAAGATAAAATTGGAAAGAAACTGCTAATAGACACGTTCCTTAAGCATATATATTGTTTCCGTGTCCTGCCGTGTGAAATCCGTTTGGCCAAGTGACTATAGCTTTGTTTAGGAAATTTATCTTCGTCTACATTTTGCAGATTGGTCCTGAGGAGGCGTGGCTGTCGTTTGATCAAGAAGCTATAGTCCTACATAATAAGGTAATCTCTTACTAGTTTGGATGTGATTACATGGACAATGACATACAACATTTTAGGTTAGGGCATTTGCAGGATGGCCAGGGACCTGGGCTAGAGTAGTAATCGTCGATAACAAAAGTGCTCAGCAAAAGATCTTGGACATTAAGATCATCACTACAAGAGTAAGTAGCTGCGACAATATTCAGGGAAATGAAGGTGGCAATGTGACCATCAGTAACGGTGCATTGGTATTCCCATGTGGTAGCCGCACGGCCGTTGAGGTGGGTAATCATTTTTTAAGTTTGTGTTATAAACTTGAAGATTTTCCTGTCACTGTAATAATTGTGTTACAAATGTATTTTTTTTTAAATTTATATCGGGTGTGTTACTAAAGTTAATGGTGCTTCTTTCTTTCTTCCTCTGTTTTTTTTTTTTTTTTGGGGGTGTGTGCTTGTGTGGTGATGGTGGTGATCTGGTCTGTGGTAATGCAAAAAGTAAATGGTAAATGAGGTGAAACCAGAAAAGTGTTTGGATTGGAGACCAGTTCCATAATCAATGGACAGAACTTGTTAGACATGTTCAACTAGGATAAACCTCATTCTCTGATGATGGTAAATGTGGAAGTGGGGACCCTGCAGCGACACATCACAGCCGTCCGTCTCCAGTAAGAAAGCTTCAGCGAATCCGGACAATTAAAAACACTTTTGGACGGCTAAGATGTTGCGTTGCACGGCGCATCGCATTAGGTGCGCTGCAGGCCCTCCGCTTCCGGTCAATTTATGAAAAATGATGTCCACAAATTCTTCCTTTGGCAATGGTGATCAGGTACTGGAGCTTCAGATTCCGGGCAAGAGAGTAGTAAACGCAAACGCATTTTGGAATGGTTTGCAAGGTCAACAGCTGAAGTTACAGTAATGGTGGTGTTTCATTCGAACGGCTATGCAAGTTTTCTGTACAATGAATCCAATGGCAAGGCATTTCAGCGGAGTTTCTTCAATCTGATGAAGCAAAACGAAGGTTCAGCCTGGTTAGATTGCACTAGGTAGAAGATTTTTTTTCCCATTTGTTCTCTTTTAACCCAGCTAGAACTTCTGAGACGAACGGAGTTTTGATCAGATGGTCTTAATTTGTGGAATTCATACAATTTTAGACCCATCAAATTATCAGGTTAATTTGCTTCATATGAATCTTGACTTGATCATTTTTTTGTTTTCCATGTACCGGTGAGTGGATTTCTTGATGTTTGAGTTGGAAATTCTTAATTTTTGGGGGGGCTGAGATTTAACTTCTCGAGGAAGCACAGCCGTTTGGGTAGCATCTGAGCAGCACAGTGATTTTGCTAGCTGGCATAAAGCCCAATGTAAAAAGATGGAAATGGATTTTCGAAATGGTACACCACCATGTGTACCCCAATTATACACTGTCAAATCCCGACTGTCCAAAAGCATTTTTTGATGTTCCGGATTTGAAATGCTCTATTACTGGTCAAAGTACTCTATTACCAGTAATAGAGCATTTTTAATCCGGAACGTCGAAAAATGCTCTTGGACGGTCAGGATTTGATGGTGTACTTTTGGGGTACACACGGGTGGTGTGCCCATAGATGCGTTGGGAGATCGAGATGATACTGTCCATTCATTCTGTTAGTAATACCGCTTTGAACTATACTCCCTCGTGACCTAAATAAGTGTTCTCTACTGAAAGAAGTACAATTTCGAACAAAAATAAAGTATTTTTTCAATTTCTTTATATCAAACTTTATTTTTAATTTAAAATTTCACGTTTTTTTTTGTTTTTTTGTTTTTTCTTGTTTTTTTGCAGGGGGCGCTTTTTTAGGGAAGGGGATATGATATGGACAAGTACTATGTGATATGGGCGACACAAATAATTTTGCACAAAATTGGTGACTACTCGTCTACTCCTATAAAAAAAGCTACTCCTACATTTGAAGTGAACCAAACAGGCCTATATTAGCGAACAAGTAAAAAACAATTTAGCCATCTAAACATTGGTACTATTTTCAGGTCTGCAAAATGAGAAAGTAAAAAAATAAAATGATGTATTTTTTTCAAGAAAAATTTCAATTTTTTTTTCTGCGAAAGTTACTAGATATCAATGAGTTCTTTTAGTTTATGCAAAAGAGCTGTAGTAAAATATGTTTTGATAAGAGTACATTATGAGTTCTCGTTTTATGGACTGTACAATATTTTTAGCCTAGTTGGCTGCAGTGTTTGCTCCACACAATTGACAAGAATTCGATCTTTAGGATCATATTGCAAGAAAGTAAGTACTAATTTATTGTGAATTCCCTAATCTTGCCGTGGAGAATGACCTATCTTTGACCAAACCGGGAGGGATTAGTTGATTTGATAAGATAATCCAAACACCCCTAACCATAAATAAAAAGAGAAAAAGAAAAAAAAGAAAATGAAACTAACCAAATGGATTAAAAAATGCAACAGTACTACGTACCCATAAATAGTACCCATAAATTGCCCATAATTTAAAACCACTGGCTCAGATTCACTCCCAAGTGAATCTCTGAGCCACTAGTTTCAAATTTTGGGTAATTTTCTAGGTAAATTTTATGGGTACTTGGGTATTTTTGTAAAAAATGGCCCCAAACAATGAAACTAGAATCACAACTAAATCAGAAGAATACACACAGAGACCGGATCCGGGATCCTGTAGTGCTGCACACGAATCATTGATTTCGGTAATTAACAGCTCGAATTTTATCGAAGCAATGATCGTACAAGTACCGAGATGAAATCCGAGCTTTTAATTGCGCAATCAATAGCTCGGATGCCGCACTACGATCCTACGGCACCCCAATTCCCATCCCATCACGAGGAAATTGTGTACGTACTACTTCTGCATGAAAATGGGAATCATTCTGTCCTTCCGATCTCTGAAGCTTTGGTCCAATCAAACCTCTTAAACCCCTCTCTCTCTCTCTCTCTCTCTCTCTCTCTCTCTCTCTCTCTCTCTCCTATACTCTACATCTTGATGCTTCTGAAACACGCTTGTAGTGGTGGGTATTTGCTTCAAGTAGCAAAAAAAAGAGAAGACTGAAAGCAGAACAAAACATACACTGGGAAAGTTTAGCAGAGAAATACTCCTAGCTACTATCTAGTATTCCTTTTCAAGACATAAACAAGCCAAGAGTGAAGCAAAATGTCCACAAATGGATTTTCCAACCTCCCAAGATTTGAAGTCCCAATTAGGGTCTCTACTTCCACACTTTACTTTCTGTTATTTCCCCCTTTGTTTTTTTTGAACTGGTTTTGTTCTTGGTTAGTAATAGTATTTTTGTTTTGTTCTTGTTTCTTTCCTTTCTTTGCAAAACCAAACAAACACAAAAAAAAGACCACAAGTGTGTGTGTTTGGAACTTGGGGATGGAAAGGGAAAGGAGAGGAGACAAAAGTTAGAGGGAAAATTATGGAGAGAAAGTTGAACTTGGTTTTTTAAATTTTCCCTCGTCTTTCTCTAGAGACCAAAAAATGGAAGGAAACTTTTCAAAATTTGATCTTCCTTTCCATTCTTTCCCCAAGTTCCGAACACTGAATTTCGTTGTCTCTCTCATTTACTGCCTCTTCGGTGTGTTTGGAACTTGAGGAAAGTGAGAGAAAAAAAAATGAAAGTTGGAATTTTTTCCTCTCGTTTGGTTTGGAGAGAGAGAATAAAAAAACTAATTGTTGCGAATAGTGAAATTTTCCTCTCACTTTCCTCTCATTTTATTTTCTCTCGCTTTCCCTTCCTTTCTTTTTCACTTCCACAAGTTCTAAACACACTTTAATTTTCTCTTTCTTGTCCCCTTAAAATTTGCCTAGCACTAATGCCTGTTGGGTTTGTTTGATACAAGTAGTAATTATCCTTTTTGGGGACAGGTACAAGTGTTGAAGGTGCACATAAATTGTGAAGGGTGCAAGCAAAGGGTCAAGAAGCTCCTACGCAAAATTGAAGGTAAACTAACTTTGCCTGCCCAGTTAAATAACGCCCTTTTGACATCTATTGTGCTACGCATTTACCAATTTATTTCGATTACTAACCCAAAAAAAGTGATCTCCGTTTTAGTACTTTTGTTGGTTTTTTGCCAACTTATTAAGTTTTTCTCTCTCCTCTCCATCGTAATGTTTTATTGGTATCAATGAAATGTTATTTTTTTTTGCTTATCATTAAAAAAAAGTTATCTCGATTTACAAAATCTATTAAAGAACGCCATAACACAAGATATGTTGCTCTCCCGGCTGTATATAAAGACATATTCATTAGCTAACTGAAAGGCTCAAGCCAATAGTCGGTAATCGTGCAGTCCAAGATGACAATCTCCTCCGTCATACCCAAAACCCGCTCAATTCGGATGGTTCCCCGACATTTTTCTTGGAATTCGAGTTGGATGTGGGGAAGCAAAATGGATTTTCTTGGGAAGGGGGTGGGTTGCCCGAACCCGCCATGTTCTTGATAGTTTTCTAGGTTCATGCCTAAACTATTGCGACATATGCTCCTCTAGCATTTTCTTTTTTTAATTAGGGAAATAATATTGATATTTTCGCCATTAGTCGTTCATAGTTTTACCTTATTTGCATCTTAATCTGTTTTACGTATCCTAATTTTGTTTTGGAGAGATTTCCCATGGCCCTTATAGCCATGTACTGAGTTGTCGGGAGGTCTCTTAGTAAAATTGTTCCATCAGTATTATAAAAATAAAAATATAGAAAAGTGGTAAATCCCGCTCCTTGTTCAGGGCAGAGATGAGTGTCAAAATCATTTCCCGTTACATGTTTGATGATGGGTTCAGTGCAATCCATCCTCGCTCCGTCCCATTTGTCAGCTCGTGCCGGACTCCAGTAACTTTGTTCTGTGTAGGTCCACCCAAAATGTTTACAATCTGTCTATCACCACTTATATGGACCCTTACCTCTGTTCGAATAACCATTGATCCATATTTTCTCAGTTTCTACTGTTCATTAAACTTCCTGATGTACAGAATGTGTCAATCAGTAAAATTCGATAATTCCAAATCTTCTCAAAACAAATTGAGAAGATTGTGGATGCAACCAGTTACATATTATTCCTTCTAGTGTCAAATTTGAAATTAATTGTGATATATATATATATTTGTTTAAATTCAGGTGTTTATAAGGTGGATATAGACACAGAAGAACATAAAGTCACTATCACAGGTTCTGTGGATTCTGATATTTTAATCAAGAAGTTGGAGAAATCAGGTAAACATGCAGAGATATGGCCTGCAAACAATTACCAAATCCAGCCCAACCAACAACAGGCCTATGCTGATTGGATAGAAAATGGAATGGTCCTGAACCAAATACAGGGTCCAATCAAGGGCTTGAGAGGCTCCAAAAGGCCTATGATGGGCCCACCATGTGGCCCAGAAGTTAATGATGAGTGGCCCTATTATCAGAATTTGAATCAGGATATAGGAAGGGGGCAGCAGCATCCCATCATGGCAAATACGTTGATGGACAATGTGCATATGGGTGCTATGGATGGATATAACATGGATGGTGATCACAGCATGCATGGCAATATGAATTCCATGATGGGTTTTCAAGGTTTCAGTGGCAATGATGCAGGGTTGCCATCTTTTGAACATCATTATCCTTCATCATACATGATGAGCAACATACGAGGACCCAAATACGGCCAACAATATCCAATGATGAACATGGACGTGCATGACATACAACCCATGAACATGCCAATGATGAATCACATGTATGTTATGCAACCCCAGAGGACCATTTATGCAACTTCTCCATTCACTCCAAACCAGGACTGTTATGGTAACTTCAGCCATGTTCCATACATGGCAAATATGTAAAAAGGGTATGACATATCATACAATGCGAGTTTCAGCGAAACGGAAGAGTTGGGAAGCAAAGTGATGGAGATGAACTGGGAGAACTGTTGTTAGTAATCAAGAACTAGCTATACTACTTTGCAATATGATATATGGTTGGGTTACATTAGGTCTAACTGTCTAAGTATTGCCTAGTCGTTACATAAGGTTATTTTAAATCGATTATACATTTTATTGCGTCTATTTAGCCTGCCAATGTAACACTTATTCATGGAAGTAAACGAGATTCACTAAGAACAATGAAGAGACCTTTTGCAATCAACATTGCCCTACATTAATAGAAGTAAGAAAGAAATTGCATGCTTCATTTATGCAATCCTATTCTATTGTAGTTGTCCTTTAGAAAGCTGTGCCTTTGATTAGTCGAGTAAACATCACAACAAAGTGAAAAGACAGAAAAAGGTAATGTTTATTTTTATCCGACTCCCAGGCAACTTCAGCCTTAATTAGTGTAAGGCCAAGCATGTACTTGTGTCCGAAGAATACATGTGATTATACTATGGCCTCAATGTAATATTAATTCAGCTGTATCTCTCAGCCTTATATTTGACCTGCGGGTGCCGAATGTCGTCTTGGCTCTGAATTAATCGAATCTCCAAACTGCTTGATTGGCAATCGTATCCCACCGTTTTATAGTCGCTCAATGTCCTCTGCAGAAGTGCCTGCAAAAGTTGACAACATTGTAGCGATTACTCCATATTAATAGAAAAACTACTAAGATCCAACGGTCAAAAATGAAACCAGCCTGGAAGTTGTTTCCTAATACTTTTGTTATCTTGACCATTTTTAATCAAGCAACTAACTCGAATAAGCATTGCTGAGAGATGTTGCTACTGCAAAACTATGTGCAGAATAGCATCAACATGATCCAACAAGCAATTTAAGCAGCTGCCAATAGCATTCCCATTCAGGTCCCCAAACTACTTTTCTCATTCAACTTCCCCACTTTCGAAAACATCTTTGAAGTGTAAAACGTTTCAGAATAAAACACCAAACACAAAAACTCGGAATATATATTTAAACAATAAAACAACACAAAAACTCGAAATATATATTCAAACAATAAAACAACACAAAAGCTCGAAATACATATTTAAACACTCCATATTTATCATTTCGCATTCATCTTGTTAGAGGGTGAAAGACAAAGATGAGTTAAAAGGCTAAAAGTGGTGGAGAGTGAATATTCCCAAAAAAGGGAAAAACATGATAAAAGAGGACTCCCAACCCCTTCCGTAGAACCTCACGTAACTCAAAGTTCCACAAAACATATTCCAGTCTCTTAACTTCAAACGCACTATTGGTGCGGTGAGATTTTTGTTAATGACTATGTGGTGTTTTAAAACGACATGTCATCTTGTTCTAATTTCTGGCTTAAACTTAAAACTGACTTATGCCATTTTATGAGACAAGTCATTCTCTCGCAATACATCGACTTAAAAACTGACTTAAGTCAATTCCTGACTTGGAATAACATGAAGTTATGGGATTGAAAACAGAGAGAAAGAAGGTCGGAAATTTCATTTTCTTTTCTGAACGCATATTGCACATTTGAGAATTACACCTGCTTACCTTCACTTTCTAAAGGTCACAGACTCACAACAAGACATTGCGACTACAACCAATTAGCCTCTTTCTATACTGATACAATCCAACCCTTTAAGACTTCCAAATTCAGACTCAGCTCATGCAAAATTATCAACCACTACAAAAATAATCACTCCTGTCTACCATTTATGCATACACATAAAGACGCCCCAAGCAGCCCTTAAGGGTGAGCATCTTTAGCTATAGATCAAACCATTTATATATATATAACAGCAAACCGGGAATACCTGCAAGCTTGATACAGCAAGCTCTGCGGCTGTGTCAAGATTGTCAGGATATTTCTGCAAAGCATAAAAGTAGATTTGTATTAGAACTACATATTAGGGGGCAACAAAAAAATATCTGGAATTATGGCAAGAGTTATTGGTGTTACATTGCTCCATCCAAGCAACAGTGCTGTCATTAGATCCCCTGTTCCCTACAGAAGCATGTACATGTCTCCATCAGATTAAGTGAAAATAAAAAAATAAGAGTTGCTACTACAGCATCAAACTTACACCAACGATAATATGAAATGCCTTGAGCTTATGATAGGTAACAAAGTAAAAATAACTAACTGGATTACTGGACAAAAGCAATAAGTATTGAGTAAAAAATTGTCAACTCCAAATCAGAATAATCAGAAGTTTGAATCGAGTAATATGTTCACCATCCTAATCAATCTGCTAACATGGATAGGCATCAAGAAGGAACCTCTGGTTATTTAATTTATCTGCTTGAGTGACGTCAGTCGTGCAAAGTTTGATTGTGGTGAAATGAAACATGAATTAAGATACAGGCTTTACACGTTTCTCGTATCTACGCTTAAAAGCTGACAAAATGGTTTGATATCAAACATGAAATAAACTGGTACAGGACAACAAAAAGCTGAAGGCATACCATAAAATTTTCGTGTTTAGAAATAAATTAACAAAACCAAGAGTCATTTCTAAGAAGGGAACACTATAATATCTCAGACTCGAATAATGTTGCAACATTGTCCAGTACAGGCAGAAATCAGAATGGAAAAATAATTGGTCGCTCAAGTTCTCCCTAGAACATAGAGCAGTGAAACTATTTATGCTCCTTGTAGTTGCCACTGAATGATTAGAAGTAATAGGCGGGCCACCTCTGCAGGACCCACTTGAAAAAACTTCCAGTAGATGAGGGGATAGAGTCTGGTGTATTTTTGTGGACTACTCAAGTTAGAAGTTTCAAAGGTAAACTAATCCATGAATCAGACTGAAGGTACAGGAGATAGTCCTATGAAATAGCAGCAAAATTAAGGTGATACATTTGACCATGGAATATCCAGTGCAGAGCCAATAACTGAATAAGACAGTTCAGGCATCCCTGGCAAGGTGGCTGGGCGGAAACCATTACAAATTTGAGTTGCCATTCTCATTTGTTATTCTAAAAAGGCAAAATCTGGAGGTAGAAGTGGGATACTGGATTCCATGAAAATTGTATTCTTTGGCATTTGGTGGCAGTTGCAACAGAGGTGTAGAGGAGTCAAAAAATGATAAACATAAGGCTATTGATCCAATGAAACATCTGCCTGTGTTTTTATATTTCAGTGACATAGTTTATGTTAGCTACAGTGGAGTGTCATTTGTGATGCCTAGTAACTTTGTTCAGATAGACATTGTCTTGAGGATGTACAGCTGACATATGAAGCCATATGCCTCTGAGCTGCACGAGCCATTGCTGATATCCTCATTTGTCCTGGTTCCAGTTATTAGGACTCGAGCTGTCACTATTTCCAAAGTATGAGCTATGTATTGCTCTCAGAAGAAGGCATTACATTCTTATGAAGAATCTTCATTATAATCTCCTCTCTATATCATTGTCATAATAATAGTTCTTAACCCAAAGAAAGCCATACCTTGACAACCTGGCTCTAATATTGGATTCAGAGACACAAGGAGTCCCAGAAAACCAAAATATTGTTTATTGTTCTACAAGTGTAGGTTTCACTGTTGCTGCTAAAACTCATGCCAGTTTATTTTCTTGTACAATCTTATTACTTCTTAATAATGGAAGTAACTAATTCAGATCAGAAGATTCTTCTTTCGCTACAATGACATACCGTGAAATATGAAGGAATTTTGGGTATTGAAATCCTGAATTGTTCAGGTGACTGACCCTGTCATGTATCCAAATGCAAGAAATTTTTTGTAAGTTACGAGGAAAGAAATAACTTCATAGCAGATTACAGGAGATAGCTTGACAAGGCCAAGTTCATGATTTGAAGACCCAAAAGAACAAAAACAATGAAGTCCATCAGTCATAAATCATTATACAAAATTGCATCAGACTAGATCAAATATAGATTTTTCAGCAGCATACTTGACCTCCACACAAGCTCATAACATAAAGTTATTAACCTAGAAGACAATCTACAGGGTTTTCAACAAGAATGGCACTGATGGACGGCAGAGTTCATCACTCAATTAACTGACTGGCTAGGTCCCATGTGAAGTACACAGAAGCACTACTGCACTTAATGGGCTTTAACAACCTAAACAGTTGTCAAAAGATTAACTATTCCCAAAATCATGAGAATTTTCCGCATAAACCATATATTAATGATTCTGACATCAACTATTTGCTTGGTGTTCATAAAAGAATGCTATTAGTTATCAGAACAGATCTTGAATTAGGGCGAGGTTTTAACTCAAGACCATTGCAAAATTAACATACACTATAGTCACCTGTAGGGCAGGGCTTCATAGCCAGAATCTCTATATATAATCTCCTTTACGAGAGAGGTTAAATCACGCTGTTGTTCCTTACGCATTAAAACTTTCTTTCAGACATCATACGCTCATATGCAGTATAAACTTCTTGCTTGTGCACACTGACAGACTTGCCTTGATAATGCTGTCTTAGCAATGGAACTTCAAATAGCACGCACAGATAACGGTTTGAGATCCTCTGCCCCCCTTCTCTGTCCTAGTATCTACAGCCTGCCACGTGTATGTTGAAAAAAAAAAAACCAATCCTTCCTCACACGCACAGAATTCTCTATCGCACCCCCTTCCCTCTCTCATCAGGCAAACCCGCCCCCTCTTGAACCCCTCTCCATATCCCACATCCCCCAACCACTCCGATGAATCCCTGCCTCATCACCAATCACAGTTATTTCTAGATTTTGGCACCACATAGCTCTTTGAAATTGAACATATTAGATGAAAAGAGTTGTTTGAAACTGTTGATTTTGAGTTTTTGGAACTATCTACGATACTACTAATACCATGACTGCAATTTCCTATCCTTCCTTCATAGATACTTTATTTCTTGTAAATGAGAACAATTACATCCTCATTCCTCAGTTTCTGGTATTTGCATTGTATCCCCAATTTTTCGGTTGGAATCCGATTTGCAGTAGTGACAGTTGATGGAAATGAAGAACCGGGAGCTGGAAACGAAGGGAGGAAATGAAGTACAGGCAGGCCGCCAGAGAAGAGCATTGCTGTGTAGGGAGAGTGGTTTTTTTTTTTTTCAAGTGTGCTTGCGACTGCTACTTAATATCAGTCTCCAGCCCATGGTAGTAAGCCAACAAATGCCATAGAAGCACAATGCTTCCACCTTTGTGCCAACCAATAGAGACAAATCAAGGGTCAGGACTCAGGAATGTGGCTTTCTAGTTGACTTATGGTTCGTGATACTACGTTAATACAGTGAGGAACTGAGGCGTTAATAAACACCCAAAAGAAAGGTAACAATACACCACGTGGCCACGTCTTATAATGGAAAACTAGCAACTTTCGACCAAATAGTTTAGGTTGTGTGACCAAATATTTGGCAAATTTGAATTTGTATAACTTGAAGTCTTGAACAAGAAAGACGCACCTCTCCTTTTTGATGACTGCCAACAAGGAGAAGATTGCCATCAATATTTATGCTCGTTATCACTACCTGAAAAAAAATAATAATAATGTCCCAATGTTATTGGACCATACGAAAGGGAAAAAAACTGGAAACACCAAACCAATAGACAAGTCTCTAATTCCTCATATTTTTTGGACCCATAGCCTTTCTTTAGGCTTTCAAAGGCTATCTTTTCAAAGAAATCAAAGAACTTGCTATAGTTGGCTTTATTTCAAAATAAATTAAAGGCACATGAAAGGTGGTTATCTGATATATGCTCGATGGATAGTTTGATACATTGTTGGGCCATTTTCTAACAACTTAAGCTTTTGGAAAAATCGATACTTACCATAATATTACAGCCTTGGTAATGGGAGTTCTTGGTTCAAATCTCTCCTTTTGCATTTGTCCCCGTTAGCATGCATACTGTTTCTTTCAATGTACATGCAAGATGGGTTACATGTGAGGGAGGGTGTTGGAAAGCTTGGTATCGTAGGGCCCATTCCATTCCTAAAAGCTTAAGCTTTGGGGACACTTAAATAACTTAACCATAATAACACTATCTAACCTTTGTTGGTCCAGCAGCGTGAAGAATGTTGCAGGCTTCCCGGCCCTCTTTTTCTGTCACAATTCTGCCACAATGAACCTACTCAGAAGGGATAAATAATTGATGCAATGACATAGACAAGGAAAGAAAAAAAAAACGTAAGATAGCTCCAAAACAGAATTCAGCTAATGAATCCAGACAAAGGAGCAAATCCAGGGGCGGCTCCATGATTTTCTTCCAGCGCTAACAAAAATACAAGCATGTCTATGATGAAAAGTTGTACGCAAAAAAAAAAAAAAAAAAAAAGCGCTAGGCTTGTTTTGTTTTGTTGGGCTATAACATTTTGGTTCAAATTTAGTCGGAATTTCATTTATTTTAATTTTGCATGAGTAACACAATGCTGACAATACTAAACAAAATCTTATTTATAGCATATCTCAACATGAACAAAAATTGGAACTATATCCCACCAACATTTCCAGGCAGCATAAACTGATAACATTACATCAGATACGAACACATGCTATAATGGAATATGAAATACGAAATATGAGCTTTCAACATGGAAGCTTCTAGCTTTCCATGTATGAGGTTTTATAGAAAGCTGCACCACTTTCTTTTATGCCACAATACTCATTATAGTTAGCTATTGCTAAACAAAAAGCAAAATTAAAATCCCATCAGATGTCGTAGACTTATCATGTAAGGTAATACAAAGTACAAACTATAAAGTCTATAAGCTATGAAGAACATATAGATAACATAATAGGTTTCATTATACCATTCTGAAGTATCAGTGATGTTTATAAATACCTTAACCCCGTCAACTGTTCTGCTTCAAACTGGTTAGGAGTCAACATTGAAGCAACAGGGACTACCTAAACAAAATGGATGTTATCGAAGTGTATAACAACAGCAATCACAAATGAATTGTTGACTTAAAATCAACAACAAAATACAAATGATTATAAGGACAACTACGCATACCAAGGTGTTATATATATGTACTCATTTTTTTAAATTAGAGAATCTCAGATACCTGAAACCTTAAGACAATAACATTAACTTACACGCTGTAAAGTTAACACATCAGTATAAAGAAATATTCAACAAAGTTTATCAGTATTATTATGAGTGGGAATAATTTCCAAACACCTCTAAACTAAAATGCCAGAGATGTTAGTTTGGCGCAGGCCCAAAACGTATCGGTCCTGATATGGTGACTGAAAGTCACCATATTAAAACCAGAGTTGTATTCCATTGCTGTTCTCCCAACACTAAGCATTTCCAAGATTAGCGCACAAGCATTCATTAAACTGAAAGGCTACCTTCATAGCAGGAAAAAAACTACCTTATCACGGTATACTGCCACCAATTCTGGAGGGACATAAAGCTTTCCATCGTCACCCATTACTGGATCACAAACTACAAACACAAAGAACCATATGCAAAAAGCCAATTATGACCCACCATGTATTAGAAAGAGAGAACAAGCTTCCACGATACCTTAATACTACGAGAACATTACGCTGACTTATCAGAAATATGCCACCAAAATTAGCTCGACAGCTCAATAAGTATGCACTCTAATCACCATCATATCAAGTTTATGTCGATAAATTAGTCCACAGCAAAAGGTTTTAAGCGAAAAGAGATTCATAATCGAGAAAATATTCATCAAAATTAAAAGAATAATATTTATATCCAAGCAGGGAGTGCAAGGATTCTGTAAATAGTTGAGAGTCTACCGATACCAAAATATCCCCCATATCCAGAAACAATTTGAGGATTTTTCAAAATGACGATTAAAAGGTCTCCTTCACAAAAATCTGACATAACAACAAGATGATAATCTTGTTTGGTTCCAATAACAGAGGCAATGGATATTGGACAAGTACTTACAGGTCCATAATTGAATCATAGTAAAAACAATTAGTATTTTGCAAAAAACAAGAAACTTTAGTAGCTCATCAGTATTGCTTTCAACAAAATTATAAATGCCATACACCAAAAAAGTGAGCAAATAGAATAATACAAATGACAATGTGATCATAAAAGAATAATGTAATGATAGAACCCACAAGTTCTCTAACTAAGAACCCAATAAAAAAAAACCAAAGAACGATGCCTTCATAGTCACAAGAAAGTTGAGCTTCAGTATCCAACTCACCATATGTAAGTTTGGGATTAATAGTCCGAAGCTTACTGACGACTTCTAAAATGGTGTTCAAAAAGGAGACGGAACCAATATAACCTACAGATGCACCACACAGACAAAACAATGCAAAAGATGGATAAATAAAGTTTCAAAAAACAACATCCAATATAAAGGCCACACAATAAAAATGCCAGATTACCATAGAAAACCAACAAAGCAATTAAACAGAAAAAGAAAAAAGAACAGATTCATAAAGATAGTGCATAAAAATGAGGATCGTCAACAGAAAACTGTTTTCATGAACAAAATGCATATTTCGTTGTCAAGATGACTTGTGGGTCCCACGATAAGTATTTCGCCAAGGGATTCTCTCTGTTTAGCCCTTCACTTTATACAGAATTATACATTGCACATTCACATGAAAGGTATTGTTTTATTTTCTCAAAACCTTGCAGTGAACCAAATCAATGGGAGAGCGGGAGATGCAATGAGGCAGGGAACAAATGCTTTGGATGTGTGATTCCCTGTAACAAGCTTGAGAGAATGAGAAAAATCGAGTAGAGGGCCAAATCAAGATGAATCAGCTACACGCAAGCCATAGTTTCATCCCCAATAGATTTTGAGAACAAAGCTAGTTTCAAACATAATGGGAAGTCAAATTAGTTTACCAAGTTCGGTGTGCTAGCAGTCTAGAAGATGACTGAAAGTGACTGAAACATGACTACTACCCAACATGGCAAACAAAACCAAATGTTAGGAAGACGAATCCTGAAGTACAGCAATTAACCTATCATACCAGTCAATAAGTGTGTGTAGAATAGTAGATCATTCGCTTCAAGGCCTTCTATTAAATCCCAGAGTTGTTGTCCATTCAAAACTTGCCCCTTAAAACTTGGGTATCCTGCAAAAATTTCAGGTTAATCTACATTAACGATGACATGACCAAAATTTCCACTAGGATTTCAGGCCTGAACATGTACACATCCATAGATGACACTCGCACCATATGTCAGGCCTCAGACTATTTGGGTGAAGTGATATAAGCATCTTGCCTGTGTGGTTCGAAAACTGCACTGAATTGATTGGATCCACGTCAAAGCCCAATAGTTGAAGAGGGAAAACAGCTGATTTATTGCCAACATATCCCTTAGAAAGATAGACACAAAAACAATTCAATACAGGACAAGACCTAATCTCCAAGGCAACAAGCTTATTCAAAAAATGATTTTATCTAATTGTATAATGCATGTTTCTAGGATAACCTTTTTTTTTTTTTGAACCATTGGATAATCAAGTTAATTTGCCTTAGCTATCAATGAGAGCACCTATCCACGAATAGAAAAGAGTTTGTGACCTAGCACGATGTCAAGTGCTATACGTCAAACTACGGCACGGGTTTTGATCACGTGAATATGCCTCCCACAGGCCTACACAACCACTTTTCTTGATCTGTGCTATTATTTTTAGCCAAAAAGGAAGGTTTTGCATTTGCTCAGAGAGAGAGAGCTCCTTGATTTAGGTGTTAGGGCCAACTTTGAAAAAGGTTCACATTCTTCAGCGTTATCTCAAATGTCTCACAATTATGCATTTGATGATGTCCTTGCAAGTTACAACACTGATCACAAAAGGGATGATACATGGACTTCATATTCTGCTATGTCATTCTCACTCCCAAAAACATATATGCAAAACTTAAAACAACTAGAGAAATTATCTGTAAACTGTTGATATAAAAATTAAACAACTTTGAAGGGGGCAAAAAATAGTAAAGAGCACTGAGATGGGAAGGCATGTGCCACCCCTTAAGTAACTTGCTAACCTATATTTTCTTTACTAAAATCTACCAAATGATAAGGATCCTTTGTTTACATGGGTACATGTAAAGATGGAGAATGCAGCAGTGAGATGGGAAGGCATGTGCCACCCCTTAAGTAACTTGGTAACCTAATTCTTTACTAAAATCTACCAAATGATAAGGATCCTTTCTTTACATGGGTACATGTAAAGATGGAGAATGCAGCACTATACTTCGGTTGATTTTGTTTGTGCTGTCGGCTGTCCTTCTATCATACTATACAAAGTGAAAGTAATTAAACTAGGGTTATTCTCATGTTAAACAAGCCACATCTGCTTTAGGAGGACCAAGACAAAAACAACTGTACAAGACTAAAAGTCCCCTCAAATCCTCCATACCAAAAATGCATGTATAGTGTTCCGAAGCATCTTTTTGATATCCTGAGAGATGCAATGATCCTCACGTGATTCAACGGTCGAAAATGCACCCGAATCACTAGTTTGGGTACAGGGTATTCGAACTCCTAAAAAGTGCTTATTATTGAATAAAGGGAAAAACACCTGAATGCAAATCAATACCTGAACAGTGTGAGATTGAATGCTGAGAACTCGACCCGTTTCTGATGGCAGAGCCAACGAAAGGATTGGAGGTGCCATTAATGGGTTCTTCGAGCTTCTCAACCTATCATTTTAATTCCATACAAACATCAAATTCTATACAACCATACACATACATTGACATGTCTATCTATCTGATGCAAAAACTGAAATTTTGACCTGAAATTGCCAATTCCCACAGTCGCTTTCAATTCCAGCCAATTTATGCGCTGATACTTTAACATATATGAACCAAAAAGTTGGGAATAAACAAGTTTTTCTGTGGCGTGTGGATTGAGAAGCGTAGTCAGAGAAAGTCGGTAGCAGCTGTCGAATGTGTTAGGTCAAGCTGGCGATGACGACATCTATTACGATACTTTCGTCGATCAATGTTTGTTTATTTGTTTGTTTGTTTTTCCAAATTACGATTGCATACAATGAGATTCTACGGTTCCGCCGTCACTCCGGCGTGCAAACAAAGTCGAGAAATTTTTCAGTACCGGGAGGGTACCACATGGTAACCTCCGCGCATCTAGACCATCCATTTTGGTTTTGGGCGGTTCGGATTTGGAGAGAGAAAGAGGAGAGAGAGTAAAGAGAGAGAGTGTTTTGATCTCGGCCGTCCAATACACTTTTAGACGGCTCGGATTCAATGTTTGAGTACCACGTAGGCTCGGCCACGTGGTACCCGGTACCAAAAATTTTCCAACAAAGTCAAAGAACCAGTTAACAAAATTGGATCTTGTCGGGTCCTTTCAGAGTCAGAAATGGCACCTGGTAAAAAAAAAAGGAATTTGGATACATGATTATGTAACACATTTTAAATAGTAATACTTACTTGCAAATTAACTAACATGAACCCGTGTTATGCACGGGCTACTTTCAATTACACATGGATAATGTAAATTTATATTAAACAAAGTTGTGCTTTAACAAAATTTGAAATTTTTTGTTGCCGATCAAAAAAAGTAGACAAACATCTATAAAAACTCAACCGAACAAATAAAACTGTCATGATGAGATTCAAAATGCACAGTTTAACAGATGACTGCATCTTCACGAAGACCCCCACATTCCTCCGTTATTCCTTACCATTCATGCATATATAAGATCAAGAATAATTACACTCATGACATATTACGCAACCATTAGTCTCTCTCTCTCTCTCTGTATATATATATATATAAATCATTTACAACATAATAAAATAATGTATAATTATTACATTTGAATAGGTGCAAACATTCTTATGACCAGTCGCTCTCACAACCCTCAATCAAAGCCAAAAAATAATCCAAATAAATTTTTCATTGATGCCAAAATAAGGAATAAACTTGCCAACTAAAACACTGTGTTGTCACCGGTTCGCGCTCTCTTCGCTTACGACTCCAAAGATAATGAAATAGTCAATTTCATTGGATTCATTGCATCAACTTCTTCATCTACCATTACCCCAATTAATCCTTGATAGCCCGTACATTGACTCTAAGTGAGAAAAAAAAAATGTAACTGCTTCAAAATGCTAACATGTGTAACTCGTTGAGCAAAAAAAAAACACCAGTAACTCAAATATTAATGCATATCTAGTTTTTTGGTACAAAAATGGAAGTGAAAGGTATGGTACCTCGTCATCCGCTATGGAGTATCGCCTGTCATGCCACACTATTGTCTGTAGGGAATCTCACAACATTTATGTCGGGCTCGAAACTAAAATCGCACCACATGCATGTGGGTGGTGTTAGGAATATATATAGTAAGGACGCGAACCTAGGTTGTCCAACCATGCAATTCCGCGCTCTTACTACTGATCAATCAATCCCTTGCTGGTAAACAAAGTGTTGATGATTATGCATTTTAAGGACAAATAAATGTATAAAATTATCAGATAGAAGAAAGTTGGAAAAGAAGCAAAATAACTCATTAATGTCGGCATTCAACTTTGCGAGAGAGATCTCAAAGCACATATCTCAAATTTACCCTTGTCAAGGACGGATGCAAGGGCGGGCTAGTCCAAACGACCACCCTATCCACGTTTCAAATTTCTCTTACAACTTTTGTAAAAATATAAATTTACACCTACATAAATTCTATAAATTTCAAGTTTCTCTTATAAATTTACATCTATATAGGTCCGCCCGCCAAATAAATACGTGTTGTAGTGTTTGCCAAACCCACACTCGAATCCTGCATTAGTCCTTGCCCTTTGTGCTTCTACTCAATGTACTAAAAGAATACGAAATGTGATGGGTAAAAATATGTACATTTCTTTATCACGCACCTCAAAATGACTATTATATGTGTACAAAGGGTGGATGTTATTTTCATGACTCAACTTTCTTGTTGCATAAGCTGCATGATTTAACACGGTGTGATTCTGTTGGCATATATCCTATTAACTTGAGTACAAATTGCTTTGATGTTGTGGGGAAAAAAACTGATTGAAGGTTCACTACATAAAAACTAAACAGTAAAAATTAGTATTGAAACGATAGCAAAATATAATTGTCTTTAGTGTATTTCTTACCAAACGATAAAGGAAAACAGGCGAGCAACTCCATTATTCAGACATTGGGGTTAGCCTAGTGGTTGTTTAGCGTTCCTTTGAAGTATGATGTTTAGAATTGAACTCCTATGAATAAGTAGTTAGCTCTCGTATGAATTCAACATATACTAACATCCTATCATCCAGCAGAAAGAAAGAAAAAAAGTTCGTTCTTCAACTGTGAACATGCAAGTCACTTCTTTTATTTGGAAAATGTCACAATGCTCCCCATTAGGTTATTTCTTCCACTCTACCCTTCCCTTCAATTGGGGTTTTCCCCTTAAGTTTAAGAATCCACTTTCATAGTTTTGTAACCCTCTAGGCAAATTTCCCAAGTAAAAAAAAAAGAAAAGAAATTAAATTAGAAATCTATAGTAGGAGTTGGAGAGATCTATAGTAGGAGTTGGAGAGAACAAAATTTTGTTATGAATTTCAAGATTTCATGAATGAAAGAGAATGTGATTGAGATCATTTCTTTTTAAGTATCTCGAAAGCAACATTCCCAAAACAAAACTTTCCTTCATAACGAAATTTTTTCATGGTAAGCAGAAATCAAGAGTGTACGGGGAAATCATTCAATGGTTGATTGGGTATATAATCTTTCCTTATGGGAATTAGTCTTTTTTTATAGGCTCCGATATTACATTGCCTTTTACGTTGCTTTTCAAATGATAATCCCATTTGAAGCCTTTCCAAATTCAAAAACTTTACCATAAATCAAGGATAGATAATAGATTAACCATACAAATAGATGGGATTCAAATTCGGATCCGGGGATACTAGTGATCGCCTTCTAGAAATCACCCTAGTGAGCACTCAAAAAGACGTCGTTTTGGGTGCCAAAAGAGACAACAAAAAATTTGAACAAAACTACGTAGTTTTAAGTCCTAAGAGACTAAAAGAATCTGAGACCTCCCAACTCCCAAGCCCCTTTTCACTCCTCACAACTGAAGGGATCACTTTCTTTGGAGAAAATATGGAATCTGCCTCCATGGGTGCATCCATGGATCATCTTTTTCCATCCCCCATTGATTGTTAGCACTCTTCTTTACTGTTGGAAGATAGAAATGCCGAAGTTTTTTGATCTTTGGTTTGTTTGGGGAAAAGAAAATCTCCAATTTTTCCTGCTGGAATTCAGACAAAAAAAGTGGTTCCTTGCTTTGGTTAAATAGACAAAAAATAGTTTATTTTTTTTGTCTTTTTTCAAAAAAAAAAAATTACATTTATTAGTTTTCCGTTAATTTTTTGTGGTTTATTGGTTCATCTCGACGAGAGGAATCTAAAAAGTATAAAATTATGATCAAAATTTTTAAAAAGTTCACTAAAGACAAAAATAATCCAATTTCAGTTTATTGGATTATTTTTGTCTTTATTCAGAAAAATTTAAGTTTGGTTAATAATTTTATACTTTCTAGATTTCTCTTGTCGAGACAAACCAATAAGCCACGAAAAATCAACGCCAAATTAACAAAAGCAAAAAAAAAATTTAAATAAGGACATATAAGTCGCCGGAACTTGTATAATTCAAGTAAGTTCAACAATGAAGACAAACTTGGAAGAACCTTGTAGGCTGTAGCAATGTTAAATGAAAATTACTTGCAGCACACTATAAGTTATTAAAAGGCATCTGTCTTATTTACTTAAAATGACGTAGTTTTGCAAAAAAAAAAATTGTTATCTCTTTTGGCGCCCAAAATGATGTCGTTTTGGACGCTCACTAGGGTGATTTCTAGGAGGCAATCACTAGTATCCCCAGATCCTTCAAATTCAAGCAAGATTTGCAACAAATCTTTGATGTACATAATTAAGTCACATGCTCTTGTAGGATAATTTTCAAATAAAATTTTACATTATTTAGTTTTTTAGTTTTTTCTTCTTAGAGGCACACTGGATTAGTTTTCGGGATGCACCAGTTGGTGCCAGTTGCATCTTTTCGGTGCTGATGCTTTATTTTGTGTTCTTGGTTTGGTCAGTTCGTACATAATTTGAACCAAACAATATCGATTGGGTTGCATTGTATCCTGAAGGTAGAATTTTCATTACTCCGTTGTGTACTCGTGGTTCAATCCAGAAGGGGGAAAATATTGCCTAAAAGATAGCGTTCCTAGAACGTGCCTTGCAGCACGATTCGATTTTGTGTTTCTTTTCCGTTTCAATATCCCTATTTTTCCAACAGTTTTAGGCAATATCTATTCACATTGAAATGGAAGGATCGATAGTGTTGCAAGTGATGAATCAAGACATGATTCGTCTTGAACATTTTGATGGAGAAAATTTCACCCATTGGCAAGAGAGAGTCAAACTCTTTCTCACATCTCTGAAACTCGCCTACATACTTGATGATGATCTTGAAGCAATTCCGGAACATACTCCACAAGATAACAATCAATTGAAGGAAAAGCGTGCAAAGAGGAAGGAGGATCGTGTACGTTGTACATGAGTTTTCTCTCACGTCGTATTATTTTTGGATGCGCTTTATTTACTTTTCTTTTTCTTTTTAATTAATTCATGTTCGTATTATTTTTTTAAGTCTTCTTAGAGCGCGGAAACACAATTTGATTCTTGAGATAAGATTTGGTCTCAAGTATAGATATTGTTTGAAGAGAAATAAATGATCTTTCAAATATAGAAATGCCACATAGGACATTTTGAAAAAACCGTTGTGTAATATAAATAGATAGATACCAGGCTAGCTTTTGTAAAGTTACATCAAAGAATGAAAATTCGGAATGAGTTACTCATGTAGGGTAATTTTAGAACATTATTTTGGTTTTAAAAATTAGTATTGCATTACGAATATTTTATTTTAGTCAAAGATTTCATAAAATTATTTAGTTTCCTAATTTCTTGACTCAATATTCCTATTTCATACGTTGTTTGGTGAAGAAGAATTAAGTTTGATTTTGTTTCCTTATATGTTATTTCTGTTTTATGATTTTAGTAGTAATACTAGGTTTAGAAGTTCTTCTATTATAAATAAGCACTGTAAGCCTTAGGGCAAATCAGTTGATTAATATATTGAATGTTTTCATAATAGAGAGTATCTCTCCTTTTTCTATAATTCTACTAATCTGCATGTTGGGGCTGGTTCCGCGGACACATAAAAAACACTCCATCCCAGCCATTGATTTCAATGGTTGAGATTAAAACTTAATAACATAACTTTTTTCTCCCATGACATGCCCACACTCTAAAATTACCCTTCTTCTTTCCCAAAACACTACTACCACTAAATGGTAGCCCTAGCCGCCGCTGCCACCACAGCCCCATATTCACCTTCCGATCGGCCTTTCTACTCTCCCCCGCTGTTGCCGTTGCCGGTCTCATCCTCCACCATCACCACCGTCGGTCCCTCGTCTAAATGAGATACACGTAATTTTAAGGGGAAAAATTTAGGAGGTTCTTTATCCAAATCTACATCATCAGCAATTATCCTATATGTGAAAATTCCTCATTTTTTTTTTTTTTGTTAATAACAGAATTTCAGTTGTTTATGAAAGTGAGTCAGGAGTTTGTTTAGGAGATAACACATTTCCTCCTTGCGTTTTCTGTATCAGAGGAACCAAGGAAGGAATAGCACATAAATTGATACCCAAATCGAGAGAGAGAGAAGGGGGGGACTCACTACAGGGTGTAGTGAGCAATGGTGATCATTGGATTCGGCAATCAATGGTCCAGATTTAAAACAAATTCTTACATGGAAGAGTTTGTTTTAAATCTAGACCATTAATTGCCAAATCGAACGGTTGCCGTTTATCACTACACCCTGTAGGGAGTTTGGCTCACTACATCCGACCGGAGGGCTGGGTTTTGTTGACTGTGGTGACAGTGGTGTTTTGGGGAAGAAGATAGGTAAATTTTAGGGTGTTGGCATGTTTTGGAGGAGAGAAGTTATTTTGTTAAGTTTTAATCTCAGCCATTGAAACCAATGGCTGAGATGGAGTGTCATTTTATGTGTTTTTTTTGGTGTCCCGGAATCAAAACCGGCCCCCTGCATGTTATTAGATTGTAGAAGAGTTGTTCTTTGTTCGTGGAGTGATTTTGTTCTTGTTCGCATTTCTTCACTATGTCACAATTGTTATAATGTTCTCTTTCCTACAATGCATTTGCTATGGTACTCATTACCATAAGCCAATTGATGTTCGCACTCCCTTACCATCTAAATAGTAAATACACTCTCTTAATAATTAACCTATATTATTTTTTTTATCTATGTTCATTTTTCCTCCTTTGTTAGTTTTGCATTGTTTTTAAAAATTTTAAGGGAATTATTGGTTCACCCCGACAAAAATAATTTGAAAATTATATATTTTAAACCAAACTAAAGTTTTTTGGATAAATACAAAAGTAATCTAAAAACATGTCTGTTTTAAGATTTTGATCAAAAAAATTTACTTCTAGATATTCCATCATCGAGTCAAACAAATAATCAAAGCAAAACTAATCGAGATAAAGCAAAATTTTGAACAAAGAAGAAAATAAAAAAAAACGATGTAATAATCACCAAAAGTCATTTCCTGTTGTCTTTATTAAAAAATTTCTTGTGTTTGTTAGTTTTTTGTCAAACTTTTGGTGATTATTGGTCTCGACGAAAGGATTTGGAAAAATAAAAAATTATTACTTTTACTCAATTTTTTTGGGAAAATACCAACTTTTAGCACCGAAAAGAGGCTTTTAGTTTTAGCAACAAAAAATGCTAAAAGTTTGTCCTTTCCCCAAGAAATTAGGGTAAAATCTTAATTTTTTATTTTTTTGATTCCTTTCGTCTAGATGAATCAATAATCACTAAAAGTTCAATGCAAAAATAAAAATAAAAAAATGAATAGGGATAAAACAAAAAAATGACTTTTATCAAAATCACTAAAAACGAAAAACACCTTAGTGATTTATTTTTCATTGATAGTTAATTATAGTTTCTGATTGAAATAGTTAGTTATATGTGTATGGAAATAATTGGTTTTAAAATAGTTTCTCGACTTGCCCTGAAAAAAATCAATTCTATCTACGTTCTTGATCCATGATTTTGAATGAAAAGTTCGACAATTGGATCAAGTACCTACAGTTATTCGATTGAATTAAATTTTTTAGAGCTACTAAAAAATTATTTTACAATTAATGAATGACTTGAATATTTTATGTGGAACCCAAAGTAGGACCCGCAAGTCGTTAGTACATTTTCGATATACCTTTCTCCGGTACCCATAATCGGGTCCAGGAAACTATACCCCACTATTATCCTGGTACAGAGTAAGAGAGAGGTCTTATGAAGGCTAATTTTGTAATTTGCTTCCAAAACAACTAGTCATTTTAGAAAAGATGTCTTGTATTTTGGACTAGGGGTGGAAATTTATGACACGATAACATAACACGAAGTTAGCGGGTTAATGTTGAGTATTTCTGACATGAATTACGTATATGACACGACTCGAGAACACGATTAGTAAATAGGTCGGGTTCGGGTACACGATTAGTAAATAGGTCAGGTTCGGGTTCAACCTGCATAACTCGAAGATGACACGGATTTACCTGTTCGTCTATTTGTGTTGACACGGTAACCGAGAATTACACGAATTAATCGTGTCAATTTGTGTCATATTCGGGTCAATTATGGCTAAACAGGTTGTTTCCAAGTCAATTCGTGTCGTGTTCGGGTTGACATGATTAACAGCAGGTCAGGTTAGGGTTCGATTTCTTGACACGATTAGTTAAGCAAGTCATTTTGACACGAATCCGATTCGACACAATACGACATGACGCCCAGCCCTACTCTGGGCCATGGCGGTAGACTATAAAAGCTAACGCGTGTGTTACACTATCATGCACTCATAGGGCTAACATTACTATTCTCCTTCATAATTTGGTGGCTCACCACTAATAAGGTTTAGCCTTTTAAGTGGACATAGATCATTCAATATATAATGAGTCTAGGTGATGTGATGTGGGCCTACGTGTACATAGGGAGAGCCTTAGGCGGATTAGATTCCTAAATAGATCCGATGACTGACGATCTATGGGCGGACTCTCCTGGAAGCATTGGTGGTTGTGAGCTTACAAGGAGACTCTTAACGGAGCAGGGAAATTCATTCTAAGTTTCGATGGAGCAGGAAAAAATTCTTGTGCATGTGGTAGGTGGCCAGCGGTAAGGTGGCTCTTGTGGAGTATTATGGCTCTCAATGGAGTGGGTGCTGTAAATAAACCCAGGTATGTTCATAGTGTTAGAAGATAGTAATAGATCTAGAATTAAAGGGGAGTCAAACGGATCAAATTGAGGGGGAGCTAGGCCCAATGCAAGGTTTACACATGATGAGGAGATTGTTGGGAACATGTGTGAAATATTGAATCCCACTTTAGACAAATCATAAAAGGGTTAGACCTTAACATACAATTGGCTGACTCACCACATATAAGGCTTAGCCTTTTAAGTGAATGTGGGTCATTCAATGTACATTGAATCCAAGTGAAGTGATGTGATGTGGGTGGACTCCGTGGATACTCTCCAACAAATCAGGCCTACGTGCACATTGGAAGAATCTCAAACGGATCAGACTCCCAACAAGTTATTGGGATATTTTAGTCTCACCTGCAATGAAAGCATCAAAAGTAAATAAACACACATAAAAGGAATAGTAGAATTTTTGTAGTTTCGCCTCAATGCCTATTTTACAGGTGGATGAGATAAATCCACTATAACAATATAACAATGAAGATTAGAATGGCGATATACAAATACCCAAGACACGCTTGGTATTTTTCCCATACCCCTTTTCTTCATTTGTTACAATCCACAATACTCTCAAACACTCTCCTTTTATAACCTTAGTTGCTCTTCAATTTTTCCTCTCCCTTTTCACCCTTAAGGGTATCCCCAATAGCCTCAACAACAAAATTTGAACCCAAAATACTAGTGAATAGTGTACATTTTTTCACTTTACCTACTCACGTCTCTTTCAACACTCTAACGATACTATCTATTTTACCTATTTTTCTTTGTTAAAATATCTCTTCAAGTTACTTAACACCATAGAGAAGAAGACCTAGAGAGAGGAAGGAATTGATAATTATAAAAAAAAACCCACTTCGTAGTCCACATTTGGAGAGTTACTGTAGCTCCAATTAGAATACCTAGGCATTTACCTATTCACCTATTCTATTGCAGCTCAATTTGTAGATTTATTCTCTTTAAAATAGTTAAATAGGTCTTATACCTAAGCTGTTGAAGTTGCCCTAACAGAGAAGGGAAAAACTGATGGCTTTATGAACCCGCTTACATGACCAGCACTGTCATTACCCATGAAGACAAGCTGTAGGGGGCTGAATATATTGAGAGTCCAAGGAGAAGCCCAACCCCGGAGTCCTAATGGGCCAAAAATCCGGATAGGTCAAGTTGTTTGGCCGAACCGCGTTAACCGCTGAACCAAACAATTCAGACTACAATCGAATGTTTCGGACGCTACTCCGATATGACGACATACTAACCAAATCCGATCAATTCGACGGAGTCGTGTGAGCGGGGTAAACCTGAGGCGACTTGCGGAATCTATAGAAGATAGTTTAGCCATGTACATGCAACTGCTTATCCAACGCGTCATTAATGTTGTCACCGAAGCAGTTACCGTGCACTCCTAGCTTGTGACGACTAACCGCTTCGGGAGCAAGCTAAGGGAGTCTATATTAAGTACAGGGATAAATCCTAAGAGGTACATAACTCTCTACTGCAATACTTTGAACTCCCTCTCTCAAGCAAGTACTCACTAGACCATCGGAGTGCTGTCCCTGCCGGGTTTGACGCTAACGCTAGGTGTTAGTTGTGCAGGAGGTTCTAGGGTTTGAGAGAGTTCAATCATCCACTAAAAGGTTCAGATCGAAAGGGCTTTCTTGAAGACGATCACCACACAAACCAATTAATGATAACATATTTTCCATTGGAGCAATGACTTCCGAGAGAGAATATGGGAGCGTCCCAGGAGGCCATTGGCATGCCCCAATCTTTGACCCTTAGAATTCTCCACAAAAGAGCTTGGGACCCACTTAGACAAAAACTCCTGCAATCACCGTCCTTTTTGTCATGTGAAACGCAACCCCTTACTCGGCTACCCTGCAGCCCTTCATCGGGTGCTGATTCCAAAATATTGGCAATCAAATTGGATGCAAAAGACTTCATCAACTTTTTCAAAACTCATCAATTGGAGAAAATTTTGGGTGCAAATAGGGTAGGGATGACGTGGTACCCCTCACGCACATCCGAGCCGTCCAAAAATGCAACGGACGGCTCAGATTGAAACCACTTTTTCCTTTTCATTTTCTTTTTTTAAAAAATGCATCCAGCGCTTTTAATCCGAACCGTCCGTTACATTTTTGGACGGCTCGGATGTGCGTGAGGGGTATCACGTGGTACCCCATTTGTACTGTGGTACCCCATTTGTACCCAAAATCTAGGCACTTCTTGTTCAATATTGCTCTTCACACATAACAATTAACAACTCGTTTGTTTACACTTTCACACACCATACTTGTGTAATTCAACGCCCATATATGTTTTTCCTCTTTTGTACATTGCTTGCTCAGTGTCTAACATCCAAATTCATACCGCAACTCGGCCTTCTAGCTTGTACGAATTTCCCACCATCTTTCCTTGCATCATCAACCTATCTTTCTTGAAAAGTTAAAAAACTCCATCCTTCGAAGATAATCTCAACCTCTTAAATCTAATACGCCAAAAGAAATTAGTCTCAAATTCAAAATAAGCCTTATATATATATAAATATTTTCTATTTGTACAAATGTAGAAAGGACGATCGGAATCCATTGCCTAATCAAAATGCTCCGTACCTTCTAAAGTCACCTTAAGCACATAATCCTCATTTTCAATGAAGTTCTCAACAACTGTTGCTTTGAATTTTTCCTTTTCAATGAAGTTCTCAAAATGCTCCGTACCTTCTAAAGTCACCTTAAGCACATAATCCTCATTTTCAATGAAGTTCTCAACAACTGTTGCTTTGAATTTTTCCTTCTCTGTCTTTCTTCAGTTTGACATTTGGGCAAAACTTCCATATGTCTCCTTCTTCACAAAAATAGCATTTCCTTTTGTCACCCCTCGCGACTCACCATCTATGAACGCTCCTTTAGCTTGAACCCATTTTGTCTTTAAGTCGTTCACCCTCTAACTTGACCTTTTACAGTAAATAGCTTGGCCTTAACCTCATACTTGTATTAGCTTATTCACCTTTTTGGTCCCCAATGTATTATCAAGTCTCATCGTCTTTCCCGATCTAGAAATTGTGTATTTTAATTCCCAACATTGCAAATTAAGAGTTTAATTAGTCTCAAGGCCAAACTCCATCCAAGTTTAGACTTTAGACTATGGCCTTGTTTGATAACACAGATTCAGCACTTAAAACTGAATCAATTAAGTAATAAGTCATTAAGTAGGTTTGATAACCACATTTTATGTTACTTAACAGATTAAGTACCACTTAAAATGTAGGCTAAAAAATTGATAAAAATTAAGTAGCTTTGAGCTACTTAATTCTGGCTGAATTCCTATGTGCTTACAATCAACCATCACACCTTCGTCGCCGCTGTCACCACCACCACCATTACACCACCACCATCACAACCACCACCACCACTGCCACGCCGCCGCCACCACCACAACCACCACCATTGCACTGCCGCCACCGCCATGCCGCTACCACCACAACCACCACCATTACACTGCCACTGCCGCCATGTCGCTACCACCACAACTACTACCACCACCATTGCCACACTGCCACCACCACCACCACACCACAACCACCACCATTGCACCGGTGGCTACCACCACCACCACAACCACCACCACCACCACACCACAACCACCACCGTTGCACCGGTGGCTACCACCACCACCATTGCACTGCCGCCATGCCACTACCACCACACCACCACCACCACACCACAACCACCACCATTGCACCGGTGGCTATCACCACCACCACCACCACCACCATTGCACTGCCGCTACCACCACCACCACCACCATTGCACTGTCGCCATGCTGCTACCACCACAACTACCACCACCATCACTGCCACACCGCCACCACCACTATCACCGTTACCCATATACCACCACTACTATTGCCATTCCACCGCCATCACTTCACCACCACCACTAGCATTCCACCCTGCCCACCACAACCACTACCACGCCATAACCATCACACTACCACCACTACACCACCAACATTGCACCACTATTACTCTACTGTCACCACAACTCACCATCATTCCACCACCACCATTACTCCACTGCCACCGCCACCTCGCCACCACCCTCACCACCTCCTAATCACCACTCCACCACTACCACAAATACATGATGACCATTAATAAAATTAAGAGACAATTAAAACCCAAAAAAAAAAAAAATTTTAATTCAGTGCTTAATTTGTTTTATCAAACAGCTTTTCAGCTTAAAAAATTAAGCATTCAGTTTTCAGTACTTAATTTTCAGCTTTCAGCTTTCAGTTTTCAGTTTTATCAAACATAGCCTATCTCCAGCTCTTATTTAATTTTGAACTCATAACTAAAATATGAGTAAAATTCCCAAAATCTCACCCGAGCTTTTGACTCAAACTCATATTAAATTGAGTTTTACTCAATTTTTTAACCAAATTAGGCGAGACTTAAATCTTTACTCAAAATTTTTAAGGTCATTTTCTCATACTCAAATTAACAACTATGTCACACTAAGCCTTTACTCAAATCTATACTTAAATTTGCATTAGTCCATTGGAGCGTGATCATATGCTTTGGGCGTTAAAAACAGGGTTCTTTTAGGAAGTGAAAGGCAAACAACGGGAACTTCTCTCCCTTAATACCAGCACCGGCACAACAATCGACACCATGCAACAACCCCCGTGCTTTCCCTCTCAGCCGATGAGTATTACTACTGTTTTCTAGGGTTTTGGAAGGAGCTCATCATCTTTTATGCATGCTCAAAACAAAAGTATTGTCTCTCTGATCATATATTCAATTGTCTTCTAGTATATATGCAATCGTCAAGTGGTTGAAGAACATCACTCTATTCCACATGAAAATTGAAGGGAAATTGGATATTTCGTCCTTAGTTCACAGATTCAAACATGGGTTGGGAACTTTGTCTCAAGTGAAGTGGGTTTCAGCCTCTGGATTTCATATATCAGTGGCTGGTCTGTTGGGTGTTGCTGGTTTTTTCTTGGCCGTAAGAGACGGTAAAATTAGAAATTTTAGTAATTGCTTACCGTGTTCATCGGATAATGATGGTTCTTTGGAGAAGAAGTGGGTGGTACCTGGATTGCAAAATCTTGGCAATAATTGTTTTCTAAATGTAATTTTACAGGTATAATCCAATTTACTCAACTGGTTTTTAGTTATCTTATCCATATGTCGTAGTTTCAGTGAGCTCTATTGAATTCGGACTTCTGTTGATGCTATTGGTTTCTGTTATCTGACTCATATGTGGTAGTTTCAGTCTGTTGTACTGAATTGAACTTTTGCTCGTGTTATGCATATGTCAGGCTCTGGCTAGCTGTTCTTGCTTTCAAAGTTTTCTTCAAACCATTACAGAGGAATGTGAATCTCAGCTGGGAGAGGAATGGGCTGATAGCTTGCCTCTTACAGTTGCCTTGGCTTCTTTGATGAAAGGTCGTATAAATTTTTGTTTCTTGATGTTTCTAAATTGGAATTAGGCCGTCATCACACTTGTTTACTATTATTTTTTTCATCTTTGCTTCCCTTACTTTGTCCTGGCCTCATCCTCATCGGATTGTTTTCTGGAACTTCAAATTAGATTCAAACTCTATCCATTTTGCCCACTTTCTTGATTTCTCCTTCTTACTTTAAGAGCTAGTCCCGTGGCCCTTTAAGAGCTAGTCCCATGGCCCGTCAAACAAATTGCGCCATTTTATTTGGGGAGACGAGAAATAAGGAATTAATCAGGAGTGTCAGGTTGTACTGCTTAATTAGGTGAGATTCGTGAGATGTAAAGACGTTGATGAAAGATGAGGAGGAGAGGCAGAGAGAGACGAAGAGGCTTAGGTCACCAAACATAGTCCCGTCACCTTTGTCATTCTATGCATTATGGGGTGATTATAGGTAGTACTAGTAATACTTCTGTCCTACATTCTTGGTCCTTTTTGCTCTATTCATCTATATTTTATTTTATTATTTTATGATATTGAATACGTTGTTTACAACAACTAAATGCAATCTTTTGATTGGTTGAGAGTTCTTGGTTCCTTTTGGAACAAAATTCATTCTTGATGATCTGATTGAAGGGCACGACTATTGCAAAACGATCATGAATAAGGGACTAAAGGAGTGTGTTTTGTGTGTTCCTTCGTAAAAAGGATTTTAACTATTGCCAATGCTGCTTCATCATTGGCCTTTTTTTTTTTTTTTTTTCCGAGGACTATCTTTTAGTTCGGTGTTGGTCTGTGAACTGGTACTATAGTAATCGGGAGTGTCAGGTTGTACTGCTTGACATTCCTTAGAGGGTTATCCCATGCTACTTCTGGTTCAACAATTTTATCTTCTTTCATTGAGAGCTTATAATAAGAACTATATTTTCTGCAGAATTATGTAACCTCCAACATGAAAGGATGGTATTCAGTCCGCGGAAATTGATGCTTGTGATGAATCAGTATAAATCGCACTTCAACCTTGCAAACCAACAGGTGCAGTTTTTGTTTTCGTCGGCAAAATTTGGATGACTTATGATATGCTGCCTAATATGTAGCTGTTTCTCTGTCTATAGGATGCAGAGGAAGCATTCTTTCATATGTTGTCCTCTTTACGCGAGGAAGTTTCAAGTTGTTATTCTCCTATATATATGTCTCTGGCGGATGTGACTGCCATTCCTAATGGTAGGATTCTTGCTCCAAAGAAAATGGTGGACCAGATTGAGCAGGAAAGGTGGCGACAAAATTTCCTTGGGCCCTTTGATGGGATTCTTGGAAGCAATTTAACTTGTGAAAGTTGTTCGTTTCAGGTTGAATGGTACTCATAAGATGATTTTTTTTACTATAAATCGATGATCTGAGACGCCGAGTTGCTTACTATTCATGCCTGTACTTCAGCATATGTACAACTAGTCTCTATTGCATTCAAAAGTTAGGTACAAACTGGTGGTTAAATTTTCTGTAAGGTCACAATTGGATCATTTTGCTTTGAAAGAACTGACTTCGAAATCTTACCGCCATTTGTGTTCCTTTATGAAACTTATTATTGTTCATGTTTAAGTCTGTGGCCTACAACCTTCCCATTTTTGTTATGTTTACTGACGAAAGGTCTTCTTTATGCATTTTCACCACATGATAGTCATGCAAATTTTTTCCTTGTCTTTTATTCTCTGTAGTTTTGTGACTACATGCAAAATATTCATCATCTAACCTTATTTATCTTACAGATCTCTCTGGATTTTCAATTTTTTCATAGCTTGCACCTTTCACCTGTGCTTTGTGGCGTTGCTAATGTTATTGTAAGTGTGTTTGAACTTTGAGATTCCTGTTCTATTTGACGAACCTTTAGTTCTTTGCACCTCACAACTTTATTTTCTTATAAGAAGTGGGTTATCTTTTCCCTTTGCTTTTGCATGTACTCTAGATGCCTGGATGTTCTCTGGAGGATTGCTTGAGGAAATTCTTTGTAGCAGAACGACTTGAGAATTACTCTTGCAGTCACTGTTGGCATGGTGCTGCAATAAAGTACTTATCTTCTGCGGACGAAAATGAAGTAATCTTCTCTTCCAATGCTATACATCCTATTCCTTAATTGATTACCATTCTATGGTGTGTGCATAATATGTTTTCTTATAGAAGGGTCTCTGATCCGAGTAACACTTAAAATTTTATTTTATGTTATTTGATGGGGGAAACAAGATGAGATTACAAAATCAAACAACTTCAGCAGAAACTACAGGAAGGACAGATATAGGAATTTCTTCAACCCACGCTTGGAACTCATCCGTTTTAAGAGCCAGCCTTGCAAGAAGATGAGCTACCTGATTGCCTTGTCTTCTCACATGATAGTATTCCACCAGATCAAACTGATTGAAGCTTCCCTTTATAAACCAAAGAGCCAATAGGTGATAGATCTAGCTTTGTTGACTTCATTGCCATTTATCACATTCAGGGAGTCACCCTCCTAGACAGTGCAGTTCAGTCCAAGCTGTTTTGTGAATTCAACTGCTTTATAAGCTGCCATAACTTAAACAAAATCTCCATCTTCAGCTCTGTGAACACGATCCACACGAGACCCTATCATCTCTCCTTTATGATTCTGAAAAAGACCCCGATGCTGCCGCTCCTGTCTTTGCCCATGGCTCCATCAAAATTGACCTTGTACATGTCTTCCTCAGGAGCCGCCCAAACACACATACTGTGATTGGATTGGGGGACCTCAGTTCTTTTCGTTACTTTCTGTTATTCTGCCAAGAAATCAACAGAGAAGGTAGCAATTTCTTCAGCATCCTCTGTCTCCCCCTAAATGTGAAGTTGTTATGATCCTAGAAAACGTCCGAAAAAACCTGCTACTTACGGTTAAACCATGTGCTCCACGCAACTGTAAAAACAGTTGCATGATTTCTTGCTCAGCCCATTTAAAAATAGTTATGGCACTTGCGTGAATGTGCTCTTTCTTAGGCTTGCTCCTAGGCTCTACCCTCTTTCTTATTTGAGCCCAGTGAGCACTCTAAGTTTTCTTTCTTTCCAAAGAGAAACTTCCATAGTGTGTTCTAAATCGGCGATCTCACCCTCCCAATAGCCTAAACAACGCATCCTGTCCCTCCGTAGCTGGCGAGAGCGATCAGATTGCTGAGGAACAGGCTCAGGATGAGGCTTGCAGCAATTGCAGCAAATCAACCTTGCCTGCCATAGGACCCCAAGAATTCGAGAAACTAAAGAAAATTCAGACATCTACTGATGAGGAGCAGTCTCTATGGCAATGGATTATTGTTTCTGGGTGGTCCTCACAAATCTCAGACATGGGGCTTATCACCAACCTCCTATTTATCGGCAGCGTCTTTACCAGAAGGATGTTGGTACATGCCTTCCAGGCAAATAATTTTATTTTCGGAGGCACTTGAAGTGCCCACAACCTTGACCAGAATTGAAGTGGTCTTTGATTACTAGAACAGCCCACCGACTCCTTCCCCATGCTCAAAGCCACCCTATATGCAGATTTCACTGTTAGCACGCCCTTTGTTCCCTAATGTGAAATGACCCTATCTTCCCCTATCGAGGACAAAGAGGGATGTTTAATATGGTATCATCTTCGAAAGGCAAAAACACAGCTTGGATGAGATTTTGCTTCCATTTATCAGGATGTGATCTATAAGAACTTCATAAGAACTTCAACCTTTGCATCTTCGAGTGCTTGATTCTGTGGACTAATGACTGTAAAAGAACCTGAGGTTGGCATCCATCTATCACCCCAGACAGCTATCCCATTCCCAACTCTCCATGTCAGGCCTTTAGCTCCTACAAGTGTATGAAGGGTTACTTCCTAAAGGGGCAGTGGCACATAAGAAAGAAGAATCTGGGAAATATTTCGCCTCCAGAAGGCGAGCAACCAACGAATTAGGATACATTGTAATCCGACATTCTTTTTCCTTTTCTTTTCTTTTCTTTTCTTTTTTGCCAATAGAGCTAAATTGATGGTCTTTTAAGTCCCTGAACCCAACTCCTCCGGGTCTTTGCCAATAGAGTGACACTTCATTTAATCTATTCCTAGTCTTTGAGCCTGATTTGCCGGGTTGATATTTCACCACAAGATTCTTCTTTCTTTTTTTTTTCCTTTAATTGCTTTATGGAGCTATATGTTGTGCTTATGTAGTTTTGGTGCCTTCTCTTTCAGACAGGAATTGGAAAACTTAGGCTTTGCTGTGAGCAGGGTTCTTGCGACTGCAAAAATCTTCCTTGCCTTCAAGCAATGCCATGTCCAAATAACTTTTCACTTACTTTCAAGCAACTAAATGTTGCGCGTAGTCCAAAGGTATAAACCCTAATCTATGTGAAGAAATCAAAGTTTCTCTACGTCAAATTTTTTTTGGGCAGTTATGCAATGAGAGCACCATATGACTGGCTTCCCTATATGCCAACGGGCTCTTGTGTCAGAAGAACTTGCTGTGGTTATTGGGAGTGACTTCTGATTTTATGCCCATTCTGCTGCAGATTTGAGGACATGGGACTTCATGTTTATTCTTTGGACAATTACTATTGTTGTATACAGTGAGAAAATGTATACCGAAGTCCTTTTTTAAGTAAGACACAGAAACTTCCCAGTGTTGTATAGAAAACTTATAATTCCTCTTTTCTGGTTTGAGTGAACCCTTATTTTTACACCTAAGAGGCCCCATCCTAAAAAATGTAGGGCAGGCTGTTCAGTCACCAAACGAGATTCGATGCTGACTCTAGAGGTAGGGGAGGACTTAGGCAAATATGCGACTGAGAGCCTTTTCAATTGATATCAATGGTTTTGTCATTTTATGGAGGTTGGATGAATTAAAGATGGAGAATATGGTCCTAGTTTAGAACTGAATGTTTGCAGACCTCCGTTAGAATGTTAAATCCTTCCAATTTTCTGTTTTAAAACTGCTAGGATGGAAGCTCCCATTTTCGTTGCCCATGTAGAACCCTCTCCATTCATTTTTCTTTCTTTTTTTTTTGTTTGATAACTTAGGTGTCTGGGCGAGCCTTTGCACTCCTCAACTAATCCTGGGGACCCTCTCAATACATGCTGGAAAGCTAATGAGCAAAACCTCAAAACAGGAACTGTTTATACATGTATAGTATTTGGCACTTTGCTTTTAGTTCTTCTGATGAGGGTGTCATAGTATTACTTTCGTTGACTATTAAATTTGATTTCCTTCATGCCCATCAGTCTGATTGTTTTGTTGTACACCCAGATTCTATGCATTCATCTACAGCGAGCTTCAATGAATGAGTTTGGAGAGCTAGTTAAGCTTCAGGTATTGCACTCCCTTGTTATATTATTTATAAAGTTCATCACTATCTCAAAGTACATTTTTGTTTGAACGGAAGCTATTATGTTTGTTCTCAATTCCAATCTTTTTTACATTTGCCGATCTCTTTCTCCCCTTCATTTTCCAGTTTTAAGTTCCTTTATTGGGGAAGGTTTTGTATTCTACATGTACTTTAGTCTCTGATTTTTTAGGATAGTTATTGTTAGTTTAACTTATTATTTGTTTTTGTGCCTTAAAAAGGATTGTTTTAATTATTGTCGGTACTAACTTCTGTTTTGATACTTCAAGGGCCATGTATCTTTTCCTCTGATTTTAAACCTAAATCCCCTCGTGAAGAGTGGGGTGGTAACAAAGAACTGGGAAGAAAATGTGCAAAGCTTCCGACCAATGCAACAATATCAACACTACCCCAACCATTTCCATTTGCAACTTGATATGAACATGGTAAAGGGCATTTACTCAAAGGCAGGATTTATGGAGGACTTAGGACAAACAGGGTTTGAAATCTCAGGTGGTGACACCCATAGTCCAGCTTTTCAAGGGAAGTCAAGTGTGCCCCAAATTGGGGGCTTCTCAGACACCATATTTGGTGATGCAACCATGCTGTCCGATAACAAGGTTTGTACTGAACAACTTTGTTTGGATGTTGATTTGTAACTTATAATGTTCCTTTCTTTTACTGTTACTTGTTGACATGAAACAACTAATATACCCATGGATCAGCTACAAGAACTTGATCGTGTTTTCACGAATTTGCTTTAGTCTAAAAAAATAATGAAGGATCTAATCTATTTGCTGCTATTTGAACATTTGGACTGCACACCAATTCAGATACTTGGACACTGGTAAGGAACTGGGAAGTAAAAGCATCTATAAATGAGCAACCCAAAAACTTTCAAATATTTTTGTAGAAGGGAGCATAAAATGTTGGAAAGCTAATTATCTCGTGGCAGTAAATATAATAAGCAAGTGATAATGGACCTCTAAATAAGTTTTTTTTTTTGTTTTTTATCTGGATCTAAAAAGATACTTGAACTGGATTGTTGGTAAGAAGAGTTTTTTGGCACCGCAACAGATAAAACCCATGAACTTAAGCAGTAAAAGTAGTTAGGCTGTTAAAATTTGCAATCTTAGGCATAGAGATCATTTAGATAAACCCTTTCCCCACCTGCTTTGTGCATTGGTTTCCAGAAAAAAGGTATGTGCACTCTTATCCTTTCTACATGATTTTGTTTAATAGAAGGTGGTGAAAACTTATATTCTTAATTGAACTTTTCTGCTATAAAGTGTTTCTGAAGCATTTGTGAAACGTTTCTGCCTCTAAGCTTTGTTGAAACAACACACCGAAACGAAAATTTGATTCTTGGCTTTTACCTGATACAGGTGGGAGGGACTTTCCTTTTTGCACCTTCAGAACGTCACATGTACTGTTTAGTTTCTGTTGTGGAGCACTTCGGAAGGTCTGGAAGTGGTCACTACACTGTTTACCGAAGAGTGAAAGCCAAATACGATGGAGTTCCTCTTGGGATAGCAGGGCCTGCTCTTGTACGTTGGTTTTGTATATCCGATTCACAGGTACATAGTGTTTCAGAAGAAGAAGTTCTTGGTGCAGAAGCTAGTATGCTTTTCTATGAGAGAATTTCAGAGGACTAGAAAATTTTGAGATAGTGGGCTTTTGTCGATATACTTGGAAGAATTGGAAATAGCTGGTGTTTTGTGAGGTTCAAGATTCGATTGGTGTTGATTGGTGTTCATTCATCCCGTAAAGGAAGGTGCAATTTATCAGCACATTTACAGAAGGGTTTTTGAATTGGGGAGTTTCGTGACCCGAAAAAAGGAGAGGAGGAAGGGCAAAAAGAGGAAGAACAAAGCCACAGAGGGATATTAATCTGCATAATGTTACTGGGCTAAGATTTTGCGTGTATTAGATTTCACTGTTGTAGTAAAAGTGCTTGTAACCTCATTACAATCTTCATACCAGCATAGTGAGAATATCTTCTGGTTTTACTTCGGTCTTTGTCACCAGTTTGTACCATATGTAGTTTGTGTTTCGGTTTTCCCTTTTAGGGAAATGATTTTCACACCCTCCTTTCATTCCCACACACTCCCTTTTGTGTCTCTATATTTCACTTGAAAGTACCAAATTGTCCTTTCTATGAAAAAACTGACTCATGAGCTAAGGGCAATTTGGTAATTTCAAGGTGAATAAAAACAAAAAGGAAGTGTTTGGGGATAAAAGGAGGGTGTGAAAATCATTTATCTTTCATTTTCTGTAAATCGCAGAAATATAACTCCTTTTGCATATTGTTTCCGATTTTTTCCTAAAAGAACCCAAACTTTCAAAAAATGTGCTTCATTTTTTCTTTTAAATTTGAAAATATATTCTCTCGAATATGATAAAGTTAAGAAAGTGAATATTTAAACGTATGCTAATTTATTTGTTTTTATTTAATGTTCCACAAATTTCTTACATTTCTTTCATATACAAGTACAATCCAACAGTACTCATCAACTAATTTGGAACCATCATTCTGGATTACAAACCAACTTTCACAGAGGGACACTTACCAGACCCTATGGAGTAATACTTACCTAACTACATGCATATATTTGCTCTCATAAACCACTCATTTTTCCCTATGATATCTCGTTTGGGTTTGTTAATTACATTGAAAACTTCCAAACCCCAGCAAAAAACAAAAAAGGAAAATCCAGCAGACTCAGTGACAGCAAGAAAATACACGGACTTGAGCCCTAGCTAGAGTATTGTTTTTGGTACACATTACCTTCTTTCTTTCCTTTTTTTTTTTTTTTTCTTTTCCTGTTTGGTACTTAATGAATGCTCTTCTCAATAGGAACAGGATTCTTTAATCTGATATCCCATTGATACAATTGTGTGCCTGGTATCCTATTGATTTAAACTATAAATGAAAAATTGAACGAATCAAATCAATTACACTTAAAATTGAACGAACAATTAATTATTTCAAAATTATTTAAGGTTCAGACCATTTTGTGGGGGTCTCATAGAACAATGTGTAGCCTTGTCTACTGATTTGCCCCCAAAAGGACGTCATTTTGAGGGAGCTACAGCTTACCGCGCTTTTTTTTTTTGGACGAAGAAGATCATCCCAGTCATATAGATAAAAGTCAAGTACATGAGCGCATTCAATGGACACTACCCATCTGTAATACAAAAAAATAAAAAATAAACACAAAACAAAACAATAAAACCGCTTAGTTCCGATGTCGGACTCATCACTTAGGAGGGGCTAAAGAGACCCCGGTTTCTATTATTAGCGGGTTTTGAAAAAAAAATTGGGCAGTTGACCCAACAAAATAAGCTAATGTCCATAAATAAATGCCAAAGATTAAAAACTCCGCTCGCTGATGTAGGAGAAGTACATAGCAAATCAGTAGAGTTCAAAAACAGAGGAGAGTAAATTATTTACGCCGGCGGTGGAAACAAATGTTTCCTCCAAATCAATCACAGCGATTGGTGTAATTGATTTGGAGGAAACATTTGTTTCCGCCGGCGGTGGAAATAATGTTTTCTCCAAAACAGAGATATCATAAGTATGTAGACCAAACAAGGTCTACAGATTACAACCACATTTAGCAGAGCCTATTCATGTTACAGCACCATATATACAAACAGGTTTTAGGATGACAAAAATCACTTCAAAGATCAAGTCCAACAATTCTCTGAGCCAAATTGGTTAAATAGCTTAGACAAAAGAACCAAGTTGTTGCATTTTGCCAGAACAAACCCAATTACCAGGCGAAATGCAACACCCACACTTTATATCTACACCTAGGCTACTTTAAATTACTCCATAATCACGTCTTCACACGCGAAATACCGGCGACCGCGATATGCGAAGTTCCAACTCGAGCTGTCCACAAGAACCAAAAAAGTCACTTGGAACCATAAGAAAACCCTTCAGAGGAATATGTTCAACCTTCCCACGAACAAGCTCAGCGAAAGATTGTAGTTTCACCGATCTTCTACTGTTTGTTGCGAGGAGATCGTATGAAAACTCTCTCTTTGGTAAGCTTGGGGTGATGCAACAAACATTGATCGCGTTTCCAAGATTTTCAACCCGGTTGTTGAGAATAAATACCGTACCTTCTTGTTCTTCCTGAAGAATAAAGTACTTCTTTTGTAGCTCCAAGGAGATTGGGATGCGGCAGTCAAACCAGAAGCGGTTAGCACAGTCTGAATGCGTGGTGCTGAAGTGTAAGGATAGCTTAGGTGAACATCCAACGAAGTCGCAATTAGGAAGAGGGCATGAACAAGGTGCATAGATACACAAATCCTCGTGATCACGTTTGTTACAGCGAAACACCATTTCTGTGCACCCATGCTTCTGGTACTGGCATGATGTTTTGACTGATTCAATAATCTTCTCAATCGGGCGACAACGGTTATGGCCAATGGTAGAAGAGCAAGTAGGACACTTGTTTCGAACTTTGAGGCAACAAGAGGAGCAAGCAAGATGTCCATTCAAACACTACATTGCCATTTAGCAAGAGAGCATGTTAGAGCTATTACTTTGCCTTGCAGAAGTAGACACAAGGAAATATTTTTACTTTGGCCAGTGACACGAGTAAATGCCAGTTTACTAGAGAAAAAAAAACAAGTAAATACCAGGCTTCTGTACATTTAAATATTTTCTTTGTAATCATTGTACATTGGAAGCTATTTTCCCTTGTATTTTGGACTAGGCTCCCATCCAGTCCCCTATCTTCAGATCGTCCAGTTCTGGACCATTGTAGGCCAAGAGTGAGCCCACAACAGTGATCAAAACCGTTTGTATCATAGGTATTGCAGAGAATACGTTCTTGCAAACAATTAACTTGTTCAGACACTGATAGCTATCTTAATAGTTCATATTCAGATCTCGGAAGACAAAATGAAATGCATATATGATTCCCAAACTCCCACAAGCCAATCCTTTTTTGCAAATTTTGGGTTTTCGATGTATTTGTCGATGTCTAATTGAACTAATCTTTTTGCACAAACATGAACAATTTTTATCACCACTGTGAACTCAGGACACAAGGGCCCATAACTAGAGATGATACTGGATGGGAGCTTCCTTGTATTTTGTTGCTGAAACAAACGTACGAGAGCATCTGTAGCCCTTACCCTTCTAATTGACTCAGAACCAAATTTTGAGTACAAGAAGCCATTGAAATTCACTTAGATTCTTGACTCGAACTCGCATTATATTAGGTTTTACTCAAATTTTTAACCAAATCTGAGAATCAGACTTCTACTCAAATTTTTGAAGGCTTATTTTGCTCCACCATTAACAATTATGCCATTAATAAAGTTTTTACTTAAATTTTCTCTTAAGAGCATCTTCAACCCTTACCCTTTTTCTACCCAAACTCAAGATTTGAGTAAAATAATACTAAAAAGCCATCCAATAGCATACCCTTTTGCTTATACTTTTCTAGTTTTACCTTTTTTACCCAAAATGAGGGGACACTCAAATCCAAACTCTTTTTCTCAACACCTCTTTTCACTTTCTTGCAATCTATTACTCCCTCGGTCCCATAAAGTTACATAAAGTTATCATTATTTCATTATTGGCTGTCCCAAAATACATATCACTTACAAATTTCAGTATCTAAAAGTTGATACATTTTCCGTTATGCCCCTTTTTTTAGCACTAGCACCCAAAGTAACAACCAAGTAATACAATAATACTAAGAACAATTGTGGAAAGTAAAAATTTGTATAATATAATCATTATGTCCTCACAAAAAGTTGAATCTCAAAAGAGGGACCAAATTTTTGGGACTGAAGGAGTATTCATAAACGTACCACTTCAACCCATCTACAAAAGTACACACAGAAGTAATATACAGTACGTGGAAGGGGTGAAAATAACGGACCTGGAAAACAGGAGTGCTCAAGTTATCGAAGCAGATGGGGCAATCGAGCAAGTCTGGATCAGTTAGGGTTAGGAAAGTGGAAGATTCACCACTGGGTTTAGCGGAACAACCGAAAACCTTCGATGGTGATGCCTCTTCTTCTTTTTTCACAGTGGAAGTAGTCCTCCGTCTCTTGGTACTTTGATTGGAACACAATCTTGCCAAGTCTTTTTGCCAATCTCTAATCTTGGCCCAGTCTTTGTAATCCTTGGAAAAACAAGAAGCATTCGCCATTTTAGCCCGACTCCCTCTGCCCAAGAGAAGAAGGTTGGGGAAAGGAACGGAAAAAAGTAGGGAAATTGGAGGGAAAATGGACCCTTTGTTCTACATTTTCCCGCAATTTTTTTAACAACCCGGCCACGCCTGCGTATACGCACATGTATGTACACGCGCGGACACATCTAATCCGTCCATTTCAAGAACAACGGTCCGGATTTAAAAAAAAAAACCTCTTCCATGTAAGAGTTAACCATCGAATACGCGCACGGACGGTTAAGATATACCGTCCGTGCATATTGCGTATGCCTGGCGTGCGTACACATCGAATTTTTGTTTTTTTAAGAACCAAGAAAGTACTCACCTCATCCCAAATTTCTTGTCAATTTACTTTTTTATATGTCATTTTTTTGTTAGTTTTTGTTGGCATTTTCTAGGTTATGTCAAGCCTTTCGGAGTATGTAATTTGTTATTGAGGTTTTGGGAGTTAGAGTGCTTAAGGCTTGAGTCTAGATGCCCCATTCTTGAGATCACAAGCTTCATGATCAAGCCAAAGCTAAGACAAGTGTTTCGAAGCTCAATCCGTTGAGCTATATCTATGCATATCATTTTTGCATTTAGACCATCCAAAATAACATGTTTTAATGTGCATAATGTTGGCTTATTAGTGCTTTGTTTGGGTTTTACAATCCCATGATTTTGGCATTAGGATTTAGCATTGAACTTATTGTGTCTACATGCGTTTGCAGGGTTGTGGCTTTAACTGTTGATATTGTGCCACATGTTTAAATCTTGTCGGAGCATCTGCGCGCGTCTACACGCGTGACTCTTTAAGTAGCCAAATGTCTTATTTTGAGTGGCTGAATTGGGGAGCACGAAAATGGGCACTATAAAAGCCATTTTTCCTTCATTTTCACACACCCACTTAAGAGAAAATCAGCCCCTTCTTAGAGAGAGAAAGTCTCATCCCTTCTCTCTTTTGTAAACTTGATGTTCTTGATTATTTGAGCTTGCTCTTCTCATCTTTCTTCAATCTAGAGTCTTTCTCTCCATGGATCCACTCTAGGTTGATTTTAGTTTTCAAAAACTTTCATAAAAATTAAATCTTTTTCATACATCATGTTGTGTTGCCTACATATCTACGTGGCCGGATGATCTGGAGTCATTTTTGATACGGAGATCGAGGGGTGTTGAACTCGTGGAGGCTATAGACTCAAGAAGGGGCTTGGAGAGCTAAATCAAGGAGTGGAGTTAGGTGTAACTTGGGGCAAGTTGGTAATTCCTAATCTTGTAACTCTTGATTTAACCTTTTGATTTATAGCATTAGGCCGTGGTTTTATACTTAGGGTATTTAGACCCTAAGTAGTTTCCACGTATATCCTCGTGTTTGTGTTCTTTCGCTTATTGCTATATTTCCTTATATTGTGGTTTTGATTAATTGGATTAAAATTGGGATAGTTAATTTTTAATTTGGTCGTCCTATTGACCCCCCTCTAGGACTTGTAGTGCTTTACATAATTTCATTTTCAATTGCTTATACTATCTTTTAATCTTTTACAATTTTGAAAACTTTGTTTAATAGAATTCATCGAAAACTATCAAACGAGATCTATATTAAATATGTATAAAAATTATACATTTGAAAATATAAACAATTTTTTGAGGTGTTGTGAATAATGCAAGTGGACAAAAAATATTAGATGGAGGGAGTAAATTTTTAATGGGTCCTAGTGGGCCGACAATAAAGTTCCCCTTCAACTCCTTTGTTCCCGAAGGAGCCTAAAGGCATGTTTGATTGCTCATATGTTCTCTCTTTATTTATAGTCCGGTATTTGGTGCACGTGGTATTAAGAAATGGATTGAAAAGCGTCGAGCTATACTATTTCATGGAATAGTACCCATAAGGTGTCCTAACCTTATCCCGCCAATCCGGATTAGGTTCCCTCCACATTCAACGGTAAAAATACATCCTTACCATTCTTATCTCATCTTTATCCCACTGAAACCAAACACAGTACAACTAATCCCAGTACTTATATAATCTTATCTATTATCTCGTGGACCCCATTTGTTCTCTTTATTCTCATCCTTAATCTCATTTTATCCAATCCCTTTTAAAATAATTCGACAATCAAATGAGTCTAAGGGTATAATGCCCAGAAAACAGGGAATGAAAGAGGAGAAAGAATCACATAGAACTTGAGAGGAATTTTATTTAAAAATAGAATAAAAATAAATATAATCAACGGACTGTTTGCCTAAAGTTTTTTTTTCCTTTTGGGTCTCTCTTTTTCTTTTGTACAAACGTAGCTCATACACATCCTCGGACTGAGGAGTTTATAACACTTGACATTTTTTCAGTTGACTTTTAGCATTTTCATGAAAATTGGGAGCAATCGGGACAATTGTGGAAACTATATTTAGATCTTGTTAAAAGATTTACGTTATGGTGGTTCAGGATGTTTAGGCCAACTTACGGGTGTCCTAATTAATTCTTAGAGATTCAATACCATCACGGTATCGCCCACCAACAAGCAATCCCATTAATTAAAGCGTGAACGAGCCATGTATCGATTGATCCATAAGAGTAGATAACACCTCAGAGATTTTTAAGATGGAGTAAATTCCTAAATCTCAAGCATTAACTAGCCTGCAAAACTATAAGATACTGTTAAAAGATAAGTAATTTTCATGATTAAAAGCGTAATTAATTATTGGTAATTGTTCTACATTGACAATTACATCCTTTTCAATCACAAATTTATATGCATACACCATGTAGTCTATATAAAACAATCGATCTCAAATGTCATAGTCATAGATAGCATATATTTTTACTTGTTTATGTGTAGCACAAATATATCAATATACTGTATTAAGAGTAACGTTTTGTAACTAATGATTTCAATAAATATTACATACATAACATGTCAGTGTGACATTGTGTCATTAGACATTGGAAAAAATCAATTTACCCTACATTGGAGTATTCAATCCTGCACTAGAATGTAATTTTCCTTTATTAGGTGTTATGGTGTAAGCGTAGTACTTTTCTTGTACACATTAGCTAGCATAAATAGAATTCATCTTGGATTAGACAGCCGAGGGAGCTCACTATACGCATGTAGTGAGCTCACTCACTACAGGGCCCGGACTCGCTAGCAGCGTGTTGTGCACCCCATGGCGCGGCTGCGCCGGAATTTTTTCGACGATCGGAAACGTTCACCGCTAGATCGGATATGGTTAAATATCCGATCGAGTTGATTTTTGGTACACTTGTAGTACTCGACGAGTTCTACGCGGTGAACGTCTCCGATCGTCGAAAAAATTTTGGCGCGGCCGTGTCATGGGGTGCACAGCAGCAACCCCAAGTCCGTTGATTTGGCCCAGTCCCCCTAGCTATGTGCCCCCTGACCAATGTAATTTGGTCCAATTATACTGTTTTGGATTCCGTTGAATATAATTTGACTTTCAAAAAACATTAACAATAAAAGAAATCCATCCAAGCATATCCCTCAGTTACATAAAAAAAAAGAAAAGGAACCAATATAAGAAATCCATCCCAGCATATTCCCCAGTTTAAAAAAAAAATGTCTGCCTGAGGGAGCTATTGTTGAGCAACAAGGAAATCCAAAAAAACCTTGGTAAAACTCAACTTTCATGAAATTTTCCATTTTAGCAAATGAAAAACAAAGCCGGCCAGGTTACGGGCTATTGTTCAAGAGTTCGGTATTTGGGGCAAAAATTTAACATTGATGTAGCATAGGTACAGATCAAAGAAGCTCAGTTCGAAACAGACGTAAGTTTTTAGACCAAACAAGGTCAACAGAGCAGAGCCTATTCACATTACAAACAGCATTTTAGGATAACAAAAATCACTTCAAAGATCAACACCCAACAATTCTCTGATCTAAATTGGTTCATAAGCTTAGAGAAAAGAGCCAAAGTTGTTGCAATTTGCTAGAACATTGTCACAGACCCAATTACTAGGTAAAATGCAACAATCACACTATACTTACACTTACGTAAAGTAATATGATCACCTCTTCACTCGTGAAATTCGCCCGGTGACTGTGATATGCGAAGTTCCAACTCAAGCTGTCCACGAGAACCAAAAAAGTCACTTGGAACCATAAGAAAACTCTTGGGCCGAGTATGTTTGAACCACTTACAAAAATGCACATCAAAAGATTGTACTTTTACCGATCTTGCACTGTTTGTGGCGAGGAGACCCTCTCTCTGATGAGGTTAATTGGCTCAATGCAACAAACACTGATCACATTTCCAAGATTTTCAATCTCATTTTTGAGAAGAAACATTGTGCCTTCTTGTTCTTCCTCGAGAATACAGTACTTTTGTTCTAGTTCTAAGGAGATTGGGATGCAGCAGTCGTAGCAGAAGCGCTTTGTTTTCCGAATAACACTACGAATTCTTTCTATTTAATCACTTCTATCTCATAGCCAAAACGATAAAGAAGTTCATGCTCCCACATGGCCACATGTTTTCGCCTCAAGGATCAACAGTTTTCCGAGTCTACAATGTTCTCGCTCCCAAGTTCATTTTGTAACCCAATGAGAAAGTATCGGCATGATAAAAATGATTTGCAATGAAAATATTCCAGTAGCGATCAATGATAGAGAATTAGGAAACAATGCGCACAAAGCCTACTTTGGTGTCCTGATTTTCTTGGATGGACCTCTTGAACGTCTCTTGACCTGAGTGAGCAACGAGATGACCTCTAGGTACACCTGCACACGTAGCACACGCCGTTAGCACCCAACCTGGCCGGAGTGTGGCCAGGGAAGACACTCCGACGGTTTAGTAAGTGATCGGAGAAGGAAACACCAGAGGAAATGTGCAAGTAGAGAGAGTAAGTGTTGTGTACCTCTTTAGGGCTCTTTTGCTTCATTTATATAGGGCCCCCAAGTACAGGGGCAAATCAGTCATTCTGGCTCGGATGACGTCACCGAGCGTCACGAGCCATACTGTAATCATCGCATGCACGCGTCCTTTAATGAGAATTGGGCACGTAGCGTAACCGCTTCGGGTACCGTCATCCTGACGTAGGGATAGCTGTTCGCATGCACATGTGCCTTCCCAAGTTTGTTATGAGCGCTAACCGCTTCGGATGACGTCACGCCTGACGTCCCCGGTATCTCGGATCATCCTACCAGGTCATCTCGGATAAGATTCGTCTCGGATGACCCGTCCGTTCACGGTTTATTCCGACCGAGACACCGGTTTGTCTCGGATGGCCCATCGCATTTTGTTCCTTAGCTGGGCTAGGTGACCCGTTTGGGCCTTGACCCTTCGGGCTCGTCCACAGAGCACCGTTCGAACTGTAAGATTTCGGCCAGGTCATATAAGCCGGGGGAAATATATACCATCTTGCAGATGTTAACTAAGTTCAACAAGATTTTAGAGATGACTCTTCAACTTTAATCCACTTTAGACATTTGCAAAAAAATATAGATCAAATATTGACAAGTTGTGGATAAATTTGAAGACCAATCATTAAATAGACAAAGTGAAATACCATTACTTTACCCAGCACCACAAGTAAATGCCAGGCTTCAATCGTAGTCATGTATGATAGACCATCTTGCAGTCTTTGCCTTCTATTTACAGAGAGAAAGAAAGAAAATGGTTTAAGAAATATTTTTGTCCAAATCATTCTACATTGGAAGCTATTTTCCCATGTATTTTGGACAAGGTTTCCATCCGGTCCCCTATCTAATCTTCAGTTGGTCCACAACGGTGATCAAACTGTTCAAATCACATGGCTCGCAGAGAAATACATTCTTGCAAACAATTAACTTATTCGGACACTGATAGTCATCTAAACAGTTCATTTTCAGACGACAAAATGGACTGTGCAAATATGATTTCCAAACTCCCACTGTCCATTTTGTAATCTGTGGATTTTCGTTCAAGCTATCTATGCCTGATCGAGCTAATGGTTTTCACACTTTCGTGAGCGATTTCGATCACCGTTGCGACACGCAAGGCCCGATAACCACACAGTGTTGCTGAAACAAACGTAGAAGTTAACTAAGCATACAAATCAGTCCAAAAATCCTGAAACAAAGAGATTACTGAAATAAGCAAGCGTAAGTACTTAACATAGATGGAAGGGTGTGGATATAAACGGACCTGAAACACAGGGATGCTCAGGTTTTCGACGTAGATTTTTCCACGGATTCCATTTTTTGGGCATCCTCATTTTGCTTTGTGTCAAGATATTTCCGGTTGTTGGATTACTTGGAAATAAAATAAAAAAATAAATAATAAAATATACAATCTAACGGTCTAAACTCTCTGAGCACAGAGGCAGACGGAGTTTGGAAACATGTGATCTTGCACCATTTTTTAGAGAGTTCCTTGCCATTTCTAAAAAAAATGAGAAAAGAAAGTGGCAAACTGAGAATCACATCTACATATATTTTCTCCAATTTAGCAAAGTACTAATTTCTTTGTCATATAGTATGACAAAAGATCCTTCTATTTATTTTATTGTAATAAGCAAAGAAAAAGACAAAAAAAAAAAAAACGGTTAAATGTACTTTTTATACATTTTAAAATACATTCACAAACTTTTATACATTTCCATACACTTTTAAAATTTTAATGACAACCTATATTTTAAAATTTTCCATGACAATATTTATGTAAAAGTTAGCCATTGGGGTTGGGGGGGAATGAGCATGACATTGGTAATACATGGGTGTAGCACGATTGCTTTTTTTTTTTGTGTGTGTGTGTGTGCAAAATGGCATTATTCATTGTCCGTTTATAATGCTGTTAAAAAAAATTGTCCATTTATAAAAATATACCACTGTAAATGAAAAAATGGCATTTTATGGGCCCGGATGCTTTCAAATGTCTTGCATTTTTGCTCTCCATTTTGCCCTTTCCCCCTCATTCCGTATTGGCTTTTATTTTTCGGGTACTTGTGTCCTTTGGCTTATTTTTATCTTCCCAGTCAGCTTATGGAATTTTTATCATGTCTTTTTTTTTTTTTGGTAAATAATTTTATCATGTCTTTGGGTTTGGGTGTAGCTATAAAGAGTTTACAAATTCTATACACTCCCTCTTTTCTCTGTTCCCACGCTAAAAAACTATAAAGAAGGCGCGTGAGGCTCACCTTAATTATCTAAACTGTCTACTTTGTTAAATATAATGTGTAGATTAATTATTCTCATAAAAAATCAAGTTAATCGGATATCGGTGCGTGTTTAATTTGTCTTAAAAACAATGAACGACTAAAAAATCCAATTGTTCCTTGTTTCCAATAGAAAGAAGGAACTTACCGATATATGTACGATCAACTTAATTTTTTGTGGTAATATTATATACATTATTGTTTACAAAATAGACGATTTGGATAATTAAGTTCTTTCTTAAGGTTTTTGTGAATATGGCTACTGAGAAAAAAGGAGGATTGTGAATAGAATTTCCCCTTGTATTATTGTCCACTTGTGTTTCTAACACCGTTAATAAAAAGAGACACATGGCAAAATATTCTTTTGTCCCCCTTCCCCATATTTTGAAAATAGTATAATGATAGTATATACATATTTTTTTTTTTATAACTGAGGAACAGCTCTACAGCAGGACACTAATTAGACCCACTGCACAACCGAAACCTAGGAAGGAGTTAACGCAACTCATACCAGTCACGACCCCTCACTTAGCGCAGGTAATCACCTTGCGGGGAATCAAACTCCTGACCAAGGAGATTACTCCCAAAGTCAGGAACTCGCCCTAACCACTAGGGCAACCCCTAACCCCGGGTACAATGATATTTAATCTTCCCCTTTCACAATTGTTGTGTGCAAAGAGGATGTTTAGCTGGGAAGTAGATCATCAGTGACTTTACTTACCAATAATTTAAAAGAGAGGAGTAGCTGGAGGAAATGAGAAAGGTGTGTAATAGCAAATAATCTCACATTCTCTAAATACTACCCACTTTTTCAGGCCTTTTGTCTATATAACAGTAATGACCAAGCTTCTCTTGACAAAATTCTAAGGAAAGAAATGGATCTGAATGCTCAGGTAAATGCTGATGAGCAAAGGTTGTCAGCCCAAAGGTTGGTCTTGGTTGATAATTTTAGGCTGAATACAATGCCATAAGAAATAAAGTAGTCGGGGATTATTGGGAACTAAAATTCAAACTTTTGGTTTTCTTAGTCCTTACGAATCTCAAATGGTTTTCTTCATTTGTTTTGGATAATCGGATGTCCGGGCCAGCTTACACGTACCTCGATTAATTCTGATGCCGTGGAGGTAACGACAGGGTATAGCCCCCAATAGCTTAAAAGTTTGCTAGCAAGATGACTCAAATCTGAGACCTTAGGTGGCCTCACGAGTTTTCTTCATATATATATATATATATATTTTTTTTGCCGACTATCAAACTTATACGTTGTTTTTTCAAGATTGACAGGAAAAGTTGCACTTATAACTGGTGGTGCAAGAGGGATTGGAGCAGCCACGGCAAAGCTCTTTGCTAGAAACGGAGCCCACGTCTTCATCGCCGATATACTCGACGAACTCGGGACAACCCTAGCCGATTCCATCATCGGCCGGTACGTGCATTGCGACGTGTCAAAGGAATCTGATGTGATAGCCGCCGTGGAACTCGCGCTGACATGGAAAGGCCAACTAGACATCGTGTTCAACAACGCCGGCATCTCGGGCCCCAACGGCAGCATCGCCAACATCGAAATGGACCAGATGAACACTCTACTCTCTATCAACCTGAACGGAATCGTACACGGGATAAAGCACGCAGCTCGAGCCATGATCCATAAGGGGAAAGGCGGATCCATCATATGCACTTCGAGCTCAGCGGCCATCTTGGGGGGCCTAGCGGCCCACGCTTACACGCTTTCCAAGGAAGCGATCCTTGGAATAGCGAGGAGTGCCGCATGCGAGTTAGGCGCCCACGGGATTCGGGTGAATTGTGTTTCGCCACACAGTGTCCCTACGGAGATGCTCGTGAATGGCTACAGGAGGTACCTCGGGAGGGCGGATTTGGGATCGGAAGAAGTGAGTAGAATCGTCGGGGAAAACGGGAGTTTATTGCGCGGGAGAGGTGCGACCGTGGAGGATGTGGCGCACGCGGTGCTGTTTCTGGCTAGTGATGATTCTGGTTTCGTAACAGCTCATAATTTGGTTGTTGATGGTGGTTATACTTCTGCTAGTAGTCAAATGATCAGTTTCCTCTACGAAGAGTAAGATTGTGATATTCATACTCAAAAGAGAGATGGAAAGCTTTTACTAGTTCCCTTTATTGTTTTTCAGCTGCTTCTGGGCAATGCTCTGCTAATACATTATGCAATCAACTTCCAAAGTTCACATGCATATATACACTGGCAGACGCAAGATTGCAAATTTTGCCTAATTTGCGGGAGCCACTCTTCAATAATTTTACAAATAAGTCTAAAAATGTACTGAAAACAGGAAGAAAATTGGGGCAGTGCAGGGGTCAAACACCCCCCTTGCACCCCTTATGTCCCCCCTTCATATATATGTACCATGCAGCAAGTACTTTGCAAATGCTTTGTCCATGTTCAAAGTCACGGGCGAGGTAAAAAAGGGAAAAGGTTATATAATTTTGTATATACATGTCCATATCTATTCGTTTAGCATATTTCCTATACAAGCTTTGCCTCATTTTGTTGTTAAAAACCAATTTTTTCAGGTTCAGAGATGAGTTTGAACCGGGCAGTGGTATATCAAAACCAATTTTTCTCCACAATGATGAATAACATGAGGCGGTCAAACAATTTGATTGCTAAAATTAGTTGATTCTTGTGTTGTTGACCCCAAAATGGAGACATGATACCTGCTCTAAGATGACAAAAATCACTTCAAAGATCAAATCCAACGCTTCTCTTACCTAATAGGTTTATAGCTTAGACAAACGAACCAAGTTGTTGCGTTCTGCTAGAACAAGCCCAATTACCAGGTGAATGCAACAACTGCACTATATACATACAACTCTACTAGATAACATAATCACCTCTTCAATCGTGAACTATGCCCGGTGACCGTGATATGCAAACTTCTAATTTGAGCTGTCCACCAGAACCATAGAAGTCCCTTGGAACCACAAGAAAACTCTTTGAAGGAGTATGTTCCACCCGCACGCTAACATGCTCAGCAAAAGATTGTAGTTTCACCGATCTTCCTCCGTTTGTGGCGAGGATATCGTATGAAAATCCTCTCTTTGGTGAGCTTGGCACGATGTGACAAACATCAGTCACAGTTCCAAGATTTCTAATCCCATGGTTGAGAATAAATATGGTGCCTAGCTTCTTGTTCTTCCTGAAGGATAACGCACTTCTGGTGTAGTTCTAGTAAGGAGATTGGGATGTTACAATTGTAGCAGAAGCACTTAGCGGAGCCCGAATGCTTGGTGCTGAAGTGTAGGGAATAGGGATAGTTCATTGGAAGATCCAACGAAGTCACAATCAGGAAGAGGGCATGAACTGATGAACAAGGTGCATAGATACACATGTCCTCGTGATCACCTTTCTTACAACGAAACCATTCCTGTGCACCCATACTTCTTGTTCTTGCATGGTGTTTTGACTGATTCAATAATCTTCTCAACAGCACGGGATCGGTTATGCCCAATAGCGGAAGAGCAAGAAGGACACTTGTTTTGAACTTTGATACAACAAGAGAAGCATGCTAGATGTCCATTCAAACACAGAATTGCCATTTAGCAAGAGAACATGTTAAAGCTATCACTTTGCGTTTCAATTAAATAGTCAAAACAACCGAACTTATAAAGAAATTCATGCTCCAAAACTACAAGATGATCTTCAATTTGCTGAGTAATAAACAATACGCATATTAACATGCTTGTACCGTAATGTGCAAGTATCCGAACTATAAGGAGTAACTCGAAATACTGAACAAATGATTTGGAATGCAAACATTCCAAATGCAATGGATAAGAGAAAATTAGAAACCAATACGTGCAAAAACTATATTGCTTAATCAGGTCATATGTAGGTGGAGTGGTGGACATATAAACCAAATTGCTGATGAAAAGACTGACAACATGTAACCATGTTCAACAAGATGTTTGAGATGACTTCTTGGCTTTTAACCACTAAGCAACATTGAACAAACAACTCAGGGACCTCTCTCTGAGCCTGGCAGTGGTATATCAAAAGTTCACATAAGTGAGTTGCAAATAAAGAAAGTGCTCATCAATCAGTTACGAATAGAAATCATCAACTACGCACAATATATTTTGTCTGTTAATTGTCGCAACTAACCAAGCATCCATTTCCTAATTATACACTACAAACTACATGAATATAGGTAATTGGTCTCTTTCCTAGATCTGCAACCCACCAACCCTTCATCTCTAACCCTCTGTCTCTATTTAAATAAATGTCCTAAAAATCGCGAGGCGTTAGTCGGGCGGAAAAGGGTGCCTAGCTCCTAGGCGGGGACTGGGCGCCGATTAGTCGGCTGCCTAAGGCGTTGGACCACCACCAAGCGCCTAGGTAGCCAGCTTTTAGAACACTGATTAAACTAAAAAAAAAAATTTGAATTTATCTTTTTTGGTTTAAACACTTTGCCGTTCTACAGTGATGATTCTCGCCATAAGCTTTGTTGGCCCCTTCCACCCACCCTTCCTTTCATTCTCACTTTTCTTCGTATCTTCCTCATGTCCATTCGTGTAAGCTCAGTTCGTGATTTTGGGGCTAATTTGAGAAGTGAGTCTTTTAAGTTCATACTCTTTCATGCAGTTTGAAAGTTTGGTCACACGAAATGAATGTTTGATTTTTGGTAACCTAGGGTTTACATGAATGCATAATTTTGGATGTATGGCAAAAATAAGTAGGGTTGGAGTACATACATGGGAAAAAAGGGGTAAAATAAAGAATATCCCTAGTTTTCTAGGTCGAAAAAATCAAATCCATCGTAAACTATTTTCCCTTCTAATTGGAGGCTGAAAACCTGAAATAAACCTATTAAGCTAGCATACAAATCAACCCAAAGGCACAAAACAACAAAATCACAGAGATAAAGAAACCAGACCCATCACAATGTACAGAAAAGAAATATGCATGGAGGGGTGAGCGGACCTGAAACACAGGGATGCTTAGGTTTTCGAAGCAGATGGGGCAATGGAGCAAGTTTGCATCAGTTAGGGTAAGAAAATTGGAAAGGTCTCCAATATTCTGAATATTTTGTATACTACGGGTGAGTTTCCCGTATGCTAAAATCAAAGCTTTTAGCACCCCTAATTCCAATTTGTTAAAGCATAAAGGTGATTTTAACAACTTACTTTCGCAAAAGGCGTATGCAAAAAAAAAATAATAATAATTAGCAACTTAGCTTTTAGCTAATGGAAAACAGAAGTTATTTTAGCAACCAAGCTAAACTCAACTTTTATGGGAAAGCTCATTTTAGCAAAATGTGAAACAATGCCTAAAAAGTAGAAGGATATTTAATCTTCTCCTTTCACGTACAATTCTTGTGTTCAAAGAGGATGTTTAGCTGGGAAGTAGATCATCTGTGACTTTAATTACCTACTATAATTTAAAAGACTCATTCACCTATTAGCTAAGCTACAAGCTCAAGAGAAGTAGTTGGAGGAAATGAGAAAGGTGTGTAAGTACCAAATAATCTCACACTTTTTAAACACTACCTACTTTTTCAGGCTTTTCGTCTTTTTGATATACACTATATAACAGTTATGACCAAGGCAAAATCCTAAGGAAAGAAATGGATCTGAATGCTCATGTAAATGCTGATGAGCAGACGTTGTCAGCCAAAAGGTTGGTCTGGTTGATAATCTTAGGCTGATTACAAGGAAACGGAGAGCCTAGAGGGCGCTCCTTGTAGGACGGCATCCGAGCCGTCGGATGTGTTTTCAATGGTCTTGATTTCATCTCGGCAATTTGCACATCCGAGCCGTCCGTTGCCAAGATGAAATCCAAGCCTACTGAGATCAACGGGTCGGGTGCGCCCTCCAGGACCCCGGTTTTGATACAATGCAGGGGATTATTGGGAACTGAAATTCAAACTTTTGGTTTTCTCAGTTCTTATGAATCTCAAATGGTTTTCTTACTTTTCTATTTTTTCCCCCCGAATATCAAACTTAATGCGTTGGTTTTTCAAGATTGACAGGAAAAGTTGCACTTATAACTGGTGGTTCAAGAGGGATTGGAGCAGCCACGGCAAAGCTCTTTGCTAGAAACGGAGCCCACGTCGTCATCGCAGATGTACTCGACGAACTCGGGGCAACCCTAGCCGATTCCATCACAGGCCGGTATGTGCATTGCGACGTGTCAAAGGAATCTGACGTGATAGCCGCCGTGGAACTCGCGCTGACATGGAAAGGTCAACTAGACATCATGTTCAACAACGCCGGAGTTTCGGGCCCCAACGGCAGCATCGCCAACATCAAAATGGACCAGATGAACACTCTACTCTCTATCAACCTGAACGGAATCATACACGGGATAAAGCACGCAGCTCAAGCCATGATCCAAAGGGGAAAAGGCGGATCTATCATATGCACTTCAAGCTCAGCGGCCATCATGGCAGGCCTAGCGGCCCACGCTTACACGCTTTCCAAGGAAGCCATTCTTGGAATAGCGAAGAGCGCCGCATGTGAGTTAGGCGCCCACGGGATCCGGGTGAATTGTGTTTCGCCACACGGTGTCCCTACGGAGATGCTCCTGAGTGGGTACAGGAAGTTCCTCGGGAAGACGGATTTGGGATCGGAAGAAGTGAGAAAAATCGTCGGGGAAGAGGGAAGTTTATTGCTCGGGAGAGGTGCGACCGTGGATGATGTAGCGCACGCGGTGTTGTTTCTAGCTAGTGATGATTCTGGTTTCATAACAGCTCATAATTTGGTTGTTGATGGTGGTTATACTTCTGCTCGTCCTCGTAGTCAAATGAGTTTCCTCTACGAAGGGTAAGATTGCAATATTCTTACTCAAAAGAGAGATGGAAAGCACTAATAATTTTAATTGTTCCCTTTATTGTTTTTCTGCTATTTCTGGGGAAAAAAATATGCTCTGCTAATACAATATGTCACCAACTTCAGACGAAACTATGCCTCAAGCATATCTTTTTACTTGTTCATCTGATTTTCATAAAACGAAAAAAAACAACGGAATATGTATTCAAATGATTTGGTTTCATACCTCTTACGCACGCGTTGTGCAACACGGGTATGGCTCGATTGGGACCACGTTCATATCCAGCTTCCTAATTGTCCAGTTCAGTCGTGATTCGGACCAAGTACCATGAACGTCGAAAAGTACAGCAAGGCGATTAGGCAAGGATCTATATATGCTGTCTTTCTCTCACGCAACCACGAGAAGGTACCTACATGAGAAGATGAGAAGAGCAATCAACATGAATCTCGGAAAAAAGGTACTAGGCCGCCAAGCCAAAGTTGCAGAACTGCCCCTATATCTACCCATTGCACAGTATAAAGAAAAATCACCATTTCAAGCAAGGCATTTTTTAACTTTCTGATTGGAACGACTGTCTATATTTAGGAGACCTTCGATCCATAATTGCGTCCCGTAGCTTATACAAATCTGAAACAAAAGTTTATTTGTAATTTTCATAATGCAACACCAATATATCAATAACTAAAATAAGCTACAGCTTGTGTCTCAATCAATACATATTCCATGAGTACTTGTAATTGGTCACTCTCCAAGATCTGCAACCCTCCAACCCTTCATCTCTAATCCTCTGTCCCTATTAAAATCAATGTTCTAAAAATCGCTAGGCGTTAGTCGGGTGGAAAAGGGCGCTTAGCTCCTAGGCGGGGACTAGGCTCCAACTAGTCGGCTGCCTAATCTAGGCGTTGGACCACCGCCTAGCGCCAAGGCGGCCAACTTTTAGAACATTGATTAAACTTTTAAGAAAATGAATTTATTTCTTTTGGTTTAATCACTTTGCTGTTCTACAATGATGATTCCCGCCAGAAGCTTTGCATTGTGTTGGTCCCATCAACCCCCCTTTCTTTCATTCACTTTTCCTCGTATCTTCCTCGTGTCGATTCGCATAAACTCTGTTCGTGATTTTGGGGCTAATTTGAGAAGGGGGTCTTTAATTTCATACTCTTTCATGCAGTTTGAAAGTTGGGTCACACGAAATGAATGATTGATTTTTGGTAATCTAGGGTTTACATGAATGCATAATTATGGATACATAGCAAAATAAGTAGGGTTGGAGTACATACATGGAATAGGTTTGCTACAAGCACTAACAGTTGTACCAATTCTCTCACATGGGATATGTGGGACCTACCACTCATATGCGGGCCCCACATATCCCATGTGAGAGAGTTTGTGCAATTGTTGGTGCAAAATGTTAGTGTATATATCTTTTCCCTACATGGAAAAAAGTGGTAAAATAAAGAATACCTATACCTATTTACATTAGGTGTGATTTACGGTATTTTTTTTCCGGTAAGTGTTCCAATTTTATAACCAACCAAAAGAAATCAAAGGGTGAAAACCCACAATACAGGATTCTGCACACATGAAATAAACCTTGCTACAAACTACTTACAAGCAATCAACAAGCAATAAGGTTGGAGACGCTCTACAGTTTGAAATAGTGTCAACCAAAGCCTGAAGCCCAAAAGTAAATTTTCTAGGTCAAAAGAATCAAATCCATTGGAAACTATTTTCCCTTTGCTTGGAGGCTGAAAACCTGAAATAAACCTGTTAAGCTAGCATACAAATCAACCTAAAGGCACACAACAACAAAATCACAGAGAGAAAGAAACCAGAACCATCATGCATGGAGGGGTGAGCGGATAGGGCAATCGAGCAAGTCTGTATCTAGGGATGGCCATCTCGGCCGACCCGCCCCGATCCAACCCGTTCCCTCCCCGAATGGGTAGGAGATTCGGGGTTTTTTCGGGAATTGGGTAGGGGATGGGGATTATTTTTAAAAAAATTCGGAGATCGAGTAAAGGATGGTATTGTCAGTCCCCTACCCAATCCCCTCCCGTATCCCCGCCCCTCCTGGTTCCCCGCCCCTCCCCGCACCCCCATTCACTCATATATATTAATATATATTATAGGTATAATATATATTTATATTATAAGTTTATAAAATTTCTTTTCCCAGATAATAAGTTTATAACTTAAAGTTAGGGTTACCACCACACTTCACACTTCGCAGCCGCCCCCGTTGGAGACTTACTTAAACTAATTTATGATTTTTATTTGATGTTTGTTGAAACTGTGAGTTGTATGCTTGAAACTGTGAGTTGCATCCTGATTATATGCATTTGAGCAACATGATCATCTTCTGTTTCGGTTAAAAAAATATGTACCTCTTTCATACATATGACAAATGCATGGATTTTTGGATCCCCGATTTCCTGTGGGGATCCCCGTTCCCCGCATCGGGGCGGGGATGGAGGTTAAAATAAAATCCCCGGTGGAGATTAGGGAGGGGATGGGGATTGATATAAGTTCGGGGATCGGGGATGGAGGTAGTGGTATCTACCCCTACCCTCCCCATGCCCATCCCTATCTGTATGAGTTAGGGTTAGAAAATTGGAATGGTCACAAGTGGCTTTAGTGGAACTACAATCACCTTTGGAAGAACCGATGACCACCTTCGATGATGCATGTTCCTGTTCATCTTGCTTTGTAGTCCTTTGTTTCTTTCTTGGTAAATAAGAGCTTTGTTCCTACCAAGCTGATTTTTTACAAGATAACTCAAAAATCATTTTAGGGGGAGTTCTTGAATGGATTATTTGATTTTATCATCTTTGATTTTATCATCATTTTTTACGAATAGATAAAAGGAAGGTGATTTTATCACACTATATTTTATCACACTATATTAACCACAACTATTATCACACTAGATTTTATCTATTGGGAAAACAAGGTGATTTTATCACCCCTCCATAAAACACCAACTAAAATCAAATTTTCCATTTTATTTCATAAAATCCATTCAAAAACTCTCCCTCAAAACTAATGTAACGATTTGGATCGTTTGCCGGGACCTAAAATAATTCCCCATTGTGACCCGAAATAATGTAACGATTTCAAATCTTTCATGGTATTCGAAAAATTCTTCACTCACAAAAGTAGTGGCTGTATTTGGTTTGTAGTTTAGTTTAGTTTTGATGATGTAAGCAGATGTAATAAGTGGAGAGAGATAGAGAGAGAAATGAGGGAAATGATGATGTCAACAAAACCAAAACCAAAACAAAACTCTAAACCGAACAGGGCCAGTAAATTTTTAGTTTATGAGAAAATAAGGTCAAGATTACCTTCAACCTAAAAGGCAATATCCTTTTATTTTAGGAAAAAACTACAATACACACCCCTTATTTGGATGTGTATGATACACACTCCTATAAAAGTTGCGAATTTTTTGTAAAAGTTACGATTTATTTTATAAAAGTTACGAGACACACCAAAATATTATGAATCATAGAAAATATTACGAATCATATTGTTGAAAAGTTACGAAAAACTAAAAAATGTTACGATTGCCGATGAGGTGGCCCAATCTGGACCATAAAATAGGTACATATGGTACACTCAAATAAGGAGTGTATATTATAGCCGTTTTCTTTATTCTAAAGGGATCTCCTGCTAATCCGGGTGAGTTTGCCAAAATCAGCCCATTTTTCATACGGATTATCTATATGTGACACATTCACTCGAAAAAAGAGAGAGGAAGTGAATGATGTTTGGTGAGCATGACCGTAATACGATTGGATTAGTGAGAGATCGCGATAAACTATTTGACCCCATATACATGATTTTATTTACAGTGAGATATTATGGGATGTTGTCACCGTTGCACGTAGTTATTATTGCACATCGCATTCATATTCGAAGAGTCTTTGTCGGCTAATATAATGAACCAGTCTATTGGTACCGACCGGAGGCACTTACCACATACCAACTGGCATCAGGAACCCACTTGTGGGTCCCAAACAATCAATCCGAACCGTTCATCCATCTCAAAATCAAATTCCGAATGGGCATCAAGGAAATCGATTCAATTGGACGGCCCTATGAGCTCGATCCAAAATCACCCCATTTCATTCGGATTGATCATTCGGGACCCACAAGAATGAAATGAGGTGATTTTGGATCGAGCTCATAGGGCCGTCCGATTGAATCGATTCCCGTGTAGGCCTACTCGGAATTTGATTTTGAGATGAATGAACGGTTCAAATTGATTTTTTAGGACCCACAAGTGCGTCCCGATGCGGTCTGTACATGGTCGGTACAGGGGTGGTTGGTACCCCTGGCAGGCTATAACACCACAATTCAACAAAAAGTCAAAAACTATTAGCAGTGTGATCTACGTTGCACTAAAATAGCACCTTTTTCCGGGAAAAAAAGCCCTATCATTTTGGTCCTCAAACTCCCCGTTGTTTGATACTGCTAGAAAGGAGACTCGTTCAAAAGATATTTTGAATTTATCAAAAAACACGGTTATTGTTACTAGTATTACAAAACGGAATGTACTCTGTATTTTCTCAAGGCTAGGAAACTAAAACACTCAACTAGTCTAATTATTCAATGCTCCCGGAGCAATACAACGTGTGCTCTGGGACACTCTAACGCCACACATTCTTGTTTGCTCTACGATTAAGTGTACGAATCCCACGTAAATGTATAATGTTGGAGTGATCCGGAGCTGTGCTCCGAGACTATTGAATTGTTACTCCGAGTCTGAACGAAAGTGCTCTACATTTAAATATGGTTATAAAGAAAACACCCAACTTGTAAGGAAAGTAATCTTCCGAGTGTTGAGGCGGTGTAGTCAGCTGCCAACTTGGCTTCTACAGCTCATTTCACCTGTAAATCTCTCTCTAATAAGCCCCCGCCATAAGCCTATAAATAAGAATTGGCGTCCCCCAGTTTCGAACTCAAGAAAAAGGAGATGGGGTGGTCAAGTTTCAAAGCTCATTTCAGAAAGACGGGTTGGTTTCTGACTCCTCTCTCTTCCTTCTATAATATATATATCCATGTTCGTAGTTTATTGTAAGCTTCTCATCTAATCCACCCATTAATTAGTTTATTATCCTTTTTTTTTTTGTTCCCATGTAGATGTGACTTTTTGTTTTTGATGTTTTTTCTATGTTCGTGGGTTCTTTCAGATCAATACGCACAATCAATTCATGACGTTTCTTGTTTTCGGAATGATTGTTGTGTTTTATGTTTTTCCTGACTTAAATATGGATTATGGGATTTTTTTGATAGGGTAACAAACCACGCTAGTTGACCGACAAGAGTGTTTGTTGCATCTCTTAAGTCTTAAGTATCATTTTTTTTTTTGCTCGACTGGCACAATTTCTACTTTTAGCTTATGGGCCATAAATAAGTGAAAGAAGTTGAAATTTCAAAAGCTTCATTTTCATGTTCTTTTATTTTTCGTCTTTCATATCGATTTTCTTTATGTGGTTGTTCTGTTTGTTCTTTCTTGTTTTTTTATTCGATATCGAGTAAATTGGAAACAATTCATTGGGTTTTCTTGTGCTTTTCTCTTCTATCTTCATGTATTTTTCATCTTGAGTTGTTATTGAATAAAAATTTGTAATTATTCATGTTGAATGGTCTTGTTTTTCAGGTAGACAAAAAGAAGAAAGCGTGAATTTGGTTGACCAATTAAGCATCAATGGAGAGTACATTTCCACATTTAGGACAAACTCTTACATAGAAATGTTGAAAAAAGCACACGAATATCGCCTAGGAACAAAAAGCCTTGGTAGAATTCGCTCCTCTTCATCCTCGTCTTCTCCTCCTTTGCGCATTGGTCTCTGTGACTACTTGCTTGAACCGCGACAAAAAATCCTAATCGACCTGAAAGAAAGCTCCGATCTTCATCCTCTCATTGTCAATTTCTTTGAGGCCACTTTTGTAGCGTGCAATATATGTGACCTTGTTCTTTCCAGTGTCGATCAGGTTCGTGCTAATTATCTAAGACGCGAAGAGTTTAATTGCGAGGAAAGAGAATCTCTAGCTTGCACAGACTACACTGATGCTCAATGTTGTACCCTACTTGATGAACTTGCTTCATTCGCGATGCTCAAGAGCCCTTTGCTTTCAATTAGCACATCACAGTTCCGCGATATACACGAAAATCAAGACTATTTGCTGCAAAAATTGACAATGAAGTGTAGAAAGGTGAAAATGAGAGCAAAATTCACAAGATGTGGCAAGAAGACATTAGGGTTAGGTCTTGTGGTTTCCTATACTGCAATTGTAACTGCATTGCTGGTGCTTGTAATTCATAGCATGCTTGGCATTGTGGCAGTGCCACCGGTTATAGCATGCTCTTTGGGCTTGGTCCATAAGTGGAAAAAATTGATTAAAAGACTGCTAAAAACGAGCTCGTTGGAAAGACTAGGTGCACAACTTGAGGTGGCGAAAAAAGGAACTTACATTCTGATTAATGATTTCGACACGATGAGTCGGCTTGTGAGGAGGTTAGAGGTTGAGATTGAACACATCAAAGTTGTTAGTGATGTGTGTGTTAGGAATGGAAATATGGAGGTGGTGAAAAAGGTTGCTGGGGAACTTGGGAATGACCAAAAAGGCTTTTTAGAGCAGTTGAAAGAGCTTAAGAAGCAGATATACTTGTGTTTTCTCAACATAAACAGGTCAAGAAGGCTAGTTATGGAAGAAATCATGGTTGTCCAACAAGAAAACAGAAGAAAAAGTTTCCTTTGTTGTTGATTCAATTCTCTTTGACAAGCTAATTCTTGTTTTATTCAATTGTATTCAATCCCTCTATTGTGGAGGGTGCGTTAGGGTCTAATTGTCAATTCGTATGTAAAATGCTAATATGTATGAACAATTTTGTTGATTTTTTATTTTTGTGCCTTAAACCTTTCATGTCCATTTATTTAACGGGATTAATAAGAAAGGGATATACAAGCTCATAGATAAGTCCTATCAGATTAATAGTGATGTGCTAAAAAAAAAAAAAAAAAAAACCTTTGGCTGAAATTACCTAATTAACCACTCTGCAATTGCGCCTCAGCTCTACTCCACCAGGTATTATAATTCTATTTATATTGGTGGTGCCAATGGCAGTGGGTCACAGGGTTGTAATATAATGCCAATTGGTTAATATGTATTCTTGTTGCACATTAGATCGGCTTTGAATGTATTTTGTTAAATTTAATGATTCGCCTTTTAATTTCCTAAATTCGACTATTTGAGAAAAGTTCTAAGATTGTGATTTTTATAGAGGCCTGGGGTGATTTAGAATCACTAGCCGGTCATGATTTCTAACCCTCCAAGTTGGGTTGTGACATAGAGGTAATGAATGTCTCCAATCAAGATATGAAGGAAGCCGATTTCTCCTCTTCTTGGAGAAACTTACTAAAGAAGAATTGTGTGTTCATAAAAAGAAAACCTAAGTGCAGCATAGATTGTTAAGGAAAATGTAGATTCATTTTTGAAGAAAAACGTATGTGAATGCTAATAAGTAAAGAAAAATATAATTATCAACTTTTTAAAAATGATTGTTTCCTTTCCGTATATGAATCCAAAAGGGATTTGTTTCCTTTTTTAATGTGGGAAAGTCAAATCTAAAAGGAAACAACCTAAAACCAATTACTGAGTTGAATGTAAGGAAATTAAATACGAAAACCATTTGTTTAGTTGATGATTTGAATTCAAAAGGATAATCACTTTCTTTTTAAGGAAGCAAAATAAAAGCACTCAATGGAAAGAATTTACTATTCATAAGGTTAGGGTGGTTTATATTAGAAAGTGTTCTCTCGATTAGATAGCTACAAGTCTACAACTAACATGAAATATTGATCGAACGGATTGTAGAGGGTGATGGGTTCATATGTGTAGATAAAAACTGCTCTGCTTTATAATATAGAAGATTCCTTTAATTTAGGGTCTTGGATTTTGTAATGAAAGTAATTTTAACCCTTGGATTAGTTGAGAAAAACCTTTAAAATTCAATCATGAGACATGTGTAGACAAAACCGCTCTGTTTTATAATATAAAAGATTCCTTTAATTTAGGGTTTTGAATTTTGAAATGAAAGTAATTTCAGCCCTTGTATTAGTTGAAAAGAAACTTTAAAATTCAATTACGATCCTCCAATGTGCTACGTAGGACAGTTGTGAGAGAGACATTTTCTTAAAACCGTCTATTGTGTAATGTAATATAGAAGGTATATTCGAACTAGTTTGTTAGTAATTGTTATCGTATATAGGAAAATACTAACGCGTGCCTAATAGACACATCTTAAAGTTGAAAGAATGTATGAAATATGTGAAAAGTGTATTAAAAAATGTAAAAGGTGTATTAGAGCATGATTTTTTTTGTTTGTTTATGCACTTATTGTGTGTCCATTAAAAATGCGTTAACAAGATACATACTATTATCCACTATCCATTGGAATATTTCTATGGTGCCCCAATGTGGTATTGGGGTACCAGTGTCCCACTAAATCTAAGCCGTTAGATGAAAAAATAAATGAATCTGAGCCATTAGATAAAAACTACCACAAGAATGAGGGTGATTTTGTTCTTTTCCCGCGCAATTGTACTTACTATGACCACAGACTTTACTTAGCACACGTATAGGTCATAAATTATGGTAAGTAAATCCTGTGTTTATGGTAAGTATGATATGTTTTTATAGTTTGTAAACTCATTGTTCTTGGTAAGTAAAATTGGGGCACCGGTGCGCCAAGTGGGGACATTTGCAAGACCCGGAAAGGAAAATGCTTAAAAAGAAAGAGCTACTAGCTAAAGCAAAGTTATTGTTGTACAGTACTAGTCTACTCCGTTTCCGATTTGGCTCAGCTGAGTGCAACCCCAAATCGATTTTCCCAATTGCCGCACTTTACTCCGAAGATGAAGCGCAAGAAATGGTCGGAGCTTGAAGAACAAACCCTACTCCAAAAATACTCCGACCTCCTCACCACCGGAACCCTATCCAAGCTCAAAACCCGTGAAAAAAAATTCAAGCCAATCGCCGACGCCGTCAATGCCGTCCACCACCACCTAGACCCCCTCAATTTCCCCTTCAAGTGGTCCTGGCGCGACGTTTCTATCAAAGTCCAAAACATGCGCCACCAGTACTTGGGCGTCAAGCAGAAAATTAGGGCTCCTGACGGCGAGTCCTTCAACTGGACTGACGGCGTTAACCACTGGGAGAATTTCTTGAGGTATAAGGAGGTGTTTGGAGATGTGGAGATTGACGTGAAGGGAAAGAGAGAGAGTAGTAACGGGGTTGGTGATGATGATGATGTGTTTGGTGGTGATCTGTTTGGGTTTGGGTTTGAGGGGTATAGTGAGGATTTGGAGGAGGAAGGGGATGATGATGTTGGGGAGAGTTATAATGGGTTTTGTGATGAGAGAGATGGAATTGAGGGGAAAAGGGTGAAGAAGGGATTATTGGGGTTGGTGGGTGGACAAGTATTGGAGTTGAGGGATGTGATGTTGCGGAGAGAGGAGAAGAGAAGGGAGAGAGAGTGGAATAGGGAGGAAGGGTTGTTAGAGAGGGAAGATAGGAAGAGAGAGAGGGAAGTTGGGGATGATGGAGTACTGGAGAGGAGGGAAGTGGAGTTTGAAGAGAAGGAGATGGTGTGGGCTAGGAGGGAGTTTGAGAGGAGAGGGAGGTTGGAGAGGGAATTTGATGAGGAAAGGAGGAGGAGGATGAAGGTGGAGGAGAAGTGGGAAGAGGAAGAGATGGAGTGGAGAGAGAGGATGTTGGTTTTGCAAATCGAGCACGAGAAGCAGATGATGCAAATGCATGTTGAGTCTTGTCAGAACCAAATGCAGGTGCTTGGGGTCATGGCTAGGCTTGTTTGTCAATTCTTTGGGTCCGCGAATGATGGTTTGGGTGGTGGGTTGGGGGCTTTGCCTCCTCAAGTTTTACAGAATTTGCAGCATCCAGTGGGCTTAGGCGATAATATAAAGCCGGATGCTAACTCTCCATCTGAGTTCATTTAGACTGTAATTCGAAACCTTAAGTTTATAAAGTAATAATATTCTTGCTGCTGATGCTCAAATGAAATGTATCATAGATTGTCTTTGTTGTAGTGAACACTTCTGTGGTAGGATTGGGCAAAATGGCTTCTTCTCTTGTTCAATTCAAAAGTTTAATGCAGCCGTGCGGTCTATTGCATTCATTGTCATATCTTCCATTGAGAATGGCCTGGTCCTTATAAGAACCTTTACTGAAGTGCTACGATTGTCTCACTTAACCTATTGTGCCGTGGGACATGGGACTATGGGAGTGTTAGTTATTCCAAGTATAATGTTCATTGAGTGTAATAGTTCATGATGCGTGTGCGTGAGGGGAGATATTCTTTGTTCGCAGTATATGGCTTGGATAACTGAGTTGTTTATCTGTCTATTTTTGGTGATTCATGTTGTGTTAGGCGACCGTAGTAGACAAGATTGTAACCTTAGTGTGGATATTGATTGTGTCTGTAATATCATTATACAAAGAGTATGCATGGTTGGATGCATAGGTTCCGTTCAATGAGGTTAGAGCATTTGAATGTTTCCTGTTCGATCTCTTAGGTATAAGAGAATGAGCACCCCACATTAGTTCAGGACACTTATTCATTGTTAGTCTTGTCAATATTCAGGATGATCTGTAGAGTCCTGCGGTATTATTCGCTTGAATCTGTTCAAAAACAGGACTGGCTTGACAAGTCCAGAGGCCCCCACTCAAAGGCTGCTTGAAAGTGGGTTTGTGCATAATGCATACTCTGCCAAATAAAAATCCAGATAGGTACGCAGTGCTTGAACAGTGTGGCAAAGTTCAAAGTCCGACTTACTTTTAGCAGAATAATAAATATGGTACTCTTTCAATTGAATAGATGTGGAGATATTCATACAGCAATCCTAGGCTCCTAGCCTCTTAGGAGGCCTCATATTTAGGACAACCGTGTTCTCCTTATTCAGATGTGAAAATCTGGTTTGCATTGCAACAATATTCAAAACTCTGTACTGGTTGTTTTACAATAGGGTGTATACTGAAAGTACGTGGAACACTCCTTGTGGATTGCTTGGAAGTGCTAGCAGGACATGGCAATCAGATTTGTGTGGAATGAGATCTACACAGACAAGGATAATATGTGCGGCAGAGCCACTTTTGAGTCAGTGAGTGGAGATTGAGCTTACGAGTTCGCAAGTGAAGACCTCTAAGATCAAATGTACCAATGTTGTGTTGTAGCTTGTAAGTCAATTGTATTGAAACTCCTCTTTATAGAGGGATTGTTTGCAATTGCATGGTGGCTCGTGGGGATTGTATTTCCCAATCATTTTCTGCGTGCTTACATTGTAGCTAATTCTAATATCAGTATTTGATTAATTAGCTTGTCCTAACAGTAGGAATTTGCTACCCTTATTAAGGTTTTGCGGCAAAGCTCTCTTTGGGGTTCAAAGGCACCTTTCTTTCTTTTCAGATCAGAAGCAAAATACATATTGGGGATCTATATAGAATATACATCTATATACACTTGCAAACAACTTCATGCATTTCACTTTGGAAATCATGGAGCATGCTGCATTCTAATTCTTTTGTACTGTGCGAAGAATGGAAGGCAAACATTCACTTGCTAACCATAGATAACTTCATAAACATTATTTTCTTTGATATCTTAATCCAATATGTGGAGATTATGTGCTACGAGGAAGTGAAAGAGAGGAAATGTGGAAATGATGGATGACAACATGATGCTAGTATAACATGGGAGTTGTGACGGGAGCCAGTTTCAGATAACTAAATTTGTTTAATTTCAACCGAATCTGCCTTTGGAAGGGTTGTAAAGAAGATTTTCAGTACCGTTTTAAGTTTGTAACTTCATGACCTTATTGAAATGAGATACCCTTAATGGGAGACTGGTAACTTCCATTCTACAGATATTTTCACGTCCTCAAGGTGCAAATGTATATTCATTATGTACTGTAACTCAATTACTAGGTGTACTTTCCGATTTCAGGATCTGGTTGAAACTTGAGCTCTTGAGGTTTGTGGGATGATTTAAAGTAACTACCGGAAATGGTTATCTTGGCTAATTCTTTTTGACCCTCTATTGTAGGAAAGATTTTCAGCTGTTTACTTCTTGGAAGTGACGGAATTGGTCTGGTACTCTGGTCCTATGTACATTAGAGTGTTTCCCACGGTATCAGGTTTGTATCAAGCATAGGTGGGAAGTTGGATGTAAGTTATTTTCCTAAGGGAAAGAGTGGAGAAAGACAAGGTTTTGCGGCAGACCATCAAATGGATTCTCTTCATTTCTGGTGAAATGCTCACAAGGTAATCTTTGTTGCTTTCTATTCTCCTCTTGAATTTTCATCCTGCACCAAATTGTACTGCTTTGTGAAAGATGAAATACTGGGGCTGAGATTGACTAGCCACAACAAACATCTTTCTTTGTTCCTTTCTATTCATCTCTAGAATTTTCATCTTGTACCAAATTGTACTGCTTTGTGAAGGGTGAAATAGCCCTTTTTGTTCATCCTCTTTCTTTGTAACAAAATTATGTACTATGTAATCAGAAACACTTATCAGTTCACTGCTTACGTACTTAAGTTATACTGGTCTTGATCGTTTAGTAGTTTTTGTTTAGTTTAGTTTTGGAAAAAGTTGTAATGAGTGGAGAGAGATGAGAGAGAAATGAGTATAATGATTACAAAACAAAAGTAAAACTATGAAACGAACAAGGCCACTGTTTTCCTTTCATCATAGCCTGAGTTTGTAGTGTTTCTGCCTCATTCCTTACTCTCTAATCTCTATTTCTGATATGATCAGGGGAGCTGTTTCTACACGGTCCTTATGCATCCATTGAATAGTAGAAGTCAACTGCAAGTTATCTAGGAGCAAGACATGCATTAGACTGGTTGGCTAGCACTTATTTACCAATTAGCAGTCAAAAACTTAAAACTTCTGATCAGAGAATTTCAGGGTTGAAAAGTTGGTTCCCTGCCACCCTAATTTCTTTCTCAGTTGTCGTGAATCGCTTTAGCTATTTTCCTGGTAATTATATATTTATTCGCTTAATTATGTGAGATGAGGATTCACAAAGGTTGATGGATAGTCAAACTTAATCCTCCTCGGACCAACTGATATCATTAGGGAACCCGGCATTTACAATGCAATGGAACTTCATATGAGGTGGACTGCAATCTTATCGGGGTCTATGGCCAACTAGATTTTATGTGAACGTGGTAGAGGAACTAGAAATATATAATTGGTAATTATATAACTCTCTGAAAGTCGAACCTCTTCTTTTTTCTTTGTCTCCAATAGGAAATAGAAATTGGACCTTAAATTTTTGAATGTCGATTAAGAGGATTAGACATATGAGAAAAACTTTGTGCTTGGAAATGTTTGTTCTTTCTCTTGACATAAACTAATGTGGTAGTTCCTGTTTTGTTTTGGGACCTGACTTCACTCTAGTTGGGCCACAGAGAAGACTCTGCAGTTGCATCTTTGTCATCCATCCTGGCAACGAGTAGTTCAGATTTTTAAAAAAGACTCTTTCCAGTAAGAATAGACTTTTCATGGGAAGAGTCTTTTAATAAATATGAAGACTCTTTCCAGTAAGAATAGACTTTTCATGGGAAGAGTCTTTTAATAAATATGAACCATTAAAATCACTTTCGAATGACCGAGATTACACAGCCTGCTCTCTTCAGTCCAAACTTAGATTGTGGATAAGTCGTATCCTTTTTTTTTTTTTGCCCTCTACTCAGCATGTGGTGGTTCCTGTTAGCTATAGATGATTACATTGAGGTTTTCTATTTCTATATTTGGTAGGTAAAGCAGCACATGTCAGATGGAAGTAGCAGAACCTGATAGAAGGATACATTGGATTCGCAGGTAAACTACACTATGGATATCCATCCAACCACCAGTCTTTTCGTTTCATTTTCACTTTCCATACAACATGAACTTTGGATAAGGACTCGATTGCTATCCATATCTCATATCTCTCTTGTTTGTGTGTTTTTTTAATAATTACAGTCACTTTTCTTGCTAATCAAATTTTTTTTTTTTGAACATACTTGTCTTACTAATCAAAAAGCGATTATCATCTCAATAATAAATGGGCCTACAATAATGCAATTTTGCCAAAAGGTAAACTGTATGTCATAAAATGATTCTTTTACATTTGAACATCTAACTTTGCCATAGATTTTTTACTTCGGATAGATAAAAGAATCTTCCAAAGGCAATGGATTCATGGGTTTGATGCCCTCCAGGATTTTTGTAATCTGAAAAAGGAGAGGCTTTTGAGTGAAGATTCAAGAGATGATCAGACCCATTAAAGTTGGTTATGTTTACAAGAGGTCCATTAAGTGTGGTTTAAAATTATTGGGTCGTGACAAAGTGGAATGTGGCCAAGGAATCTAGGCTGCCGAGGCTTATGTGGAAATCACCTTTGCTGACTCAGAATGTAGGCCTGCTGGAATCAGCTTATCAATATGTTACCGATTTCCCAACATGAAATGAGAGGAGTAATTTAAGGCCCTTGTGTCCAGGGGTAACCAACATATAGATAGCTGTGATCTCTTCTCATGTAATCCTTATATGAGGCAAAATGGGTCAATAGTGATCCCCCATTCTATGATAGGAGCTGTTCATTTTGTGTATCTGAGTCTATATGGCTCGGATATTTGAAGTGGTGATCTCATTCGTTGCGTAGGAATCATTGAGGGGATCATATGAGAGGATCCCAATTCCTGAAACACGAACTAGAGGGATATGGATATTTTAAAATGCATATGTAGATCTCAACTTTTACTGGGCCAGTTTCATTTTGTATTTACCATTGAGCTTTAATTGGTTTCCAACATCTTTAAATGGACTTTCACTCCCCAGAACAGCTGCTGCTCCCTTGGAGTTCAATGGCTGTTTTCTTTGCCGCAGGGGTAGATGTTTATTTGGTATCCGATACAGCTATGAAGGGTGGAGGGTGGTTTAAAGATGGTGACTTTTAGTTAAGATTCTTGGAGAGAAAGTGTCCTCTTTATTTTTTTAAAAGGATGTAACTGTATTTAATGGATCAAACCCCGACCTATGAGCAACAGGGTTGCACTTGCACCTCATCTATGTAAGAGGATTTTTTTATATCGTGAATTTATATATCGAATTATGAACCAAAATGATCATTAATTTTTACTGTGAATTGAGCCATATCATGAATCGTTCCGATTAGAGCCTGCTTTATAAATTCCACAGACAGATACAGATATACGCATTCAGATGATAAGGATATCTAGCATATATGAATATTTTAGGGTCGCAAGACTGGAAAACTTGTTTTGAATGATAAATGGGAAAACTTCAAAAAAGCCTCTAAACTTTCACCGCAATGCTTCATAGGCCTTCAAACTTAACGAAATTTCAATTAGACCTCCAAACTTCACACATTTTAATCAATTACACCCACGCCGTTACTTCCTGTCAATTTTCTAACGGAAAATGCTTACCTAGCGTGTTAGCCTTCGTTTTGGACGAAAATGCAATATTTAGTTGGTCATCTCCTGCCATTTTGACTCCCTCCTTCATTTTATCTCTATATATACCCACCCCCACACCAAATAACCCTAAAACCCGACTTCCCTTCTTCATTCTCTCTCTCCCATCTTAAAATCCACTTCCATCTTCTCTCTCTCACATTTGAAAAATGAGAAATACATGTGACATTGGCAACTTCATGGAAGACAATCTTGCAAAGTTTGTGGCAATCGGAGAGAGATGCACACCTCTTGGACACCTCTGGTTGCAGAAAATGTAGGGCTTCTACCTCTTGGACATTTGTTTCTTTTTTGTGGTGGTGTATGAAGTGAATGACCAATGTAACGACACTATTAGTTTATTTAATGAAGCTTTGTGTTTCCTAATTGTTGTATGTATGAGGAATTATTCTTTCTCCATGCTTCAAAATTGCACTCTAAATAGAGCATGTAAGAATGGCCTTTGTTTGGGAAAATAAAACAGAGTGTAATCCAGGTTCCATTAAACAGAGCATGTAACCATGCAGTGCACTTTATTCTAAAAAAGTGCACTCTGTTCTAAAAACACCTTAATCGATTCTTCATGCAGTGTAAAGTATACGTACCATAGGTAGGAGGATCACACCCAGATTCTCGCATCATCCAACCCATTTTCGTCTTTCTCACGATCGATAAGGATCAAGAATGCAGATTAATGTGATTCGTTTGAGGTGTTTATGAAAATATCATGTTTGGAGGAGTGGGAAAGAGGGTTTGTTGGGATCAAAATGAACGAACATGGTATTTTCCTCTATACATACGTCTTCTCTTGCCACGTGTATCCATTTCCCTTCAAAACGAGCGGTAATTCCCTCCAAAGGCGCCAGGTAGCATTTTTCGTTAGCAAATTGACGGAAAGTAACGGTGTGGGTGTAATTGATTAAAATGTGTGAAGTTTGGAGGTCTAATTGAAATTTCGTTAAGTTTGGAGGCCTATGAAGCATTGCGGTGAAAGTTCGGAGGTTTTTTTGAAGTTTTCCCATGATAAATTGATTAGCTCGTGGTCTAATATATATACACTTATTTCCATTGGAAAGATATGTGGGTTTGTGAATCTATTTTTTGGTCCTTTCTTTGGAAATAGATTAAAAGTACAAACATCAATTGATAGATAAGTATTTCTCCGTATCTAGGTACAATAACAACAACAATAACAAAACCTATTTAGTCCCCAATCACTGGGGTATAGGAGTGGATCATTGGAGAATGACCTAACCTTGGGCAATATGCACAAAGTGGCTGCTCTCAGAATACTGCTGAAACATCTAAGAACTGAGGAGCTAAACGGATGTTTTGTTGCAGAACCATACCATCATATTAAAGCCGGAACCATCAGAGAGGGCAGATCTAGAGACCCAAATTAATTTTTGTGCTCATTACCATACTTCCTTCATTCGTGGTCTAGAGCATCTTTCTAATGAGCACACATTTCTCTGTAGCTAGGTATCCAATGAATATTTTTCTTACTAAAGTTGATATACCATAAATTTTTCTTGCTAGGTTCTCTTTCTGTTTTCCTTTACAGTGAATGTCTGCCTTATTCCTTTTTTCCTACTATTTTCTGAGTTGACCCAAGGAGCTCTTTCTACAAGTCCTTCATGCATCCATTTAATAGTAGAAGTCAACTGCAGTTATTTACGAGTAAGAAATACATTAGACTGATTGGCTAGCACCTATTAACTTAGCCATTAGCAGTTAACTCTACTGATCAGAATTTCAGGGCTGAACAGTTGGTTCCCCCCCCCCCCCCCCCCCTTTTTTTTTTTTTTTTCTATCGGCTTTTGTGAATCGCTTTAGTTATTTTTCCTGTTACTAATATATATGTGAGATGAAGATTCACAAAGGTTGATGGATGTTCAAATTTGATCCTCCTCGTCCTCGGACCGACTGATGCAACGTGAAATCATAAACGGAACCCCTCTTTTACATGCACTGGAACTTCATGTGAGGTGGACTAACATCTTATTGAGGTCTATGGCCAAATACGTTGTATAAGAACGTGGTAGAGGAAATAGAAAATAGAAAATTCGAAATCAGAGGTACTCTCTGAAAGTCAGACCTATTATTTTTTGTCTTTGTTTCAAATTGGAAATAAAAAATTGGAGCTTAATTCCCTAAATTGTGGAATGTTGCATAAGAGAGAGAATTCGACAATGAGAGGAAAAAACTGTGCTTGCCTGCCTGTCATAATACGAAATGTTGGTTCTTTCTCCTGAAGTTTCTATATAACATAAAATAATGTGGTGGTTCCTGCTAAGTGCTAACTATATACTCCATACAATGGCTTTCTATTTCTTTATTTGCTAGGTAAAAAGCAGCAAAAGTCAGAAGGGAAGTGTACCAGAAGAACCTGATAGAAGGGATACATTGGATTCACGGGTAAACATATATCTGTATGGGATATAATTCATGTTCAACCACTAGTCTTTCCGTCTCATTTTCACTTTGCTCACAACAACAACATTGGATAAGGACTCTATCCTTATCCATTCTGATTGTGTGATTGTGTTTTTGTTTTTCAATTACAGTCACTTATGTTGCTGATCAATAAGAGATTATCGTTCAACAATAAACGGGCCTACAATAATGCAATTTACTTACCGACAAGGTATGACTTAAAAATGACTCTTTTACTGTTTTTTGGTTAAATAAATGGAAGTGCGGGTACCGTGTCACATTCGCCAGAGATTCTTTTACTTTTGAGCATCAAATTTTTCCCACGGATTTTTTTTTTTACTTTATATAGATAAAAGAGGCTTCCGAATGCAATGGATTCTTTGGTTTGATGCTGTGCAGAAATTTTGTAATCAGAAAAAAAGAGGCTTCTGAGTGAAGATTTGAGAGATGATTAGACCGGGAAGAGTATTACATAGTTTCCAATTATTGAGCAAGACGAACTAAAATTGCACTTTAATTGGCCCGAGCTAGTAGACGGTGGGTCGGTTTCCAGATTAGTCGGGCTATTGAGCACCACAAAATATATGTGCCTTGGAATCTTGTTTGCCGAGATATTTTTGCATAAGTTTATGCGGAAATGCATTTCCTGACTCATATTGTAGGCTCCCAGAACCACCTGATCAATGTGTGACAGATTCCCCTCGGATATCCCTACATTGTAGGCCCTTGTTTCAAAGGGTAACCAGCCTATAGATAAGTTCAGATCTATTACGTGATTTGATCCTTATTGCGAGGCAAAATGGGACAATAGTGATCCCACATTTGGATAATAGGAGCTATTCATTTTGTGGGTCTGAGTCTTCGATAATCTATGGAAATAGTCACATTGACTGGATATCGGTAAGTGATGGTTGAATTAAAATGGTCGGTTATAGTTTGGACGTCTTTCTTATTCAAGACAAATATAATATGTTGAGATGGCTACGAATACTACGAAACCACTAACCTTATTTTTTGCACAAAAATTACATACCAGGACTTAAACCAAGAATAACTCAGATCATCAAAATTGGACCCGTGGTGAGCCCGTAGGCCATATCCTTAATCGTTACACAGGAACCATACATGGGGATCATATGAGAGAGGATCCCAATTCCTGAAATGCAAACTAGAGGGACTTGGATATTTTAAAATGCAAATTTAAATCTCAAACTATAACTGGGCATTACCATTTTGTGTATCTACCATTGGTTTCCAACCTCTATAAATGGACCTGCACCCAATTCCTGAAATGCAAACTAGAGGGACTTGGATATTTTGAAATGCAAATTTAAATCTCAAACTATAACTGGGCATTACCATTTTGTGTATCTACCATTGGTTTCCAACCTCTATAAATGGACCTGCACTCCCCAGAATGGCTTCTGCTCTTTTGGTATTTAATGGCTGTTTTATTTGCCGCAGGGGTGGATAATGTTTTTGGTCTCTCAGATACAGCTATTAATGGTGGAAACTGGTTTCAAGTTGCTTGACTTGTAGTTGAGATTCTTGGAGCGAAAAAGTCCTCTCTCTCTTTTAAAAGGATGTACTACTCTATTTCATGTGTTGAACCCCCGGCCGATGAGCCACTGAACCGGTCGATGAAGAGGATCAATGTTCTTATTGTAATATCGTGAATCGAATTGAGAACCGAAATGTTTATTCTTTACAGTGAATCGAGCTGTAGTGTGAATAATTCCTATTCGAGCATGATTTAGATGCATTTGGATGTAAGGATATGATGTAAATTGGGAAATTTAATTTAGGCTTGAACCAATGGAATATTTGTTTGAATGATGAAAGGATGATCACGCGAGCTAATAGGTAAGTATTTGTTTCCTTTGCAAGAGTGATGGATTTGTGAATCTTATTTTCGACCCTTTATGCGGGAATGGATTACAGGTATAAACAGCTTGGCAATTTTATCCCGTGGTAGAATTGGTTTTACAAAAAGTCTAGGGGCACATACCAGCCACACCAACTCGTGTAGGACCTACTTTGAAGTCCTACACGAGTGATTGGAGCCGCTTTTAGGGTTCCTGAAAAAATTTAGCGCTCAATGAGATACCGGTAAAGGCTCGATAGATTCATTGAAGTTTCAGTTCTTGAATCGAACGGACGAGAACTTTAACAAACTTATCAAGTTTTTCTCGATATCTGATTGAGCTGATTTTTTTTCAGGAATCCTTAAAAAAAATTGTAAACAAATTGAGCGGCTCCGATAATTTGTGTGAGACTTGGAAGTGGGTCCCACACGGGTGAATGTGACTAGTATGTGACCGAGTGGGTGTGCCTGTAGTATATTTCTTGATTTTATGAGTCAAAAGAGACACAGAAAAAAGATGGCATCTAATAATCCTAAAAAATCATATTATCAAGTAGTTATTTGAATCTTTTTTTTTTTATCATAAATATCTCTAATCATTTTTTATCATAAATATCTCTAACAAAAGAATTTAAAAACCAATTTTAGCAAATTGAAAGTGAATCGACCAATTCACGACCCACCGTTTCTATTCATTGACCCACCGTTGCCCTCAACGATTCTCTACTATTTGTGTTGATTACCTTCTGAATTGTATCGTGAATCGAATTGAGAACCGAATGTTTATTTATTTTTACTGTGAATCGAGCTGTAGCGTGAATAATTCCTATTCGAGCATGATTTAGAAAATTCGTATTCGAGCATGATTTAGAAATTTTATGGATATGCATTTGGATTTAAGGATATATGATATTGGAAAATTTAATTTAGGCTTGAACCAATGGAATATTTGTTTGAATGATGAATAGATGATCACGCGAGATAATAGGTAAGTATTTGTTTCCTTTGCCAGAGAGATGGATTTGTGAATCTTATTTTTGACCCTATGCGGAAATGGATTCCAGGTATAAACAGCTTGGCATTTTTATCCCGTGGTAGAATTGATTTTACAAAAAAATCACCCACTCAGTCACATACCAGCAACACCAACTCGTGTGGGACTTACTTCGAAGTCCCACAGGAGTGATCAGAGACTCTTTAAGGGTTCTTGAAAAAACTCAGCTTAATCAGATACCAATAAAAACTCGATTGATTCATTAAAGTTTCAGTTCCTGAATCGAACGGACCAGAACTTTAACAAACTTAGCAAGCCTTTCTCGATAACTGATTGAGCTGGGTTTTTTTAGAAACCCTTAAAAAAAATTCCAAGCAAATTGAGCAGCTTCGATAATTTGTGAGACCTCGAAGTAGGTCCCACACGATTGGGTGTGACTGTTATGTGACCGAGTGGGTATGCTTGTAGTCTCTCTCTTGATTTTATGAGTCAAAAGAGACTGAGACAAAAGATGGCATCTAATAATCCTAAAAAATCATATTATCAAGGAGGAGTTTGAATAATTTTTTTTATCATAAATATCTCTAATCTTTTTTTTTATCATAAATATCTCTAATAAAATAATTTAAAAACCAATTTCAGCAAATTGAAAGTGAATCGACCAATTCACGACCCACCGTTGCCACCACGATTCTCTACTATTTGTGTCGATTACCTTCTGAATTGTATCGAATCGCAACTAAAACATACGAAAATGTAATGTTTTTGGTGCTGAATTGTATCGAATCGCAACTAAAACATACGAAAATGTAATGTTTTTCGTGCTGAATTGTATCGAATCGCAACTAAAACATATGAGAAAATGTAATGTTTTTCGTACATAGTATTTGGTCTGATTAGGAACCAACCATGTGGATGTTTCTAGCCTCGTACTTGTTAGATATATATCTCCAACAGAATTCAATAGGGTAGATGGAGTAACGACTCTCCAGAAAACACCCAACCAACACTTGACTTGGTCTCTTTTCTTGTGTAGCACTACTAGCAATAAACATAAACCAAAAAAAGGACAATTAATAAACAGAGAGAAAAACGGATTTATCTACCAAATGCAAGGCAATTTAATGAATTTCGTAACCCAGGACTCGTTTCGCTTAACTTATTTGTGTGACTTTCTGCAAAAAAATTCACTTTTTGGGCTGTCTTTATTCGAGTTTCGGTTAAAATGTTGTACTTTCTCGATTCCCCTCGTCGAGACGAATCACCTCATCGAGACGAATCACAAAACGTACAAAGTTTGATGCAAAACTAACAAAGACTCTCCTCAGTCTATTCGTACGCTTGTGATTAAAGACGCCCTGGGTGTAGGGCAGTTTAGAGACTAGCGGTTGCTAGTCTTTCTGTTTGTTTTCTCTTTGTTTTTGTTTTGGTCTTCCGTTGTACCAAAAAAAAAAAACTAACAAAGACGAAAAAAGTTTGAATAAAGCCAAAAACCAAAAAGTGCAAAAAGGTAAGTGAATCGAGGCCAGTTCAAACATAGTTTTGTTCCAGCTTTAATTATGCTCTCCGCAAGTGAATGGTGAATTCGACCCTAGGCTTAGTCGAAGTGTACGTAAGTTGACCCGAACATCTGAACTGTAGGGGGAAAAAAAAAAAGTTGGTTGGAAAATGGGTACGTACGCCACTGGTTTTATATGATACCGAATGTACTTTTAGAACTTAATTTAATTAAGCAACACCTTTTTATATGAATGATGGACGGAAGTTCTTACAGGGTGGTTGATGTCTACTGTTCTGTTGGGTTAGACTCTACCAAAGACTGGTCGTCAGTGTTGGACTGGCGGATTGCCATATGATATGAGAGAGAATGATGAGAGAGAGAGAGAGAGAGAGTGTTGTGGATATGCAAAAGATGGATTACTGAAAGGGACGTATTCTTAACGGCAAACTACCGGCCTACTCCCTTGTCAGGGGTAATTTAGACCTTTCACGTACATTTAACAAGATTTTTCCTTTTTGGTCCACTGGATTTTAATTTCTTGGTATGAAACTCTTACTTGTATCTCAATGTGGTCCTTCCATAGAAGTGTTTTAGACTGTTAAATCGATCGAAGACGCAGCTGTGAAGTCTGTAGTGTTTTAGACGGTTAGATGGTAGCTAGGTACGATGGCGAGTTAAGGGATCAATTTGTGAAGGCATATTGGATTATAGTCATAAAATGCCCAACCCAAAGAAGGTAGAGAAAATAAAATATAATATAAAATGACCTTAAAAGAGTTTTTCAATGTAGTCCTTCTATATCTTCTGTTCGATTTTAAAAAATGATCCAATTTTTTTTATCGGCAAAGAGAATTACATTATTGTAAACGATAACCAATGAAATAAAATAAAATTAGAAAAGAAAAGGATTGAGAAAGCTTTGAAGAGCCGATGACACTACTGTCGTTGCTCGCAAATACTCAAATCTACTCTCAGCTTAAATTTTTTTTGCCGAATATGTCTAAAAGTCCATGCCAATTATCTTAAACACAATTGCAACATAAAATATTAGCAGAGGTATTTTAGACTATTCATAATAATTACAATCTAAGAAGGGAGGAAGGAAAAAAATAACCTACACGTGCAGTGGCCTTAAAAAAGTGTTTTACTATAGTCCTTCTATCATCTTGTGATAATACCTTAGTATTTCAAAAAACAACAACAATAACATAACCCATTTAGTCCCCAATAATTGGGGGTATGGGCGGGGGATGGATAGGAAACAGATCTAACCTTTGACAATAAATGCACAAAGTGGCTGCTCTTATAATACCACTGAAACAGATGGATTGAAGACAGACCTAACCTTTGGCAATAAATGCACAAAGTGGTTGCTCATAGAATACCGCTGAAACAGTGGTTCCCCTATACCGTCGCGTTTGCTGCGGAATCATGCTCTCAAATCAAAGTCAAAAGGCATCAGAGAGGGCAGACCCAAGAATCATTTTGATTTATATGCACATTACCATACTTCTTTCATTCAACATCCAGAGCATTGGCGTTGCACATTAGTATTTCAAAAAAAATATATAGTAACAAGAGTAACCAAATTTCTAAGGTATTTGCAACGGTTAGGGATGTCTGGATCAGTTTACGAATTCATCAACTAATGCCCATTTCTGTACGGTCAAAGGTAGGCCTGAAACTAGGGGATTGACAAGAAACTAGGGCTTTCGACGTCTTCTTTTCATTTTGAAAGGCTATCGGAAGTCGAAAAAGTTACATATAGAGAAATGGAAAATGAAAATTGACGGCCAAAATTAATGAAATTAAAGCGAAGGAGAGACCAAAGTGAAATCCCGTAAAAATTGCAGGAACCATTGTGCAATTCATCACCCTTAATTTGTGAGGCTGTAAGGTTGTGTGTGAACTGTGAAGCCAGTGACCGTGACCAACCCACCTAATAAATTGCCAAAACTGCCGGTCAAAGTCAACTCTCCTGTTTCCTCTCATCTACGTACTATAACAAAGACTTGGTATGTACAACACCTTTAGGCCACCTTTCTCTCCCTCTCTCTCTCTCTCTCTCTCTCCTCCAAGAAACTACTCTCTCTCCTCTCCCTCTCTTCCAGTGGGTGTTTTGGTAGAGAGAAAGCAAAACAATGAGGAAGCCATGCTGTGATAAACAAGACACGAACAAGGGAGCTTGGACGAAGCAAGAAGACCAGAAGCTTATCGATTACATTCGCACTCACGGTGAAGGTTGTTGGCGTACCCTCCCCAAGGCTGCAGGTACGTGTATTTGTACGCGTCGTTACTGGGTTCTGAGATTCGGTTCCTAACATCTTTCTTATTTCTGGGTTCTGAGATTCGGTTCCTAACACCTCTCTCTCTCTCTCTAGAATACGTGATTAATGGAGGAGTCTTGTATACAACCTAATGTGTTACTTATTGTGTTCGTGTTTTTTCATGTGGTGGATATGAATTAGGGTTGTTTCGTTGCGGTAAGAGTTGCAGACTGAGATGGATAAATTATCTAAGGCCGGATATCAAACGGGGCAACTTTGCTTCAGATGAAGAGGACCTCATCATCAAGCTCCACGCCCTTCTCGGCAACCGGTACTCTCTCTCTCTCTCTCTCTCTCTCTTAGGGCTACGATCACTTGGACTGTAACAAGATTATACAATGAGGAAGATTTCGAGGTGTTTTGGCAAAAATAAACCCTTTGGAATTTTTTTTGTCTTTATTCAAATTTTTTTTTAGTACATTTTTTAATTTTGCACCGATTTTTTTTGGACTATTGGTTTGTGAGGAACATAAAAAGTCAAAAATAATTATCAAAATATTAAAAACATTCACTAAAGACAAAAATAATCCAATTTTTTGTGGATTATTTGTCTTTATTCACAAAAAATTTAGTTTAGTTAATACAAAAAAAAAATTTTTTACTTTGAGATCCTTCTTATCGAGACGAACCAATAGTCTACAAAAAAAATTTGACGCAAAACTAACAAAAGAAATTTTTTTTATATAAAAATAAAGACAAAAAAACAATCTATTCGGTTCAATTTTCCCAAAACACCCCGAATATTAAGGACTACATAGGCTGAATAATTTCATCGAGTTAAATAGCGAAAGATCACGAAATAATATGCCCTAAACTATTGTATATCCTGTGTTTTTTGGAATTTATTGTCAAAAAATTAAATCCTAAGCTGGCACTGCAGCATAAATTTGCTAATTCTAGACAATTCTTAAATTTTTTTTATTTAGCTAACACAAGCTTAGGATTTTTGTACGAAGCTTTCAAAACATACCATGTTGTTTTACATATCATTTATTGTAACTCAGAATTACAAAAAAATGACGTGACATTCTCAGGTCATATTGGCGAGGCATGCACAGATTTTCTGTTTATGAAAAATTTACTAATTTTTCAGATTCGAGGGGTCCTGTAGTGCAGAACCCGGGTCCCCTACGGTATCCAAAGGCACTACACTTTTGTAATGTCCAATTTGAACCGTTCAAAAGTATTTTCAATAGTCCAAATTTCAATTGTTATCCTACATAACTTTTCAGTACTACTACTTAAACCGGAAGCCCTATCTATCCTGAATTTTCATTCAGAAAATTACACAAAAAGTAAAGTTCATGGATCCACAAACAAACATCCCCTTCCATGAAGTGCAATTGCTATATATATTACTAGGACAAATATTTGCACCACATTTGCTCATCCTCTCAAATGGAAATTTTTTTGTGATGACTTATTTTTATGTATTTTTAGGTGGGCATTGATAGCTGGAAGGTTACCGGGGCGAACGGACAACGAAGTAAAAAACTACTGGAACTCTCACTTGAAGAGAAAGTTGATTGGTATGGGAATCGATCCGAACAACCACAAATTGAACCAAACCCTAATGCATCCACCGCAAAACCAATGCATTTCAAATCATGCCGCGCCAAAGACAAAGACCGAGCCGGCCGAAAACGACCGGTTGTCCGATTCCGCTAGTTGCCTTGAAGACGATAACACGTCCGGTTCGGATGATCAATTAAATCTCGATCTTACGATTGCCTTTCCCTCTCCTCTAATGCCTTTGTTTGAAGAAAAGGAGAGACAAGATTATGAAGAGTTGAAAATAGAGGAAACGGAAAGTCTTGGGATTCCTACCCTTCGTCTTTTTATATAATTTGATAATTGGTTGTAGTTATTGGATATTGTGTGTGCAATTGCTAATACATAATTTGCAATTTCATTTGTCCTTACACATGTACACACTAGCTAGAGTTTGCCCTTGTTTTTTTTTTTTTTTTAATTATCAATTTTGCCCTTGTTTCAATTAATGATTAATTGCACGATGCGACCAAGTAATCACTCTTTTTTGTGATTTTAATTAGAGTTGGATTTCACAAGAAATCAAATAAAAGGAATACAATTCTACTTGATTTCTTTGGAATGTAATGACACTTCTTTGTGGATTTTTTTTTTTATATGTTCATTGGTTTATCTACGTTGTACAATGTTTGAATAGTTGAATTTAAGGAGAATGGAAAATGAATAATTGCACAATTCGGTGGTGAAAAGGATAATAATAAAAGGGGAACCCTAAAATTGATACACGCTCCTATTTGGATGTGCATTATACACATCCCTACTGAAAGTTACGATTTTGTTTTTTTTTTGTTGTATAAAAGTTACGAGATAGACCAAAATGTTATGAATCACAGAGAAAATGCTATGAATCATATTTCTGAAAAGTTAACGCATTTTTAATATAAAAGTTACGAGACACTAAAAACTGTTACGATAAGGTGATACAATATGAACCATACAATAAGTACTTATGGTACACACCTTTAATGTGTGTGTATTGTAGCCATTTCCTAATAAAATATCATTTTATTCTATAAACGAGTCCATTGAAAAACAACCTAATGCTCTATTTGGATATAGGTTCAACAGGGATTGCTCAGTGTTAAGTATAAAACCGACCATCGAACAGGTTTGTTCATCTCGGCTAAATAATGTACGTGCTCGGCCTTGACTGAACTGCTCGACCTCCCGTCTCCAAATATGCTGGATACCTGTAAATCTCCAATTTTATATCTAAACAAGACTTACAGACAAGTTGTGACTCTCTTACATGCCTAAACTCCTACGATGATAATTGATAACTACAAACAGTCAAATCCTTATTAGGGCTCTTTCGCCGACATGATAAGAGGACTCTAGTTCACTAAAGTAATCTGGTGCCATCCTTATACATCAAAACAGTCCAAATTGCTCAATCCTACAAGGACTCTACCGTCTAAATCGCCTATATAATCAATCCTTATATTTACTTGACTGGTCTCGCCGAAAATTGACTCAATAATCGGGGATTGAAAAATAAAATTTAAGAAACATATTTCACAAATTTCTTTATAAATCTAAAATCCAAAAACACAGCCTAAACCTCAAAAAATTAAAATCCAAACGATGTCTTCCCTAAGGTGAAAACAATTGTAAGTGTGGATAACTCTAGACAAGACAACCTTAAGGGGTGATGGTCCTAGCTTATGACTAAGGTTTCATGTTCCATTTTTCTTGTCGGCAATTCTTGAGATCACCTCACATTATGTGTAAGCGTACAAATAGCTACGGGAGAGTGTAAGATTAGTTCAAAATATGCACAAGTTAACGTGAAGCACCTTGCATTAAAAAAAAACTCTAGACAAGACATGCAGCAGGTGTGCAATAATGTTGCAGCCATCTGATAGGATAATATAGAACTTTTTCCATCTTAAAAAATTGACGTTTGTTTTGTGTCTAAAATTTAAGAACCCGACCCCACAAGTCCTGCCAATGGGAGTACTTGAAGGGAGACCTCCGGATAAGAATACTGCTCAGAATTTGGAATTCGGTCTTATCTTGGATGGGCCCAGCCTCATGGAGAACAGCAGGGTGGCCGCCGGTCGGTGGAGCCTCGGCCACCCATACTGCGTGAAAACTACTCTCTTCGTCCCAAATTGGATGTTCATTTTTTAAGCTCGTGTCATTTCTCGATTGTTATTTTTTTCAATTTATAATGTTTTCCGTAATTGTGAATACTTTGTATTATAGAACTCATCGAGAACTATCAAACAAGATCTATATTGAATATTTTTGGAGATTCATATTGAAAGATATAAGCGATTGAAATTGACACGAGTTTCAAAAATAGACATCCAAATTGGGACAAAGGGAGTAATATGAAATATAATTATGAGTATTTCCGATATAATTAATATGTTAGTGTTAGTATAATAATAAAAAATATTATGTTACCATGTTATCAAGATTTATTTGATTATGTTTCCATAGTCTAGATTTGATTCTGTTTCCATAGTTTAAGATTTGATTATATTTACATATCGCTCCACTCTTGTATAAATACCTGGATCCGGGTCCTCTATGAGAATTTCTCTGTGAAGATCTTGTGAGAGTTTTGTTGTGGGCTTGACAACACACCAAAAAGGAGATCCAATGACTCACAATCCCCTTCCTTGTTTCTAAATCAAAACGGCACCATTTCATGGAAAAAAAATTGACAGGATGGCAAGCCACACAAACGGCAGTTTCTTCTTCCGTTAATTTTTCTTCTTCTCTGTTAGTGTTACTCAAATTTCAAGTGGCTTAATCTTTTTTCCTTTATTTATTTTTTCCCAGATTTGTTCTTCTTTGTTAACTCAAATTTCAATTGGCGTAATTTTTCCTTTATTCAATTTTTTCCAAAATTGTTAGATTATCTCTTACCTCAATTTTTTGGTTAGTCTGATAAAAAATCATTTGAATTAGATAATTGTAAACAATCAAATTTTCAAATTTTTCATTCAAAATTTGGGATCCTGAATACTAAATGAATTTTGAAAAAAAAAAAAGTTAAACGTTCATGTACTTAGTATTCCTGTGATCTGAATCAGAGACATTAGAGCTTACACCCAACTAAAGGCAAAAACTATTTGTCCAAAAAAAGAGAGGCAAAAACTCAATTCACATTCAAAGCCATGTGCATGAAACTCGTGCATAGCATGAATGAGCCATACCACTTAGGAAATTTCGACAAATTAGACTTATTCCAGGTGACTGGATTACAAATTTTGACAGCAAAAGCATTAGCTGAAACAACAAATGGGATTGGATTACATATCTCATGTGACTCCATTCTTAGTGTTTGAACATATTTGAAAAAGAAAAAGAAAAAGGGAAAACAAATGACAACCAAGGGGTTTCTTTCTTTGCTATGATGAAATGGAGAAGAATAGTTTGAGGAAGAAAATAACAAGGAAGAAGAAGTAGAAGAAAACGTCGTTTGTGGTGGCTTACTATTCCGTCAGATTTTTTTCCAATGAAACGACACCGTTTTGATTTAAAAACAAGGAAGGGGATTGTGAGTCATTGGATCTCCTTTTTGGTGTGTTGTTAAGTCCACAACAAAATCCTCACAAGATCCTCACAGAGAAATCATCATAGAGGATCCGGATACAATACCCTATGTACATGTTATTTAAATGGAACACAATATATTTCTTCTCTCAGATTTTCTCATGGTATCAGAGCTATGAGATTTTAGGCGTTGTGGGTATCTGCTCCTCGGCGGACGGCCAAAGTCTTGACGCCATCCGCCGGGTACTCAAAGTATACTGACGTCCGCCATCGTAAACTAATCTCCTGGCTCCTGACAACTACTCACATCCACCGCTATAAACTAATCTCTCGGCTCTTGACTTTTTCTTATTTTTCTTTTTCTGGTTTCTACTGGTTCTCTCTTCTAACTCCTAGTTTCTCCTGGTTCTCTTTTGGCTCCTGGCTCCTGGTGTTCTTGGTTCTCTCTCTTGGCTCCTAGCTACTGACTTTTTTTTTTTTTTTTTTCAAAGTCAAGTTGATAGACTACTTGAGTTTGAGGAGGGATGGTAGCATAATATTAAGAAATATTATGTTATCAAGATTTATTTGATATGTTTCCATAATCTAGATTTGATTCTGTTTCCATTGCTTAGGATTTGATTACATTTCCATAATTTAGAGCTCCATTCATGTATAAATACAAGACCCTATGTACATGTTATTTCAATGGAACATAATATATTAGTTAGTATCTTTCAGTATATAGTTTAATTAATCTAGGCTTAAATCAATTAATTTTACACCACTCTATTAAGTTTTTTGAATTATTTTCATAAAAAAGAAATAACGTTGTGTTTCCGAAGAAAAGAAAACTATTCACGTACTTATTTTTGCACTGGGCCAAAACTGTCCCCAAAAAAAAAAAATGTATTGTGTTTTATAGCAGAATGGGTCATATTTTACTGTAAAGACCAAATTTTTTCGAATAAACTTATGTCATTTTTACCGGCCCCCTCGGATCAAAACTATGGCCCTGCCACTGCTCATGGAACACTCAAAAACTTCTAGAGAGAATTAGTATATGAAAGTAACTGGAGTGAAGTGCAGTTGGTGCCTCTCTTAGTCCCTTATACTCCCATGCACATGGGCAGCGTTCGATTTCCATAAACACCCATCCCCCTTCCTAAGTCCCCTAGGATAGAGTAGATTAGGATTAACGAATGGCAAAAAAAAAATTTAGTATATGAAAGCAAATGTGATCTATTTCCTGATATTTATATTATAAAATATTAATTATGATATTTTCTTCGCTCCCCATGGTTACTTCATTTTAGCTGCGTGCGGTTCTCTTTCTGTGTTATGTATTCTCAATTACGACTGATAAACGAATGGGGGATGAAGATGAAGTTATGAGTAAAATAGTTGAAATGGAAGCACAAGACATAGGAAGAGCTTATTGTCAGTTCTGATTTTCTTGTGAAGTTCAGCTTTGTTGCTTTGGGGTTGGGTCTTGTTCCTCATCAATGGAGGTGGTTAAGGCTTTTTTGGGCCTTCAAAGTTTTGCTTGGCTTGGTTTGTTTCAGGAGGTAGATTCAGGTGTTTTTGAGGTCTTTGCTGCTGGTTGCTTGTGGCTAGTGCAGGCAAGTGTTTTTGGGTCTCGACTGGCATATGATTGTCGTCGAGTGGGAATGGGATACCAACCTCGTTGGGATACTGCTCCATGTTTGATGTTTTTCTCTTACCCTGTTTAATCTTGCATCTTTGATACTCCATTTGATTAATAAACTTTTTTTTGTTGTTAAAAAAAAAGGACTGATTAACGAATCAAACTATATATTCAAGTTTGAACTTATACTATTCACTTGTCAAATGCTCATTCAAGATGTGTTTGTTACACAGGCAAACCAACCTGGAATATTTTGTTGAAGCTGAGCTCAAACAAGACTCAACTCGTGCTCATATGATTTTTAAACAAAAAAAAATCAAATTACTCACAAATTGACTCACTTAAAGCTCGTTTGAGATTAGATCGCCTCATAAACAAGCTTAGCTATTTAAAGCTTGTAAAGTTTTTAAAGCAAGCTACCCCCAAAATCCAACGATTGTCATAGTAAAGAAGAACCCTAATTTGCTGGGTTCAAAGTCTCGGGACTTTTTTGTAAAGATGGAATGCCAAAGTCTAAAGACCAAGCCTGCAAGGTGGATTTGGTCTTCTTTTTCCTTGATAAAAGTGAGGGGCTTATGTAAGCCAAGTTTGTTTTGGTCTTATCTACCATTCAAATGACTACTACGAGAATGAGATTGGTTGGTTTTCCCTGCAACGTCTTTTGGCCGCAGTTTGCACATTTCCATGGGCAGTAATGACTACGTCTAATTATTCAGTGCTCTCGGAGAACGGTCACATAGTGCTCCGTGATACTTCCACACTACACTTTCTCGTGGAGTACACGTCTAAATATTTAGTGTTCTTGTAGATCGACCAAGTGGTGCTCCAAGACACTCCAAACACCACACATTATCGTCGAGTCTACGACTAAGTGTATAAGCTCCACGTGAATGTGCTGAAATAATTCGGAGCACCCGTAGTAGTGCGAAACTATTGAATAATTACTCTTGTATATCAAACTGTTTGGTGAGGAAATTTTCTTTTTGTCGGATACAGCCTTCATCATCGGGATAATGAAAAAACTCAATTCACTTGTGGATTCGACCTCGTTGATCCCCCGTGGTATTGAAAAGATTTGGAATCACCTTTTTGTCATATGCAAACAGCTAGGAGATCAAGGAGTACACTGTACACATACAAAGTTGTTTCTTCCCCCTTCCCAAAAAGAGAAGGAATACATCACGATTTTCAATAAGTTCTCTCTTTACTTGTTTTTTTTTTTTTTTTTTTGTCTATTTCTCTCCACTTATTTCTCAAAAAAACTCCCTCAAAACTCGTCTGATTACAATTCTGATAGTGGTTACCGTTTACCAGCCGGTAAAAAATTATTACTATTTAGATTACTAATTAATTCTAGTTTATCTAATTTTGGGAAAAGACTACAATACACACCCCTAATTTGGGTGTGTATGATACACACCCTTATAAAAATAATTACGATTTTTTTTATATAAAAGTTACGATTTTTTTTTTTTTTTATAAATGTTACAAGTCACACAAAAATGTTACGAATCATATTGCTGACATGTTACGAAAAACTAAAAAATGTTACGATTGCCAATGAGGTGTCACAATCTGGACCATACAATAGGTGTATATGGTACAAACCTTTCATGGGTGTGTATTGTAGCCATTTCCCTAATTTTGATCCCTATTTCCCTAATTGAGTTCCTATTCGGTCGAAGACTTTATTGGGAATTTCGATTCCATCAGACGCTTAAAAATTTAGCTCGGAAGATTGCACATCTCGAAGAATTGGATGAAGAAAATTTTCAGAATGCAATTTGTCTATCCCTCTCGTTCTGCTGTCCGGTGGCTCGTATTACTCCCGGGAGAAAGTGTCATTGTAGTTGGGCTCACATTTAATCTTTGTAATCTTTACTGAGATCAATATATAATTTTTCCGTTGTTCAAAAAAAGAAAGTGATAAGTGTTAAATACTCAGCAATCGATTTACATTATATGGGTTATACAGATTGTTGTTGTTGTCGTCGTGTCTACAAATTCACGTACATTTCGAAAACACAATTCCGGAAGAACACCTGATCGCAAAAACTCTCATGGTATTGAAATTTTAAACTACACAAATCACCAGAGGGTTTGCTTCTTTAATCTATTACATAAGATAAGAAAACTTGAAATAAAAAACAACAAACGTGCAACAAGTGCTGTCTCAAGAAAGCCAAAGCACACACACCTCAGATGGGGAAGGCGCGGGCCACCCTAGGGTAAACCACGTTAGCAGGCTGCGCCATGATTCGGCGGCCCTTGGTGTGGCGGAACAGGTACACCACCGCCCCAACCGGCCACTCAACCGCCGCGGTCACCACAAACGCCAAGAACCCTATTGTGGGACCCACCACCTTACAATGACACGGGTTGCTAGTGTGGCACTGAAAACATAGCGGAATTCGAGTATAGCCCATGATAGCGATATATATATGTATGTGTGTGTGTGTGTTTGCTTCGTATACGAATATTTACAAAACTCTATGTGACTGACTGTATGATCAGGAAATGAATAAAAAGATAGATTGGAAGAGGATGTAGTTGAAGAAGGTGAAGGATGCAATGAATTTGAGAAGGGTAATCAAATGGAGCATGGGAGGAAAGATACAATTGATTTGGATTGAAGAAATGGAAATTTGGTCCTTTGGTATTTATAGGTTGTATATTTATGGAAGGGATTGCTACGTGGCACGAGGTTATACACGTGTTAATGCACTAGGGGTTGTCTGGACTGGACACGTGTCATGTTTTGCTTTGCTTCGTGCTGGGTTCACGGACATCTCAACATATGGGCAGTATTTCGATCAGTCTGTGAGTTGGCGATGTACGTGTCCAATAGAATAATATCGTGACTTTGTTGAATTTTTTATTTATTTTTTGTTTCTTACGAAAGGTAGCATTCATTTTTTTAATATTAGTCTCCGTCTTAGAAAATGTTTGTCCGATCTGCAAAATGAAGACTTTAGAAAATTGTATTCTTTTCAAGTATTCGTTTTACGGACCAAACAAATATTTTGAAACAGATTTAAAAAGAAAAATGAATTACGTAAATTCCCCGCTTGAAATGCACGGACATTATTTTATTAATTAAATTGAGCTATTTACGTGTACTATATATAAACTGCCCATACGGCAATATGTGTGTACTTGAATAAATATTTGTAGAAAGGAAAAAGATAGGTACCCGGAAAGTGTATCCCCTAAATTACCCAACCGACACACACAAGTGTGTGGGCTCCACACACACTGGATGTGCAGTGTGTGTGGGTTGGATAATTTTGGGATACCCATTTCTGGGTATGTATCAGGGCTCTTGTAGAAAACAACTCTTCCTATCCATTTAGCACATCGCACTATGCATTAATTACGGGCCGGTTTGTTTAATAAAATATAAAGAAAAAAATCGGCCTCCCTTGTAGGTGAAGAACTTAACTCAGTTGGGGAACTTATCTCATAAAATCTAGTTTTGATAAAATTTAATATCCTTAACGGATTTTAACAAAACTAAATTTTATCTCATAAAATCATTTACAAAACACCTTTATCAAACCTAGATTTTATTCATTGGGAAAATAATATGATTTTATCACACCTACAAACAAAACTTGATTTTATCTCATAAAATTCACTCGAGAAGAAGGCCTGACTCCGTTAGTCTTCTGTTTAATTTGCAGGCTTCTAAGTTATTATTGGGGTGTTTTGGTAGAGAAAAGAAAACAACGAGGAAGCCATGCTGTGATAAGCAATACACGAACAAGGGAACTTGGACGAAGCAAGAAGACCAGAAGCAACTACAACCGTAATAATTATAGTTAAAGTTTTAAGATTTCACAAAACTATTAAAGTAAATAACTTTAAAAAAAAAAGAAGAAATTGAAGAGCAATGAGACAAAGATCGATGAAACTTAATCTTTAATAAGAGGAGATGCGTCGCTTCAAGAAAAAAACTCTTAAGCAACTAGGACTTATAACGCTAACCACATACAACCATATATATCCTATTAAAATAGAAATATTTTTTAAATCGGACTGGGCCGGGTTGGGCCTCAAGAGATTTTCTCAAACCCAACTCTTTTTTAAACAAGATTAAAATCTCAACCCAGCTTAGCCCTATGGGCCTAAATATTTATCCGAACCCTAAAAAATACAGGGCTAGGATGGGCAGACTTCTAGGCCAGACTGCACCCCTAGTTCCGATACCATTCGGCCATTACGGCCACCGTGTACCTAGATTTTTTTTAATTGAATGTTTTATTTTTATTTTCTGTGACTTAATAACCAAACTTAGAGTCGTGCTTAGGAAACCCAAATATCGGTGCCGGCCTTGGTATACAAAAGATTTCCAGATGATATTTGTCACAATCTTTTGGGACAAAGTGTTTAAGCTTCACTGTTGGGAAAGATTTTTTAGATGAAAGTTTGATTTTTAAGAAAATTAACATTTCCAGAATCCTTCCACCGAAAAAGAAAAAAGAAAAAAATGCAACAAACACTTACTAGTTTACAAATTTAATACTACAAAGGTACAAATGGCAACACCATGCACGTCAATGCATTTAACAATGCACGAGTAGGCTCAGTTTCTAAAAGAATGCCACATACGCATTTAATACAGCAATTAGTAACTTATTTAGGGTCCAACATGAATGATCCAAGTTGTTTATTTATTTTTAAATTTTTTTTGAAATACTTAATTATGTTTTATTTAGAATTTTGGTTCCAAAATGGACCTTACAGGTGTCGTTATTTTGGTACAGGTAATCGAGCTTGCCTTGAAGCATACCAAAATTATCTTGCATTAATTGTTTTGACGTTTACAGTACTTCAGATATTCTTTTTTTAGAAAGAAAAAAAAAAAAGACTAAGGCGGTACAAAATGCACATTGTACATGCGCTTTGCTACAAAACACAAAAAGCATCTCGAAAATAAACTCTACGCTTTGGAGGCGGTACTTATTGTGATAAAATAAAATAAAAAGCACATCATCAACATGGGCCTTCCTACAAAACCGCAGTTTCGATATGTGACACTTTTATGCGCCTTCTGAGTCAACATTTCACTTTCTTAATGAATGAGCCTGGAATATGAGATTCACATGTGGTAATGGAGATCAGATTCCCACTCGTTTCGAAATGTGATTCCTGATTGAATATGTCGTCAGAAATCGCATTCCTATATATTCCTCTCTTCCAAACACAATTTATAATTTTGGAATCATGGAAAGAATGCATCACATTCTCATTCTCCCTCAAGATGATTACCATCCAAACACAGTTTCTAATTAAAAACTCACGATCTGTTGTTTTCTGATTTGTTGTGATGGGCTGGACTATGGGTTGTTTAGATAATTTGTTTTTGATGATTTTTTTGTTTATTTCCAATATTTTTTTTGTTTTTGATGGTTTCAGTTTTTTTTGTTTATTTCCAATAATTTTTTTTGTTTTTGATGGTTTCAGTTCTGTATTTCCCTCGAACCGAGTTTTACCGGTTCACTAAAAAATGTCCCTGAACCGGACCGGACCGAACCGAACCTGTTTCAACCCTAATGGAAACTAGAGGTCACGGGGGTCCTATTTCGATCTGTTGCTAGCTGCTGCGATTTCGTTATCTCTTCCCTTTTCTTCTGGTGGGAATTAACAACATAAAATCGCATTCTTCTTAACGAAGCTGAAAAGGTTTGGGAGATAAACAAAACCCTCGATTGGAATTGGTTATGATGGTTAAGAAGGCGAAGATTGCACATCTCGAAGAATTGGATGAAGGGTAATTTCAGAATACTTTCACGGTATTGAAATGTTATACTACTAAACACGCATCACCAGAAGGATTGCTTCTTTATTACATAAGAAAACTTAGATAGCCTACGGACAGTTACGGTACGACACGGTCAATGGTCGAACGGCTATCAATGGTCGACAGGCTATCAATGGCTAAATTTCTAACCTGTACCTAAGTGTTAACCGTGCTCGAACGGCTATCAATGGTCAGGTATAGCCACCTAATTTCTAGCCTTAAGTTTGTGTATCTGGGTTTCCAATAATCTTATTGTCGTGTCTCGGATAGTCATAAAAGACGATTGGCTCTGATTTCTTTAAGGAAAAACCTTGAGTGATTTAACCTGTTGAGTCGTGACTTACCCGGGATTGTTATGATTACCTTCTCTACACAAATTTAAGTGAGGAATTAGGGGGAAAAGTAGTACCTATGCCTTTCGCGTGAAGAAAGTAGTAGATTTAATTGTCTTTGCATAGATTTTTCTTTATCATTTTCGTTCTTGTTTTGTTTGTGTTTCGTGGTATTTTTATGCTTGTGTCTTAACTTTTTAGGTTTCGGAGTTGGACGCAGGAAACTGGAGGGTCTGGACAAACCGCCCAGGCGGGATTTCCAGTAAGCAGAAGGAAGAAAATCGCGTGGCATGTAATCTGGAAAAACCGCCCAGGCGGGTTGAAAACCGCCCGGGCGAGAATGGCCGAGGACGACGAAGAAAGCAAAGGGATTTGCTCTCTGGAAAAACCGCCCAGGTCTCTAGCCATTCGACACGGTCAATTTAGCCAAATCTCTATTCTTCTTTTTTTTAATTTAAACCCTTCTTCTTCTTCCCCACATAACACCTTACCCACTCTTCCTCTCTCTCTCTCTAAACCTCCATACAGTGTCTTTAGTGTCATGTCTTTTCTTTCTTTTATTTCTTCTCTTTTGTTGTGGCTTGCGGACTAACACATGCATGTTTCTTGGTTCAAGTTGGGGGGTCTCTTTCCTCCTCTCTTTTTCTCTTGTATTGTTCGCTTGTTCGAGGTGATCTCTTTCCTCTCTTTCTTTATGTCCTTATCTTTTAGTGTATATGCGTTCAATGAGGACATTGCACTATTCAAGTTGGGGGGAGGGATTACTTTGTCACTTGTTTATACTTAGAGTTTTAAAAATCCAAAAAAAATGAAAATTTGAAAAATCCAAAAAAAGTGGGATCTTTTTGCATAGAATTGAGACTTGTTGAGTTCACTTGTGGTACTTGAGTTGAGGTGCATTGTCTATTGCTTTGTTATACTTCGTGGGCAATGTTAGTTCATTTTGCTAGCTTATTGTTCAAAGTGGACCACGGCACTTATGCATAACATCATTTCACTGCACCTTTGGGCTTTGATCACTTGTGAATTATTGAGTTGATTGCTTTTGATGGCTAGATTAGTGGAGACTTTTGCCCATGTGAGCTTTAGAGCCTTATCTTTCTTATTGGAGTGGTGTCAAGTAATCTCTTGTTTGTCGTGAGAAGAATAAAAACGTCATTGTTTTGATCTCATTATCTTTGTTGCCAAGTCTCGGAATTGCATGCATATCATAGTATCTTTTTGGCTTTGGTTTGAATGGTTGAATCACCCCTTGAAAAGGATTATAGACGATTTTTTATACTTAAGTCGGTTCGTTCCTTTGAAACATAATCATCCCTTGTAAACCATTTTGGGCCTCCTACATTAAACCTTTCTCTTGTTAAGCTCTATTACCTATATTGTGTCTTGAGAATGGTAAATTCGTGGGAATTGATCCTTGAGAAGAAGGGGGTGAGTTGAAAGAAATAAAGGAAAATGTTGATTGGCGGTGTTTCTCCCATTGTTTGAAAAGTGAAATAGAAAACAAAAAAACAAAAACAAAAAAAGAAAAGAGTTAAAACTATAATGTGAAGAGGGAGAACACCAACTTATTTCATTGTGAAGAAACGGTTGATTTCATTGTGAAGAAACGGTTGATTTCATTGTGGTTTGTGTTGAAAAAGTTGGAAAGAGAGATTTGGTGTACTAGAAAGGAAGAGGACACAACATTGATAAATATGCCCTATGTGAGTTGTTATGAAGCCACTCTGACACTTGAATGTCTTACCTAGCCATGAAACACTTTCTATTACCTAACGATATAACCAAGAACAAAGTCCTATTTGATGCTAGGGGTGATGGGGTGTGGTATGTGGATTGATTAAGCATTCCGGAACTTGGCGTTTCCGTTCATGAGATCGTATCCACTTTAAAGAGCTTTCTTTTTGTGTCAATGTGTGCGGATACTTTGTTTCCATTTACATAACTTCGAACCGCACACATGAGAGTTCATAAATGCACCTTGTTTCGAGTGATTACTTTTGTTGAGTGCATGACACGGTAAGAATTGAAGTCGAGACTCAGTCCGGATAGAGTGATTAATCATTGTTCACTTGTGATCGAGGCCTTTACCCACACACGCTAGGATTAGGTGTCGAGGTCTATCTTCTTGATTTGTTAGCATTTGGAACTCTTGTTGCTTGCCTAGTATCTTTGTGGTAGCGTCGTACACCTTGATTTGATGTACATATGGGTTGCATGACAGGTTTTGGATTCCATGTTGAGGGATTCTTTGTGTTTTGTGAGTGATCACTGCTGAAAACCCTCACGAGACTCACTCGTCCTACCGGGGCCGCCCAGGGGTTTAAAAGACCTATCATTTCCCTTTTACTTAGTTTAGTTGCAATGTTCTTTCTTTTGCGAGGGACTAGCAAAGTATAAATTGGGGGATGTGATAGGTGTCGAAAAGCACCCATTTAGTCCTTTAATTTTTCATTTTAATAGTCCAATCATAGAGTTACTTGATGAATTATAATGGTTGAATTGTGTTTGTAGCCTTTGGAGAGTGTCGAACGATTAAAAGTGCTAATGGGAGTTGATATAAGGCATAGAACGCAAAGTAGACATAAAGAGCTCGCAACGGTCCAAGAATCGCATCATTTCGAGTTCGGATGAAGCCGGGGCGAGCTCGCGAAGTTTGGGCGACAATCTGGATTTTCCTCCCGGGCGGGAATCAAAGCCGCCCAGGCGGTTTTACCCGAGTCAAAGCCGGATTAGGGCGTTGACCACGTTTTTTTGGGTTTTATTATAAATAGGTCATGGCTTTGTACGTTTTGGGTGTTCTAGAATATTTTGAGGCAAGTTTAGAGAGAGAAACGCGAGCCATTCCATGGGTTCTTCAAGTTCTTCATCAAATCAAGCATTCGTCTACATCTCCATGGCCGGTTAAACAACTTCTAGGGGGAAGATGAAGCCCCGGTTCAAGTAAACTTTGTTTATGTATAAGATTTAGGTTTATTCATTCGAATCAGTTGTTTAACTAAGAACCCTTTTCATTATGATCAGACGGATTGAATTTAATACTTTCAATTAATTGTGTATTTGTGTGCGCGATCTCAAATACCAGGTTATTCAACAGTTTTTCTCGCTTGAGCTTGGGTAACTGAGATGGGTTATACTCGTAAGACGGATCGTGCTACTGGACAGGCCGTGAAAGAGACGGTTTGTGTCAGCGAGACGGTCCGTGCTATGAGATTAGTCCATGCCTGTTGACAATTCAACTATCCTTTTGACAATTGCGATTCGAATAATAGCCCTAGCCTATACATAGCCTAGTTATGTGGCCGGGGTGTATTCGAAACCCTAGATCTTCTCTCTATTAATTTCACCCAATTTTATTATTTCTTGTTTTAATTTAGTTAATCACAAAATCACTCAACAAATCTTTTTTTCTAAATTAAATTAGAAATTAATCAAAATTAACGTAATTTAGCCAAATTGTCTCCACGGATCGACACTCGGACTTAGCCACTATTCTTTTGAGTAAGGGTTAATTCCTTATTTTTATAAATTTAATTTTGATACGGAATGACACGGTCATCCACTCAATATGTCATAGCCAAATTTTGGTATCAAACGATTCAAACATGAAAATTAGATGCTCTTCGACAAGTTTTGGTATCAATCCTTAAAAATAGATACTCCACCGAGCAGGCATTTTTGCTGCCATGTTTCAAAAAATTAAGAAAAAAGAATGCGATTCCGATGCTCTGCTCCACCACAACTTGACGAAGAGCATCTAAGTTTTACTTAATATATGTTGGGACCTCTTCACTCATTGCCAATTGATTTTGGTTGAATGTAAAGTTTTCACATGGTATCAGAGCGAGACTCATTCTACCCTCATTTGAAAAAAAAAATTACAATTTACACGCCACGATGACAGACTAGCAAAAAGACTGAACAATGATAGACCCAAAAAGAAACTACGAGTGACAGACCTCAAATGCAGTTGCATGTGAGAGAGATGTTAATTGCTCTCTCCATTCCAAAATAAGTGTCCGTTCACAAACCTAGACCTTTAAAAAGACGCATTTTTTCGTAAAAAGAATCAAAAAAATTTCATAACTTCAAAGAATACATTGATATCTATATTGATTTGTGAAAAAAAAAAATTGAGTCTTTTTATGAAAAAAAATGCATCTTTTTAAAAGCCTAGGTTTGCGCGTGGGACACTTATTTTGGAATGGAGGGAGTATTATAGTCAAACATTGGAGATGAAATGGCTGCACTTAATTACTTAAGGGATCTTTTTACTCATTGTCAATTGATTTCGAGTTGGATATAAAATTTCCACATGTGGAACCTCCTCTCTTTGAGCACAATTTTCAATAAGTTCTCTCTTCACTTCTTATCTGTTTGTCTGCCCCTCTCCACTTATTACTCAAAACCGGCCTGATTACAATTCTGATAGTAGATACCTCTTACCGGTCAAATTGTTATCATTTTGATAGTGGTTTGACTCTTTTAAGTCCTTTATCTTTTCTATTAGTTAATCATTTTGTACTTACAAGAGGGTATGGTACTAATAATTACTGTTGGATTCGGGGGGTGCTGCGCACCCCATGTTGTGCGCGCTGCTGCGCGGTGAAAACTACTTTGTTTTGATGGTATTTTGGCTCAAAACACTTGGCAAGGAAGGGCTGTGTTTGGCAATATCGCTGGTGCTGTTGATCAGTACTTTCCTCCCACTGTAATTGTGAATGTTACCCACAAGATGAAGTTGCTGCAGGAAGAGGTATTTGAATAACATCGCAAGCACCTATTGTTTGCCGGAGAAGCACTTTTTTCATCTTTTTTCCAGATATCATGTTTTCACATGCCTGTATTCTCGAGAATGTATTTAGCTTTGTACTTCCAGGAAGGAAAATATAAAACTCGTGTTTCTGGGTGATGATGTAAGATGATTGTTTTAGTACTTCCACATTGACAACATGTTTAATCTGCACGATCTATGATTGACTTTGCAGGCTTTTGGACCGATCATGCCAATAATGAAATTCAGCTCGGACGAAGTCTCGAAGAAGCTGTGAAGCTTGCAAATGATCCTAAATATGGGCTTGGCTGCGCTGTGTTTTCTGGCAGTCAGCGTCGTGCCAAAAAAATACCAAACACAGCCCTTTTGGCGCAGAGGAAAAAATGGGTTTTTGGGGTTCCAAACACAGCCCTTCCTTGCCAAGTGTTTTGAGCCAAAATACCATCAAAACTACGTAGTTTTCACCGCGCAGCAGCGCGCACAACATGGGGTGCGCAGCACCCCCCGAATCCCCTTCTAGTCAATCTAATTTTGCTATTTAGATCCGCATAGTGAAAAGTGTAAAGTCCATGGAAGAGGTCATGGTTCCTTTTTTTTTTTTTTGATAAATTAGTTTGAAATAGAAAAGAGGTTAACCGATTATACAGGCTACAAGGGGCATACTCCAGGAGGAAAAGAAAACATGGGTCCTATTTCGATCTACTGCGATTTCTTTTTCTCTTCCCTTTTCTTCTGGTGGAATTAACAACAGAAATCGCATTCTTCTTACCGAAGCTGAAAAAGGTTTGGGAGATAAACAAAACCCTCGATCAGAATTGGTTATGATGGCGAAGATTGTGCATCTCGAAGAATCGGATGAAGAGAAATTTCAGAATACTTTCGTTGTATTGAAATGAACTATAGTAAACACACATCACCATAAGGTTTGCTTCTTCTTTTTTTGGGTTTTGGTCTGCTTCTTTATTACATAAGATAAGAAAACTTGGAACTAAAAAACAACAAACATACAACAAGCGCTCTCTCAAGAAAGCCAAAGCACTACTACTACATCATCCCATGCACCACTGTAAAACACATCAAATGGGGAAGGCGTTGGCCACCCTAGGGTAAACCATGTGGGCGGGCTGCGCCATGATGCGGCGGCCCTTGCTGTGGCGGAACAGGTACACCACCGCCCCCACCGGCCACTCAATCACCGCGGCCGCCACAAACGCCACGAACCCTACCGTGGGACCCACCACCTTGCAATGGCACCGGTTGCTAGTGTGGCGCTGAAAACATAGTGGAATCCGACCCATGATAGAGATATACGAAAATCTATGTGATTGTATGATATCAGGAAATGAATCCAAGAAAGGTTGGAAGAGGATGCAGTTGAAAAGTGTGAAGGAGGCAATGAATTTGAGAAAAGGTTAATCAAATGGAGCTTTGAGGAAATTAAGATACAATTGATCGATTGGATAGAAGAAATGGAAAGTTTGGTCCTTCCATATTTATAGGCTATATAATATTTAACGAGGGTATACCCATGTTAATGCACTACGCGTCTGGACTGGACACGTGTCATGTTTTGGTTTGGTTTGTGCTGGGTTCACCGACATCTCAAGACTATTGGGCATAATTTCATTCTGAGTTGGAGGCGTACGTGTCCAATAGGATAATATCGAGGCTTACCGATATTTATTAAAATGAGCCAATTTTTTACAGTAGCCCCTTAAAAAAGAGTTCCGATCATTTGTCTAGGACACCGAAATGGGTCCCACGCAAAATTAACATATGGAATTTTTTTTTTGAATAAATACAGAACGAATAAACTAAAAAAATATTTTTTGGTTTTTTTTGCCAAAGGAGGTCTAAAATGTTGTACCCCTAGCAAGACCCATATATGATACTCCCTCCGTCCCGCAAAGTTTGACACTTTCGGGAGTGCGTGCCATTTTTAAATTGTCTATATCTTTCAATTCATAATGTTTTATGTGATTTTCAAAACTTTGTTCAAAAGATCTAATTGAAATTTATCAAACGAGATCCATATTGCTTATATAAAACATTACAGATTAAAAGAAATAATCAATTTTTTCATAGGGCTGGAATAGTAAAAGTGACAAACTTTGCGGGACGGAGGAGTATTTAGTAGGAGGTTCATGCCTAATGCTAAATATTGGAACCGGGGGCTTGGAGTGAAGGAGCTCACTGCAAGCGTGTAGTGAATTCCCTAGGTCGTCCGATCGGTTATCAACGGTCCGGATCATGTTACACTTTAAAAATGCATTTTTACATTTACTTTAATTTCAATTTATCCGGACCGTTGATCGCCGATCGGATGGCCGGAGAAACTCACTACACACATATAGTGAGTCCCCTCACTACAGACCCCGGATCCCTAAATATCTTATACAAAATATCTCTCTCTCTCTCTAAAGTGAAAAAAAAAAAAGAAAAGACGGAAAGGAAAGGAAAAAGAAGAAGATAGTGGAGGAATATGGTTCTCTCTCCCGAAAAATGTTTGGAGGGGTGGGGCCTGAGTTCTCTCTCTCTTTTACTTTTCTGCCGACACTCATGTGGGGAGGGGGGGATATAAGATATTTTTAATATTAGGCGTAAACCTCAATACCTCATGGGTAAAGAGATGAGAGGGGGAAGCTTGAACATTACTAGATTCTTTTTATAAAATAATTTTATTCGAATAAAAATAACATGAAAATCCGGGTCGTTACACTTCTTCACTTGTTCAGCTTATATGATGTTTAAACAAAAAAAAATTCCAGTTACTTACAAATCAGCTCACTTAAAACTCCTTTGAGATTCAATCCCCTCATAAACAAGCTCAACAATATACTTTCAAACTTGTAAGCTTTTAAAGCAAGCTACCCCAAAATCCAACGATTGTCATACTAGTAAAGAAGAACCCTAATTCGCTGGGTTCAAAGTCTAGGTACTTTTCTGTAAAGATGAAATGCCATAAAGACCAAGCCTTGCAAGCTGGATTTGGCCTTCTTTTTCCTTGATGGGACATACGTAAGCCAAATTTGTTTTGGTCTTATCTACCATTCAAGTGATTACTAGGAGAATCAGATTAGTTCCCTACAACGTCTTTTGGCCGCAGTTTGCACATTTCCTTAGGCAGTAACTAGCGTTGTGCTTGATTGATGCACGGGAAGAAAAATCACATTTGCATTTTCTCCGGCTGCGTATATCGAACGGACATAACGATAGTTGATAAAAAAAAATAGTTTTAACTTTTTTTTTTTTTTTTTTTGGTCTACTGTTCTATGCACGCTAGCATTGATCGTAAGATATAGCCAAACTTGGAAAAAGGAAAGGTAATTAGACTTAATTTATTTTATTTTGTAGTAAAATATATTTTCAATCTGACCGGAATCTACATATCAAAAATTACAATAGAAGGGATGTTAGAAGTGTTAAGCATGAGAGTGCTTAGTTAGTTAAGTTGGTTATTCCAACTTGTCTTGACAGCTCAGCAAATGTGTGTGATATCATCAATCCGTGTGACTAGTTGTGAGCCAATAGGAAGAGTTTGTGCTTCTTTTCTCTCTCATATCTCATGTAATTCCGAGGAGTATATATATATAAATAGGAGATGAACACTGTTTGTATTGAAATGTTATATATATATTAAAACACACATCACCCATAAGGTTTTCTTCTTCATTACATTTGAAAACTTGTAATAAAAAAACAACAAACATACAATACAACAAAGTGCTCTCTCAAGAAAGCCAAAGCAATACTACATCATCCCACCGCTGCAAAAGGGGAAAAAACGCGCGCACACACACACACATCTCAGATGGGTAAGGCCCTGGCCACCCTAGGGTAAACCACGTGGGCAGGGTGTGCCATGATGCGGCGGCCCTTGGTGTGGCGGAACAGGTACACCACCGCCCCAACCGGCCACTCCACCGCCGCGGTCACCACAAACGCCACGAACCCTAGTGTGGGACCCAACACCTTGCAATGGCACCGGTTGCGAGTGTGGCACTGAAAACATAACGGAATCCGAGTATAGGTCATGATAGCAATATGTATGTGACTGTATTTGATTCTTCACGAAAATCTATTATGTGACTGTATGATCAGGAAATGAATAAAAAGATAGATTGGAAGAAGATGTAGTTGAAGAAGGTGAAGGATGCAATGAATTTGAGAAGGTTAATCAAATGGAGCATGGGAGGAAAGATACAATTTGATTTGGATTGAAGAAATGGACATATGGTCCTCTGGTATTTATATGCTGTTTATTTATGAAAAGGGATTGCTACGTGTCGTTTAACGAGGGGACGATGTCGTACAGGTGTTAACGCACCAAAGGTCCTTATTGCTTTGCCCTGTGCTTGGTTCGTGGACATCTCAAGACTGTCGGGCAGAATTTCTTTATGTGTGTAAAGGAGGTGTACGTGTCCAACAGGATAACAATTGGTGGTTTTGTTTAATGTTTTTTTGGTTCCTTGCGAAAGTTAGCATTCATTTTTAAATAGTAGTATATTTAGTCGGACAAGGGGCTGCTGCTGTGCAGTCTGTGCACAATAGTTGCTGCGCATAATTCGGACCGTCAATTGCTTGGATAGGCGGCATAGATTCAAACAAAAGACAAGAACTATTCGCGCGAATAGTTTGTTTTTCATTTCGAACCGGTAAAAACACTTGTGGATGACTGTGATTATGCGCAGCAGCTACTGTGCATAGACTGCACAACGGCAACCCCGCGTCCTTATTTAGTCTCTACATTAAAAAATGTTTGTCCGGTCTGCAGAATATGAATACTTAGAGTCAACATATTTTCTTTAAATAAAAGAACTCAATGATACCTATTAAAGTTCGGATTTTTTTAAAATTGTTCTTGGAAAATATTATTATTTTTAAGTATTCGTTTTACGGACCGTACAACTATTTTAGAACGGAGAAAAAGTTAAAAATAAATTACTTAAATTCCCCACTTAAAATTGTACGGACAGTATTTTATACTCCCTCCGTCCCAATTTGTTTGCCCCTTTTGGGGAAGTGGGTTTTTAAGGGGTGTGAAAATTTTGTATTGACTTTTCTATTTTGCCCCTAAATCCAGTCAATATTACTGTGACCAAATTTGTGAGGCTAATTTATTATATGAAAGTCAAAACATATTCAATATGGATCTTGTTTGATAGATATCAATTAGTTTTATTATACAAAATTTTCAAAATCATAAAAACCGTTATAAAATAAAAGATAATTAGATCATGGGATTACTAATAACATGTTTATTTTGCTTAGAATAGGATTGGGTAAAAATAATTGTTTCCAATTCTACCCTACCATGGGAACACCATTTTTATCACTAGAAAAACCATGAAATGCCACTGGATCAAGAACCATTTGACCGTATTTCATATTCATTTGGAAGCATTTTTTTTTTTGTCAATTTTTTATTCACATATCAAATGGAGAATAATATTTTTTTTCCCAGATTTCCAATTAATATTTCAAAGCTACGTTTTCCTATTAGTCCCAGATAAAAGCATCTTGATTGTGGCATTTTCCATTTTTCTATTCCAATGGTACATTCTGGGCAAAAGCCAAGTCCATATTTATTTGGAAGCATTTTTCATCTCCAGGTTAATAGTAAGGCAAACATATTTATTTGGAAGCCTTTTTTTCCCCTGATTTCAAAGGAATGTATATTAGTAACATTGAACCGTAAAAACAAATAAAGAATAAAAAAAGGCAGTTTTTTCGTCAATTTTTTTTCTTCCAGATTTCGTAGGAAGAATAACATTTTGGTTTTAGATTTCGAATGATGGTGTGATGAACGTGAAAATCATATATCCAAAAAAAGAAAAAAGAATATGAATTTTGGTTTTAGATTTCGAATGATGGTGTGATGAACGTGAAAATCATATATCCACAAAAAAGAAAAAAAAAATATGAAAGCTGGGAAAAATTTATACTCCTACTTGCAAGAGGAAAGCTGGGAAACAAATACTAAAAAACAAGATGAAGTACTGTGCCCATGCAGTTCGGTTTTTTAGGTTTTATACTTGCAAGAGGATAATTGTGACAATTGATAAGAAGGGAGAGGTCATAAGTGTCTTTATTCACTCAATACCTTGGTACAAGTTTCACAACACCTACCCCCCTTGGGTTGGTGAATCCCATGAATTGTTGGGTTTCACAATCCCAAAGGATTATCAATCCCAAACATCAAAAACAAAACAAACACCAACATAAAAGGTCCCACCACTTTCACAATCCTAAACCCAAACTTGAAACCTTGTATCAAACAAGGCCCAGAGTCTCAAATTACTCACCTTTTTTGGAGAACCGTGCACTTTGCATGTAAAAAATAATATATATATATATGAGTCCACTTCCGTTCAGGGAGCCTAGATTTTAAAAAAATCCGGACCTCCACTTTCCCGATCGAATTTCGACGATCCGAACCGTCCAATGTGTTTAAAAGGTGTTTTCAAGGGTCTCCGTGAGAAATTATCAAAAAACAATACCGGGAAGGGCTTGATCCGAGCAGTTTTTCAAAAAACTGCACATATGCAGCTTTTTTGAAAAACAGCTCGGATCAAGCCCTTGCCGGTATTTTTTTTTTTATGATTTCTCATGGAGACCCTTGAAAACACCTTTTAAACACATTGGACGGTTCGGATCATCGAAATTCGATCGGGATCAATGAGGTGTGGATTTTTTTTAAATCCGGGATCTTGGACTGGAAGTGTGGTGTATATATATATATACACTTGTGAGATTTTTTTTTCTAAAACAATTTATACCAGTTTTTTTCCTCAATAAGATCTTCAAATTAGTCTGAAAAATTTGGAAAGAAAATTATCTTAATACATTCAAAATGCACGCTTCCCCCCCCCCCCCCCCCCCCCCCCCAAACGAAATAGGTCCCGGGTCCCCATAACTGAAGCCTATTAAGCAGGACCAGGTAAACCATCCCTAGTACTTTGACCTCTCAAATAGGACACCTCCCCCCCAAACGAATAAAGCAAAACTAACTACTATTTTACATACCCCAATGTGTGATGCTTAACCAATACGTCTTCACATTGACATTGCCTTTAAAAATTGTCTTAAATCATTCCAACACCAACCTATTGTGACAAAAGCTTGCATGTTCATAATAGGTCAAATTGCACCCCCATCACTCACTTCTTTGTTTCCCATTCCTTTCTATTGCTCTTCTCACTTCCTTAGGCCATTTCTCAAACTCATGGCCAAAAATCTCATTCAATTTCTATCAACCCTTTCATTCATCATAGCAATAATGAATTTTCCGGCGTTAAATGTGGCGGATGATTCACTTTATGCTCCGCCACCTCCACCTGTTGCAACTAGTTCAAATGGTCCACCGCCACCACCGGGCTCAGAGTTATACTTCTCGCCTCCTTTTGGATACTATTCCCAGCCAAGTGGTTATGTACCATATTACCCTCCACCGTGGTATCTAAATAATGCACCTCCTCCTCCAGACCCCATTTGGCCTTTTTTTCCATATTACTCCCGGCAGCCTCCACCACTAGGATTTTCATCGGCAACTCGCTTCAACCTCAATCGATCAGAATTCTGGATTTCGAGCTTGATTTTGACATTATTGTTGTGTTTTGAGTTGTACTAATACTTTTGAGGGTCTGTGGATTGCATTGACTGGATTTTTCAGTCCAAGTGTTAAAGAAGGAAATCTGAAATGGGGTGAAACCATGAAAGAGCCAAAAATGGGTTACGGCTACCATGTGGTACAAACAAGGTTATGAATCTCGTTCCGTACAATGTGGTAATTGCTATGATCCCTATGGCAATTGAGACTTTGTATGTTTTGTACACTAATTGACATGTCATTGATAGAATTATCATTTTACATATGCATTTTTCTTGAATTCAATTCACATCTAGTACCACAGAAATCTACCATTACTTTGTAATGCCCAGTGCGTGTGTTGGGCCCAATAGTAGGGGTGAAAAAAAAACCGTCGGGACCCAAACCGACCGAAAAACCGAAAATTCGGTTCGGTGTTCGGTCGGTCTAGCCTGGAAAAAAAACCGAAAAAACCCGAAATGCATCTCGGTTCGGTTTCGGTTTTCCAGAATTTTTCTCAGACCGAACCGAACCGAAATACCCTAAAATCATCCCGATTTGGACCGAATTACCCCGAAACCACCCCTATTTGGACCGAAAACCACCCCTATCTCGGTTTCCTGAAATTGACCCCGTAAAAAATAACAAATCACAGCCGTCCATCTCAATTTTAATGCTGGACCGAAAAACCCGAAAAAAAACTGAAAAAACCGATCGGTCCATTGTTTTTTTCGGTTGGGATCGGTTCCCGGCAAAATCACCCCGAACCGATCGGTTCGGTCCCGAACACCCCGAAAACCGAACCGAACTGACCGATTTTCACCCCTACCCAATAGTATGCCTGTATTTGGTAATAATTTCTTGTTGGTGTGTGGAAATATCTTTCAAGCTAATTTCCTTGCCAAGTAAGATCATGATTCCAATATGATATCAGATTGAGATCATTACCTAAAAGACTTTCAATTTTTTTTTCAATTACCTAAAACATACAAAGTCTCAATTGCCATAGGGATCATGGCAATCGGTGAGCCGGTAAGGTACGGCGGAGAACTCTAGAGTCTAATCCATCTCCGATCTCCAATTGAGGTATCCTTTACCTTCCCTGGTCTAATCAACTATGGAGATATTGGACAACCACCAACCACCTCTTGGCAAGGATTGAATCCCCTGAATATACCCACACCCAAACCACAAAGCACGAGACGAATAAAAGTACATGGAAACACAACATTCACAATAATAATAATAATGTCAAATCAGCATATTTTATATCACCAATTAAGAAAAAGAAACAGTAGCATCAATCATCTTTATATTCTAAATTATCAAGAATGCTGACATGCGTGAAGTGATACTGTAAATTGTAACTAGTGTCTCGAATCATTTTAAATCCTAAATTTATTTCCCTTTGGATTTGTCTTAAAAAAAAAAACTCTATTGTAGAATGGGTATCCATATAACATGTGAGTTTTTCCAAAGGACACCCAATGGGTGTTGAATAGATCACATTAAATCATGAATTCAACAAATTATTAAATGATTTTTTATTGTGACCAATATATAGACAAGTTTTTCAGTGTAGTTTTTTCCTCTGGCTAAGTTAATAGGTCACATATAAAAATGCTTACAAATAAGGACAAACCGTGAATAAAAAAGAATAAGATATTGGTTCCCAAAGTTTACAATTGACAGCTCCGTTTCACTAATTGGATTCTTGGGCTTTTTGGTTTTTTTATGCTTGTTAGGATCAAGCGCTTACCATCTCACCAAAATCCGCAGGTGTTATCGAAGGCGCAACTTTATTTCCTTATTCCCTATCGCACCCAAGCACCAACAGGTCAACTGAGACTTGGCCCACCTGGCCTCTGCCCAACAACGCTTTACGAGAAAAGTCATTCTTCTCACATATATTTTCAACTATAAAGTAAAAAAAAAACAAGCTTAATGGAACAGGGTCTCTCCACACTCTCTCTCACTCCTCAGTCTGCTAGGAATAAAAGTTTGAATTGGTATAACCCAAGACAGAGGACTTGGGTTTTCTGAATCTCTTTTATTCTTTACATGTGAGAATGCATATATTAGGCTTTAGCTGCAGAAATCTAGGCGTTGCGGGGATGGGCTCAATCTAGCATACCATCTCGGAATTCAGAATTTACTTGTGGAAATGGATGCATCAAAATGCTATTGAGATTGTCAGCTCTTACAATATTCTAACGGAAACAAGGACCCGGGAGGACACTCCCTGTAGTGCGGCCCTGATATGCGACATCCGAGCCATCAAATATGTTTTCAATGTTCTTGATTTCATCTCGACACTTTGCAGATTCGAGCGTCCACTGTCAAAATGAAATCCGAGCCCTTGATTATCATTTGATTGCGTGCTTCAGTTTATGATTACAGGACATTAATGACCCAGTGCCATGTGCTGAGATCAACCATGTGCATGTAATCCTCTGTTTATTTAAGGAAAGGATTCTGTTATAGAAATTGCCACTTCTGAATAGATTTTTAAGGAAAGGAATTTGAACACCATTACCATAAGTAAATTTACATATACACTTCCATATATAAATTGTACTTAATGTATGTATGCCTGGCCGAGTAAGAAATTACTCACTTCTGTTAAACCCTAGTAGCTGTCCCAAAGGAAACATCACAGGCCATTTTATCTCCTTTCATGGCCACTCAACTCAGTAAAGCAGCCTTTACCATACTTTTTGCCATAGTATTATTTCATTTCACCCCACAAAAATCTCATTGTGCATTGTCTTGCTCTTGCCAGCAGCCACCACCAACCAACTTAACTTCCCCACCACCGCCGCCGCCACCGCCGCCACCTACAACTAAAGCTCCTCCTTTAGATTGTCCTCCCATTCAGTATACACCATCGCCCATACAGGATACACCACCTAGCCCTCCTCCGCCACCTTCATCTGAAAACCCTGCTGCACCGCCACCGCCACCGCCGACCATGAACCAACAGGCACCTCCTCCCCGTACTTTCCGTATTCCTTGCGTAGATTATTATCCCTACATCCGGTGTTCATCGGCTACAGGTTTCCTGCCATCTACTATCTGGCTTTTGTGCCAGATTTCATTGGTACTTTCATCCTTTTTCTACCAGTTTTACACATGAAGGGTTGTATAAGATGCTCGAGAATCTAGCAATAGTCTTGTCATTATTTTTCATAGTTAGATTCATTATTTGTATATTATTTGTAGATGCTTAAAACCGAGGCTTTGGAATAAAGACCAATGCAAGGGTTTTGGAATAAAGACCATTGCATATCGTATTGATCATTACGAAATAGGATTTTGGACATCCGATACTGTTATTTACCAATAATACGGCCGATGATAATGTCCAATATCATGATATTGGATATCGGATGATATCTAGCCGCATCATTGATACCGGTACGTTTTCCGATATCGCAATTTAAAACTTTGCTATACAGATCTCCTATTTAGTTTTTTAAGTCGATGTATTGTTAGAGAATAACATGTCTCGTTAATCAGCAGACCATAATTGTCACACAGTAGCCTTTAAAACCCACGTCATCGATGTCTCTCGTTCCAAGTCACTGATCAGAAACGTAAAATACCCAAACAGAGGCCTTATGTATTGAATGAAAAAGTTCTCTAGTCCTAACGTAGATCACCAAAAAATGAAAACACCATTCAGCAAAAATCTAAAACTTCATTAATTCCTCGATCATTCAGCCTTATGCAACAACACTGCAATGTAATCTGATGAGATTCAAAATAAATAATATGCATCTCCAGGCGACATCCTATATCCTCACCCCAAATCGCTTACTGTGTAATTGATGCAATTTTCAGGGCATCTAAAAATATTACATTCAGGGAGTAGCAACTGACCTCGAACTGCCTTGGCGTGAGCCTCCCAATATACTATGCGCTGACTTGGAGACGATTCCAAAATTTCAGTGAAATTTAATGTCAAAGCTCCTCCCAAAACAATTTCCCCCCAGTAAAAGTTCAACCTGTTCATGCAACAGCACCGTCTAACGCTTTGATTGTTCTATGACGCCACATTGCAGTTTCAGGATCAAATCTGAGCTCCCATGTGGGCCAGTAATGGAAATCCTGCTTCAGTGTTAGTACTCGAGGTTTCCCATTTAAGTGGACCGTCCTTACACGAATGAACTTCCCGTCATCTATCTCCTGTTAAATCATGCATACAGATTTTAGGATCCCACACTTTAAACTAACACCAGCAAGTACTAATTTGATAGCTACTTGAAAAGAAACTGTTCGGAAAAAAACTCTTAATGAGTACTTGTAAGTCTTCTGAGCATCACATTGCAATATACATCATATGACTTGTGAAGCGAATCACACATAATTTGAGTCAGTGTGATAATCATAAGATATCATGAGATGCAAATAATTAGCTATCTTTTCTCTTGAGAAAGCAGGCGATCAACAAAGCAACCCAGCACAAATCATGTTTACATGTTCACAACAGCTAAGCCTCAAGAGGAGACCTGTAAATATCTAGAGGTTGAAGAAAAGGGAAAAAGGAACAGCAATGGCAGCCAACATTCTCATGCCTTCAAAGGATCTAAATCAGGAAGCAATGGCAGCTGAATGTTTGTGTTCATCATAAAATAGAAACCTACAAATGGTGTACTTTACAGTAATACTAGCTTCAAAGGAACATATTTGCGGGTTCAAATTCAATGGGAACTGGGTGGGACTTGTGCATTAGAATTATGAATTACAAGAGTCTATTGCAGAAACTTCCAATAATAAAAAAAACAAAAACAAAAACAAAAACAAAAAATCTAGAGTAATTCTTAAGCATGTCTTGAGTAAAGCCACGGCAAAAACATACCTTTGTCACATCAACGAAAGCATCTAAATCAGGAGTGGGTTTCCCATTTACTTCAACAATCCATTGAAGAGCATACAGACCGTATCTATGAACGGGACTCCCATGACACCATCTGGAAATTTCAGGACTTATCATAAGTTTTAGAAGAGTAAAATATTCAAAAAAATGTAGTCATTGGTTACATTTATCAGAAGGGGGATATATAAGCATATCTTCTTAGTTTTTCAAGCATAGAAGTAAAAACTAAAAACTGGTACTCAGTTCCAGGGTTCACATATTGAATAATAACAAAATAAAAACCGTGTTAGTCAACAAACTAGAGCTCGCTGCTCCTTTTCTACGTTTTGCATACAAGCAAAAAAATATGTTGTTGATGAACTTGGAACAAGCACCCAACCACTTGGGCTTACCGAGCAAGTTCATTGTAGATCTCGCTTCTCTCTCGAACTGAATAAAGCCATGACAATAAAATGTATACCGAAATGCTCACCTTGCCACATACACACCATGGCCTTCTTCGGGTAGAAACCCTAGAGCACGCACTGCTGGGTGAGGATCCTGGACAATACATCCACACCAATTTATAACTCGCGTTGTGCCGTTACCATTCCTCACATCTGTTCCAACAATAAGTTCAACTTCGTGTCCCTGCCAAACGATATAGAATGTATGAAATTTTCTGACAGCTCCTTATAAGCAAACGGTTCTAACATGAACTTCACAACTCTATGAAATTTTCTGACAGCTCCTTATAAGCAAACGGTTCTAACATGAACTTCACAACTCTATCCCATTTTTTGAGACGCAGTTGACCATGCCCGCAATTTAAAGAATTCTTTATCATGTTACAACCATGATCTTCTGTCCCACTTAATGGACCTTGTTCGGAACTGGGTGTGTATTGTGTAGCCTTGTACTTAAACAGATCTTTGGTGATATTAGAAAACAAATAATGGATTTTTTGGTTAATGGAACTTTAACAACGAAATAGATCATAAGAGACCATTAAAATATCGAAGAACTAATTAAAATACCCGTACCAAAACATAATTACTGAACAGCTCAAATTCAAAAAGTTACAGGAAGATGTAAAACAAAGAGTTCAAATCGGGCAAAGTTTGTACACTCACCTGGCGGAAAATAGTCATGTTAAGCTTTCCATCAACTTGATTACATTTTTCTAATGCTTGGCAAGCATCTTCAATGTCACGAAAGCACGTGATTGGCTGTTTATTAATTGCCAAGACCATATCACCTTGTTCTAGCAGATTATCAGCCTTTGACCCAGCCAAACACCCTTTAACACGCAATACTTGACGTCTAACCGGATCTTTCTTAACAAGAGCCTGCAACAGCCATGTAAAATCAATACGTAATTCCAGAAACACAAAAGTGGGCACATTATGTGAATTTTCCCCATGAGTATGGTTTTTAAAACCAATCAGAATTCCAAATGGAGTAAGAAAGTACGAGAGCTGCAGAGAGATGATAACATGAAACTTCATAGCAATTTAGTGGAGGATAAAAACTAGTACTTCCCCCTTTGAGTAATTCCTTGATGCATGGAACTCTCTTAAATAGAGCCATCAAGTGTCTTCATTTCAAGGATAAAATCACAATTTTCATTTTTTTTAATTTTTTAATTTTTAATTTTTATTTATTTATTTTTGGAGAAGTAGGATAAAATCACAATAGAATAGTCAATTGTTTTGCGGTTGGATGAATTTATTTCCTCCACCAAAATATGTGTACATAATGGACATGCTCTTGCACCAGCAATTCATGAAAAGGGTTCAGGAAGTGAATTAAGATGTGGCATGGATAAAAGAGAACAAACAGAAATAGGCAGTATGGCAAAATGTAACTACATCGCATGCATCTATTCCAATATATCTATTTCTAATATAGAAAGGGAGAACAACAATTGGTGTGAACAAATTTCTGAAGCCATGTCACAAAAGTGATTTTCGATATTATCCTAATAAAAAACCAAATTTTAAAGGAGCTTTTAATATAAAATGAATTAACCATTAGGGGCTTAGGGCAAATAGTAAAATCACTCAAACTTGACCACCCACCCCCATGGTAAAAAAAAACTACCACACTCCCACCCCTAGCATAAGAGAATGAGAGAAACTAAACATTTGTGTCAGGAATAGAGGTGTACCTGGACCCATTTGTCACTAAGTCCAAAGCTACGGGCCTTGGCAAGCAATGTAGGATAAAGTTCAACCTCTAAGATCCGGACAAGTGGCATTGGCCTTTTGACACCATTTATGAGAAGAGACGGTCCAGAGTCTCCAGACAGACCATTTGCACCAGATGTGATTTTGTCAAGGACTTGGCTGATTGAATAAACAGGAATACCTCGAACAAATTGATGATCTTCTGATGAACTACCACTGTATTTTAGCTGTAATGGAACTGAAAGTATCAGTACAAGTTTGTTTAATGAAGGAGCCCACAAAAAAATTCATAATGAGAACAGGACAAACCTGAGTTGAAAAGCTTCCCCAAATAGCCTGGACCCTTCCACGCTCATCAGTTAGCACACCCGAAAATGTACTACCGAAGTCTGAAAGTCAAGTGAGATATTATCACGTTGGTTTAACGGGGGAGGGGAGGAAACGAAAAAGGACACGGGAGGAAAAAAAAATAGCAAGCAACACAATTAAAATAAACGTCAAGCAGTAAAGACTCAAGTTACCCGTATCAAGCTCAATGACTTCCATGTTAGTTGCTCTGTAACGTGGGCAATCAGCAGAACCAATATTCAAAGAAGCATGAGGGTTGGTGACAACAGATTTCCTTGACGTAGCTTGCAGGCTCCTGCTTAACCCCACAAGATATACTGCATCTCCACGACGCAGTGGAGGTTCTGGCACATCACAGCGATTTTTTTTTTAACAAGAACATAAATGAACACCTCAACAAGAACTTAAATGAACACCTCATCACTGCACTTTGCAGCATACAATAAAAATTACATAAGAAAATGAAAGCAATTAATCCAAGTTTTATCTTCCTTCCTATTGATCTATTACCATTAAAGTAGCAGAGTGAAAATTCATCGCGGCACCGTTGCACTGTTCCCCCTAGGCGATTGACCAGGAGACTATGAAGGGGGTGACTATGTCTTCATCCCAAAATATGACAACCTCAATATTAGAATTCCTACAGTGATTCAAACTCAAAACACAAACTGTCTTTTCAGGCATTCAATGTCATTTCACACCTGCAAACATGTGCTTTGCTACAACTCCCCAGTTTCCTTTTTTACATAAGCCTATATCCTGAAAACACTAGCCAAAGAAATGCACCCCCTCTTTCCTCGGGCTCTAGCATTCACATCTAACCTCTACCTTGACTCCAAACTCATGCCCCATCGGTAGTGTAGCTTTGAACTCCCCTGGATCTCTCCATGAGCTAAACTTAGAACCAACACCCTTATAAACGAAATCAAAGGTCTCGTATCAATATTGTAAACTTTTTCATATCCTTTTCCATTTTTTTACAAGTACAACTGTATGTGTGTCTGTGTCAAAAGAAGCACCAATGGCGTACAAACCCATGCACCAAAACAGCAAACTATATCAACTAAACAGCAGAATCCAATTCAAAGCCATAAACAAAAGCCAAATATTGGTTGACCGACGGATAAACGGTACCCTTCAAACCAACTGTAAAAGAATTTCACAGTACTCATCAGTCTAAATTAGGCTCTTCATTTCCTTTCAAAGTTCTTCTACTAGGCCCACCCAAACAATCCCCATCAAAGATAAAGCGCCCAACACCAAGAGGTTATATCGTAACATTTTATTTTGGATAGAATACCAAATGCACCATAGTTCCCATTCTTGCTCATTATCGGGATTTTTAGGTTTGCGCCAATGACTTGAAAATCCTTGGTCTAAAATGCACAACGCAGGCATGTGTTCTCCAAAATAAAAAAAGGTCAATGAATAAAGGCCTACCAGGAAGAAGTTCAGCAGCACGGACCACTGAAGCACCAACAGCTCCCAAAGCAGAAGGGTCATATGCAACAAGAGCATAATTATGAACGGGATGAAGGAAAACCACCTGCAGTGGAAGTTAGAAGCTAAATCACGACAGATGACAACAGTCATCAGTATTGAACAACATTTAAATTTTTACCTCCCCGGGGATTTCGATTGGGAAGGCAGCAAAAGAAAGCATCACGTCTGATACAGCTATCGCAACTGTGTTCTTGTCAACCACCACCAATCCCATATCATGAGAGTGATATATAATAACACCAGTTCCAAAAAAATGTTGCGAGTGCACACCATCAAGCATGCATGATGGTGGTACATGAACCTGAAATTTTTCGCATTAGGTGAAGTACAACTCATAGGATTATATCCATCCGTCATAAAATTATCAATCACACTGCAACATGGCTGTATGATAAGTAATCATGACAAGCTAAAAAATAGATCACAAACCTTGAAAGATGGGTAAAAGCTTATCACAACATTCTTAATCACGTGCACCAAAATATGGTAAAGTTCATCCCAATTCTCAAACGCAATGTACATATTCCCTTAGATTATAGAAATTTCAAACAGGACACAGTAAGTTCCACGTACGTACGTTCCTATCATGATCAACTCACAATATTCAAAATCCACGATGTAAATTAAAACATTGTGCCACATGACACGTCAGTTACAGGGAAAAAAATAATTGGATTTCGAAGTACTTTAATGATATCTGGTATTATACATGCTCAAAAATCCATGCAACACCGAGCTAAATACAGTACCAGTGGAAACAAAGGAGGAAAATCAAAGACTTCCCTCACTGCATGACAAAAGCAATTATTGCCACTGAAGCAATTATTTAGCTCCCTTCTACATACCCTGTGCATGACAAAAGCAATTATTGCCAAGACTCAACAGTACCATCATTGCCACCTCACACAGCATATCATGTGTTGCACTTCGTAACAAGATTAAAGCAGATCCTTTAGAAACTTGATAACAAAGATTAATTCCTGCAAGATTGTTTGCCTGCCACTTCATCTGCCTGATACCTAGTATTGCAGCTATTGCCGTTATTGACTTCTGGACTTTAGCCTTATTTCATGATATTTTGATTCCCAATTTCTCACCTTTATCATCCAGTTAAGTTAACTATTATCCCGCAACAAAATATTTGCAGTGAAATTTCAGTACCGTACTTTGATCTTCAGTAATAACAACAAAAGACATGATTAACAATGATTATTCTAACACTAAAATCTTAAGAGTGAACAAACAGGACAAAAGATAACAAATCACAGCAGCAGATATGAAGACAAAGCATCATACAGATCATCGATAAAATACCTCAAACATCACAAGAGTAGGCTCTATGACACGTTCAGCTACAGAAGAACTAGCGGCTGCAGCTGCTGCACCTTGATAATCTCTCAGAAGAGCATTTTCTGAGCTAGTCGAGTCATCCAACTTCTCTTCTCTAGGCTCATGTAAAGAACAGTTGGCAACAAGGCTATCGGCGGATGAATCCTCTTCTACTCGTCGTTTCTTAGCTCCAACATCCGAATCATCGCGAGAAATGGGTCCCTCGCCAACCCGTTCAGAACTAGTGTCCATACTGGAAACACCATCTACCACTCCCTGGTTGATATCTTGACGCATATCCGCCGTTAGACTAGCTTCACTAGTATCTAACTGAATGTTACTGTTTGCAAAATTTTGTTCATGATTATTCACGAAAGAGGACAAGAGTGGAGACTCAGGTGGCAAAGCAGGCTTTATCGTCCATAGACCAGTACTGTCATCACGAGTGTAAATCTGAGGAGGGGCATACCATTCATGGCGATCAATTGTAACAAGGACAGACTGCAACAAAATAAGTAACATAATTAGATTTCCAACTCATAAAAACAATGGAGAAACATATACTGCACACGAAAACATACAAATATACGCATGCATAAATGTGCTTACGCAATTAGCACACCGATGTTTACATTTCTAAAAATGCATTCAGGAATATATGTACAAGTACCCAGAAATCGTATTAATACTACTGTTGCTTTGGCTTTCTCATGTCAGTGGCACACTACTATGTGCGTCTTAGCAAAACAGGCCTATATAAACTTGTATACAGCTAGAGATACAGATTTGAGACTAACCATTTAAGAAAACTTGGGTACACAGATTTGTCCTCCTGTAAACTCAACGATACGAACCAAAGATTTCTTGATCCCAAAACGCATCTTTCTATTTTCCCAAAAAAAAAAACTGCATCTTTCGAATATCTACTCAGAACATGGCAAGAAAGGTAATTTCGAATATTCTGAGCATGGCAACAAAGGTACTCTCGAATTTCTACTCAGAAAATGCAAGAAAGGTACAAAGGATATCTTTAAAATTCAGCACAAACTCATCCCTATCTTCAATCCGACGCTTTAGTCCACTCAGCCATCTCTCCCAATTGACAAAAAAAGATAATTACTGTATTCCATTACACGGAAAGTAAGGATTCCAAAAATTTTCTCTCTCTATATATCTTTATTATAGGGATATATGTACAATTTTTTTCAGCAATTCCGTTTCGATAAAGTTTGGGTTGGCAAGATCCAATAGAAAGAAAAATAAAGAAGAATTCTTTGATTTTGTGCAAAAGGGCCTTTTTCTTTTTATTCCCTTGACCGGGCTAGGTTAGTACCTAGCCGGGCCCTTTTTTAGTTCCAACAAATCATAGATAAAAGGATTTATCTAATTTGAACAGATCCTATGATCATAGTATGATGGCAGTCAGATAAGTATGCCCCCATCGTCTAGCGGTTCAGGATCTCTCTCTTTCAAGGAGGCAGCGGGGATTCGACTTCCCCTGGGGGTAGGGTACTAGGAAAGGAAGTTGATCATGAAATACCAATAAGCCTAAACAGGATTCTTCCTGGGTCGATGCCCGAGCGGTTAATGGGGACGGACTGTAAATTCATTGGCAATATGTCTACACTGGTTCAAATCCAGCTCGGCCCAAAAATTCGCCAATTTCCCATGAGATAGTATAACCCCTTACCCTTCCGAAATACCTAATACAGTGGAATAAAAAAGAATCCAATTTTCGGATATATCCTTTCATTTCCCTGGGATTGTAGTTCAATTGGTCAGAGCACCGCCCTATCAAGGCGGAAGCTGCGGGTTCGAGCCCCATCAGTCCCGACTGATCCAATCAATACATCAATTCAACTCCCTCTTTTCTATGAAAGGTGTGGCATAGTCAGATTTCATTCCTAAGGGGAATCTTTTTTTTTTAATTTCAAATATCTACTCCGAATATGGCAACAAAGGTACTTTCGAATGTCTACTCAAAAAATGCAAGAAAAGTACTCTACAAAGAATATCTTTAAAATTCATCATCTTTAAATTCATCCCAATCTCTAAACAAAAGCTCAAGGGAGATAATGCATTAAGCTCATTCGAAGAGATGGAACCCACTCTCTTCAAGAATTATTACTTCTCCCAAGAAAACTCAAGATTTGCCCTGGTGCCACCTAGGCATACTAATGAAGTACCATTCTTTAGACGGGGTATAGAGTAATTGAACATGGAAACAAAGAAACACGTTAAAGTATAGTCAGGAACTACGTAAGTATGTGAAAATTTCATCAGAGCTTTACAACTCATGAAAACTGAATGTATGAATGTTATTTATTTCGGAATTGAGATTTCTGTGAATCCCTAGAGGTGCAGCCAAGACAACACTTGAAAATTTTAGGCTGTCATCAAAACACTCAACATGAGAGTGAGCCCCTTGACTTCTTCCTTCTCCAAAATTAAACCATTGTATCAACTCAGATTCTATGGATTCTAAGCATCACGATATTAAAATGATATGGATTTTCTATTGTTAAGTCATTAAATGCCATCCAAATGACATTTTCTTACGCCAACAGTTTTTAACATACAGATTTATCCCATAAATGAGACTAGCTTGTGCCAGTAGCATATCTCAATAGCAATTGCAGGCCCATGAAGTTCAACAATTTCCTTTATCGTGCAGTAGGACTAAAAAACTAATGTAAAACAACAATCAAGGCTCAGAATTGTGTCACCTTAATGTTAAGTTAGGGGTTTATTTGTTAAGCTTTATTTCTTCCAGGGGTAGTCTTGTACATTTACATTTGTTCATATATATAGTAAAATGTGAAAGGGGGAGCCCTAACACCTCAGAAATTTTCTCACGCTGCCTTCTCTCTCTACAAATCGAACATGGTATCAGAGCTCATCCTCTGGGCCTTGTAGAAGAAGACGATGTTGCAATTCTCCAGGTCTCTACCTCAGTCGACTGGAACAGAGGTCATCACGCAGACCACAGACGACCTCCTTTAGCCCCCATATGTAGACCTAATCTACTGGGTCTTGCACGAAACCACAGATCTGACCCCGACGAGTACTGTTCACTGTCCGGCGACCTCCGACGACAGGATTCGACTTCCGGCGACTCTCGTGCACCCTCCGGCGAACCTTCGGTGAGTGTATAACGACCCCTGGTTGTGCTCGTTTTTTACTGGGGTCTACTTTTTTCATATGGGTTACACATTTTGTGGTTGATTCTGTACTTTCCAGTTGTTTTTGGGAGTTAAGGGTGGTTTTTCGGTGAGTTTTGGCAGTTTGGTGGTGGTTCTGGTGGCAGTCTGGTATTTTTTTTAGTTTGCAATATTACAAAGCATCCTAAAGAGGCTTCTAGCAGTGCGAAGGATGAAGGGAGCCGTTTTGTGACTCAAAATACTGCTCCATTGAATATTTGCCCTATTAAGTTGGATGGTTCCAACTATTTGCTTTGGTCTCGGAGTTTTACTTTGGCCATCACTGCCAATGGTCTGTTAAAATTCATCACGGGGCCTGTTCCACCACCAGCAACTACTAGTCTAGATTTTGTGATATGAACTACTCAAAATGCTCAAGTCCTGACATGGTTATTCAACTCCATGATACCCACCATCAGTCATAACTACTTGTTTCTTGACACTCCACATAAGGTGTGGACCTCTGTGGCCCAAACCTAATCTCGAAAGGGTAATGATGCTCAAGTTTTTGAGTTGAGAAGGCAACTTCGGGGGTTAGACCAAAACCATAGGTCCTTAGCCGAGTACTATGCAGATTTGAATGGAGTGTGGTAGGAACTTGATTACTATAAGAGCTTTCACCCTGCTTGTACTGCTGATGCCACTGCATATCAACAAATGGTTGAGAAAGACCGTTTTTATGATTTCTTGGCGGGCCTTGATATGGAGTATGATCCTATTGGAGTGCAGGTATTGGGCCGTGTTCCTTTTCCCACTTTAGGAGAGGCATATGCCTGTGTTCAGCAAGAGGAGAGTAGACGGAGTGCTATGATACCTATTTCCATTCCAGACCGCTCGGCTCTGGTTGCTATTCCTACTCCACGGGATGGTAAGGCTATTCAGCATCAGGTTGGGAATAAAAGCAGTTCTGTTGATCGTGATTTGCTTCAGTGTGACTATTGTCACAAGACTCGATATACCCGGGAGTTTTGCTAGAAGCTCCATGGGCATCCCTCTCGAGGACGGGGTGGTAGTCGAGATGGTGGTCGAGGTTCTCATGCACATATTTCGGAGTCTACTGTGGAGACCTTGTCGGATCCTTGTGGAGGTCGGTCACATCCTTCAGTTTCCGATAGTTCTCATGGTGGTGCTCTTTCTCAGGGAGAGTTACAGACTCTTAGGCATCTTATGACCATGCTTGACTCTCTATCTACTACGGCTTCTACTTCCACTACTTCTTCCCACTTTGCCCACACAGGTATTCAGGCTAGTGCCTTTACTGCTTCATCTTTGCTTCCTTGGATAATAGATTTTGGTGCTACTGATCATATGACAGGGTGTTCATCCTTCTTTGACTCCTATTCTCCATGTTCTGGTAAGGATAAGGTCAGAGTAGCAGATGGATCCCTATCTTCGATTTCTGGGAAAGGTTCTATAAATTATTCTCCAACCATGTCACTCTCTTCAGTTCTTCATGTCCCAAGTTTCTCCACCAACCTTCTCTCAGTTAGCAGTCTTACTCGTTCTTTAAACTGCTCGGTGACATTTTTTCCTACTCATTGTGTCTTTCAGGAACTGGATACGGGGAGAATGATTGGCAATGGTAAAGCTTATGGAGAACTATATTTTTTGGAGCCTGCACCTAATCCAGTCATTCCACCTATGTCATGTGGCCAAGCTCTTGAAGCAGATGTGAGCTCAACTCTTCCTTTATTGCATCAGTGGCACCGTAGATTAAGCACTGTACTAGGAGTAAGTTTTTTTGTGAAGCGTGTGAACTTGCAAAACACAAACGCTCTTTTTATGCTCCTATTAATCAAAGAAGTGAATCTCCATTTATGGTTATACATTCTGATGTTTGGGGTCCCTCTCCCGTTACTTCTCTTTTAGGCTATCGTTGGTTTGTTACCTTTATTGATTGTCATTCCCGTGTCACTTGGGTGTATTTACTAAAGGCAAAAAATGAGGTTTTTTCGTGCTTTCAATCTTTTCACAAAATGGTGTGTACTCAATTTGATGCTAACATTAAAGTGCTTCGTAGTGACAATGGGACTGAGTATATCGATGGGACTTTTCGGGCATATCTGAATGACTCTGACATTCTTTTTCAGACTTCTTGTGTTGGCACTTCACAACAAAATGGAGTTGTTGAACGCAAGAATCGCCATCTTGCTGAGGTAGCCCGTTCACTTTTGTTTACCATGAATGTTCCTAAACATTTTTGGGGTGAGGTGAAGCTGTTCTTACTGCAGCTTTTCTTATCAATCGCATGTCATCTAGTGTTCTTCAGTTCCAAACTCCTCTTAAGTTTCTCCCTGGCTGTTCTCGGGTCTCATCTCTTCCACCCAAGGTTTTTGGTTGTGTGTGTTTTGTCCATACTCTTAAACACCCTGGTGGTAAGTTTGATCCCAAAGCCCGTAAGTGCATTTTCCTTGGCTATTCTTCTACTCAGAAGGGTTATAAATGCTATGACCCACACTCTCGCAAAACATACGTTTCCATGGATGTCACTTTCTGGGAAACGGGATCCTTTTATCCTTTGTCCACTTCATCTCTTCAGGGGGAGAATGATAGACAGGAAGAGATGTTGACATATTATACCCCTGAGTCATGGTCTTACCCTCTACCTTGTCATAGTGAGGGGGAGAAATAACCTTTATCTGCAAAAAGAGTGGAGCATGATGTTCGGGAAGCAGTCAGTGGCTGCTAGATCCAGTGCAGAGGCTGAATACAGAGTAATGGCTCATGGTGTTTGCGAGCTTTTATGGCTCCAAACCTTTTTACGTGATTTGGGTTTTCCTGATGCGGGTCCTGTGAAGCTCAACTGTGATAATAAGGCTGCCATAAACATTGCCCATAATCCTGTCCAACATGATCGAACGAAGCATATTGAAATTGACAGGCACTTCATAAAAGAGAAGTTGAGCAACGGTTTGATTTGCATGCCTTTTGTGAGATCAGAAGACCAGTTAGCTGATGTATTTACTAAGAGCAACTCCAACACTACCTCTCTCTAAAATGAGGAGTGGAAGTGACATATTGAGGATGCCGAAATTAAATTTAGGGAGTGGATGTGACAAAAAGGTGGATGGGTCCCTCCAAACAGTACAACTTTTTGAGGAAAAGAGGACATAAATTACAAAATCTCCCCTCAATATGTCACTTCCACTCCTCATTTTAGAGAGGAGAGGTAGTGTTAGAGTTGCTCTAAGGGTCTTAGTAGTATAACTTTTCAACCCATTGTGTTCAAGTTGGGCTTGATAGATATCTTTGCACCAACTTGAGGGGGAGTGTTAAGTTAGGGGTTTATTTGTTAAGCTTTATTTCTTCCAGGGGTAGTCTTGTACATTTACATTTGTTCATATATATAGTGAAATGTGAAAGGGGGAGCCCTAACACCCCAGAAATTTTCTCACGCTGCCTTCTCTCTCTACAAATCGAACACTTCAGAAGCCAATGAAAGTCGTCATGACTAAAAATGCAAAATATGGCCACAAAGTTTTGGGGACTTAACAGACACAAGCTTCAAAATATCACTCCTATGTTTGGCCATCTCTTCAAGAATCACTCTTCCAAGGTTAGACGAAACAGGCTTGACTGCACACCAAGGAAAAAGAACATAGCACATGGCTCATAAAAGGCAATATACGCTAGGAATCTACTTAAGATCACTTTCTCACTATTGACAATAAGATCAAGCCTATACAGTTTAGTTATCAAGTACAAAACATTCCTAGCTAAGTGATATCCTTCATTTGAACAATACCGAACTAGGAAGTCTTTCAAAAGATTCTAATGGGAAAATAGGATATATCAGTACCTTTCTACGATGACGATCCATGTAGCTTATATACTCCAAAGGCACTCGAGAACCTCTAGCTAACTTAGAGAGAACAGAAATCAGATCTTCTAGTCCTGATATTGCCTCACCTCCAAACTTTTTAATAATGGCATGACGGGGAACTCCAGCTCTAAAAAGCATATATCTGCAATTGTCAAGTAGAATTCCTCCCAATGAGATATTGTAGCAGAAATTCGAGGCAATATTTCCACTCTTTGGATCAGATAGTTAAAAACATAACCATTTTACTCCTAAATAAACAAATTATAAGTGCCTGGTTTGGTTGTCGGTTTTGAGATAAAAATGTTGTATAGGGTTGTGTTTTTTCGTCTTTAGTCAATTTATTTAACTTTTTAACAAACTTTTTTTTACTTTTGGAATAGAGTTAAGCCATATATATCCAAAAAGGAAAAAAAAAATTAATAAAGACGAAAAAGCACAAATGACGAAGCAGTAAAAAAATTTGGAAATAAATTTTCTGAGAGGGGAAAAGAGCAAAGCACGAAAATTTTGGGTAAGAGTAAAATGCAAACCTTGAAATTCACATTATAAGAGAACACTAGACATACCCTGGTTCTGCAACGTAAACAAGGCCACAGTTGAAGCGAAAATTTCTAGCCTGTCACCCAAAGAAATAGAATAAAGTAAGAAGGAAAAAAGAACTATTAAGACACGTTCATAATAGTAGTAGTAGTAGTAGTAGGACAACAGGTGATCTTATAGGCAACAATGTAAAAAAGTTGGGAAAAAAAACATTAAAAATTTGCGCGCGCTCTCTCTTACTTATTTGGATTTCATTTACAGCCAAATCCAACAATTTTAGGAAAAACACGTGGATGAGATGTAAAGTTAAAATAGTTTTATGCCACCAAACTCTTGGGTGAAAAAACATGAGTCCCCGACATGAGGACTTGCTCATTTTGCAACACCTTCAAAACAATGAAGTAGTTTGTAATAACATTCAAGAGTATTGAAGGAAGTCTTTGAATTTCCAGTGGAAAGAGATTTCCCCAATGAAAAACCTTTTAAGCCTGCCCAATATCCTTTACGTTTCCAAATATTTTTACGAATATGCTTTTTTGAGATAGAGGTACATTTTTTTGTAACTCCCATTTTAAAATACAAAGGTTACTCATTATTCAAGTTGGATGTGAAAGACATCCATTATTCAAAAAGAATCATTCTTTATTATTCGTTATCTATTTATTTTTTAAATGTCATTCTCTTTATAAAAAGAAGTAGAAAACAAATAAAATAAAAACTATTGATATGTTAAAATCGCAGTTAAATATTATTCTTTCCTCGATCTAGACCAATTAATAGAAAAAATCACATCACCTAATATATTCCTTTTTCCTTTTCTATTTCTTGAAAGTAATAAGGATTTTCTTGCTCCCCCATTTCTTAGACATGCCCATTAGGTGAGCAGCCAATAGAAAAGAGAGCCAAAACCATATCTCACTTCCACATCCCGACATTCAATACCCTAATTCCACTCCCATATCTAAAGATTTCTGGCATAGTAGGATCTTAGGTTGTTTACTAGTCTGGTCATATACAATCAGATGAAATCCACATGACTCTTACGAAAAGAAAAAAAAATGGAACTTTCAGTAATTGCAAGTAAACCATACTGATTCAGAGAAACAAACTCCAACCAACCTGTTGGTATGAAAGGGGGTGTATCACTGCACCACTTACTTCCAAGAAGAAGTCAGGAGTTATTGAGTGTAGATCCTGAACCTGGAGCATCATCAGAAAAGGTTATGTCGCGATACTGAATGAATTGACAATCCTTGAAAGGAATGAAAATATCCCAAGATAAAATGGAGTCTCGAGCAGTGGCAGAAAATATCGTAAATCGAGTTAGTCTTCACATGCCTTCTAGCACTAAAATAGTTGTAGTTACACCTAAATGATATCTGGGAGATTCAGGAATCTCAGGTACGACAAAAGCTCTTGGAACTATCAAAAAGCATGCATAGAAAGGAATAGAAGTAAGTTGTGCTAATACTAATATCCTTTAAAGATAGAATAGGTACAAACCATACAAATGATGGCAATGAATCCCAATATGTATTATCAGTTCCTATGAATATTAGTGATATAAGAGTTTTGCATGAGGTTGAGAAGACACATTGAGAATTTAACCAAACTGCTATGGTCCATAATCTCAAGATCTTAGTAACTTGATCTCTCTACTAGTCAGACATTTCATTGAAGAGTGCAAAGGGTCCAGCCCAAAAACTTAACCTAGACCACATCCAAGACACCATTCTATAAAGAAAAGTATAGGTATTACATGTGTGTAACATTTGTACCACGCCAACTGCCACAAAAATGTCAACCAATAGCTCAACATTTTGCATCATTGAGGAAATCAATCAGCATCATTGAGGAAATCAATCAGCAGGTTGAGATTCCATAAAAAGTGGTTTTAGAAAAGATGAACTTTATAGCATTGTAAATCCCTGGCAACCTGTAAACACCTTCACTTTGTCACTTGAAGTTTGCTTACCCATAGAAAAACATGCACTGCTTTTCTGGGAATGTTACTGCAATGTATAAAGCCATTTTGATTGCCAAACTGGTTTACTAGACAATAAGTTACATAACCAGACAATGATGGTGCATTCATTAAGAAACCTAAGACACGATTCAGAAACAGCTCAACGATCACTGGGAAATCTATGTGATCTAGAATTAAAAGAAAGAATGCATTCGCATTCATCACTGGTTAAAAAATACGGTCATCAACTGAACGGATAACCTACTGGCATCCAAATCTCTACAATGTCCTTCACAAACTATGTGGAGCATGCCAAACAACGGAAAACAATTACACATGCGGCAATCAACAGCAACTTCATAATCTATCACAGCAAATTATCACAAAAAACTATAGCAATCTGCCACAAAAAACCATTAACAGATTCTGAACAAACGCAAGGCATAAAATCCGCAACAGTAAAATCTGACCATCAAGTCCACAGTCAACGGCGTGCCACCCCTTTCAATCTGTAATTCAATGTTCCGGTCCACACTGTCATCAATCAATGTTTCCATTTTCAGGAACTGAGTGTTAACCTGCACTAAGGATTTTGATACATCAAAGGCATCTCATGTATATCACGGCGTTCCAAAATGAAAAGTACAGCCAAAATCCAACATCAACAAATCAGCATGAACTGGTTACTTGAACATAAGTGCTAAGTCTCATCCTGGAATGAAACACATGAAAATAAAGAGAAAAATTCAAAAATTAAAAATACGAAAATCCAGCTTCAATTCACTTCCACCAATTACTTTCACCTCATAATGACAAAGTGCAAACAACCTAGAAGTTTGGGAAAAAAAAAAATCATGCTCTAGATTATTACTCACTTCAATGAAATAAGTCTTAACAAGGTAGATCAGGAAAATTTGCGGACTTACAATATCATAAGCAATGGAAAGATTCACAATTGTAGTATTTTCTTTGTAATCCTAGTGGGGAAAATTTTTTTTAAAAAAAAAAACCCGAGTGTTATGCTAAAAAGTCTGAATCCCAGCCACAACATCAAACACAAAATTCTATTGTGTCGTGGAAGTTTCACGACTTCCAATCATCCTTTGGAAATCCTAGCTGGCAACTGTAAGGCTTAGCGTTACAGCATATTTACTACACAACTTGGAATCCCAGTGCACAATTCCAACTTGGGGTCTACATAAATCAACATATAGTCAGTGTGCCAAACGATAAGATTAAACGAGCTACAAAACAAAAAAGTTAACACTCAAAAAAAGGCATGAGAAAGGAGAATAAGTTGACATTAGTCAAAACTTTTAGCTAAAATAGCAAAGGCAGCTGAGAAAAAAAAGCTGCTGTGGAATATATAACTAGTAATGATAACCAAATTGATTTGACAAGTATGAACACAAAAAGATAAAATGCTTACGTCCCCATTTACGCGAACAAGCACATCCCCGGGCTCCAAAAGGTTGTGAGCTGGGCCACCTGGCACCTGAAGAGGCCCAGAATGATGGCAGACATTAAAGAGAAAGCCAAACTCAAAGTCAATTAACTCAAATATACTGAAGAAAGTGTACTCACCACAGAATCAACCACAAGCATTCCAGTTTCTCCAAGTGGAGATGCATGGCGCACCATCTAATCCAGTCACAGAGAAAAAATAAATAAATACTCACTAAAGTGGCCAAAAAATCTCAAATTATTATCTTCCACCAACAAAACTGCAGGCCTTTACACAGACCTAAGTACCTGTTCTGTGTCACTTCGGAGACCAAGGCGACGTGTCTCGTCAAATCCTTTGTGGAGGAAGGTCACCTATATCATAAAATATTAGAGCTAAAATCTACTGCAGCAGATCTTGAATCACAGATATGCCACACATGCACAATATGCAGCATTATGATCTTATCAGCAAGAATTATCTCCCTAGGGAGACAGATCTTATTGACAAGCATTTTTCTGTTTGCGAAAGGAGGAAGAAATAATCCATGATTAATAGATGTGAATAATATTCATTATCATTGCCAGTGGGGTTACATGACCTCGTTTTGGCAAAAACATGATGAGGATTGAGACCACGGCAAAAATACAAGAAGTAATCTCTAAATAACACCCATGTCCCAATGTGAAAAGATGCAGCAAGGCACAATTATGTAATTTTTTCACCAAACTCAGATGAGAAAGTATTGCTTTTACAGCAATTCTGTATTTTCTTTTGTTGTCGGATGGAAACAAATTGCCCTCCAGGATATGCAAAGATATACTTGAAAAACAAGTAGTCTAACATAACGAGTCCACTAAGCCATACTACAAGCAAATGAAGCCCAAACAATCTATCCAAGCAGGATGGAATTCAAAGAGATTTAACACATAAATGCAAAGACCAAATACTCACAGGCAATCAAGCCTTCATTTCAAAGCATAACTACATCTTTTAAACAAACAAAATACATCACAAGTAAATGCCCATAAATTAATGGGTAACAGAAAACTGATATTCAACATGAAAAGGAAATAGAATCTTTGAATTTGTACCATTGGTCCATTACACGAGCATATAACTTGTGATCTTGTATAACAGACTAACAGCCAAGAAGTATAATGCTAAACATTAAAGAAGTGACCGATACTTTCTAAGATACTTTAACACATTAGAATCATGAAAGGAGACAAAAATAACAGGAAGATCCAAGTATTATTCCCCAATAAAAATAAAAAAAGATTCAACTATTATTCTGAGAAAAAAAGACATGAATTTTGGCTTCTGTAAATTTTACACTAGGGACACCAGGTTGATCTAAAGCTTCATTATGGATTGCCAGGCAGGAATAAGAGTACAATGACGTAAATAGAAAATAAGAGAAAGCATCAAAATATTCGTACTTATTTACTTCTTTACGCTGATTAGATAACTCACAGGTTCAGAAGTGCAAGATGGATGGCTATCAACCAAAATTAAAGCTTAAAAACACTGAAAACAAGGAGTTTATAGCTCCACAATACTCACATTTCAAGGAAAATGGTACCTTGAATATAATAAAACTTAAAATGTTGCCAAAAAAATTAGAAACTAGAAGCATATAAGAAGTCGATCTTTAAGCCAAAGATTACTGCTGGAAAGAAAACAATTTGTTCAACAATAACATCAAGCCTAGAAAGAAAGAAAATTTTAGGGATATGGCTTGGCATCCACCAAACTAAATGATTTACGGATAGAATTTTTTTCCCGAAACCCCCACCAAAATGATGTGCGGTGGCACTTTTGACATCAGAAACTACAATGATGGGGAGTCTTAGTTTGAAATGAGAGGACAACAAAGGCATCGTTCTTTTTTTAAGTAATTAACCGTTGTAATAGAAGACAGAGAGAATCCACAGTGGAACAAAAAGCAAATAGGCTATGCATCCACGACCACGAGCATATGAAGTCACAAACCTGAAGCGTACCACGGGGAATAGTAAGTGCCTCCCACTTGTCACCAAAAGAATCTCTTCCTTTCTGCAAGAATTGCAAAGCCCTCACAACCTGAAAACAAAACAATATAACCACAATACGTGTGGTGTGGTTAAGCACAACGACATAATTTAAAGCACCACGGCAAGAACCAATCAGTTGAAATTTAAGGCTAATACAAAGAGGATAGTTTTAGATAACTGAGCAAATATTTAGACTGACATCTCATGGTGTCAACCTTTAAAGGAATATGGGAAACAGATAATACCCAACATCTAACAGAATAAGATATTGCATCCCTAACCATCCATGGATGCATGACTATCATGAAAACAAGGAAATTAGCTTTATGTTAGAAGAAAACATTATGAGCAATACTGATAAAAAATATATATATATAAAATAAAATAAAACGATCAAAAAAAAATATTATAAGCAATACCAGCTTCAATATCATTCATCCAGTAGGCAGTTAACCTAGAGGTCTTCTGGTCAGAGTACGTAATTCACTCTCACTAATGGAAAATTTCCAATCCACATAATCGTCTCCAAGTGTATTTCTGCAAAAAAACTCAATCTTTCTCCTAGTTGTATCTTATACGAGCATGGGAAAACAGTAAATGCAATTTGGGTAATCAGGCTGCATCTTCCAGAAAACTTTCAAGTCCTGTTTTGACCCCTTAGATTTAAATATCTGAATTTTGGCCTATCGTTCCAGTATTTTACCTATGTTCTGTCTTCTGAAAGGTTGGACTTCTAAGATGAGACTTCAAAGACTCCTTGCGAGGGATGGGATACGTATAGTTTTTGAAAGGAGAATATACAAATTATAGGATACGTATCCCATGATATATACAGGAAACCCGATTCGGTACGTATCCTACGATTACTTGTTGAAAAAAAGAAATCAATATCTATCTGAAAGGCTTCCCCAGGGCCAATAAACCCAATAGTCGAGCTGGTTACGAGCAAAAACAAAATGCAAGGGGAACCCTCAAACACTGACAACTAAGTTCATCCAAATACTACAGTGAAGAAATGTATATAGAGAAAATTCTATGAGAAACAATTAAGAAGTAAAAGATTAAGTGTAGGGTAAAAGATTAAATGTAGGGAAAATCCTCGATCATATTGTGGAAAACAAAACAACACAACAATCTAGAAACGGTTAATAGTACGAGATTAAATGTAGGGTAAAACCAGAACGGAAAATCCTCAACTATGATATAGAAAACAACACAAATATTCATATCCCAAATAAACTTAACCCATAAAAGTAGGACACACAACCAAAAGAAAAAGAACTACATTTCACTGAAGAAAGCAACACAATATTAAGGAGAAAAAAAAATTGATATAGCTATTCAAAATGAGTGTATCATCCTTTGCCTCATTGTTAGACATGAACACGCAAAGAAAACAAAATAACAGAGAGCTTACGGGAACGTTATAAATCATAAAGTATGAACTCTGAAAGAGTGTCAATTATTCTCCACTTATAAAAGGTTAATTCCAATTTTCAACAAGAAACATGCACAAAGTTGGGTGTTTCTAGGATGGGAAGCTATTTATCCAATTGTTATTTTGCAGTAAGATGAGTTCAAGTCAAGTAAGCTTTGATCAGCCCCCAGTTTGAATCAGGTTACATGTTGAAGCAACACAGCTGAACCCAGCAACACAGCTGAACCCGGTTGCAACCAACAAGCCAAAAGAAACAGTTAAAAGTCCATATTTGACAACCTCAAAACTCAGAACTCAGAAGCATTGCACAAATTCACAGAAAATGACTGAAATAAACTCACTCTTTCTAAAGGTAAAAAAAATGCTGAAGCACTAGATGACTTGCTCCCCGCATTCAACGCTACGGCCCTGCCTTGCCAATCAATGACTGGGGAACCACTTGAACCCCCTTTGGTCCCAGATGCTGCCTGAAAGTAATGGGAAAGAGGAAGTGTTCTAATGATAAGAACTCAGCTTGAGAAATAACCAACAAAGCTTTCACAAATTGCAAAGCAAGAAGTAAAGAATGTACAGAACTGACATGTCAGCAGCAAAATCAAGAGAGTTTCATTATATCTGACACTTCTTCAGTAAGACAGTAACTATAGCTCCCATGAACTTTTTTATCAACCATCGATGCAAAGCATGATACTTCGATGCTCAAGCTCCTTAAATGCATATAAAGGGAAACTAGATGCATGCAATATTAATAACACAAACACCACAACACCGCTAGTACAGCATATTTAAACCAACTGATATTGCTGGTCACAGCTATGACCTATGGAGCACAGGTACGGGTACTGGTACGGGATACAGCAACAACCCAAAAAAGTAGGGTACGGGTACGGCAGGGGTACGGCAATTTTTTTAATATTTTTTTATATTTTTAGCATACATCATTAATTTATATGTAAAAGGTATGTCAATATATGTAAAATAGAAACAAGACAGGGGGCTCCAGAGTAATAAATTAAAATATGAGGTGTGAAAATGTAATTTGGCTCCCCATTAAAACAAACGAGCAGAAGATTCTGGTAAAATTAGAAACAAGACAGGGGCTCCAGAGTAATAAATTAAAAGATGAGGTGTGAAACTGTAATTTGACTCCCTTTTAAAACAAAACGAGCAGAAGATTCTGGATCTGTTGTTTATCTTTCCCAAACGGCGACTGCTTCTTCTTCCTCCACCAGCTCCGGCGGCTGATTTTCTTGATCCAGTGACTCCGGCGACTCCGGCGATTGCTTCCCCCTATTCCGGCAAGGTTAGATCGTCTCTCTCTCTCTGCAAACGTAAGCCCCCCCTCTCTCTGAACGTATTTACGTATCTCTCGCTCTCTCTCTCTCTCTCTCTCTCTCTCTCTTCCAAACGTACCCAAGCAGTACCCATGGCGTACCCCAAACATACGAACGTACCCGGTACGTTTTTGCCGTACCCGGTACGCATTTTGCCGTACCCGAGCCATACCCGTACCCGGTACGCGTACGGCGAGTTTTCCGGCGTACCGGTGCTTCATAGGCTATGACCATCACTTTAAAAATTTCCATCACACACCAATACATGCTTTAACACTTTCAATAGAAAACATCATGGATGAAAGAAAACTACATATTAGTCGGGAAGAATCTAAAAGCAAGCTACACAATTTCAAAGCAAGCGGGAAAATCACAAAAATACCAAACAGCAGTTATTTTAAGAAGTTACTTATGGTTTCAAGGCTTAGGGGAAGACATTTAACTAGATTTCAGCACAATGAATACCGTTGCCTTTCGTGAAAGAAAAAGGCTACTGAGCTAGATCTCCTTTGCAAAACAATTTTAACTAAGCTAGGAAGCAAGCCGAGTGGTGTAATGTTTGAACTGGGCTTGGTTCATGTTTGCTGTGTCACCAACTGCGACTTCTAGTCAAGCTAGACCAAACAAGCTCTTGATTCGAGTTGGTCAGTCAAATGTTTGAATTTTCACACCTGGTGCTGATCAATAGTGAATTTGTTGATTTGAAGGGAAATCACACGCGGGTATATATACATAAGCAAGATAATTGGTAGGACAATCAATAAAGCTTAAACATCACAATTGGAATTAGTACGTACATCAATGTGGGGATATCCTTTACATGATACATGATACCCTATACCCATTTGTCCACATCATCCATGCAAGAGCAAGTGGAGGCCTTTGGTCGATTCCTTGCCCCTTCATTTTGTAACTTTTATCTTCTTTAATTCATGATTTTACCATAGATGATCAAACAAAAAGTGAGTTGAGATTCTCCACACCTAGCATTCTACATATTTTAACTTTTATTTATCTTCCATACAAACACAAACACCTTACACTAGGCAGGATGAGGAAAATAATAAGGAAAAATTCAAGAGAAATAGAAAACCTTGTGTAAAAATGGGATTTTCATGCTTAAGACGAGTTCATTATCATTTACTTCTATAGGGTTGTTTCAGACTCATCATATTTCCATTTTCCAACAACGGAAAATCAAGAGCCCAAAGTCATTAAGGGGCTAATAGTTGGAAATGAATAGATTTCTGATATTCAAATGAAAGAAGGTAATGAAATGACGCAATTTATCTCCTTTAATCATCCCCCACCCATATCCCCAATGACAGGGGACTAGATGGGTTTTGTTATTGTTGTAACTCTGACACTTGGTCTTTCCTGACAAGCGTGTGGCTTCGTTCATAGATCGTATCATGGTTAGTGTCATGCTTTTTCCTAGTACTATTACATTACTTCTATGGTAGTACCATAAACATATCCTGAGGATATGACTATGCCACTATGGGTTAGAAATTCCTAGCCTTTAATAATCCAGTAACTTGCATTATTATAGTATTCAAGGTAAAAGATATCCTTCTATATTTTTGAACTTTCATTCCAACGATTAACTTTCTTTGCAACATCACTACACCCAATACATCATTGATATTCTGATATCTGATGGCCAAATACGCGACAAATTTGTATGTGTCAAGGCAGCACATCGATAAACAAAACTACAATTATGCTAAATTGCTAATCCATGCTGGTGACAAAATTAGAATTCCAAAAACAAGCCAAATAAATGGGCAATCACTAAATTTAAAAACAGAAAATGGGCCAAGTTTAACAGGTTTAAACGAATGAAAAGCATGTGGGGGTGCTCTAAGTCAAGGAAAACCACACGATTGTGGTCTTAGATCCCACATAAAACATTATAAACAGGCCTCTGCAGCAACATACTGATTCTTCAATAGACAATGTTCAGAAACAAATGTTTAACACAGAAAAAAAGTCGTTACATCCATAAACAAATTGCTGTGCTCATCTGACATCCCAAGTCCTGCTAATGTTGCTTTCCCCATTTTGCTTTCAGCGAACAAGATTTGCTTCCCTCTTCCCTCTCATATTTCTCCTTTTTACTCTCATATTTCTCCTTTTTACAAACTAATCTTCATACCAGTCAATCAGTCATTTGTTGTGCACATCTCCAAGTGAAAATTTACGACATCTAACTAACCAACCTATAGCAATCAATCATATACCCGAACGAAAATCAAATCCCAGAAATTCAATTAACCTTTAATCAGGACTCAGGAGCAACTCAAGGGGATGAGAAATATTCAGTTTAGCAACTTTAATTATCAAAATAACTCCAGCAAAGCATGTGTGCAGCAAATAGCATCAAATGCGACATTGCTTACCTGCATGTAGAATGTGTTGAAGTCATTGTAGCCATCCCTGAACCAAAAAAGGAAAACATTGGAAAATTATGAAGGTGGCAATGAGTAGCACACTAGCATTACTACTTCTGAAAAAAACAGACGTCAGAGGAAGAAAAGAGAACACATTCAAACTACAAAATTTCATAATATTCACTGGGAAAAAAAAATTCAGACCTCAACCACTCAACTATATCCTACATACTTTAGTAAAAATCAAAACCGCGCGAGAAGCCAAACTTTAGTATGCATAGTGTATATCCTCCATACTTGAGCGAATTGTTTACCTCCTACATGGCTAAATAAGAATAGCATAGGGCTCACATTACATGAGAAAAAAAACCCATGCCTTTCCTTTCCTTCAAATGTTCAACTTCAATGAGGGGAATATTACAAAGCTACAACATCATCTCTCTCCTCGTACCCAACAAATCAGCAACCCACTTCTTTCATTATCACTTCTGGACAAAAGGCCATCCGCCTAACTACCCCAAAAAATCACATTGCTCCCAGCCACATCCATCAAAGACGGTTAGATTTCTGTGACTGTCATCAAAGCTGTCAAAGCTGCATCGAGAGGAACCCCTTGAAAAGCAGATTTATGTGGCTGTTTTCTTGTTGCTAGAGCTCTCTTTTTCTTTTTTATCTATTGCTACTCATAAGCAGCAGCAGGTAATCGCTTTTGGTAAGCTGTGGTGGCCGAAAATAAAATGGCCAGAAGACATTCTGACCCCTTTCTTTTGGTTTTACTTTGTATAACAACTTCAATTCAATGATGTCAAGGAGACATTTTACCTTGTGTAATATTGGGAACATGACACAGATTAGAAATTCACCATGTTTTGTTTCTTATAGAATATTGAGATAATAATAAATATTTATTATTTTCCTATGGTATGTGACATGACAGAGATTAGAAATTCACCATGTTTTGTTTCTTACAAAATATTGAGATAATAATAAATATTTATTATTTTCCTATGGTATGTGATAAGCAAATTATGATGTGGAAGGTATCCTCATTGGCTCAAATGGTCACACTAATCCTATAACTAAATGTCAAGTCGATTTAGCGAGGCTTGCGTCTCTTGACCTTGAGCAAGATAGTGGTCAGGTCGAACGATAAAAAAGATCCCTAAAAATGCCCAGGTCTGAGGCGAGAGGGCAGTTCCTTTTGGCTTGAATTACAATGTTTGTTGGGTACCTCTTTCCTTATTTCTCTCTTGCCTCCTCCCTCACAGCTTCTCTTCTTTTTCTTCTTTCTCTTTCCCTTTTCCTTTTCGAGGTTGTCTTACTCCTTTTTCTCTTCCCTGTTCTTGTGGCAGTTAATGGTTTGAACCCTCTACAGTAAGATTTCTTTTGCATTTCTTGTTTAAAAACCACTTCACTGTATTTGACTGGTAAGATGCAATTGTTTTTAGTTGTTTAGTTTGCTACTGCCACTAATTTGATCCTTTCCTTTCTTCCTCTTTTCCTCAAATCACAGGTTTTTAGATCAAAAGCATCAAACCTGCTCATTCAAAATCTGCCCAGATTTCAAGATCGTCTTTTTGATGATCTAACCTTCAGTTAGTAAAGTTAACTTATGGCAATCAAAGTCCAGGCTTCCTACTCGCAATCCGTAAATAAGTTTTCTTGACATGCATTATTGCGTTCCAAATACATTTGCAACTATCTTAAGCTTGTGGTAGAGTTCAGTTAGCAAGTGAATAAATTTTCCTCTTGCCTCCATAAATTACCTTTTTGCTTGCCTTAACGGTGTTCATGCCTCCTAGCAGATTCTTACAGATAAGTATCTCAGAAAAAGGTTTGCTTAAATGTAGTGCTAACCTTTATGTGCATATGTGTGGGTAAGTGAGTGAGTGTTTTAAGGAGGGAAATGCAACTTCCTAACACACTGAACACCAGATAATTTAACATCATGATACTGTAATCGCCAGGCGATCCAGGCCGTGACACTAAAACACACATAAAATCTTAGTAATATTTGCATTCTAGTTAAGCGAGTCAGAAGTCAGAAAGATAGGATGCAGTTCATGTACATTTATAAAATCTAAGAAGCTTACACTTACTTTTTGTAATGAGGAGCATCTCTATCCAAACGAGCAAGCGTGCCAGCAAGAATAGAAACCTGCAAGTTCAAAGTGCAGCCAAACAAAGAATACTTAGCACACACCACCCCTTCCTCAGAAAAATAGAAATAAAAGAAGAAACCTTCAAAAGTACCATAAAAAGCAAGTTGGCAACCAGAAAGTCAGAAACTAATGTCATTTCAGAATGGAATTTAGCAAATAAATCCAAAGCAATAGCAAAGAGACCCCAAAACCTTTTAAGACCTGGAAATAAGATGTATGCTACAGCGCTACTTAAACCGAATCATGAATAATTTGCGACGCCTGGGTTGAAAAAATTATCATGATCCATAACTACCATCACCCTAGCCCAGTAAAACCAAGTGGAATTGATTGCACAATAACAAGATTGGAATTATCATGTTGCAATTGCAAAATTATCACTTGTGTGGATGCTTTACAGTCACGGTAGACATGAGTATATGTGATTAGTAAATGATATGGTTGCTTCATTCACAACCTCCTTTCTACACCGCACCTTAACCCACTAGTTTATAGGGAAAACAAAAGCCCTTAGGCCCACTTCAATCCTTGGCTTTGATTCGTTTGGACATGGCAAGACATTCGAGTGAACTCATATAGGCGAAATAAGTGCAAATCTCCCCACCCGCCACAATTTAAATCAACCTCACATTCCATCCTATTCCTGGCATCCACTTCTGATATCCCAAAGTATGTCATAACTTGTGGTCTTATTATTTTCTTTAGAAAAGTTAATGAAGGTAAAAGTACATAAATACATTTATATTTGTTGCAGAACAAAATACTGTGCTGCCTTTGCCATGCCTATATAAAAGAATACAATTCATCTTCGAATCCTTCTTAGATACCCTGGCTTACGTCTCTATTTAAATAAATACATTTATATTTGTTGCAGAACAAAATACTGTGCTGCCTTCGCCATGCCTATATAAAAGAATACAATTCATATTTGAATCCTTCTTAGATACCCTGGCTTACGTCTCTATTTAAATACTTACACCGCAAAGCTCATGTAAAGCACTGACCTACAAACTTCGGGAGAAGAGAGACTAAGGCTACGAAACTGTCAAAGGCTTGTTTTTTGGGCCCATAGTGACTTTTTCTTTTAGTCTTTTATTTTGTACTAAGGTTTGGAGGAGGACATTCGGACACCCCAGGGGAAATACATGCACCAGGTGCTGTAGCTAATCGAGTAGCTCTAGAACCATGTGTAAGAATCAGTAATGAGGGGCGTGATCTTGTCGTGAGGGATGTAATTTTATGATCCTGAATCATCAATTAGAATACGAAAAGACTTCATGAAGGAATTCGATTCTTCAATTACTTCTTCCGATCCTTAATTCCATTTCAACAAAAGGATAAAAATCTCCAGATAAAATGTTCCCCATTTGTTGAGCACAACAATAAAAATTGCAAAGAAGTTGAGCAGGTTTTTCAAGGCTAAATGGATGGAGAAGATTCCAAGAGAAAATGTTTCATCTTGTCTTTTTTCGGTTCCATAACAATTTTCAGGCTAAGTGCTTAACGTCATTTGTCCATCAGAAAAAAAGATTGAAACAGAATTGCCAGTGTTAAATGATTAGAAAAGATTCCTGGCTTGGGTGGACATCTGAAAAGGTCGAATACTAATTAAAGAATAGCATTGAACACAACAATATGAGAATAAGTGAAAGTTCAACTGTGTTCTATATACCTTCTCTCCACTGTCATTACCAACAACCCTGATTTCTAGTCCAACGCAAGCAGCCTCCGGAGCAAGAGGAATTTCCTCATAGCTCAGAAATTGTATGGCACCAGGGTCATAACGAAAGAAGCCAAAATCATGAACCTGAAAGAAAGTGCATGTATGTTAGTTCACTTCCATATACAGCTGCAAACAAATGAGTATTCTAAAAGAAGGTCTGGAAGGCCGAGTACTCGCCGCCTAGGCCCTAGAAGGCCCCTCACCGACTAGCCTGACAAGCTTGACTAGACCGACTAGGCGCCGAGCACTCGGCCCTGGAAGCTAGAAGGTGCCCGGCCGCCCTGGGAGCGCCTAGCGACTTTTAGAATCTTGAAACAAATAAAGTCAACACTCAAGAGTGCAAACGACACAATCTACAGCTGCAAGGCCCAGAGCATAACCAACTTAACTTGACAAATACCTCTGACTAGGACTCTCCATCTTTATATCGAAAGCAAGTCCAATATCTTTACTTCTTTAGGGTAAAAGTATAGCCAATCAGTATCCAATAAGCAGGTTTAGAAGGGCTAGATTAGCTACGGATCTAAGTCCCGCACAATTTGCACAAAGTGGTTACCTTCCTATTTGAAACCACACCCTCTAGGATAATAGGCCGAGGTTTTACCACTAAATCAGAGGCGACTGTAATTCCTCTTCTGTATATGGGTGTAACACATCAGTTTCCAAGCTTATTTTTTGGTCGGAGGTGCGTTCTTTTTCTTTCTCGAGAAAAGGAAGGGCAAGGATAAGAAAGAACTGATTTTTTTAAAGTCAAATGGTTAGATACTCTTAGAACATGCTTTAACAGATACTTGTAAGGTTACTTCGCTATAAGGTAACATCCTTCAGACGTGTTTGCTTGTAAGCACCTTGTCATTGAAGTGTATGATTATAAGTTACTAACCTAGTTTATGCCCTCACTCCTTTATTGTATATAGTTTTTATTCTTAGGTACCACATCACTAGATTCACAACGTAAGCTTTTTAGCTCATATATAACAGGCTGTGACATTGATTTTACTGGACTTTTTGATGAATGGAACTTCAAATTCTAGTGTTTAATAGTAGTCATGTAGTGATGCCCTTTAAGGCTTGGTTTTGAGCCTATAGCTTGTGAATTTCGAGCCTTATTCGTCTGATTCAGCATAAATCAGTCCCAAAAATCGGACTTTTGCATACTTCGACCTTGATCAAAGTCCTAGTGGCACCCACTTTTGATTGCAGTTTACGACCCTCCGACAAACTCCAGAATTTTGCAATTTTTTCTCTTTTTATTCTGGTACACTTCACCAAGAAGCAAGCTTTTTAGCTACAACAAATAGGATGTAACATTTGTTTTATGAGAGTTCTGCTGAATTGGAATTTTAGTTTTTCATGTAATCTCATTGGACTGCCCAGGTGTAATTTGGGTTTACCTTTGTTTAGAGAACTTGGAACCTCCAGCCAAATTACATCAGTTTACAATTCTCTCACCAAGAATAAGCGTGGATCTTTATAGCATCAGTTTCCACAATTTTTCAAGGTTTTAACGCAACTAGCCAACTATAATTAAGCATTATTTTAAGCTATTTCCTAAGTTTATAACGCATCAGTGAAAAGGCCAATTCATCGCTTAGGATGCAAGAATTTTCAAGCATTAAATAACAAACGTCCAAGACCGGAAAAAAAGAACGCCATACTTGAATCGCACATTGGCTTCCAAGCAAATATGAAATTGCCAAAATATGCCGTGTAAAGTTATTAGCTGGAATCAAAACTAACATTTTTCCCATCTGATATTCCACATCAGTTCATGGTTGTCAACTACATACGCAAGTGAAATGAAAATGAGAGAACAATTAGCCACACTAAGATAATGCAGCGAGAATAATTTAAAAGAAAAAAGTGACGAACTCGAATCATTAACCATTTCTGTAAAATTCAGTGTGGTGGTAGCAGAATCAAAGAAGGCCCAAATATAAACTGCTCACCGGATCTCTGTATATAGGATACACTGGAACTTCTTCGCGATTCACAAACATAGCTTCTGCAACTACAGGTCCTATTGGCATAAAAAAATTTAATTAGATCTGGATAGTGGAAAAAGAATATTGTGCATGTAACATTTATCATGGAAACTAATTCTGAATTTTGTGCTTTTCAGAACTATTAAATTATAAAATTAAATCTCCCACCCCAGTTGATAGTACATAAAATTAAGGTGTCGCTGTGCTTTTGTTTCCTTTTACATTTGTGTTTTCTGTAAATTTCAAGAAAACCATCATTGACACCTGTTTTCGTTTCAAAACAAAACAAAAATAAAAGGAACCAGTTCCACTCTCAACACTTATTTTTCAAAATAAGTTCTGATTGCCTAGTCACCACTTCCATCCACTACCCCCGGGACACCCCCGCCATGTCTGGAAGCACCAGGAAACTCCCCACCTCCAGCTGCTCTCTCCATATATGCAGTGGCGGACACACATATTAGGGTGGGGGTGCCATGCTATTACCACCCTTATAGATGTTATTACTTGTATAATATGTTTACATATTCAAGTGGCAAGATGTGTTCTATTGGCACCCCTCCCAAAAAATTTCTCTACAAGGCCCATAGTCGGTAAAATATTAAGCATAGATCACTGCAGTCTACAAGAATGAAGAGTATTACATTAGATAGATGGTTAAGTGGAGTCAGTGAGAAAAAAGCACTATCTTTTGAATAGAAATTCACTATGTTTTACAATTTGATCAATGTCTCACTAATAAATTTCCAAGCTTTAGCACCCCTAGACCAAAATTCAGATTCAGCCACTGCATATATGCACAACAAACACGTTTTTTCTTTGTTTTTTCTCTTCAGTAAAACAAACTTAAACCAGAGCAAGTGAAAGCTAACTACTACAGAGTACAGAACATTAGATAGATGGTTAAGTGGAGTCAGTGAGAAAAAAGCACTATCTTTTGAATAGAAATTCACTATATTTTACAATTTGATCAATGTCCCACTAATAAATTTCCAGGAAATGGCTACAATACACACCCCTTATTTGGGTGTACCATATGCACCAATTGTATGGTCCAGATTGTGCCACCTCATCGGCAATCGTAACATTTTTTAGTTTTTCGTAACTTTTTAGCAATATGATTCGTAACATTTTCTATGATTCGTAACATTTTGGTGTGTCTCGTGACTTTTATAAAAAAATTCGTAACTTTTACAAAAAAATCGTAACTTCTACAAAAAATTCATAACTTTTATAGGGTGCGTATGAATAAGGGGTGTGTATTGTAGCCTTTTCCAAATTGCCAAGCTTTAGCACCCCCAGACCAAAATTCAGATTCAGCCACTGCATATATGCTCAACAAACAAGTTTTTTCTTTGTTTTTTCTCTTCAGTAAAACAAACTTAAACCAGAGCAAGTGAAAGCTAACTACTACAGAACAAGTGAAAACACGTAATTAGGAAAATTGAACTACCTGGCTTCACGACATGTCGATTAGTGAGTATAATCCCGCGGCGCTTATCAACAACAAACCCCGTGGCGTAGCTGGCACCGGCGGCTTCCGTATCGAAAGCTCGACAAGCGGTGGTCCGGAGCACCACCACGGCGGGAACCACCTTGTTGAGGGCCTTCCTCCAGTCATCGGCGGTGGCAAGGCATTCTCTGAAGGGTGGATCAATCTCCATACACAGTTCCTCCTTCATACTCGACTCCTCTGGCCCCGCTGCCACATCGGATCCCAACCTCTCCAACGGATCAGCCATTGAGTCGATCAGTGTAATGGAACCCTAGTTCAGTGGAGAGGAAGTTGGAAGTAACAGGGTTTTGGGAAGTGGGATTGAAGAAGACGAGATCGAGGAAGGAGAATGGAGAAACACGATTCAATAGTTGAGTGTCTTGGAAAAGGGGTGGAAATGGAGTATTGGTGATTCCAATTGTACAAGAAAACAAGATGCAGAGAGAGAGAGAGAGAGAGAGAGTGTGTGTGTGTGAAGAATTGTGGGCGCTGACAACTTACACTCCTCGATTGATCGCTTTGATGATTGGGATCGAAGATGCAGAATTTACTACGAAGAGAGCCCGAAATGATGGAATGATGGAGTACGATTATTTATTTATCTATCCAAAATCCGAAGGCCATAATAGAGAGGAGCTTCCAATTTCATGTTAGGCCACATTTGCCAATTTGGACGATTTTACCCTTTCAATTGGAAATCTCAGCTGTAATTAATCGTTTTTTAGTGTGGGCAATTGTGTCTTTTCGCAAGATTTTGATCAATTTGCAAATTACTTTTCTTGGGTATTCTATATTTTGAGGTTTTCCGTTTGTGTCCCAAATTTACACACTATTTTGTCTGCATGTGGGAGGGTGTTTTGGCCATTTTAACGTTGCACAGCTGTTGATGATGCTGAAAGCGTAGAAACTTTACTCTTTTTCCCTCTCTCTTTACGCCTCTCTCTCTCTTTCTCCTCAGTTCTTCATCTCAATTTGGTCCGGCGAAGGGCTTCGTTATCGGCCTTGGTTTGCTTTTCATCGGATATTCGCTGTGAAGATTGGGTATGGAGGAGCCAACCCATGGCGGGGCAACCGGAGGGCCTACGGCAACCGTGGTTGCCGCCATGGCGGAAGGCGATGACTCATTTCACAAATCTGAGTCAATTTTAGGGTTCCGAATTTGGGGGTTTTCGATTTAGGGGTTTCATTTTCGTCAAATATTGGCCACGATCTGGTTTTCGTCGGATATTGGTGGTCTGGAGGTGGTGGTATGGCATACTGAAACTCTTTAGGTATGGCCTACTGAAACTCTTTAATATTGCTCATACAATTGCAAGGCGTTAAACTGTTACCTATCGATTTCCTTATGAAGAAGTGCGAATGATTTTTTGTTTCACTCGGTTGCTGAAGTTCTACTGTCATGTTTGTTGAACTCCAAATGGGTTAAGAAGAAAGTACTTGCTTTGGTTTTACCTCGAGATATTTGCTATAGTTTTTGTCTGTTTAAAATTTTTACCGACTTTAAATTTTCATCCGTGCTATGCATTCGTGACTGAATCGTTTTGCTTTCTCACAGACTAATATGGCATCCTCTGTTGTGCATAATCATTTTTCTTTCTCACGGACTCATATGGCATCCTCTGTTCTGCATGATTTTTAACATGACCTTCTGTTCGTAGAATATTGGTTTCAGACATTAAAGCAGTTGCGATTGGTTTTTTTTTTAGGCATATTAAAAAATTAGAATCTGTTTCTCCTGTTCAGCATCTTTAGAGTTCAAAAAATATTTGCTACACGCATGCAAGAAGAACTTTAAAGCTCTTAACAGCTTGTATTTGATTATTCTATTTTGATTTCCTTTACTTTTTCTCCATCAATATCTCAATACATCCATGATCCAAACACAGCCTTGCCAAAGCAAAGGTTCTGCAAATAGTCTTATTCAAGCACTTTAAATGGAACAGGAGTTTAGTCTATTGTGATTTCATGATTGAAGTAATTATTATGGAGTTTATATAACTACTCTGCATCCAATTTCCATATCGAAGGAGCCTCTATATGAGAGGGTTTTCCCAATTTTGGCATGGTCATTTGCCAATTTGGGATGATTTTACCCTTCAATTGAAAATCTCAACTCTTGAATTGGCTGTAATTAAGCGTTTTGAGTGTGGGCAATTGTGTCTTTACATGTTATTTTGTCCGCATGTGGGAGCGCATTTTGGCTATTTTAATGTTGCACAGCTGTTTCCAGCGTTTATAGATGTTGGCTATCTCAATCTGGTCTGGCGAAGGGCTTCGTTTGTGGTTTTCATTGGTCGTATTGGCCTTGGTTTGGTTTTCATCGGATATTCGTTGTGATGATCGGGTATGGAGGAGCCAACCCATGGTGGGGCAACCGAAGGGCCTACGGGCAACCGTAGTTGCAGCTATGGCTAGAGGCGATGACTCATTTCACAGATCTGAGCCAATTTTAGGGTTCTAAATTTGGGGGTTTTCGATTTAGGGCTTTCATTTTCGTCTAATATTGGCGCAGTCTGGTTTTTGTCGGATATTGGTCGTTTGGAGGTGGTAATTTTCTAGAGTTCTCATTTCCGGTCTGTCTGTGGTTATAGAGGTTTCGTTATAGAGAGAATTTTTGTTATATTACATGGAAATACGTAATTCATGCTTGGCTTTTTACTCTACTACAATTGATGGTTTTTTGTTTTGTTTTTGCAATCGGGCTTTAGTGGACCAATATTGAACCAAGACGTAGGAGCTACAAGTTGTTTGTGTGGGAAACTGTAGTTTGGAAGCTGAACCTACTTCTGGCCTCTTTCTAGCTTGGTTCCTTTGGGACAGGAAAAAAATAGTGATTGAGTATTTGCACTTAAAAGCTGAACCTACAGTTGTTACTTGTAGCCTCTTTTTAGGCCCATCGCTGTGGGGTTTAGATACGTTGTTATGAAAATGTGGAATGGATTGAGCTCCACTCTGCTACCATATAGAAATTTTAGATCGAGCCAAAAGACTTAGGTTATAAGGTGGAGATTTCCCAATATTATACTTATTAAGTGGTCACCCATTTCATACTCCACCAATGTGGGACTAATGGTATCTAACCCTCCTTTCAGAAAGAAATTTACATCTTTTCTCTACAGGAACTTCTTAACATCAACAAGGTGCCCTGCACGTTAAGCTGCCTGAGATGTGACAACAACTATCAACACTTGATAGTTGAGTATTGGTCCATGAACAATGGGAAATTGCTTAGATATGTTTTCTCCACGACAAAAGAAGATTAGAATTTTAATCTTTGATGGAGGTGTGATTAGAATTTTAACCTTTGGAGGCGGCCTTCTTTAGTTACCATTCCAGAGTTGCAGATCCTCTAAAACCATACGTACTCTATCAAATGAACCTCTATGTGAATGGAGCCTTATTTTCATTTCATTTTTACATGACTGAAAGTGATGACTGAGGCTGAAGGCTCTTGCAGTGACTAAGTCAGGCCAGAGCATAGAATCTTATGTGAGGGCTTGGTTGCGAAAGCCACTAGGCCATCCTTACATGGTCTCCTATGCTGCTAACTTCTGGGTGCCAACTGACTTTTGGATGTCCTGGGGCTATTCTCATTACCAATTTCCTCGGAAAGGAGTTCCAGTTGATGAAGATTGTCGTTCATGGTTTTAAACAACTTTACAAATAAGGTATGGATGGCACAGTTTTAGTTCTTCTCATGATAGGTTTTCTTATTACAACATTGTTGGTTTATCTCATGGGGTGGCCTCATTTTCTTGAACAGACGCGTTTACCATGACAAACACCTCTTGGCATTTTTTGGAGTAGAAATTGATGATTCTCTCTCCTGTAGTAGGATATTTTTTCTTTTAATTTTTCTCACACTTACATCTTTGTTACTAGCTGCATAAATGTAGGGTCCCTAGGTGCTTTCTCCATTCTTTTTTCTTCTTCCCTTAATGTGGGAGCCTCATCCATCGCCAATGTGCATTGTTGTTAATTGGTGATTTCCTTAGAGCATTGGTTTGGAAAAGGTAAAAAAATTGGTTGTCCATTCTAGCTGTTCTTTTTGACATCAAGAAAATTAGCTAGGCACCAACAGCCGAGCCCAAATACTTGCAAATGATGAAATTGCGTTCCCTATCAAAAGCAAAATAGTTATAGTAACACAGTTAAATTGATAATCATCTTATGCAGTTCTCGGTTGCAAAATACCTCATTCAGGGAAAGGAATGACATTTATTTCTGAATCCAAAGGCAAGACATTTCGGGCTTGTTGTGAAAGTGGAGAGGCACGTGACAACCTGCATTTTTTCTTCCAATAAAATAAAACCATAATCTGATGACAAGTTGTTCCAAGTCTTTGGTGGTTATTAGGTTCTTATCTTTTTCAATATAGTTTAAGAGGTTTGTCCGTTTGTTGTATGAAATAATTTTGCTGGCAGTAATTCTTCAACTATCGTTTAAAGTGTACTAATTATATGAATTAGTTCCATAGCCCTTCATTCTTTTAATTTGTTCTTTTCCGTTATTCATGAATTTGGAAGACATAAATTATATTTGTTTTCTCTATTGTTCCAGTTTTGGTGGAAGTTGGAACAACAGAGGTTAGGGAGCTGGTACTTGATATCGCACAAAAAAAACTACTGTATCCAAGTCATGATATGTAACTCTCAAATTCGAACGATTTGGAAGACAATTGTTTCAGAAGCATTAGACTCAACACTTCTTGGTTCTCCCACATTCTTCGCTATTCGAACAAGTTTGGGAGTGGGCCTATTTCGCATGCTTTGCCGAAAATTAAAATCTACAAGTTGCGCATATGATGCTGCTTGTCTCTAAAATAGTAGTTAAGTGAAGGGTAAAATATAGTTGTTAAATAACTTAGGAATTTTCTATCTACCATAAAAATATAGTCTAGAATCATTTTGGTTTCTTCCTTGCATGGCTCTGTGTCATTGGTGCAAGGGTTTAATTGTCTTCCTTAATATGAGAAACCATGCCAGTTTCGCAACTGGTTGATAATTACATTCGGTTTGTGGACTTCATTGCTTTTTTAGGTTGCCACTGGATTCTACAAATGAATACTCCATGACATTGTTGACTTAAATCCCAGGTTAATTCTTTCTTAACTTAGAACTTGCTGCTTACATCTGCAGAGCGACTTTTCTGGTGGCAGAAGCATGCCTTATCCCAGGTGCAATGAAAAATGCCTATCACACCAAGTAGTACGACATATTCTACACACACGACCTCTCTTGTGATACTTTAAGTAATGGAGTTTTCATTGCTGTAATGTTTTGGAACTAACTATGTGAGTTCTATTTCCTTCGTGCGGTGGTGGTTAGAAATACTTATGCACTGTACAAATTATGTTTAGGTTGCTAGCTAGAGAACATTAGTTTGCTGCTGTCTGGAGAACAGTTGGGTTGCCTCTGAAAATACTCTTTTTTGCACACTATTTGGAGAAGTGTGGTAATTATTAATTATGCATGCCTATGGTTGCTGGTTTCAATTTCTATCTGAGAGCATACAAAACGGTTTATTGAACTACGTCAGTTATATCCAGGCTCAACTCGTATTGCACTTTCATTTAATTGCTTAACCAATATCTTGCATTTTATAAGCACCAACAAGTTCCTTTCATCCAAACTTAAAACAAATCGTTTTCCGAAGCCCATGGGCATCACACTCGTGCTATGCACAAAGCCCTGAAACTATGCTTATATAACATCTAAATCTCGGCTTCACATTTTTCCCGTCTTTGTATTTTCCTCTCACTAAGGTTTCCTGTTCTGCTGGCTTTCCTATTTTGTATGTAAATTTAAGGCTTTACTTCAATGTAAATTTCTATATACTTTAATGTAAATTTCTATATACTTTTCTTGGAATAGTTTAGCCTAATTGTATTTATAAACTGTATATTTTTTTTCGACAGTAAATTAATAAGCTTGTACGGAGGAATCTTTTACTATTTAGATTTGAACTGAATAACCCTGTCACTTTTACTATCAATACTAAACCACACCAAATGCAAATTCATATCACAACAATTTCACACAACAAGAAAAGACGGGCATCAAACTCGTGCTGGGCACGAGAGCCTTAAACTAGTTTATTAGAAATCGAGAATTTCAACTGTTGCGCCCAGGATTTTCAGCTGCGAGCGTCCCCCAATTCTGGAAAAACAGCAGGAGAAAATACTTGACAAAAATGCGACCAGTGCATTAATAAAATTTTGACAAATGTGACTTGCTTTTCAAAAACCAGAGTCGTCACTTAACAATGAGTTCGGGTGTATTAAGTCACCCCCTAAAGATACTTTTTGAGAAAAACATCTTTAGGAAAATATTTTGGCGATTTTGCCTTTTTTGATCTACGAAACCAGAAAACAGGTTCGGGGATTTATTGTTACTAGTAGGGAAGGTGTTAGGCACCCTTTCGGTACTCTTTTTCCAAAATTAACCCTGTTTAAAATTATCTCTAGCCGGGGGAAATAAAAGACACAGAAAATCTCCACAGGAATGTAAACTCGAGTGTACGGACGGCATAACGGCGAGATCGGACTTTATGAAAAAATGCGGGAAAACAGTTGTGGGCCGTTGGATCCTATGCCCTTTACGCAATCCAACAGCTAACAACTGTTTTCCCGCACTTTTTTTTTGTGAGGGAGCCCTCACAGGATATGTTCTGTATGTATATATGTATATATAGCCCTCATAGGAAACTTCTTTAAAAAAAAAAGAGACTAGTTAGACCTTTAGATAAGGAAGAAAAAAAAGAGACTAGTTAGACCTTTAGATAAGGAAGAAAAAAAAGAGACTAGTTAGACCTTTAGATATGGAGAAAGAAGAAGAAACCTAAAAACAGTAAAAATAAAATAAAATAAAAACCATTAATGTAAGCAATGAGCTTAGGTGATTGTTGATATTCTTGTTTCATTATAAAAAATGTGAAAATATAATTTATGGAAACTAAAAGATTAAAAAAAATAAAAATTTTGAGTCAAAGAAAAGAAAGTTCTAAAAAAAAGTATTCCCTCCGTCCCAATTTGTTGTGCATGTTTCCTTTTTTTAATGCCTCAAAAAAATATCTATATCTCTTAATTTATAATATTTTTTTATATTCAATATGGATTTTGTTTGATAAATCTCAATTAATTTTGTTAAACAAAGATTTCAAAACCACAAAAAATACTATAGATTATAGACAATTTTTTGATAGGTCCAAAAATCTCTTAATTTATAATATTTTTTAATATTCAATATGGATTTTGTTTGATATATCTCAATTAATTTTGTAAAACAAAGATTTCAAAACCACAAAAAATACTATAGATTATAGACAATTTTTTGATAGGTCCCAAAAAGGAAACATGCACAACAAATTGGGACGGTGAGAGTAAATAGTTAAGTTACTTTTTCACGCCTTTTATAATTTTTATGCAATATAAACTCAAACAAGAAAAAAAAGATAAAGTGAAGTTCGAATTTAAGGGCATTGACTAGGGATGGCAATCTCGACCGAACCGATGGGTACCCGAACCGTAACCGATTTTTTTCCCCAAACCATAACCGAGATATTTCCCGTGGGTGTGGGTATTGTATGGGATGTGAGATAACCAAATGGGTTCAGTTCGGTTCGGTTCTGGTTTGAGCTGATAACCGAACCGTTCCCCGAACCGAACCAGATATGTGTAATAGCAAAATTACCCTTCATATGTAGAAGTTTAGCTTGTGTATAGCTTCAATGCATTGAATTTCTACTTACATGTATATTAGTTTTGTATTTAAAATATCTAGATGCATATTTGTATACCTATTTAATTGACGGATTTGTGACATTTCCAGTTTAACTGATTTTCATTTATAATTATTTCATTTTTATTTTGTTTTCTAATTTAACGGGGAATACCAGAACCGAACCGATCCCCGATTGGTTCAGTTATGGTTTCGATTTCTACTACCCGTTCGGGTTTCGGTTCGGTTTTGGATACCCATCTAGTTTCAGATAATGAGTTGGGATATGGCAATATCCGAACCGAACTGACCCATTGCCATCCCTAGCATTAACTTCACTTCACCAATGATGTTAACCCCGTTAGGCATAAATTAATGGCAAGGGAGGTATCTGCTAATTACTTTGTAACGTAAGGAAGGGCTGTGAAATTTTAGAAAATATAGGGGAAGCCTTTGCATTTATCTGAAACCTCAGGGGAGGTAAGTGAAATTTACCCAATATTTAATGGGAGTCACTTTTGTGTTCCGGACGGATACCGCCACGTGGTATCCGTTGGCCCATCTGAGTCGTCCAAACATGTTTTGAACGGCCCAGATTTGTTGGAGTAAATTTACTTCCAAAATTTACAAAAATGTCACCCTCAAATCTAGATCGTGCAAAACATATTTGGAATAGACTCGTGGCGATACCCGTTCGATACACAAAATTTCTCCCAAGTGAGACGTAGACTCGTGCGTTTTTTACACCAGAAATAAAGGGTAGATCTATCATTTCCCAATTAGCGCCACCTTTTTCTTGTTTTCTCTCCTATTTCCTTCGTTCAAAATAGCATGAATGAAGGGAATGGGTGACCCGTGAGTGATTATAACCCGGTACTCTTTTAACCTGGAATTGACCCGCAAGCTACTCCCCCTTGCCCTAGCCGTTGGATCAGATCCAACGGCCACTGTTAAAGTCCCAGACTTTAGCCATTTTCCAGGATACCGGATAGAATAGTTTTTTTCTGTGGGTGTATATATAGGCTAGAGGAGGCATTTCTAGTAAGGGCCCCCTTATGTACAGTTATCAAAAACTGTTTTGATCAAGCCCTTTCGGGTATTTTTTTTTTACGAATCCTCGCGTTAGACCTTAAAAACATGTTTTAAATACATCCAATGGTTTGGATCATCAAAATTCAATCCCGAACAAAAAATTCCGCACCGTAGAATTTTATGGAGCTCTTTTCTGCCATAAAAAAACGTAGCTCTCTCTTTAATCTCTCACTTATGCTTCCACGGCCTAGGGGTGCAAACGAGCCGAGCCGAGCCGAGCTTTGTAGTGTTCGAGCTCTGCTCGCTAAGTAAACGAGCCGAAAAATCGAGCTCGAGCTCGGCTCGGTCATAAACGAGCCGAGCCCTTATCGAGCCGAGTCAGGGTAATTTATTTAACGAGCCTCCTTAAACGAGCCGAGCCCATGTAATCGAGCCGAGCTTTTGCGAGCCGAGCCGAGCTTTAGCAAGCTCGTTAACTAAACGAGCCTGAAAATCGAGCTCGAGCTCGGCTCGTTTACTTATCGAACCGAGCCGAGCCGAGCCTTAACGAGCTGAGCCACGAGCTGCTCGCGAGCAGCTCGGTTCGTTTGCAGCCCTACTTCCACCGTGTCTTCTTCCTCCACTGCAACCACCTAAAATGAGTATCCTACTTGCATGAGTGGATGCAAACCCCGGAAGAAAATTCCTAGGCGAACAGAATTACGGATGATAAGCTATTAAGCTTATGGGTCACTCTAAAGGGGCAATATGAGTTCCAATGAAGGAAGAATTTATCACGAATTCACTGGATAACCCTTGCATCAAAAGGTTCTATCTGGAGAAAAAACGCGAAAATTAATGGTAAAAACCGAACCGATCCCGATCGGAACACTACTACGTAAAATTTAATGGAAGCAGTGTAAAACTCAAATCTCACAAGGGGGAATGTTCAGAAGGTATATAAAGGTGTTTCTTGGTTTCTCAGTGATTCTAAGGTCCAATGGGCTTTTTTGGCCTCTAACACCGTTCGGGTGCACTTTATGCAAAAAAAATTGTCTTACGGTCCTGTTACGGACTCCTCCGGAGGCTCAAACATAATTTTCCAGAAAAGAAACCCCACTTATTTGGGAGTAAACAGTGGGACTATGCAATTTTTTAAGAAATTTGGCCTGGTTTTGCACAAATCGGAACTGAAATGGCCTTTTCTGGACGTTTCGGGCATAGAATGCTGATATGGAATTTCTGGGGCCAAAATGAGAGGCCCAAACTTGTGATTGGTCCAAGATTGGTGCCAATTATGGGCCATACATGGTAGATTTCTGGCAGCCATGAGAAAATGGTGAAATATTGATCATTCCGACCTAATTTTGACGTTGTTTGCAACCCCACGTCTTGCTGGTAGAACGTAGTTTCAAGTTCTTCACGACTTTTCAAGTCTCGGGAAGTGCCTCTTCAACTTTCTCTGGTGATTTTCAAGCAAAAGCTTGATTTTGCCTTCTATGATTCATTGTTTTTGTCGACGATCATTTTACCGTTTTTTTGTGTAATCCTTGTTCTACGCATGATTTTGGACTTGTAGCAACAAACAACACATGATATCATCAAACAATTGGAAAGTTACCATTATTCTATGGAATTTTTAGAAAAAAGTAAACTCCATCGTTTTTCGCCTCTTTTTTTTTTTTTTTTTTTGTTGCAAAAACTAAAGAATTTGCGTAGTATTTGGACTACTCCGAGAGTTGAAATGGGTACATGGGATGGCCATATTGTTTACATATAAAATTAACAAATCCAATAATTGATTGACACGTAATCAAAAATGCCAAACGTTGGCAATTATCTGTCAATGGAGATACACTGGATTAAAAGAATACATTGGAATAAATACGATGTTGTATTATCTCTTAAAATCAAAAAGTGGTTATTGGCAGTTACAAGTCCGGGATAAAATAAAAACTGGCTTCGAAGCCATGGTGTTAACTGCTGAACACGTAAACTCCACGTATAAACTTGTGAAACGGAATAGATAGCAGTTAGAACACGTGGAGTATTTCTTGAGAGACAGTTATTTCCTTAACTCGTAATCATTTGAGTTAGTGTTAAGTAACTGTGTAGATTCAAAATAAAAGCTTATGGAAGAAGAATTAGAAGAATTCAAATTCAGACGTGGAAGAGGGAAAAAACTGCCAACTCGAAGAGTAGAAGTTAGAGTTCGAAGCAAGCCAAGTTCAAATTCGTTTGAGCGGGAAGTTCAAACTGCAAGCAGCGTCTATAAATAGAAGAAATTGAAGAGTGAAAAGCCCGGACAAATCTTCAACAAACAGCTATCAAAAAACTGATGCTTGGTTTGTTCATTGGCAAAGTAGTTTAGGATTTCGAATTCAGTTCGAAGTAGATTAGGAAGTAGTTAGGATTAATCTCGATTGTTCTTGTAACAATCACCTGTTCGAAGTTCTTGTTCTTGTATTTGAAGTTGAAGGCAATTTCGAAGTAAGTTTACATTTGATTTATCAATCGAAGTATCTTGTTTCTTTGTTGTTCTTTAATTTCCTAAGTATATTGGTTTGCATTTCTTCACTTGTTAAGAAAAAATCCTCTTAATTGAGGTAATTGAACCAACACAACACAATCGCCTGATTATATTTGGTTTTTCCAAACTTAATCTGAGGGAGGAGATTGAAACTCTCTCTGGCACGCTCGCACTCGATTATTTTGCTATAAAGAAGTAAAGAACCACGAAACACATATGGAAAAATGCGGAGGGTCTCCGCGATTTTATATGGGTTTTTTCGGTGAAAAAGTAAGAAAGTGCTCTACCGGCAAACAGGGACGGATCCAAAGTAGGGTCACGTGTTCCCGCTGACCCCAGTCAAAACTAAGAAAAAAATAAAATTATATTATATATATTTAGCATAATTAATTCTATATCTAGCATACATACTCATATATATATATAGGGAAATCTTCTAGTCCAAACCTCCCGAGAATAAGAAAAAATGATTTTTTTTGTTTTGCAAATTATTTTTGGAAAATCCGAACCGTCCAATGTGTTCAGGAGGTGTTTTCAAAGGTCCTCGCGGGAAATCTTCAAAAAAAAAAAACCGGGAAGGGCTTGATCCAAGCAGTTTTTTGCAAAAACTATATATTTATGGGTTCCACTTCTAGTCCGGACTCCGGACTTCCGGACCTCCGTGATCCGAGCATTTTTTTGACAATCCGATCCGTCCAATGTGTTCAGAAGGTGTTTTCAAGGGTCTACGCGGGAAATCTTCAAAAAAAAATACCGGGAAGGGCTTGATCCAAGCAGTTTTCGCAAAACTGTAAAATATACAGTTTTTGCGAAAAACTGCTTGGATCAAGCCCTTCCCAGTATTTTTTTTTTTGAAGATTTCCCACCTCGGCCTTGGAAAACACCTTCTGAACACATTGGACGGATCGGATTTCCCCTAAACAATTGACAACACAAAAAAATACCCCAAAACCTCTAATCCGGGAATCCCGGATTATAATTTGCGATTTGCATGGAGTGACTGGGATGGTAGATTAGCATGACATCTAAGAGCTAATTTGTTGTTTTTATCTAGGAAGGGATGGTTCTTTCAGTACATTGATAGAAGTCTAACTAGAAAAAGATCTCTCTATTACTTTGAGAAGCTACGTGGGAAAATGAACCTTCTTTCTTTGATTTCAGCAAGCATTTTTGGAAAGTAACATATTCTATTTGATCTCTCTGGTTGAGGCTGCATTCATTGTTGAGGCTGCATTCATTTATGAAACTCGACACGTGGGAAGGGCTTACTTCGTCTGCTTGCTTATTTTGACTTATGGCGGCTAAATGTTGCATAATTCTATTTCATCCTTAAAATTAATCGGAGTACAAGAAATTCAAAACAACAGGAACTAATCAAACGCATCAGATATGAAGACGAGAAAAAACAACTTCACTGATTTCACAACACTAAATTTGCAGGCACTGACTACAGAACTATGCCATTTCAACCGCGTACAATTACCAGTTTATTGAAACTCACACCAGTCACCCGGTACCATCACCAAGTCCTGGACTGGCATTCTTCAATAAAACTCCAATTTTTGCCTACTGTAGATTTGATATTAAAAAAAAAAAAAAAATCATTTTAAAGAAACTTCAGAAGCGCAACTAGTAATTGGCAGATCAGCCGGGTTGCATGCCAGAGCCCTTTGTTGTAAATGTCTCAAGCTCCGTTCCATGCTAACTTGCACCATATCAGCTAGCATCTGCTTTGCCTTCTTCCCAGATTGATCCTCACCTTCCATATGACATATAATATTACAAACTATGTTTTCCAATGTGTCCGGCTGAAGCTCAGATCTCGGATAAGGGGAGTCTCTTAATAACCGCAAGAGCGTTTGTGCTTTACACCTAGATTTGGGTGTCCCTTGTACAGTGAGCTCCAGAAGACCAGGGATTACACCTTCTTTAAGAATTGGCTCCCTATATTTACACCGATCACTCTGACACATTGTTAAAAGTGTCCCAACTGCATGCTCCCGACTTTGTAGAGACCCACTTTCCAAAACTTCGACTACTGCAAGAATGCCACCTTCTTCAGATGTCAATGAAATTCTGCCCTCGTCGAAACCCACTAATGATTCTATGAGCGCAGTACCTTTTTCAGCTGTTTTTGAGGATTTTTTACAGGTTTTAAGCAGGTTAACTAAAGGAGGAATAGGTTTTGCATCAAGAATTAAGGTAAGAAGGTTGGCCCGTGTTGACAGGTTGTAAAGTGTCATTGCGGCATCAGCTTTGGCTTGTGAGCTTCCACATCTTAGGATGTCCACAAGGAGAGGGATGGCACCAGAATCACCAATGATAGGCTTGTTGACAGAGGAAGCAGATAATGTAAGTATAGAAGCAGTTGCATATTCCTGAAGAGTTGAGCTCTCCAACTGCAGAAAACTGATGATTGGTTCTAGGGCACCAGCATTTACGATATCAATCTTATTTCTGCAGAAATGCAACAAGAAAATCAAAGAGAATATCAGTAAGTTTAATCCTCAATTATCGAACCAAGCACATGATAAGTGATTGCTGTTGTGATCAAAATCCGCTAATAAAAGAAAAATATTCCATTATAATCGAAGGGAGAAACTTTAAAAAACGATAAAACAGGAAAACATGCTGCCAATACTATTTGGTATTTGCAACTGCTTGTTAGATGACCCATGAGGTGCCCTACCCAAGGTTTATAACCTCAAGCAACCAAAAATAGACCTTTTGACTACTTTAAGACTAAGCCACATGAAAAAATCTCATTTCTTTTGAGGTGCCTGACACTAAGAAGCAATAGATCATGGAGTGCCTAAGCATTCCATCTCCGTCCACATTTTATTGATCATTAAATAATGTGGGATAGTGCTAGGAGGACAGAAATAGGACAAGCCACCAAACATTGTCTCACACGGATACTGTATTACTAAGTTCTGTACTCCATCCAATATTTACCCAATCACTAGCACATTTGCTAAAATACAGATATCTGTTTAATTCAGAACGCCAAATGCATTAGGACCTCAAACTGTTAGCTAACAACAAAAAGTACTTCTTCTGTTTAATGGAAAAAAGGATAGAGGAATTTTTTCTCCTCCTTTTCATTTCATAGTTGTAATGGAAAAGAGAAAAAGGGGCGTAACTGCAACTGAATCATACATTCAACTCATAGTTGTCAAAGGTGAAAGGCGCACCGAGGCGCAAAATCCTGTGGGGACTAAGGCAAGAGGCGAGACGCGCGCCTTTTTGAAGCGAGGCGCACCTATGTAAAAAAAATTAGAAAAAATAGCATATATTAATACTTAAACTAATATAGCGATTCGGTCATTTTTTTAAAATGAATAAAAAATGTAAATTGCAAGTTGGAATTAATAAAAGTATTGTTTCAAAAGATAAATAGATGATTATGTGGTTTAAATATAATACTATTGTACTGGACTCAGACTAGTAATTAACTAACAAGAGAACAAAAAGTAGTGGCTACTCTTTTTTTTCCTCTTTCGTCGGTGGTATAGTATTATAATACTCTGTTAAAGCATAGTAGTGATAGTGGAATGGTTATAATATTATATTATATATAAGACCCCACTATGAATATATTATACATTCACACTCCACTATGGATATCAAATACTTCAGACTATCACAGTATTACACCCACCGACAAAGAAAGTTGCAGACGACGAAGAAATACCAGTTAGTTCGATCGACGAAAGAAGCTTCAGTCTTCGTAATCGACGACCTAGAACTCTGTTGAAGAGATTTTTGGTAGCTCTACAGTCCAAAGGTGGAGTGATGATCTGTGCGTTAAAGCTCTAAAGAGCTCTGTTCTTCATTTGAGTCTGATTGTTACACTCTGTTCTTCACAACAGGTGTGTAAAGCCCTAAGTTACACTCTGTTCTTCGTTTGATTAATGAGCAATTGAAACTTCGTAATGGGTTTCCACCCTTTATATGCCAGAATTTTTTTAAAAAAAAAACCCTGCAATTTATCTATTACCCCTAAAATTTGACAAAGCCCCTCTGAAATTGAAAGAAGCGCGCTTTTTTAGCGCCTCTCGCCTTTGCGCCTTTTTGCGCCTTTGCGTCGCCTCTTTTCAGTCGCCTCGCCTGGGTGTGCCCCAGGCGCAAAGGGTGCGCCTCGCTGCGCCTCTCGCCTAGGCGCGCCTTTGACAACTATGATTCAACTCAATCTTGGTTTCCAAAATCCAGATTGTGACAACAACCAAAGGCCTCATTTGGTTCGAGTCTGAGAGTAGAGTAACTAGAGCTGTCCTCTAGCAACTACTAGCGGATAAAAGGTCCAATTCGTAGATAAATGCTTCGTCTTCCAGCCTCCAATCAGTTGATAACTAGCAAACCTTAAAAGCTGAACTAACATGACCTCATCAAATAACTATTATAGCTACACCATATTGCTTCCTTCTAGAAAACTGCAATGATAACAAACCATTTTGCACTAGCACATAAATTTCAGCATCCTTTAAAGTGATGCCTTTTTCTAGAAAGGAAAACAGAAAAGAGACCAGAAATTCTTGTAATCCAAGTGATTGCTTCAAAGGGAAGTTAGAATAAAGAACAAGGAAAAGAAGACACTGAGATGAAAGAAGAGCAACAGTGTCAAGTAAAGAACAACCCCACTTCCGAACCTAACCAATCTACACCAAAAAGCATCCAATCCTGCTAGCATGAATTGAAAAGCATTGGGCCCAAAATATGCTCCAAAGATAAGGAAACTTTTACCAGACACATGCATTCGAAAATCAAGAGATTGGCTAATTACTCAACCATTTATACTAAGATCCATTTTAAATAAAAAAAAAACATATCTAGCAGTTCCTATTAACCGGTTCCTACCTTGAACAGTCCAACAACTCTAGTCTCTAGCCAATATTCTGGGTTATGCCTTGTAATTTGACAAATTCAGACCAAATTGACCCGTAATACAAATTACAGAATTGAACTTAATCCAGTTCAGCCACATCTAGAGTTTCAATATAATGGATTCAAGAATTCAACTAATTCAAGTTCAGCCACATAAAAGTAGAACACCATAATACATATCTACTACTGTATATTATTACTATTACTATCATCAAGGGAACACCTTTTCAGGTGTGAAGCAGAGTTTTGAGGCTGTGCTCACATTTTAATTTCCTTAAACTACTACTTTAACTGACTAAAGTTAACTACAAAAACTGCCAAGAAGGAAAAAACAAATCGATATTAATCTCAATTGAAGATTTACGATTTGCACACACATCGCGTGTGCCCAGGCGTCTAAGGATAGGTATACGAACAAAGTGGGGGGAGGATTTCTATAATTAATAAATAAGTATGGGCTTACGTTTCGTCTTTAACGGCGAGGTTGAGGAGGGCAAGAAGGGAGGCCTCGGTGGCCTCATCCGAGTCGGAGCGGAGCATATCGACGAGAGGCTTGACGGCGGCGGAGAAGTGTCGGCGACACCTATGGGAGGTTTTGGTGAGGCGTCGGATCTCCTTCGCCGCCTGGACTTTCGAATTCGGGTCGTCCGATTGGATGAGCTGGAGCGTGCGGTGGACGGCGGTGGCCGATCGTGGCGCCTTCGCGTCGTGGTTAGCGGCGCCGGCGGAGTGGGTCTCCGACTCCATGGGGCCTAGTATGGGGAGAGATGGAATAGACGGAGAGAGAAATATCTGAGTGGGGACGTTTAAAACGAGAGAGAGAGAGAGAGAGAAACGTAAGGAGGGGAGGAAATGTGACGGTGGTGCCGTGGCGTTAAGCAACAGTTATAGGACACACTAAACAGCACGGGCCATGTGGCAAAAAAGAAAGGACCCTGCTGGGTACAGAAATTTTGGTACAGAAAATGTACCGAGCCCTCTCGGGGATCCACTTTTGGGTTCCACACGAGTGATCCGAATCGTTCATTGTTCTTAGACCCAGTTTTCCAAAAGATTTGAGCACCCAGTTGCTAAAATCACCATATTTCAAATAAAAAAATGAAGTGGTCCGTGAATCGTTTTTCAATTTTTTTCGCACCAAATTAAAGAACTCCTCAAGTACTTTAAAATCACCATATTTTTTCGCACCAATTTTTTTCCGAAAATGGTGGAACTTTGGTTCAAGCACTTCTAACCGTCCGATCGAGCTGATTTATTGTGGGGCCCCTCGGAAAAATGTTCTAAGAACAATGAACGGTTCGGATCACTCGTGTGGGACCCAAAAGTGGGTCCCCGAGAGGGCTTAGTACATTTTCTGTACCAACACCTCTGTACCCGTAGGATTATCAAAAAAGAAATCTCACGTGAAACTCTTATTCACTCTTAGCGAGGGATTCCACACTTTACTTAAAGTGTGGGAGTCACCGAATTCTTAATCTTTCCGATTATATTTCGACAATCTCATCCGTCTATTGTGTTAAACATGTTTTTAAGAGTTCAAGCGAAGAATCACCAAACAAAAAAAAAAAAACCCGGGAAGGGTTTGATCCGAGTAGATTTTTATAAAACTGTACATATGCGGTTTTTATAAAAAAAACTGCTCGGATCAAGCCTTTTCCGGTCATTTTTTTTGGTGATTCCTCGCGTGGACTCTTAAAAACACATTTTAAACACATTGAACGGTTTGGATTATTAAAATTTGATCGAAAAAGTGAAGGTGCAGATGGGTCTCGCATTTTAAGGGTGTGTAACAAGGGATCCCTCACTATTTCTATCTCTTGTTATAAAAAAAACCGAGGGATCCCTCATTTTGCTCAATTGCAGATCTCCCATTTCCTGATCAAATTTTGATGATCTAAACCGTTCAACGTGTTTTTAAGGGTCCACGCGAGATATCATAAACTGTTTGCTTAAACACATTAAACGGTTTAAATTATCAAAATATGACTGAGAACTATGAGGTCCGCATTTTAGCAAAATGATGGATCCCACATTGGACACTATATGGGTAAATTTAAATTCGTTGAGAAACATTACTAAGAGACAAAGTTAAATTTGTTGTGAAATGGATGACCAAAGTGTCAAGGTGATTAACATGTTAAAAATTGTATTCTGGTAAGGAACATTTTTAGTGTGATGAAAAACTCACTTAATTAGTCCTCTCACTGGAGTAGTATTTTCCTATACGACGGTGGAGCACGGAGGCAATGAAACATTAATTCAAACATGAGATTTAGAAAAGAGAAAAATAAAGAAAATTTCAACGCAATTACTATATGATCGGTCCGAAAGATCGACACCAATAGTTATTCAAAAACTAATTCCATGCAAAATTTCTTTTGTTATTTGCTCGTTTGTATAAAGAAATTGTATTAATAAAACTAGAGTCCAAAAAATTGCTTATATTTTATTATCTGAATTCGGAGACATGGACTCAACCCATGTACAAATACCTATTAATGAGAGAATTTTGAAAACTCATTTCATTTTTTTTCCCATATGAAAGTGTCTTACTTGAAATCACAACAATCATATGTAGTCGATTGTTGTTTTATGATCAGTAGGGGGGTTACACATTATTATTATTATTTTTTTTGTGATTATACTTCTTTTTCTGTCCTCATGCATATGAGAGTACAATATTGTATTTTTTTATGTGAATTTTAAAACATATAAAAGTTAATATTACTAGTTTACGAGGCAAAAAAAAAGAGTTAAAATTAATTTTAAAGGGCCCAAAATTCTCCGTACCGGAATTAATGTAAACTCATTTTTCTCAAACATTTTTGTAATGTTCGTGATTTTCTTAGGTTCCATTTAATCTTTGTAATGTGTTTTCAAAGAATAATAAAGTTTCTATCGCCGATCAAAAAAAAAATTCTCAAACATTTCTCTTCATTGGACAAGTCTCAAGATTTTCTCTATCTCGCATGGGGGTGTTCCACTAACAAAAACAGTTTTTTTTTCAAAAATCAAGACATGTCATTCTCTCACAATACATCACACATAAAAAACAGTAAAAAATCAATTTATTCTAAAAAAACACCCTTAGCGGAACACCTCCTAATCCAACAATAAGAGGTACAAATAAGTAGGACATGTTAGAAGACAAGGGTCACAATTCATTAATAAAAAAGTGTTCATGGACCAATAATATATAAGTTGGATTAAAAGCAGCAGACAACTTCTTTATCTTGGAGAAGTACTCTTCAGGGGCGCTGGGCCCTCAAATGTGTAAAATTGGAGAATTAGACACGAGGATGTCCGCAAAAAAACTAGTAATCCATTTAATTGTTTTGGCCTAAAAAGTTAGCTGGCTTATTTTTTCGTCTTTATTTGATTTTTTTTTCGCATTTTTTAGTTTTGCATCAACTTTTTGTGTATTATTGGTTCATCTCGGCGAGAGGAATAAAAAAAGTTTAAAATTATGACCGAAGCTTAAATTTTTTTGAATAAAGACAAAAATAAACCAAAAAATCAGTTTTTTACACTTTTTTCGATCTTATTCAAAAAATTGAAAGTTCTAGTCATAATCTTTTACCTTTTTTGATTCGTCTCGCCGAGACGAACCAAGAATACTCAAAAAAATCGATACAAAACTAACAAACGCAAAAAAAAAATCAAATAAAGACAAAGCAAAAAGTTAAGTTGGCTTTTTTAGCCAAACCTCCGTTCAAATGGTTCTAGAGATTTTATGTTCTTTTTATAGAAGGGACAAATGGGTCTTTTGTAAATGATTATTGCATTGTTATGTATATTCTTTTTCGTACTCAATTATGAGACAAATTAAGTATGAATTTATATCGGACAGCTATTAGTGGATGGTTTTGAGAAAATATTCCACTTTGACGAAAGAAATAATCTGTATTATTCTCTTCAAATTTGGAAAATCATTCATACTCCTACCAAAACCGAAAACGAAAATCGATTTATTAAAATGGTACCGACGGGCTCTGAGACTCACAAAAATATGAGCAGTGCATGGAAGTCAATTAGACGATCGAATACATTGAAGCAGGTACACGGATTGCCTAAAAAGAACTTTATGGCAATCCTAAAAGGTCCAAAATTAATTCAAGTATCTTAATTGGCAGCCCCCTTTTTTTGGTGAGAAAACCCATCATTTTCACCTGATAAATGTGATTCGAATGTCTACGGTTGGTGGCGAAGCCTTTTTCTCCCTCCACTTCTGGCCACCTACGTATGGGTTCTTGGAGTGTAAGTTTTGTTCCATTAGACTTTTAAAATGATGACACATTTAAAATACACAAAAAAGCACAACAGTCGGTATTCTTTTTATCTATTTTTAAAACGGGATGTCTGAATCAATTTGCGCTCATCTCAGCTAATTCCGGAGCCCTAGGGATAACGTCATAACGACCGGAACCTCCAGCGGCGGCCCCGAGAGTTTGCTGGCAACGAGAATCGAACCTTGAGTTTTAGGTGAAAGCAAAACCCCTAAAAGTCTCAAGGTAAAACCACTTTACCACTACTGGGCATAACCCATTAACCCCCGGTTGGTATTCCTTTATGGCCAAGTGAATTTCAATGAAGGCTCTACTTCGATACTTACACAATTTTTTTTTTTGGGTGAACTAGAAAGGAAAAAGGAACTAACTATAATTTCTCACAACAAACCCCCGCTCTATTGTATTTTCAGTTGGAGGGGCTGTCATAAACACCATCTCGTCGTTCAGGTTGGATCCCATATTAGCTAGTTTGTCCCTCACTCGATTGTATTCTCAAATGGTATGTTTGAGAAGTTGCTTCTCGTCGACCGCATGATCATTGCTGCAAGGAGCATTTGGAGACGCTACTCTATTACAAATTGTTTAACGATACTTTATTCTCATCATTATCTTATTTTTCTTAGTATCTTTATAAGTTTGGTGGGTTGGTTTTTCTACCATAGCTAATTTAATTTGGGTTAGGTCATGGGTTTGGGCGGGTTGTGCGACAGAAGCCTATGGACTGTGTTAGAAATCTGGAGATAGGAAATTTTTTTCTTCTGGCCCAACAAGAGTAAGCCCAAAAACTCAAAGATCCACATGCCTTTCTTGGCTGAAGGACTCTTGGAAGCCCAAATATGTCTATGGTTAAGAAGACTCAGGCCCCGTTCCATTAAGGCTTCGTTCTTCAACAGATTTTGTTTCATAAAATCTCACATTTTATGACACTCCAATCTCAACACATAAAATGTAAAAATGATTTTATGAGATTTTCATAAAATCCTCCTAAAATCTATAGGAAAACCACTACATTTTATCAGTTGGAAAACAACTCTATTTTATCACCCCTCCATAAAATGTTTATTTTATGAGATTTTCATAAAATGTACCTAAAATCTATTGGAGAACAAGGCTTAATAAGTTTTTTGATTTTTTAGACTTATTGCGATTATTGAGATCTCAGATCATTCTCTCAGAATATATCAGCTCAAAAAGTCTCAAAAAGCCAAAAAGCCTCATAAAGATGGATTCTTGTGGCCTAATTGTGGGGCCTGTCATCAGCTCCTCCATATCAGCCTTCATTCTCATTTTGTTAAAGTCAAATAGTAATAACTTTGATCTTCGACCCAGTCCGAAGGGTCTCGGGTAGTTTCAAAGTTCCATATGGTCGGTTACGGGTTAGAATACATCTGATCGCACTCTTTTCATTCCCCACGTAAGTTTCCTCTCTCCTATCTCTTCTGCTAGACTGCTATCCTTAAAAATCTCGCAGATTTTATGAGTTTCATTGGAATCACAGAACATAAACTGCATCATTCATTTTGTAGACGACATAATTAAAAAATTAGCTTGATTTTTAAAGCAGAACATTCTCGTAAAGAATTAGCTTGATTTTTGACTTGGATACACATGCGAAGAAATAATGTTTTCTTTGATTAAACGAACAATTGCAAAGTCTTATACTTCTTATTGATGTCAGTAATTTTACATGTGAGAAATTATTGTAAATCCTTAGTTCCAGTGTTACTTTCATCGACACCCAAATTAACAAATGTTCTCCCAAATACATAATGGAATCAGCCAAAAAAGGCTAGCTTATAATGACAAATCAATCAATTTTTATAATAGATATAATGATAAAAGCTCTCAATTACCAATTTTATTGAACCCAAAAATAAAAAGTTTATCCATTCTGAAAAAAAAAAAATTATTTCAACGAGTAAAAAAGAATAGGGACATTCATAAATTTTATCCTTTTTTTATTATCAAAACCGATCTTCTAATAGGTAAAATAAAGTCATTTTGATTCAATATAAGTAAGATCAAGTTGATTGTTTTTATTATTATTCTTATTATAAGCAAGGGTGAGTTTTTAAATACAACTATACAAGATGCTTTTAGCTCATTCCATGGTGCGTTTGAACAGACAATTATCGATTTTGGGTATCGGCAAAACACATATGGATACCACAATGGATATATTTATTTTCATTCCTCATACGTGAAAGGGGTATTTGCCATTACAAAAACCTCAAGGGTGTCAGCGAAATTTACCCTTGATTATTTCACCTATAGTAGTCTAGATCGCGCACGTGCACATGCTAGTGCTGTGTGTGTGTGACGTTCCCTCGATCCATAGGGAACTCATCTAGCATATGATCATAAGGTCAACAGTGTACACATTTCATGTGCATCTACCAGCTGCTTAACAGCTTGTCTTCTATTCCCAATTGTACATTTCTCATGCATCCCCATTTTGTTTTCTTATATTCTTTATAAACTAGAATAATTCGGAGATTGAAACACTCAACATTTTGTTAGGTATCTAGGTCACTCACACACACAAAACACACAACGAATTAGAGAAAAACTCGCTCTGTATTAACCAAATAATTACAGAGATGAAAAAATTCTTCGAGAAGCTGTTACAGCTCCCGTTACTCAACCTCAACGTCTCAGATGTTACATTGCTAACCCACACAACTCCTCTACGCACTACGCATACATATATAGCCAGAGGATGTACAAGCTTTTACATGTCCATAATGTAAATTTTGTTACTTGCACAATTATAATCTTTTAAAGTATTATATACTTAATTTTAATATGATTTTATAATTTTAGAAAGAAGAGAGAGCTCAAGCTAGTAATACTATACTAGCGAAGTCAGCTCCATACGGGGGAAAGGCTTACTACGGGGATTCGGAGTTAATCACTCCTCAAGTCAAACTAGAACGACTCGGAACTCAAAATTAACTCAGGAAGTCATATTTCCTAACTGAACTTATTTATGGACAAGATAAAAATATTATCTGAAGTTCTAGGCGTATATGAAAGCAAAAATATCTATTTTTTTTACTTAGCAAGACTCATGAACAAGTTCGAGTTCGAATCAAACTTACGTAAGTTCGGCTCGAGCTCAGCTCATCAAATTTTCATTGAGCTCCATTTTGGTCAAGAAAATTAACATATTCACTTCTTATCCACCCTCCTTCCTTATCTTACAAAACTTTACATATCTGTCCGATAAACTGGCCAAGAGGTTAAGGGCCGGCGTAGCTATTGTAGAGCAAGGGCTCCGGCCAGCTCTGCAAAAGCTCAAATGAATGTATGTTTTAATTGGGTAACCCTAATTGACTAGATTTGATTTGGAAAAATTAACCGACAAGATTTTACCTTCTATAGTTCCGCCTCCTCCCTCGAGTTAGATTACTACTCTGCGGCGAAATAAATTGATATTATACTCTAGTGATGTATAAGAACCTTTTATTTTTAAACCGACCATTTTCCGAGATTGTGAAAATAATCCCAGAGGAACATTTTTGGTTTTAAACGAAAACTTGGATTTAAAAATGGGTTTCTGACAAATTGAAGCGAACCAATTTTCTTTCGCTGATTGCATGCATATCGAAATCGATATGAAGAATCACGTTCGATATTTCGTAAAAAAAGAAGTTCAAGAGCTCTACACTGATAATGTTGTTTAAAGTTGTTCGATGTATATAGACCCACAAGACAATGAGAGCATTGAGGGGTTCGCATTTGTCAAACGCGTACAGTACAAATTTACCTCGGAATCTGTATTACTATTTGGATAGAGACTTTACCATACATACTTAATTGAAATTTCAATGGTGACGGCTCTTAATTAAAATATTGCACCGCAAATAATTCTTCACTCGAATAGTATATAACTATAAGTATATATCTATGGAGGTTTTATGTACAGAATTCTACGGAAAACTAGGCAGCGCAAACCGTGCTGCTATGCATGGGAATTTAGTATTTATTAAAATGACAGCAAATGATCAACGGTTGAAAATTTCTAAGTAGCCAATCATTAAGTATAAATTAATAGATGATTATTGAATACTAAATTGGGAGAATCAAGACAATTTGAAACAAATCTTATTGTTAATGACTGCATGGAATTCTAAACAGATGCATGCAACACAACAATTCTAAGGTACAAATTAATAAACCATTTGGACACATATAATTTGTTAAATAAAATTTTAAAATACACTGTAGCATATAGATCTAAAACGCGAAGAATTATCCCAAAAGGTCTCAACTGAGGGATGTTGGCTTGCAATTTATCCATCTGTTGACAGCTTATTACATCTGTTTTGGTCAATCTGAATTAAGCATATGAGAAGAACTTACTGGGATTTTTTTTTTTTTGGGGGGGAAATGTATCGTACGTCTCAGCTTGCTCGTATCTCGACAAATTGATCTTGGGGTCCAATCTCAAAATTACCGAGATGGTCTTCTTTTTTGAATTATACATTCTTTACTAGTGTCCTGAATTGTCCGTTCTAGTTTTTTCTTTAGAAAGATATTGTTGGGGTTGTGTATTTTTTCAAAAGGTCCGTTTTTTGGAAGGACATAGTGAATGGGTCTTTCCTTCAATAAGGACATCAACTTTAATTTTTCCTTAATGCCAAAAGGACAAAACACCTACACATTCCAAAAATGCCCCCATTAGCCAATGAAAATGCCTAAACCCCCAAACCTAATTATGAAAGTGTCTAAACCTAAACCCTAAGTTATCCTATGAAAGTGTCTAAAACCCTAGGGTACCCTAAGAAAGTGCCTAAACTACTAAAACCCTATAATTAGAAAGTGCACCCTAAACCTAAACCCTATGGTACCCTATGAAAGTGCCTAAACAACTAAAACCCTATAATTGGAAAGTGCACCCTAAGTGCCTAAACCCTAGGGTATCCTATGAAAGTGGCTAAAACCTTAGGGCACCCTATGAAAGTGCCTAAACCACTAAAACTCTATAATTGGAAAGTGCACCCTAAGTGCCTAAACACAAAATGCTTAAAACCCACTATACCTTGCCCCAAAGAGCCTAAACTCTCCAAAATTGAACCCACCCCCCAAAATTGAAGAGAGAGAAATTGATTTGGTCCCATCCATTAATCACACGCATGGGTGGGTCGGCACAATTCATGTGGTGTGACCATGCACATATATACGTGGAACCGCCAGTGACACCTCCCAGGCTCCCATGTTATTAACATATTACCGCATTATATGAGATTACGGATTTGATGGACGTTTTAAGATCGGTTAGAGAATGTTAACTCAACACCTTATATTGTTCATTAAGGGTATTTTTGTCTTATGTTGTCCTTGAGCCATTAAAAATTTGCCATCAATGTATTGGAAGCATTGAAATAAGTTAAACTGGACTAAACACCATTTAAAGCCCCAAACTTGTCATTTACACCAATTTTCTGTTTTTCAAAAGAGTTCTTCAAAACCACTTGTTCCACATTGGCTAGCTAGAACACAATTGTGTTCCTTATATGTGTGGAGGCTCCATGGACTATTGATGAGCTAGGCCCAAGAGAGGCCTCGCACGCACACGGATTGGGCCAAGGTCCAAGCCAATTTGGGAAAACCGATCCGGAAACCAGTTAACGAAGTTGAAAAAAGATTTTTCTACCTTTACTAAATGAAAAAAACGTGTTGTGTAAAGGAGCAAGTATAGAATTGTTTAAAACATGTGCAAAATCAGTGCAAACAAATTTTGGTAAAATTGATTTAATCACAGCAAAGTGATTGATTTTGCTTTTCGAAAAATATTGTTCGTCTTGGTCTATAAAACATTTTCACTACAGAAATTCAAAGAGCAAGAACAAAGTGATTGATTTTGCTTTCCAAAAAAGATTGTTCGTCTTGGCCTATAAAAGGAGCTCTGCTCCAGCTTTTTCAGACACACCGAAAAACATTTCCACTACAGAAATTCAAAGAGCAAGAAAAAAAGGCCGATTGTGTTTTGCATTTTCTGGTCTTTTCCCGTGCAAAAAAGGTCGAGACAGAGGCTGTATTCTAGGTTGTTTTATCCTGGAGGTGTCGTGGCTAGTACTACTTGCACAGAGAGGGCGGAGCCGCGAAACGTCTTAAAGAGAGCGACCTAGTCCGCGACTCAACCCAAAAACAACAGCTAATTTTCTGTGGTATTTCTGTTCACTTACAAATTCTGAGGTAAACGGTTCCATATTTTTAAAATATTTTCAATAGATATGCATATACATTTTGTATTCATTGTGATGATCATATTACTGATGAAACCAAAATCGCTACTAAAACATCTAAAAACTTTAGATCCAACGTAAAAACCTAGATCCTAATAGTATAATAAGAGATTAGTCATTCTATACCCATCCAATGTGAGAATGTATTCTACAATTGTATTCTTAAAGATCTCTCCTTCGGTGCAGCTGGGTTTAAGATCTACGCATGTAGCGTGCCTTTGAGTCTATCACCATGCAATTTGGGGTGTTTTTTTTACTGCAATAGTACCTGTTAGTATATATTGTTGAACTTTCTTACCCAGGGTTGGCAATGGGACGGGGCGGGGCCGGAGACTACTATCCCCGTCCCCGATCCCCGAACCTCTCCCCCATCCCTGTCCCCGCCCCGATCCCCAATGGGGATTATTTTTCCCCCTCCATCCCCGCCCCAAACGGGGAATGGGGATCCAAACCAGGATTCGGGGATTAGGGTTCACTGAAACAGAGATTGAGAAGAAGAGATTAGAGAGAGATCGAGACTCGAGAGAGAGAGAGAACCTGGTGACTGCCGATTGGTGAGTCAGTGAAGGTGAATCTGTGGAGTGTGGTGACCGGTGTGGTGCGGACTGCGGCGGCTGTGAGAAAAGAGAGAGAGAGAGAGAGAGAGAGAGCAACACTGCATAAAAAAGAGAAGAGAGATAGATTGGGTTTCGTACGAGAGAGAGAGAGAGAGAGAGAGAGAGAGAGAGAGAGAGAGAGAGAGAGAGAGAGAGAGAGAGAGAGAGAGAGAGAGAGTATACGTGTATAAGATGGAATCTCAAAAGATCGATAGGAGTAGTCACCGGAGAAGACAGTCTTCGGAGAAGATGGATCTTCAAAACCCCAGAGGATTTTCTGTATTCTGAATATGTATTCTAAGAAGATGGAGGGAAGAAATACACTTAGGTACACGTGTATAACAAGTGATAAATACACTTAGGTCCCTTTAGTTTTGTAAGGAAAGTTCAAAATTATGTTTACACCCCTGTAATTATGTTTATATATAATAAAATATAAAATCGGGGATTCGGGGATGGATCGGATCGGATTCGGAGCGGGGATACACTTCTACCCGCCTCCGATCCGATCCGATCCCCGAAATTTTTTTTAAAAAAATCCCCAAATCCGACCCAGTCTCCAAACAGATCTCCAAAACGCCGATCCATTCGGATCAGGGAGTGGATCGGATTCGAACGAGTCGGTGGAAATTGCCATCCCTACCTAAGTACATCAATGTTCAATTAATTTGGTAGACTTCTCTGTTTACCTACCAGTTGACTTTATGGCAAAATGACATCTTTCTTCTAACTTTGGCTTCTAATGGCCTATGAAAGACCACTAGATTTTTTTGTTTTAAAAAAAAGGCTAAATAGAGAGGAAAACAACCTTGGACAAACACTTGATCCGCTGAGACAATTCAAGCAATTATTTTGTATATTGAATTGCTCATACACTTGATCCGCTGAGAATATTCCAGCAATTATTTTGTATTGATAATTTATGTAAGTAACTTTCTTAATAATTTAGCTCCTTTTGTATTATTTTTAGTACAGAAGTTCTTTCATTAGTTGAAGTATGTGTAAAAGATGTCTTTACTCACCCTAATTCCTGGCTACGCCACTGAATTGGCGTAATCTCTGCTATATTGAAAGAACACGTGACAAACAGATAGCGGGGGCATGCAGACTGATACTGTTAAGTAGTGTAACAAACACAATACATGTAAAAAAATGGACTTCAATTATTTGGTCAGTTAATCCAGGGTTACAAGTTTCTTACCCTACCATAACAATAAAAAATGCAAAATAATAATAACAATAATATACCAAAGAAAATGAACAATGCTAACTTTCGCCAAAAAAACAAAAAACAACAACAAAATGGACATTACATAATTAATGAATCATGGGACAAGGTTGCATAATATGTCCACCCCAGCTCTACTAGCATCCGAAGGACAGCTTTTCTTCAAACTTTTGTCCCTTGGAATGTTTCTTTAGTAATTACTTCTATCATTATCTTCTTCTTCTTCTTCCTCCTCCTTGTGGGTTTTACAAATCACTCTGAGCTTGAGTTCTGTCTTTCTGGGATGAGAGGATTGCATCAATGGCTTCTTTTACTTGCGAAATATCAGGAGCACTCCCGCCTTGGGCCGGCCAAAATTCATCGGTTGCCAACACCTAAAAAAATATCCAGAACGTTAAACTCACCGGGTGTAAATAAAAATTTCACAGTACAAATCCATGATAGTCCATATGCAAATCTGGTGTAATGTGGACCAGGGACGGAGTTAGGGATTTCACTACGTAGAGGCAAAAAAAAAATTCCAAAATACTTTGTAGGGGCAAGTCTATATAGAACTGCAATACCCCACGATTTATGGATCTTAGATACACATCATCTGTTCCCTCCTGCACCTTTTTTTCCCCTTATCTTTTGTTTTAAATAATGAACCGAGCTTATTGACAAACAATTTTAATTGAAGTATTTTCAAAAAAAATAAAAATAAAAAATCTTCAATTGAAAAGTACCTTCACTTGTAATTGAAGAAACTTGACATAACTAATAGCTTTCTCTAACATGGTAACCAAATCAACCTGCAAACAATCATATGAAGAAATTAAAAATTAGTAGTAAAACAAAAGGGTAGTGATTTAACACTCCATATATACCGAAAACTTCTATATATATATATATATATATATGTACTTATATTTATACTTTTTCGTTCTGTCTTTTTTAAAAAAAATAAAATTATTACAATCTTCACTTAATAAAATTTCATACATAAGAGGGCATCATCGTAAATTCATATGAACGAAGACATAAAAATAGTGCAGATAATTAAAAGTGGAGCATGAAAATCGATCAATTACCGAACATTATGAATTTACATCTTATGAAGCTGATTAAAAGAACTTAATAATCTATGATATTTACCTTAGAACCATTGGGGACAAGTTCTTGCAGTACCTTTAGCCGCTCACTAATCCGTTCACGTCTATTCTGTAACACAAACACAGACATTAATTAATTCCTAATTCGTTACTTAAAACTGAACTAAAATGCTTAATCTGCAACTAATTAGCCTTTTAATAATAAAATTAAGAGATTAACTTCAAGAAATAAGTAATAAAAACCTTGGCTGCTACACTTTGTGGGTCCTTGGATGGAGCAGTTGGCTTTGGCTTGGTCTTCCTTGCTGTACTGGTGCACTGCTTTTTGTTAACTTGCATGCTTTCTCCCTGTCATTATGCATATACATTTCTAACTGAAATCAGAAATTATGTACATATATCATGAAAACATAAAAAAGAAAAATAATTCGCGGGAGTCACAATACTATACATTCATCATGGTAGACAATCGACGTTCTGCAATAATTTTGGCTAAATTTATGTGTTTTGTTGTTTTAAATTTCCAAACGCGAGGCTTAACAATAAAAATAAAATAAAAACTAGGAGTACTTAGAATTTGCATGTAGAATGAGATTGTCTACTGTGGCCATTGTGCGTCAATGTCACATCATTTTAGTTTGCTGAATTACTTTTCTTTGTGCAAATTCTGTTCGTAATTTCGCAACAAAGCATATGGGGAGAGGGAAAAAAAAAAAAACCTTATGGGGACGTTTATTGAAGCCGTCTTCTTGTTTTCCAAACTCCTGAAAACTGTTTGCACAGCTGAGATTTTCTTCGGAATTCGGCCACCCAAATTGCTGATCAGCTGCCCCATAAGAGCTGGTAGATTGAATACCGCCGATATCTTGGATCAGATTATCTTCCCAAATCGAGTAGTCATGATGATCATGATCTAATTGCTGATCAGTGATCTTATCTGGGTTAGCATTTTGACGATGATCAGGATTTTGGTCAAAGCTAAGAAAAGATGATCCTCCATTGCTATGCATAATGTTGTTGTACCCTGCTGCAGTCTTGAAGTTAATCACTGATTGAGCTGCTGCTGCTGCTCCCTGATCTGGCTGGTAAGATTGGTCAGAGACTAGATCAGCTGATGACCCTCCGAAAACGTTGCCATAGTATGTGTAGGCTTGAGCCAAACCCATTTGTGTATTGTTTGGAATTCTGTCCTTGGTGAGGGCCATATCTGTCTCTGTGTGTGTGTGTGTGTGAGAGAGAGAGAGAGAGGAGAATTTGAGCTTCACAGTGATCTTGTTCAACTATATATACAAGAATCTTTATGGAGAAAAGCAACTAGTGATGAAGAGGCCTATTTGTAGAGTTGAAAACTAAGTATATGGTGTTTATTGGTGATGGGTTGGTGTGTATTTCTCTAATATACGTATGAATGTAAGGTTTTAAATATCAGCAAATACGTAGTATGTTGACTAGGGGCCTGTGTGATAGTATTGCAAATTAATAGAAAATCACATTGGTGTCGGCCGACTCTTAATAGTTACTAATATGTATGCATGTGATCAATGGTGCAAAAAATTTACATCTGTATGTATGATCAGTTGCTTGTCAAAACGTATCATTTGTATTCGTGATTCAAAGATAATCAATTCTCAACCAACGAGGCTAATTCAAGTGCAGTGAATGATTCTGACCGTCGAAATTTTTGAAAATTTGACGACCAAATTAAACTTTTGTTGTAACTTAATCATAATCTCACACCTATAACATACATGTTTTTCTGTTTTTATTATAGCACAATCTTGAATCATAATTTAAAATCCGTTGTCACAGCTATCTAAACACCCCTGTTATTTCTATACTGTCACATGCACATCATTCTAGTCAAGTATGTTTTCCTACAACTGGGAACAAGAAATGTGTTACTATACTAGCTTGGATGTAATGACTTGAGATAGAGTATTCATTGGATGGGAGTTGATAGCTGGCAGGTAAAGAAGAAGAAAAAGCCAAAGCAGCAAAAACCTCGCCGGATCTTTCGCCTATGGCACGTTTTAGATTCCCAATCTCACTTCATTCTATTCCTAGTAAAATACCTCTCTCTCTCTCTCTCTCTCTCTCTCTCTCTCTCTCTCTCTATCTAACACGAGTGTCAAGACTAACTATAGCTTACGTGCACCTCGATTAATCCCCTCTCCGACTCGGTCAAAGGCATACCATCTACGCTCAAACTAAGGAATTTACAAGAAATTACTTTCTTAATTACAACCTCACCCCAAGAACACGTTCACGGTGAATTGTGAGAGAGCAAACCCACCAACTAACCGGACAAACAGTACTTTGAGGCAGTAGTAATGATTAAGGTGGAGACCAATTTGTGATGAATGTGAGGGAGTTTCCTAGTATCCTCCCGTCCCTTTCTCACTAACTTCAGAGCCATGAGCTAGCATGTGGGACTCGTACACTTGTTTATGTTATCTCACATTCCTATCTAGCTAGGTGGTGGGGTACCTAGCTAATCAGAATATAGTTTAATTGGCGGGTTTATTTTTCTTCTAAAAAATGATAGGTACACACTCTCTCAACCACTCCCCACCACACCGGCCCTCTCTCACATGTGTGGTGGGGCTCACCCGGTAGGTCCTAATAGGCCCCACCACACATGTGAGAGAGGGTGTGGTAGGGAGTGGTTGAGAGGGTGTGTACCTATCATTGTTATTTTCTTCTCTAGCTTATTTGCAGACACAATAGTACACTATGCAATGTGTCTTGTTGTATGAAAATGCTACGATACACATCTTCATTTGAATGAGTATGATATATACTCACTTTGAATTCATAATATTTTGCATTAAATTAAACTCATTACTCTATAAAGAATTCATAAATGTCCTTATTAACATTCAAAATATTCACATAAACTTATATCATCAATTTTTGGATTGATAACATTTGTATGTTGTAAGTTTTGTCTTGGTGTTGTGATATTTTTAAGCAAATGTTGTAAATTTTAAGCAAATATAATCAAGGGGATTTACCGTATAGAACTAAATAAAGGTGCATATCATAGTATTTTCCATTATATATACGTGTGTGGTCTCTGTAAGAAATGATAATTAAACTTGAGCAAATGTTGTGAATTTTAAGCAAATTTTTACTTTCTCAGTACTATCGAATTAAGTTAGTTATAATTAGTTTAGCTTATAACAAGTTATTTTTTCTTCTATGTATGTGTATCTGTGTATATATTCATATGTACATAGATTGGAACGTAATTATTGAGGGCCGAGAGGCCCGAGACCAAGTTGGCAAAGTCCTATATCCTACAAGAGCGAAGGTCATGTGAGCCAAGTATACTTCAATCTGTTGGTATTAATATAGATATAAAGTTGCGACTTCATGTAACCGTAATTACCACCCTCATTTTCAAATGGAGTAATTATAGATGTTATATACATTCACAATATGGTAAATAGTTACTTTAATTTGGTTGGTCTGTGATATATATAATAATTAATTTAGTACATCTTTCACAAACCCGATGAAGATTGATCGCCACCCACATGTTTATTTATTTATTTATTTATTTTAAATTTTTTTTTTTCCCAAACAAGAAAGTTGGAAACTGAGAAGATTAGGCTGGCATTGGAGAGAAAATTCCCTGTCTCAAGGAGGAGAGATTGTGGTGTTCTTGCCATGCATAAACAGACCCTTTTATCATAAAACACGGATCATAATCTCACAAACCCCATGTTCGTTTAATATGCCAGGTAACTAGTTAGTCTTATTTTAAAACTGTGATTGTCGCTAATGGCATGTGAAATTAAGATCCAGGGGCGTGTAGTGAGCTCCTTCGGCCGTCTGATCAGCTACCGACGGTCTGGATAAATTGGGATTAAATTAAATGTAAAAATACTTTTTTTAAATGTAAGATGATCCAGACCATTGATCGCCGATCGGATCCTCACTACAAGGCCTCTAGATCCGTGAAATTAACCCCAAGAGTTGGTCGAGTGGGAGAGAACGATGGCAAGTAATGTGCTTACTTCTCTCTCAAATTTGTAGGTTTGACTCTCATGGCAAGTAAGAAAAATCTTGGGCCATAGAAGCTAGAAGGTTTGCGTAGTCGTTTAATTAAGAATATGAGGAATAGTCGAAATGCATGCACACTTGTCATACCCAGTTGCAAAAAAAAAAAAAAATGTCGTGTGAAGATTTCTCTCTTAAACACGTTACTAATGATTAATGAACCATGTGCCAAGTTTAATTCCTAAAAGACCATCTATTATTAATTACTAAAAGAAATTGAAACGAAAAGGAAAAACTTCACCAAAGTAAAGCTGTGCTATCTGTCGTACCTAAGGAAGAACATGGGAAGGATGTCTTGAAGAGGTAAAGAGAAAGTTGACCTTGGTAATGTTGTGCGGCGAGCCCCCCAAGAAACCCAACCGCAACCCAAGATTATTGATGACCATGATATTGGAGAAGTATTAAACCAAACACATACGAAATCAAATGGAGAAACCAAACCAAAAGCATAAACAAATTAACAAGAGAGACACCAAGATTTACGTGGTTCGGCATACGGATGTAAACCTACTCCACAGGGCAAGCAAATGAGAGACGATTCCACTATGTGAAGAGAACAATGCTCTGAAGAGCTACAATGGTGACAAGCAAACAAAATCACACAAAGAGTCACTCACCAACCCCAAATACAAGTTCTCTCACCAAAACCCAATACAAAAGGAATCTCTCACCAAAATAGATTCTCTCTCATCAAGTCTCACAAAACCACTCGGGTTTTTAACCAAGAGAAGCAGGAACGAAGATCTTCCCAAGCCCACCAAGAAGGGGCAACCAAAGAACCATGAAGATCTAACCAAGAACCCTAATTTCATATGAGACCCCCTAGGGGCCTCTCAAAGGGATGCACTCAAGCAATCCAAACCCTAATGGAGAGAGCAAGGCTATATCTATAGTCACAGAATCCTTCCTAAAGCCAATACTTGCCCAAACAAATATCCTTGCACCCCAAGACATAAACCCACAAGGAAACAAATCTTTAGGAAGTCCAAACGGAAATAGAATCAGAACAAATCGACTTCAAACGCGCAAAACCGAACCCGTTGGTCCGAACCAAGCTTTGGTAGTCCGGACCAGACATGCTGCACCCAAAACTGACCAATCTGATTCGGTGGTCCGGACCAAGGTTTTGGTGGTCCGGACCAAGGGTATAGCGAGTTGCAAATTTGTCCAGAATTGTCCCAAATTGCTTGGTCCAGACCAAAGAAGCCTTGGTCCGGACCAACCATGCTGTGAACACCAAAATCGAGCTAAAATTCCAACAGGTAATTCCTTTTTTTTTTTCTTTTTGTAATAAGTAAAGAAAGTAGGCAAGTCTTTGGAGAAAGAAAAAAAAATAGTTTTGCTTTCTGAAACTTTGATTGTTCTGTTACTGCACAAGTATCCTTCATGTCGTTCCTTAAGGGGAAAATTCCAGATCAGTGATTATTAAAAGTATTAATGCCAATTGCATGGGAAGGTTATTGGAAATACCAGATTGATGAGAAGGAGAAAAGAAATTCCACATAAGTGGTAACGCTTACCTGAATTGTCCAAACTACCCTCCACGCCTTTGAAGCCCTAATATCCTAATATTTCCCTCTCTTTTACTCTTCAGCCACACCCAACCCTTTCATCTGATTTCAAAACGAGAGAGAGAGAGAGAGAGAGAGAGAGAGAGAGAGAGAGAGAGAGAGAGAGAGAGAGAGAGAGAGAGAAAGAGAGGAAAAAAAACAGACAACGAAGACAGTGGGAGAAGAGGAGAAACAAGATATGGAGCATGAAGCTTCATCCTCTTCCCTCAATCGCAATCTGACATTGAAGCAAGCAAGGAACTAGTAAGTATTGATTTTGATAGCTAATGTTGATTTTTATATTCATTTATTTGGGTACCTAACATCTTATTGGTTATGGTAGGTATGACCAACGTCCACCAGAAAACATTGACTTATTTTTGCTATTGGAGCGGGAAACGGATGGTAAACTCCAATTGCACGTTCTCGTACGACGGTGGCATGTGTAAAGCGGTTCTACTCAAAGAAGGATTTCAATTTAATGAGTTAGTTGAGAAGGTTTGCACTGCCCTCAAAACAAATGTGGAGGACAAAATGTTTTTCTATAGCACGAAGAGGGATAAGACGAAGTATGTAATGTTGAGCAACGAAGAAGGGGTCACAATACCAACGCAGGTTGGTTCAAGTGGTTCGACACTTGTTCCCCTTAAACAAGGTCTCGAGTTCGAGTCTTGTGAATGGAGGAAACTTGCGTTGGGAGAGCTTTACCCCTTCGTGGGCCGACCCGGCTCGAACCGGATTTAGTCGGGGTCCAGTGGGCTTCCGGATACCTGTGGCTTAGACCAAAAAAAAAAGAAGAAGGGGTCACAATGTTGTTCCGTTGTAACGAAGACAAAGTTGACTTATTTGTAGAGGAGACGAGATGCAGTCAAGATAATTTGCCGACGTTTTATCCATCGACCCTGTTAATTGCATATTTCCTCTTTTATGTACGTCAATTTGTTATTCTATAAATTGTAGAATTCAGCTCATTAATGGGTTTCTGATGGATGATTTTGTGTTGTAGAGAATCCATTGTCACTAATAACAACAATACCTCTATTAGAGGAACAACAATGGTAGCTCCTATGGAGATGACCAACAATTGTACCAAAGAGATGGGGTTGGTGCCATATTTGCTTGAAAATACAAATGACATCCTAACTGGGAAGGGTGAATTGTTTGATAGCCCCGACCTTTTCAAGCAAGCATTGATGATCTTTGCTGCCTCGAACAAGTTCTCTTTCAATTACGTGGATAATAGCAAAGCGTACTGCCGAATCGTGTGTCAGGTTCAGGGGTGTCCTTGGAAGTTAACAGCTAGCTGTGACGGTGGCGGTGACTTGGTAAGTGTGATAGGCCTAAAGAATGAACATATACACAATGCATTAGATGAAAGTTTTTATAAGTCGATCATTGCAGCCAAACAAGTCGGCTTGCTTTTCAAAAATAACATCCTGGAGAAGCCAGCATTTCTCTCGAGGGATATTTGCAATGAATTTGAGAATGCTTTCCAGTTTCGTTTATCTTACAAGCAAGGATGGAGGGCAAAAGAGCAGGCTAAGGAATTTATGTCTTGTCCTCCTTCGTCTTCTTTCCACCTACTCCCGTGGATGTGTCGACGACTTGTGGATTCCATCCCAGGCACAAGAGCAGTATGGACATCGGACGAAGGCAAGTTCAAACAACTATTTATATCTTTTGGTTGCTCCATAGCTGGGTTCCAGTTTTGTAGGCCAGTGCTGAAATTACTTATTTTAAGTTTTGTAAATTGATAAATAAATTTGGGGTAAAGGGAAATGACTATAAAGCTCTCAGTGGTTTAAATGTTCATTCCATCGACACCCAACTGACAATTTTCTTTCAAGATTGAATATATATATATATATCTAAAGATATTAGTAATCTTTTGTTCAGCAATTTCTTTTTGTTCCTTTCTCATGTTGCTTAATTCTGAAACAGACCATCTAGTTGATCGGCATTCCTCTTCTTACGTACGATCTACGTTGCTTTTCGTTCAGGGGCCAATTCTGTATAGGGATGGCAATTTCCCCAAACCCGATGGATACCCGCCCCAAACCCGGCTATTTGGAGGCGGATATTATTTGATTTTTCATCCAATAGGAGCGGGTATGGTAGAACTTAAAGAATCCCCGGTTGAAAATGGAGCGGGTATGATTTTGTGATACTCGTCTCCGAATACCCGTACCCGCCCCGTTTCAAATTGTATACATATTTTTATGAATGTATGTATATATGCGGGCATATAGTAGTATGTGTGTATATATAAGTATGCATATTGGTATAATTTATGTATATTGTTCCAAATTAAAACTATATATGGTTAAATATTAAAAAAAAGTATAATGATGGTAGTTTTTAAAATTGTATATAATCTTGGTAGACTATTATTTCTTTGCAACTTTCTATTCTATTTTGTTTTAAATGGTTTTTTTGTTAGTATAGAACACATAAATTAGATCTTATCCTCTCTTTTTTTTTTTTTTTTACAACTAGTTTGGATATGGATTTATCCGAATATACCCGATCCCCAATGGGAGGCGGGTATGGTGGATTGTCCACTATCCATTTTGGGTATGGAGGTGGGGATGGGGACGAACTTCACAATTGGGGATCGGGGGTAGAATAGGGTCCCCTGATCCATACCCTACCCGTTGCCATCCCTAATTCTGTAGTCAAACCTGGTGTTATCATAGGGTATATGGATTGTAGCAATCTTTAGTTTCATCAATATTCATTATAACCTTGTTTCTTCTTTTTAGCAATATTTCACTTTCTCCCCTGCAGTTCTTCAGTATATTCAAACCATTTTCCCCCTATTTTTAAGAACCTTCCAACTTGAAGTAGTGACATTGTGACTTGTAATACAACTACTATTTTGCAGGCCGTATCTGTTAAAAAGAGAGAGGAGATTTACATATTAAATTTAATCTCGAATCAAATTAAATAAAAATCATAAAAAAAATGGGTTATGGACAAATCTTACGGAATCTTCAATATTGTAGCCCCTAATTGTAGCCCTTTGTATCGTCAATGCAAATTTAGAGATCGAATGTTCGACCAACGATGCATCAAAAGTGAGCTAATTCTCTCTCTCATAATCAATTATTTGACTAAAATCATCCCAAATCCAATCCCACAACCTTGCTCTCCATACCCATTGCACCATGCCTAGCATAGTGTTTCATCAATTAAAGTTTCTTACCTTTGCTTGCACTTCACTGTTTTTCTTGGAACATGCTAGGGGTACCGAACCCCTAGCACCGAAATTGTACAAATCGGCATGCGGGGTCCATTTTTTGGTCTCACACAAATGATCCGAACCATCTAATAATTTTCTGAATGCCCCTTAAAAAAACCAACTGAATTGATATGTGTAAATGCTTGATCTAAAATTCAAGTTTTTCAATCAGATTTAGGATCCTAATTTCTGAATAAAAAATTGAAATATTAGATCACCCACTTACGCAAATCCAATTGAGTTGATTTTTTTTTTTTTTGTAGGGACACTCAGAAAATTATTTTAAAATTATTAAACGGTTTGAATACTTCGTGTGGGATCCAAAAAATGGACCCCACATTCCGATTTATACAATTTCGGTACGATGGGGTCGGTACCCATGTCTTTACCGGAAATTTTTCCATTTTGCTTTTAGGCACAGACGCCGCACGGTGGCCCTTGTGAATAAAGGTTAATATTATCTGCTCTTCAGAAGAAAAAAAAAAAAAAAAGGAAGGTTGATGACATGAAGATTTGAACACATTTAACCCACACTATTGGTTTGGGTTGGATCAAAACGAAAAACACGAGGGCAATTTACATGCCGACCGCTCCAACAAAGTGGAGGCCTGCACATCCCGCTCCACTTTTTCGGAAAAAAACTCCGGCAACTCCACCCCACCCTACCTAAGCTCCGTCAGTCCCCTCTCTCTCTCTCTCTACCCACCCCACCTAAACTACAGGGTACCTTATGAAAATAACTAAAATTAAATCCTAGGGTACCCTAAGAAAGTGCCTAAAATCCTAAGGTACCAATGAAAGTGCTTAAACCACTAAAAACCCTATAATATGAAAGTGCACCCTAAACTTAAACCCTAAGGTACCCTATGAAAGTGCACATATCTCTAAAAAACTTATAATAGGAAAGTGCACCGTAAGTGCCTAAGTCCCAAAAAAAAGTGATTAACCTTAATGAAGTTAGCGGTAATTAAAAAAATGATTGGAGTTAATGGTAATAAATATTTGTTTTTGGTACCAGAAATAAAACCAAAACACGAACCCACAGTATTGGGCCCAGTATTATCAAACCGAATTGGGCTATTGCTCGGAGGATGATCCACCGACCAAGCCTCGCAGGCCGGGTTTATACATCAATTTCGGACTCTGTTTTCATCTTCCCTCTCATGTTGAAGCAAGCAAGGTACTCTCTCTCTCTCTCTCTCTCTCTCTCTCTCTCTCTCTCAACCCATAGACAAGTTTGTTATTAGGGTTGTAGAAAAAAACTGTATTTGTTGCAATATCTAAACCCTAAATCCTTCATAAGAAAGAACAACCCAACAGATACACTCCTCAAAACCCTAGAAGAACCAATAACCACCCCTTTTACCTTATACGCTTATTATCTGTATAGGGTTTTGTTTTGGTTTCGTTTATCGTCTGTTGTTAACACGCGGTGGTGGTTGTTGTAATTCGTGATTGGTTTTCGGTTACTTCAATCAAACAATGGGCGACTTTGATTGCCCAAAAATCAGAAATATATGTATTCTTGCTCATGTTGATCACGGGAAGACCACGCTTGCTGATCATTTGATTGCCTCTTATGGGGGCGGGGTACTCCACCCGAAGCAAGCCGGTAGGCTTAGGTTTATGGATTACCTTGACGAAGAACAGAGGCGGGCAATAACGATGAAGAGTTCTTCTATATCACTTCAATACAAAGACCATTCGGTAAACCTTATTGACTCTCCTGGTCACATGGACTTTTGCAGCGAGGTTTCCACTGCTGCCCGGTTGAGTGATGGGGCTTTAGTCTTGGTTGATGCCGTTGAGGGTGTCCACATTCAGACACACGCGGTCTTGCGCCAAGCTTGGATCGAAAAGCTTACTCCTTGTTTGGTACTAAATAAGATGGATAGGTTGATTTGCGAACTGAAGTTGGGTCCTATGGAGGCTTATAATCGGTTACAAAGGATTGTTCATGAGGTCAATTCTATTATGAGTGCCTACAAGTCGGAGAAGTATCTTTCGGACGTTGATTCGATTCTTGCAGGACCCTCCGGCGAGATTGGCGATGAGAATCTTGAGTTTATAGAGGATGACGAGGAAGATACGTTTCAACCTCACAAGGGGAATGTTGCTTTTGTATGTGCATTGGATGGCTGGGGTTTCAGTATTACTGAGTTTGCAGGGTTCTATGCTTCGAAGCTCGGGGCTAGCGCAGCTGCATTATTGAAAGCTTTATGGGGCCCTCGGTATTTCAATCCCAAGACTAAGATGATTGTGGGAAAGAAGGCAATGGGTGGAGGAAGTAAAGCTCGCCCTATGTTTGTGCAATTTGTGCTTGAGCCACTTTGGCAGGTTTACCAGGCGGCTTTAGAAGCTGATGGAGACAAAGGGGTACTTGAGAAAGTCATCAAATCTTTCAATTTGTCTATACCTCCTAGGGAACTTCAGAACAAGGATCCAAAAGCGGTGCTTCAATCTGTGATGAGTCGCTGGCTTCCTTTGTCAGATACCATCTTATCTATGGTAGTTAAGTGTATGCCAGACCCGATTGCTGCCCAATCTTTACGGATAACACGCTTGATTCCTAAGAGAGAAGTTATAAGTGACAGGATTGTCTCTGAAGTGCTTGCCGAAGCAGAGCTTGTCAGAAAATCTGTTGAGCTTTGTGATTCAAGTCCTGAAGCCCCGTGTGTTGCTTTTGTATCAAAGATGTTTGCTGTTCCTTCAAAAATGCTACCTCAGAAGGGCGTAAATGGTGAGCTTGTGAACAATTCTACCGATGACAATGAATCCGATGAGTGTTTCCTTGCATTTGCGCGGATTTTTAGTGGTGTTCTTTGTTCAGGACAACGGATTTTTGTGCTTTCAGCTTTATATGATCCATTAAGAGCGGAATCAATGCAAAAGCATGTCCAAGAAGCTGAGTTACATTCGTTGTATCTGATGATGGGTCAAGGCTTGAAACCTGTGGCCTCTGCAAAGGCTGGTAACGTGGTGGCCATTAGAGGGCTTGGCCAGCATATATTGAAAAGTGCGACTCTTTCATCTACTAAGAACTGTTGGCCTTTTTCTAGTATGGTGTTTCAGGTTTCTCCCACTCTTAAAGTTGCGATTGAGCCTACCGATCCAGCTGATATGGTGGCACTCATGAAAGGCTTGAGGCTATTGAATCACGCGGACCCATTTGTGGAGGTCACTGTTTCTTCTAGAGGAGAGCACGTGCTTGCTGCAGCAGGAGAGGTTCACCTTGAGAGATGCATAAAAGACTTGAAGGATAGATTTGCAAAAGTAAGCTTGGAAGTTTCTCCTCCACTAGTCTCCTATAAAGAGACCATTGAGGTTGAGGTGTTTCATCCATTAGATTATTTGAAGTTCTTAAGTGGCAGCTCCGATCACATTGAGAGGACAACGCCAAATGGTAGATGTGTTGTTCGAGTGCAGGTTGTGAAGCTTCCACCTGCACTAACTAAGGTGCTTGATGATAGTTCTGATGTGCTTGGAGGCATTGTTGGAGGTAAATCGGGTCATACTAGTGACAAAAGCCTGGAAACTCAGAGAACAAGCATTGTGGAAGATGACAACCCAGTTGAAGTGCTTAAGAAACGGATAAGGGATGCTATAGATACTGATATGCCAGCTGGGATTGCAGATATGGACAAGGAGAAATGGCAAATAGTGTGGGAAAGGTTGCTTAAGAGAATCTGGGCACTAGGTCCTCGACAGGTGGGTCCTAACATCCTCCTCACACCTGACTACAAAGGAAAGACGACGGATTGCTCTGTTCTTGTCCGGGGTTCTCCTCATGTATCCGAAAGATTAGGTTTTGTGGGTGTCTGTAGCAATGGTGATTTAGCGTCCGAGGCATCATCTTTGGCAACTCATTCACTGTACCAAGAAGCGGAGACTCTCGAGAACAGTGTTGTTTCTGGATTTCAACTAGCTTCAGCAGCTGGTCCTTTGTGTGAGGAATCTATGTGGGGTTTGGCATTTGTTGTTGAGGCTTATATTTCTCCATTGATTGGGCAACTAAATGGATCTGAAACTCCTCATCAACAACCAGAACAATATGGGATCCTGACTGGGCAGGTTATGACAACTGTCAAGGATGCCTGTAGGACAGCTGTACTTCAGAAGAAACCCCGGCTCGTGGAAGCCTTGTATTTCTGTGAACTGAACACCCCAACTGAATACTTGGGCCCTATGTATGCAGTGCTTGCTAGGAGACGGGCCCGAGTTTTGAAGGAGGAAATGCAGGAAGGGTCTCCGTTGTTCACTGTGCACGCTTATGTGCCAGTTGCGGAGAGCTTTGGCTTTGCAGATGAGTTGAGGAGATGGACTTCTGGGGCTTCGAGTGCTCTCCTTGTTTTTAGTCATTGGGAAGCACTTTCTGAGGATCCTTTCTTTGTACCCAAGACAGAAGAAGAGCTTGAAGAGTTTGGAGACGGTTCTAGTGTTCCACCTAATACAGCGAGGAAACTCATCGACGCTGTGAGACGGCGGAAGGGTCTTCCGGTGGAGGAAAAGGTAGTCCAACATGCTACGAAGCAGAGGACCCTAGCCCGTAAAGTGTAGGAAGTTTTTCTGATCTTATGTTGTCATTGGCTCTTATAGGACTTCTAAGGGAGTACAGGCTTCTTTCCTTTCTGCCTAAAAAGGGTTATATACGATTACACTCAAACTGAATTTTTGGCCATATGTAACATTTTTATTCTTTTTCCCTTTCTGTAATGGTATCTTTTTGAAAGTAGTGATTAGTTCCATTGAGACCTTTTAAGTGTTGGATAAATTTGCTGGTGGTGTATGAAAGACTTTGTGGGCCTGTGGTGTCATGATTCTTGTATATTTCGAATTTCAATGGTAAGTCATTCTACATTCTTGTTAGTGACATTTTTTTTTTTGTTGGACATGGTGTTCACATTAACTTCAGAATATTTCTCCTTTCTTTTCATGGTGATCAATTTTTTTTTTTTTTCAATTTTTTTGTTGGGGTTCAATGCACCTATGGTTGTTAATCTGGAAAAATACGCCATCTGGGAGCTTTACCGGGACTATCTAATAAAAGGCTCACAACCGGAAATCGAGCTCATCTTGGCTTCATGCTTGGTGCTGCTGCTAGGTATTTTTAAGAGGTTCACTTTTGAATATGATCATTATGTTTGTTTCTAATGAGTTGTACAATTGGTATTTTGCTTTACAGCTCTGAATTAGGAGTATATGCACATGGTGCAGCTCAAGTGGAGAAGGCGATGGAGGTGGGTGGTTGTGTGCATTCGTAAACAAGATTTTTGGTATGGTTACTGTGAGCCGTATGTGTGCTTAACTCACTCATGGTGGAGAAAATTATGCTTTTGGGGGCATTCGGGAGGGTTGTCAGACTCTCTCAAATACAAATCTGGAAAGAGAGCTCAATTATATGGCAAGTCAGGAATGACATTTGGCGTTATCAATTTCAGTGTAAAACATTAATTCATGAAGGTATTTGTATATTGGAACTGAAGTATTAATATTTACTTTTTGAGTATTGTAAAAATAGCTTGATCAATGTGCCTCTTTGCTGGCAAGTTTTTTTGAAGCCACTGTAGCACATGAGAAGAAGAATGGATTCAATGGTACTTTTTTACTTTGTTTTCAACTCGTTGCCAAGGATGATAGATAGTATAGTTGCGTGCAATTTTGTTCTATGAACTAATTTATGCTGTAGGACTTTAGATTCAACTTCTTGTATCCTTCTGTAAGAAAAACAAAAAATTGGATATCTAATACTAGTCTTTTCACAGACATCAAAATTGGATCCAGTGCAATTCAAATCCGTATTGTTTTACTTAGCTATCGGCCTTGTGCTTGAAGGTTAGCAAAGCTGGTGGATTTTTAGTCTTATCAAGGAGTCGACTATCTGTGATCTGCAGCTAGGAGTTAATTGTGGTTAGAAAAAGGAGGGGCTAATTTTCTGTGTGTGTGTGTTGTGATCTTAGCTCTGCTATATATGGTCTTGGCAGGATAAAGCTCCATATGAAGCCAACGACGCAAAAAAGAAGTCCGGGTATGAAGACCTTATGAATGCTTATAACAAGAAGCAGGTGAACATATTTGTGTAAATATGCTAACATTGACTATTCAATGTATTAGTTCTCTTATTTAGCTGGTTGTTTTTCTATTTTTCGAGCAGGGAACCAAGAATGATGCCGATGAGGAATCTGACGAGTCCAAATCTGAGGTTCGTGATGATGACGAGGAAAGTGGGAAGGTGATTCCTTATCGCATGGTATAGAATGTCTGTATTGAACGTGTCAACAAAAGCCCAAGTACTTTCATGATTAGGTGAATTATTTAATGAGTGATATGCCGAAGAATACGATAGAGACAGGAGTAAAATGTCCTATTGAACTTGAAGTGATGAAAACATCTTCCTTGGAACTTCCATTGAAAACAACCAATGACACGTTGTCATCCGTTTCCCACATAGCAAATATTTTTTTAGAAGGATTTTTTTTCAAGTACAGTATTGTGATCGGCGCTTCGTCAACTAGGTATTCTGATGACCATGTAAACTCAGAAATCTTCTACATTAGACAGTTGATATGTCAAATCTTACGATCACTGTCACGGTAGAGAACCCTCCCAATGTTACAATGTACACCGCCTTCTTGCTTCAGATAACTATATTGCAAATAAGAGACTGACACTATTGTTGGAACTTACTAGCTCCCTTTTCTTTTTGCTAACCAATTCCAACTTACGTAACTTGCCTTTCTGTAGGTGTATGAGGATGACGAAGAGGACAAAGCTATGATGACTAAAACTCATTGTTTTTGACATGTATGTTGTAAGGCTCATCTGGAGCATACGCGATGAATGTTTGTATGCTCATCTTATTAGACAACATGTGATTTCTGCAATGGTTGATCATGGAGAACATGCAGTACTGCATGGTTGTATTATCTCGTAAGATTTCTGGTAAACTCGGCGTTATGCCGTTATCGTGTTTCTTGGCAGTTATTTCAAGTTCTCGCAGAGACTCCTTAGTCCTTAGCCTTACATGCATGGTGTCTTAAGCATGTTAGTACCATATTTTCCTAATAAGAATTTTGTACAGAAGGTTTGTTTCACTAAGACTAGGAGTATTCAGCTTGTTCTTGACCATCTAATTCATCTTTTGTTGACATTATTGGGTTCCTCACTAGAATAGAAGGCCTTGTCGGTACTATTGTTAGGTATCAAAGTCTAGTCACATTTTTTGGAACCCTTATAAATGTAGCTACTCTAGCAAGGGAAAGAGGGGGATTACTGGTTTGTCTCAACGTCAGGAATATAAAATGTAAAAAGTTGTAGTCGAAACCTTAAAAATATTTCATTGAAGAAAAATTTAATCCAAAAGAAGAGATTTTGTGAATTGTTTCGTCTTTTCTAAACTTTTTAAAATTTTGGTTCATTTTTTTTTTAATTTTCTTATTTCTCTCGTAGAGATATATCTATGACAAGTTGACGCGAAACTCATTTTATTTTTTAATAAAGATGAGAACATAATCCAATAATAAAGCTATTAGAACTAACCACCCCTACATAATCATAATACCCAAAACTAAAATGGATGGAAATTAGTATTTTCTTGATGAATCAATACATGTATACGTGCTCCTTTCAAGTATAGCAATATTATATTTTGCATGGATCAAGCCTAGGGTCCCTATTTATTGTCACTTTTTTACTCATTTAAATAAAAACTGATTGTGTAAAAAAATAACTCTAGATTGAAAGGGGGGGAAAAAAATTCTTTTGAGAGCTTTTTGAACATATGTTTGCACATTGAAATATAAATATTAATATATGTATTTTGTTTACACGTCCCAATTTGTTAGTACATTACGAAACTATGTGCAATTTTCAAACTAAAAAACAATCTATTTATTGAAATAATTTTTGAACTTTTTTTCACTATATAAAAGTTCTTAATGAGATCTATCAAACAAGATCCATAACGATAAAAAAAAATTGTAAGTACATTAGTTTGAAAATTGCACGTAATTTTGTAGTAAACTATCAAATTGGGACGGAGAGTGGGGATCAAAGGGTGGCATAAATTGTAGGGCTGCACAAAATTTCCAGATCCGACCACCCGACCCGACCCGACCCGGAAACACACATATCCGATCCGTCCGATGAGGTAATTCGGTCGGGTCCGGGTGGAATAATATGGAATCCGGTAATTTTCGGTCGGGTTACGGGTTCCGTGAAATTGAATCGGGTAGACCCGACCCGACCGAAACACTCCAACTATAAATACTTTTTTTTCCACCCTTAACCAGTTAACCTAATAACAGCCGCACACTCTCATCGTCTCTCAGCTCTCTCCACTCTCTACTCCAGATCTGAGAAACCCTCTCTCTCTCTCTCTCACCCCCAAACCCAGTCCCATCTCTCCCTCTCGTCCCCCTTCGGCCGTCGCACGTTCTCCCGCTCGCGGAGATGTAGACTGTCGAGCAGCAACTTCAAGTTTTCCACAACAGTCAACACGATTACTCGACCTTGAAGGATCTTACACAGTTACACTGAAAATCAATGGCCAAAACTACAACGGCACTTTCTCTCTCTGAAAATCAACAGCCAGCTCCACTCCGTTTCCCTCCACAATCCTTCGTCAATTCGTCAGGTCTCCATTTCTCTCTCTCTCTCTCTCTCTCTCTCTCTCTCTCTCTCTCTCTCTCTCTCAATAAAGTTGGTTTATTTACAGATTTTAGGGCTTTGGGTCTGTTGTTGCATCTGATTATACTTTCATGTAATGTGTTTAATGTTTATATACTTGCCATCTGATTATACTTTTGATTTCCTTCCTCTCCTCACTATCTGATTACTCTGGTTAACAGTTAACACTTGAAAGACTCTCAAGTCTAACCTCTCTCTCAGATTCTCATCAATCATCACTCATCACATCAGACTTCAAAATTCAAAGGTACTATTTTGGAGTTTTGTGTTTCTGATTATTCCCATCTCACATGATGAACATTTGTAGTTGGATAGTAGTCACTAGTCATGATGAACATAAGTTATAAATCTGTGATTTATAAGTTATAACTCTATGAAATCCTTCTACACTGTGATAATGTGATTTATAACTCTATGAAATCCTTCTACACTGTGATTTATAACTCTGTGATTAGTGATTACTCTGGTTGCTGTGATTAGTGATTATAACTCTGTGTCTCTGTGTCTCTGTGATTAGTGATTACTCTGGTTGCTTTGTTCTGTGTAGTTGATGGATTCGGAAATGGATGATTTGGAATTGGAAAAAGAATTCAAACTTGAGGAGGGTGACGAACTGTTGCAAAACAATCCTGACGTTGTAGTGGAGGTGCTTGATGTTGACAATGATGGTGGAAAGAATAAGAGGAAAAGAAAGCTTCCACCTAAGTCGCAGCCGAAAGATAAGAAGCCTTCAACTAGAACACCTGCAAAGTGCTAAGGAAGAGGAGTTTGATATATTGGTATGGTGGAAGAGGAATTCAGCCAAGTATCCAATCTTGTCCCAAATAGCACGTGATGTATTAGCGATGCCCGTGTCTACCGTTGCTTCCGAGTCGGCTTTTAGTACGGGTGGACGCATACTTGATCCATTCCGTAGTTCGCTTTCACCATCAATGGTGGAGAGACTTGTATGCACTCAAAATTGGCTTCTAAGCACGGTTCCAATATCTCTTCGGCAAGCTATGGACAAGGTTCAAGATCTTGAGCAATGTGATCCAGGTGAATTACTTATTTAGTACTTATTTACCATTGTCCATTGTCATGCACTTATTTACTTATTTAGTAAATACTTTGTATTGAATTACAATTTTTTTTTTCCAGAACTTATGGAGATAGATGTTGTTGCCTGCTAGACTGCTACTTGGTTCAAGAACTTGAGTAAAACATTTAATTGAACTTTAATTGAATAAAACATTCAATGTATCACCCTTTTAAATTGAATTTTATAAGTTCTCTACTTCTCTTACTTTTTGACAGGTTGGTTGAAGACTTGGAGAGTTGAATATGATGCTGCCAAGTGCTAGTTTTGTTTGTGTTCCATGTGTTGGACAATGTTGCTGCCTGCCATGCACTTGTTTATGTTTCTGTATTTTAATAATTTGGTGATTAGACTATGGAACTAAGTGTAGTTCAGAGTATGGACTATCAACTATGGACTCATGAAATGTTGCTGCTAGTGCTCCCCTGCTAGACAATGCTGCTGCCATTTTGTTGGTTGTTGCTACTTGCTAGTGATTAGACTATTTTGTTGGTTGTTGCTACTGCCACCAGTGCCCTGCTAGACAATGTTGCTGCAGTACTCCTGTTCCTTTTTAGTAATTAGTATGGACTTATGGAGTTATGGACCCATGGAGATTCTGCATTTCTGCTTGTGTAATATGTTACATGTAGTATGAACTTCAATGAACTCTTGAACTTGTTTGCTGGCTTGCTACTAGTGCAGTATGAACTATGAAGTATGAACTTGGTTCTTGCATGCCCATGCATTCAAATTTGTTTGTTGCTACTGCAATAGGCGTTTCTATCTGAGTTTGTATTTTGTAATCTCAATTGGTACTTAGTAGCAGCAATTAGTAATGCCCTTGCCATCAACGTTATTAAAGTCGGTTTGGACGGGCATGCAAGAACCACTGAACCAGGCCCATCATTTTCTGTTTTCCAGATTTTTAATATGGCTTTTGAAACATGGTCTGCTACTGTAGTAGCAAGGCCCAAAAATGAGTTTGTTTTTTAAGTAGCAAGGCCCAACAAGAATTTAATAGCAAGGCCCAACAAATAATGAATGCCAAGGCCCAAAAAGAAGTTTGTGTTTTTAAAAGGAAGCCCAAAAGCAATTTTTTTTTTTAAAAAAGGCCCAAAACAGACGGCCCAAAACATCGGCCCAACCCGTTCACCCGATCCGAGCCCGATCCGACAAACCCGACAACCATTCGGTCGGGGCCCGACATTTGTTTCGGTCGGAGTCGGGTAACGTTTATCCAATCCGATGAATGGTCGGGTCGGGCCGAATCCGACCCGAACCCGGGAAACCCGCCCGATGAACAGCCCTAATAAATTGTAATAAAAAAAAAAGTGTTCAGATTTTTGTTAATAGGTTGGGAGGGATGAGTTTGGTCATGAGTATTAGATGAGGGCAATTTTACATTAATAAGTGTATTAATTTGGTGACATCATCAATTTTCGTCAAGTTTTTAAACAAGAAGCTAACAAGAGGGGGTCTGTTGATAATGATAGCTAAAGCAGGGGAGGGCAGTGTGATTTGAGAAAGCTCCAAACCTTAGCGGAGGTTTCTGTCTGTGTGGCAGAAATATCGAGGTCAGTGAAATTTACCCAAAAGTTTTTTTTTTTTTTTTTAGTCAGTAATGCAATTAAGAATGAAAAGTATTTCTAAAAAAAAAAAAAAGTGGAACGTAGAAGTGCTAATCAAGCCAAACAAACCAAGTATGTTGATTTGCATAGGGAAAATGACAGGATGGGAAGAAGATGAAGATTGCTCAGGCTTGTTTTGACTCTTTATTATGTTCAAGCTAGCTTGGGCTTAAAATTTTTTCAGAGACTAATGGTTCAAGCTTGGCTCGCTAATGAAGTTTTGTGTTCAAAGCTTGCCTTGACTCGTGAAATATACAAGTCAATCTCAAGCTTTCAAGCCTCGGCTTAAGCTCATGAAGTTTTGATCTTTCAAACTGAGCATAAGCTCGTAACTTACCAAAAACACTTACATAAACATGAAATTTAGTTTAGTTGCTAGTACTAGCTACCATTCATCTTAAAACTTGTCTTAAAACTATCTTTTAAGGGGGAAAGAATGAAAACAAACTCTTGATTACCTCCAAACTACCTCTAAAAATATGGTTTAATGTAGCCCTAAATTTCCATATACCAATGAGGCGGTTTCCTATCTGGATAGAACTTGTAAAAATACCTATAGGAAAAGGCCGACTCAGGTCTCATATTTGGGATATTTAGTAATCTACCCTTCTCTATGTAAGATTTGCAGAATGACCATTTTGTTCACGAGCCTATCGAGTCAAACACTCATATTGTTCACGAGCCTATCGAGTCAAACACTCATATGCTCAAGCTTGGCTTGAATTCATAAACAAACAGAAAAAGCGATTGTGCTCGGCTTATATTTTCTGTAAACAAATTTGAACAAGCCAAAAGTCGAGCCGAACTCGGGCCGAGCTCCGGTTGTTTGGTTCGTTTAGCAATCCTAGAGGGACATGAGGCTTCAAATTGCTCTAGCTATGGTGCCAGAACTTTCAACATCATAGATGGTGTAGTATTATTATTATCATCACAATTCCCTCATTAAACAAACAGACCCAAAAAGATGGCCCAAAGTCGTACAGGAGTCCTTTCTCCTGGATTTTCTTACCCTCGCAACAGGTTTTCGTAAAACATGAGAGCATATTAACAAGAACCTACCATACCAATCAAACTGCAACAACATATTACAACACTACCACAGTACCGGTAGGGTCGGAGGTTCAAAACTTACCCGATTCGATCTTTGCTCATACAAAAGATGGTCTGTACTTATAATAGATAACACTACAGGAAACAGTTAAAATTTCCAATAACGAAGATCGAGGTTTGAGATACACCAATAAGCACAAAGGTGGCATTTGCTACTCATTGGGCTAATTAACTAGGACGAGCTTGATTCAACGCAGCAGAGCATGCGGCCCGAAACCTGCATTTTCCCACACAGAATGTACATTAGTTGAGCATGTCAAATACCGCACAAGAAGAGCTTACTGAAAGGGAATATGCAAGACGAATATCCTAGGGCATCTATGTGTTAAAAAACTTGGGGCGTACTCAATTATGAGTTTAAAAAACAATGAGGAAGCATTTCAAAACAACCGTTGCTATAAGAGTTGCAACAATAACACACGAGGTTGGTTCACTTGACAACAAAATATAGGATTTTTAGCTACTTATTGAGTGACTGAACAAGGAGCAACTGTTCTTTTTTTTTTTTTTTTTTAACAGCAAAGGAGCAACTAGACTAAGAGGCATCACGTGCAACACATAGGCAACCAACATAATCGGATGCAATGAATCCCAATGAATCTAAATTTTATCTCCAAAAGAAAGAAAAAGAAAAAAAAAACACAAATCTTGATGAAACGCGGAGGTTTGCAAGGGTTCAGAAATAGCCAACCAAATCAGGGAAATTTCTTCATACACTGGGTAAAACCCATAACTATAAGTACAAGACATTAAAGACCAGCACACTAGCACAGTGAGATGCAGAAGTAGCCACCATCACACACAAGTTGTCAATCATCACACGGGTGTTAAATCTAAAGAAGCAAGGATATGGACAGGTAGACATATCTAAAAATCAAGGCACAAACACATTGGGAAATTTCATACTGTTCCTGTTATTTGTTTTTACTTTTTTTTTTCTCTTCAATTTGACAGAAAATGCTTCTTTTTTTTTTAAATCTATAAAGGATACAATAATAAGTATAAATGGTTTAAATATATTTGTTAACTAAAACCGGTAAAAGTTAAAGATAATAGTTGGGTGTGTCAGACAGCTGCGTCATGACAATTTTGAATTTTCAAATGTGTTCCTACTGGGTCAAGTCCTAGCGTGTCTGACTAGAAAACATACAAAGAAAGTCGGACACAGTTAAGCGTGTCTGACATGTGTCTAGACTCCAGAGCATATCGTGTATGTCTCACACATGTAAGACTCGGATATGTGAGGCCAGTGAACGAATCATTGCTTCTCAGGCGATAACCCAAATATTTACCACATGATTAGAAAATTTCTGATTTAACGGAGAATTGGAGATGTTACTTACAGTGTATTGACCTGGAGCTGCTTCTTTTTCTTCTTGTTCTTACGGTTTCGCTTTTTTGCAGAACTCGGACCAACACTCAGAGGCTGTTCCATGGCTGGAGGCACAAATGCAGTGGGAGTAAATGGCATTGGTGATGGTTCCCGTTTAAGTTTCTTCCATTCATGGAAAGGCTGTTGCATTGCTAGGATGCTATTGAGTTGGTTAGCAAAAGCCTCTGAAATCGTAGTGCTCGTAACTTTATTGGCACCCTTAGTGATTCCAACCTCTTTCCCATTGCCAAAAGGAATTCCTGTGTTTACCTGCGCATTGCCCGTAGTGCTCGTACCTCTATTGTCACCCTGAGTGATTCCAACCTCTTTCTTATTGCCAAAAGGAATTCCTGTGTTTACCACCAAATTCGCATTGCCCATTGTGCTCGTACCTCTATTGTCACCCTGAGTGATACCAACCTCTTTCCCATTGCCCAATGGAATTCCTGTGCTTACCACCAATGGCGCATTGCCATTCCCAGTACTTTCAACCCCTTTCTCATTGCCAAAAGGGATTCCTGTGTTTACCACCAATGGTGCTTTGCCTTTCCCAGTACTTTCAACCCTTTTCTCATTGCCAAAAGGAAGATTTGTGTTAACCACCAATGACACACTGCCATTCCCAGTACTTTCAACCTCCTTCTCACTGCGAAAAGGGAAGAAAAGGCCAGTCCCCGTGTTTGGCCCCAAAGGCGTATTACTGTTCTGGGAAATATTCGAGTCCTTGACTTTATTCAATGCAGCATAAAGCTTGAATTTGGACTTTACGATCTCCAAGATAACGGTTCCTGACTCAGAATTACCTGGATGACAATGTAAAGTAAAAAAAATTCACACCACTATATCTACTTGCATTATGGAAAAAGGATTAAATCTTATAACTAATAAAGATTATTATTAACCAAAGAGGAGGAGAATAATCCAAGCCCAGGAGAGCCCCATTCCGAGTACCCATTTTCGGGTGGTGGGTGAACCTACTGGACCACTGACCCATGAGCCCGAGGGGGATCCCGACGGAGACACCCCTGGACCAAGGTACCCCCAACCTGCTGGAGCACAAGGCTGCTGGGCCTCTTTACTGTTTGTGGTCCAAGAACCGAGGGACCCATGCCGCTGGACCCAACCCAGAGGCCCATGGCCGCTGGACTCAGCCAAGAATCCAATGCCGATGTAGCCCATTACTGCAAGCGGGCCTGTGATCCGCGAGACCCCAGAACCAGTGTAGCCCCTTCAACCTGCTGGCACCCCACGACCATGTGGGCCTTGAGATCAACCTGCAGCCCGCGTGGCCCAACGGCTAGACCACAAACCGGAGGCCATTGGGCCATAGGACCTGCAGCCGCATTGCCTATTCCGGAGAAGGAGATAACCCGCTGGGCCTATCCATAACCGCATGGCCCAACCGGAGGATCCCAAGCCGCTGGACCATACCACCGCGTGGCCCATGCCGGTGACTCACCAAGCCCCAGTGGGCGTTAGACCCGCGAGGGGGTTTTACCTGTGTGGCCCAGTTTCGTGAAGCCCACCACCGGAGGATTCAACTACCGCGGACAGGCCTCGGGCGCAGATTCCCCTTGTTACCGCTGGACCTCCCGCCCGTTTCCGCTGGGCGTATTCCAGACCGCATGCCCCTTGGACCCCGTGTGGGCCTTTGGCAAATTTGGAGGACCTCCGGAAACCACAGGCCTTCTTTCCCTTTTGGCTGCATGGAGCACTAGGCTCGGATGGGTGATTATGTCACACGCGGATTTAAGTCCCTAATGTTCTCAACCGCTGGACTCCCCTTGAGGAAGTCAAAAAACTTGGACTTTATTTAGGCAAGTTTCTCAAATGATGAAATCTACATTTGATAAAATCAAAGATTTTTAAAATGCTAAAATATTTGATTTTATCAAATGTAGATTTTATCATTTGGGAACCTTAGCCTTAAGGATCCAAAACTACGGAATCCCATGCGGATTAAACACGAGTGTGAGAATAAAGGATTTGCATGACGTAACTATAGCCCAACGCGGCTTGAACATAATTCAACAAGGACTCAGAATTAGGCCGAGATGTGGCCCGATTGTGCCACAGCCTAGGCCTCAAATAAGAGGCAACGATAAGGGAATAAATTTATATTCCCCGAAGAATGGGAATGTAACGAAGAGAGACGTCGACTCCCCAAACTAACCCGGACGATTTGTTCCGCCTTGGCCGACTTGGTAAAGCCCGAGGGGAAGCCATTTAGAAGCTTGGTTGCGGTATTGGTACGACCGAAGAGGTCATAACATGCCACTCACGCGGTGATGGCGAGGTAGATATTAGACCATGCCCAATAGCGGTAACAGCAAGACCAAGGCAGACCTTGACCACGTTGGGGATAACTGGAGTTTTTTGTGGCTTGGTGGCTAGGAACAAGGGTCCTTCGCAGAGGCACTCGTGTTGTTGCACCTGCGGGTGTTGCGAGGGCCGTGGCCTGACAGTACGTTAGGAATATTCGCGCACTATTTGTGTGACACGTGTCCAGAACGGAAGGAATATTCGCGCACTATTTGTGCGACACGTGTCTAGACTTTATTAGTCCACTCAACCCAGAAGAGAGGTCGAGTGGCCTATAAATAGGGCATTCTCCCCACATTTTGGTGAAGACAATTAGACTAATTCAAAGGGTGATTTGAGAGAGAAATCGCACTTGATTCTTGAATCGGGGTGACGAATTCCTGCCAAGGGTTTTTCCCTACTGTTTTGCCTTGTTCTTCGTTGGTCCATAGATTCTCGCTTAGTCTCTTCACTAAAACATCCATTATTCTCATCCCTAGTCGAATAACACTCGATTTATGTACCCTAACTTTTCTCCCTCTTACAATCAGTAGCTACAATCGAAAATCTCCAGTGCACGAAGAATGTGATTAGGCGACGTGGCCAAATGATAGTCATAGGATGCACATAGGTTTTCTGCCACTAGAAATATTCTATTCTATGAGATAGCAATAAATATGATCAACTAAACAAAGAGGTGGTGGTCGCAAAGATAATAAGTTTAAAGAAACAAAAGATGTAGGCTACACATATTTCAGGTGATGATGGTAAAACACTTCTTGATTTGTTATTGCTTTGATCGGGCCATCTACCGGTGGCAATTTAAACAATTGCTTGTTAGATAAAGAGGAAATAGTAGAGAGATGGAAATAGGAAATAGGAAATAAGATAGACATAGAGAAAGATTCAAATGCTCTCGCCGCCTTTGTACCTAAGTAAAAATAAAGTGAAGCTAACGATACATAAACAAGAAGAACGCAGACAAGCCCAAAGAGAGTCTCCACCTATTTTTGGCTGATTGGACAATAAACTTGCAAGTAAGGATTAAGAAATGATACCAAAAATTGATAGGATAACAGCCCGTGCTGCCAATTGCTCAGCTTCTTTTTTGGTTCTTCCAGCTTCACCAGTATGATTATCACCATTGAATACCAAAGAAGATATAAAAACTGGAAGCAGACCCTTTGGCTGAATCGTTGTATAAGTAGGTTTCTCTAGATTCATCTTCGTTGCATATTCATTGAGAATGGACTTGCAAAAGACAGTATCCTGGATGAATGGAAATGGAAAACGACTCGGAAAATGGCTAAATAACAAAATAGGAATAAAAAAAATTAAATGGCACAGAAATGGATAACCAAGAGAATAACATTTAGTGTACTTAGCACCCAAGAGTACAATGAAATTTACTCATACCTCAATTTCATTGTTTCATTCTTCCTTGTACTCTTACAAGTTAAAAACAACAAAATCAAAGAATATAAAGCTCTAAACGGGATTAAATACAACATGAGAGCTCATATTGAAGTTGTCAACGAAGAAAAGAGCAGAAGCATGCTTATGTCGTAAGCACCAGGATTTACTAAAAAATACCCAAGTTGATTGCAACCAATCCTATGTTCCAAGCTCAGACAGACTTGAGCCAGAATGTTCAGTACAGGAATGTGTCTGTGCGATTCATCTAATTTCCAGGTAAAGGAAATGGTGACACTGCAAAATATTCATACTTTCAGATACTCCATTAACTTTCCAATGCAATTAAATGTACAAGGTGCAAAGACTGTTCCATGCATAGTGCATACCATGAGTTTCATGCACAGATCTGCACCAAACTGGAGTTTACTAAATAAGCATTCTAGGTAAGCATCCAGCTAAAAATATTGTAAATGTATATCAAACATTTATCCAAGTGTCGAGTGTGCGAAGGGTACTTTCAAACATTTTGTAGAGTCCATATAACCTAGGTATGATATGGTAAGACTCAGGGTCTGAGTACCTGTTTGCAATTTTCTAAGGGTTTCAGACATGTAGGTTTCTCTCATCTTATCATATAGCAGAAAGAAACATCATAACAAGTTAAGTAAACCGCAATCGAAACGGTATAAAATCCACAAGCCACCAAACCAAGAAGTCGTTCTAAAATAACTTAATTGAACTGTAAAACTACATCTTGTAACAAAACTCTGATTGGTACATCAATACATTAAAGTAAAATCAAACGACGTAAGTTGAAAGTAAGAATCATGCATGCCACATACCTCACGAATGAGAGAGTATCCTTCTTCTTTTATCTTTTGAGTTAAACTAGCCAATGCGACACTGGCAACATCTTGCTCTGCGGCCTTTCGATGGGGAAAAGTGTTTGGAGATGTAATGTATTTTCCATCCACAAAGACAGTAGATCTAAACATTGGTTCAGTTTGAGTACCTTCATTAATTGTTTGATAAATTGGCAAGGGTAAGCCTGACCTTTGAGCGCGTTCTTGGAAACGGTTCTTGCATAGTAAGTTTTCAGGGATATCTAGTGAAATAAAGGCAAATGAGAGTTAGTAATGCAGACATGCGATCCAGTAATTGTTATCCGATATTGTTGTCAAACATGAAAGTATAACTTGAAAAAGAAAACGTAAAAAGCAAAGGAAGTATAAATTAATTTAAGTCTAATACATCCATAAAACAAAAAGGAGCAGTTTGTCAAAAGGTGAGATAATTGTCCTATGGGTCGTTTTCAATGGAAACATGTCAAGCATTATTAAGTAGTGAATATTCATGGCAAAACTGTTAGTTTTCTGAGAGATGGAAAACTGACGTATTATTACTGAATTTATGAATGAATAAACCTTGACTATTACATGGTTTAAATAGGAGAAAACCTAATGCTAAAAAGGAAAATATAAAGCCTGGGAAGGAAAAGATTACAAGGGCCTAAAATGGCAACGATTACAAGGCAAGATCACGATTCTATATCGTCAACGTAATCTGCCCTAAAATAGAAGATTACAGTAGATACATGGAGATACATTAACACCCCCCCCCCCCCCCCTCTCAAACTCAGGATGCGTAAGAAGAGAGCATCGAGAGTTTGCCAAGGAGAAAGTGAAACCGAGCAGCAGTGTGAGTCTTCGTGAAGAAGTCTGCCAACTGCAACGTAGAAGAGATGAAGGGTAAAGTGATGGTGTTCGGTGATGGTCTAACGAAGCTTGGTGATGGTGTTTGGTGATGGTCTGACAAGGGTGATGGTGTTTGGTGACTCACTGGTGTTTGGGAGAAGGGTTTTCTGAGAGAGAGTGGTCAAGAGAGAAGAAGAACAAGAAGCTTTTTGTGAGAAGATTGACTGATATTTGCAGAGAGAGAAGAACAAACGGACTGAGGTATTAAACCTGCTCCGATACCATGTTAGTTTTCTGAGAGATGGAAAACTGACGTATTATTACTGAATTTCTGAATGAATAAACCTAGATTATTACATGGTTTAACTAGGAGAAAACCTAAAGCTAAAAAGGAAAATATAAAGCCTGGGAAGGAAAAGATTGCAAGGGCCTAAAATGGCAACAATTACAAGGCAAGATCACGATTCTATATGGTCAACGTAATCTGCCCTAAAATAGAAGATTACAGTAGATACATTAACACATCGAGCATTAGGCAGTTTCTCAAAATGGCATTACCTTACAGACATAGATAGCTCAGTTTTAAATGGCAATCATGGTTAACTCTAGCCTTCAAAAAGTACACTATGAAAACATTTATCATTTCTGGAAGGTATAAAGACAAGCAAATGTGGGATTTTTGTGCCCTCCCCAAATAGAACTTGAGTGCGACCTCCTAGGCCCTAGCCAACACCTAAGTCTATGAGAAAGCATGAAATTTACAAAAAGAAGGCTTTGAGAAATAGTTTTGTTTCTCATTTGAGCTCTTATGGGCAGTTGTACTTGAGCCGCCTTAAGAACAATCTCTGTCTATCAGACAACTGGATGTTAGCTTTCACGGATTTTGTATTATGTCACTTGAGACTACTAGAAATTGAAGACCATTAGTCATGTGTGATTTCATTTTTATTCATTACGTTGTCAAATAGTGAATAGAACCGGGATCGAAATGGCATGTTCTGAATTGTGAATAGTAAAAGACTAGGTCATAATAGGAACATATATATTGACATACAAAAGTGCATATAGATGGGCACCAACTGGGTGTCGATTTTTGTAAGTGCATATGGATATTAAAGATTTATTATAAAAATGAAAGCTGAGTGAGGCGTAGAAAGTTGCTTACATGGCAACATGCGTGGGTGTGTTCGAGGGAGCCCTAATGACATCTATGATTTAGAGGATACAAGAATTAAAGAGATTGGTTTGTCAAACTTTGCGCTCATGTAGGATATTATACACCATTATATTCACAACTCCAAATTGCTCCAACATTTTAAATAAGTTGAGCCCATCAATTGACTAATATAATAATTAACTACAAAATCTCGCCAAACAATAGTATTTAATTCGTGAGAACAAGGTATCTTAGCCTTGAGCAAATCTAGAATCATTATTATAATGTTTGAGAAAAAACGAAATAAAAAGGGTTAACAACATGCTCTAGATAAAAGAATAAACATTCAATCAACAATGAATAGCAAATTTTGCATGAAAGTACAAATTTTCCAAACTTAACACTCAATGAAGTTATATTCTTGTTTTCCAGGGAAAAAGTGAAGGTAAAAGTGGGCTAATAAATGACGAGTGCAACACTTGTTATATTTGCATGAATCGAATCATGAATCATACAGTCCATCATTGATAATGGTCCAACCTTGTTTCACCTATAGATTCGTACATGTTTGCATGAATCATGAATCGAATCACCAATCGAGTCGTGAATCGTGTGATTCTAAAGTAATATTTTAGGTCACTTGGGAATCTCTAAATATGAGATCATCGATATCTATTGTCATTCATTTACTTTCTTTATTTGGGACACAAAGGAATTAAGATTGATTCTCCCTTGCTTGCTTTGTGCATAGGATTCTTTTATTTCATTATTATTTTCTGTAAATTCCTAATTCATCGTGTGTTAAACCAATAAGCTACATGAGCAGCAAATGAGAGAAAAGGTAAAAGCTTATAACCCACTTGGAGGCAATGTCTTCAAATTTGAAGTTTCTTTTATTCTTTTAGCTCTGCTTCCTCCAAACAAGGGGAAGAAGAAAAGCCGTAGCTATTGGAGGACCTAGCAAGGCCTCCTGAGTTACTGAAACCCACTCAATTAAAAAGTTGATCTCCTTTGTGTTTAAACTTCTTCCCTAGTTGCTCTATAGATCGAAACACCATATGTTTCATTTCCCAACAAGCTGATATATTATAATATCCATTGACTTAATAAAAAATAAATACTTTTTTAGAAACAAATAATGTAGCTACCATTTGGAGTGCAATTGGCCTATAAGAGACAATATAATTGTATCGACATAGTTCAAAATGTATCGCAAATTATTCGATTAAATGACCCGACTTGACCCGTCATACAGTATTGTCCATCCCCTTGCCCCCCTGGTGCCTCTAAGGATATAAGTTGTTTTGCCCCAGTAAATGAGACTATCTGCAAATCCTAGTCGTGAAAATTGAAGAGATCTAGAATTCTCTCTCTTCCTCCACAAAAATGGATTGTATAACCTAGTTAACATCTTCTTTCTTTTTTTTTAACAAAACTATGCCCAACAGAGCTTACAATGAAGCAAAGGAATCTTTATCTAAAACAGAATAAACAAAACTTGGGGGATAGGCCACCCATGAACTGGTAATAAACCTCTAATCGCCTTAGTAGCCACAACGTGAGCAAGTTCATTTGCAAGCCTTCTGATCCGAAGAAACTTTATCTTCATCTCCAATCCTAGGCACCTAATATCCCAAACCACTGCAAAGACCACCCAGGGAGGGTGTTCAAACACACTGAGCTTGATAGCCACTTGATTATCAGATTCAATCACAAATTCCTTAAAGCCCAGGCCTTTTCCCAAGCCACAAGCTCTTCGAATGGCCAGAAGTTCTCCTTGAAGAGGTGAGGACCCCGTTAATCAAAGATCCCTTCCAATCCCTCTCTGTGACCACCATTTTTGCCTCCTTCCCATTCTTGCTCACAGCCACATCACAGTTCAGTTGTGAGGTGCTTTACCCATCATAAGCCTCACGGAATAAGCATATTAAAACTCAACTTTATACAGATGAAACTCTCTACAAATCTAAAAAAAATAGATCCATAGAGATTCTAAAAATATCTCCATAAAAAAGCTCCTATTAGCCTACAAATACATGTTTAACACATGTAATTAGAACTCAACCTGTACTATATGAAAGTCATGCCTTCTCACCACTCTTCTAGTGCTCACTTTCTTTCTTTCTCAGTTTATTTTCATAAAGTATCAGAAAGAGAGTAGAGAGAGACTGAAGACTATAGCTCATTTTGTTCCAAAGAAGCGCACCTTTCAGGCGAAATGCATGAAAATGTTCAAAAGCCGAGCCTGCGCCTTTGGAAGTTGAAGCACAAATTCAAATGTCGTGATGCGTTTTGTCATTTGTGGAGGCCTTACCTTCAAACTTATGCAGTAATAGGAGCATTTACACCACCAAAAAGGCGCATAACTAAACAAACCACAGCAAGTATATTACTCAAAACTGAAATAAAAAAGCCCAAATTAGGCAAACTTTTCTAAAAGACTCCATCTTGGGATTAACAACATTCGTGAACCATTTCACAAAGTATGTGTCCGGACAGTCCAAAGTCTCGATAGTTAGCTCTCGCTCTTCCGGTCGAAAACAGGTTACTAAAATATACCCAATCAAGACACCAAAAAGACGCATAACTAAAGAAACCACAGCAAGTGTATTACTCAAAACTGAAATGAAACAGCCCAAATTAGGCAAATTTTTCTAAAAGACTCCATCTTGGGATTAACAACATGCACGAACCATTTCACGAAGTATGTATCCGGATAGTCCAAATTCTCCATAGTTAGCTCTCGCTCTTCCGGTCGAAGAACGGGTTACTAAAACATACCCAATCAAGCACATATAAATACTTCACGATAAATCTTGAAACCCAAAAAACAGCCTAAGACATTAGATCCGCGACACAGAAACTTTTTTCTCTTTAATTTTCTCGGAAAACAAACAGGTCGGGTAAATAACAGAGAGAAGAGTGGAAAGAAGATTCTTACTAGCAGAGGACTGAGCCGTATGCTGCTCCGTCAAAGCAAGTTCAGACCTATCGGCTATGATATTCAGCGAATCGGGACTGGTTTGTCTGAACATGATCGAAGAGAGAAGAGAACCAGAGTGAAGGAACTCACTCTCTCAGAACTAGGATTTCAACAACTGTGTCTCTGCATGTATAGAGACAATGCGAGATTTATATATATATCCGTCACGCCTTGTCTGCAGTCCGGAATTTGTCGAGAATAAGAATTGGGTAAAACTCCGTTCGGTTTCAATCACCCGACTGATAAATTCGAATCCAATTTGGGTAAAAATTTCACTCCCTTCTCACGAAGAAAACCCAAGGGTAATGGGTACTGATCGGCTACGTACAGCGTGTGGGGCCCTCTTAGGGGTTCAATGATCCATACTGTTCAAAAACTTTATAGGTTTTCTTTGTTTCCCTGTTTAGTTTTAGTTTTAATTTTGATGCCATCATCATTTCCCTTATTTCTCTCTCTATCTCTCTCTACTCATTACACATGCTGACATCATCAAAAACTAAACTAAACTATCTAACCAAACACAGCCACAATATTTTTTCAAGTCGCATGTGAGAAATCAGTTTAAACAAATACTATTTGCAACTAGTTAACGGGTACTCCTTTTCTCCCCCGTCGTTTTCTCTTAAACGACGTTGTTTGCTCATTTTATTGGTATTCCTCCAAAATTTCCAAGAGTCATGTTTGGAGAGTTAATTTTAGGGTTTAATTTTAGGCTCTTTGAGATAGGGTATAATTGGTTTAAGCACTTTGATTTATGCACTTTGGGTTTAGGGTAATTTGGATTATTTATTGTATCTATTCACAAAACTTTAACTTTAGTTAATAATTTTATATTTTTTATATTTTTCTCGTCGAGACGAACCAAGAAATAACAAAAAATCGACGTAAAACTAACAAATTCAAAAAAAAATTGAATAAGGACAAACAAAAAAACAAACTGTTTTTTTTTTACCCAAAAGACTCCTGAGTTTAGGGTTTAGGCACTTTGGAAAATTCAATTTTGTGGTTCAATTGTAGGGGATTTATGCTATTTGAGATAGGGTATGGTTGGTTTAGGCATTTTGGGTTTAGGGTTTAGGCATTGGATTTAGTATTTAGACACTTTGAGAAATTAACTCTCCAAACAAAGACCTTGGAAGCGTTGGGGTGTACCAAAATAATGAGCAAAACGACATCATTTAAGAGAAAATGAGATACTGCAGTAATAAATTCTCAAACCTATTGTAAAATTGCACAACAATGCTATGGGTACACCACTTGTGCACCCCAAATACACACCACTCTAAGGTGACAAATGAGGAGAGTCTCATTTTTTGGGTGAGCCCCACATTGCGCTTCTCATTATTTGCCACACCTCAGGGTGGTGTATATTTGGATTGTACAAGTGGTGTACCCATATCATTTTCCTTTAAAAAGGCCTGAAAGTACAGTGCCAAAGCCATTTTGTTAAGTACTGTATTTGATTTGAAAAAAAAAAAAAAAAAAACCTAACTCGATTGAAAGGAGTACTTGCTTCCTCATCAATAAAATCCTCCTGAAGTGATGAAGCTCGAGTGGGACCCGTCTATTAGTTTCTTGGTTTATGTGGAAGACAAGTGAAACAGACGCAGTTGCCAGTTACGGCGTACTTGCCACTACTAAATGCAGGCGGGTATCACGATGCTATGGAAATTGGAACCTTGGGGGTGCTGTGCAACCCTGTGGCGCCGCTGCGCCGGCATTTTCTCAACGATCGGAGAGGTTCAACGTTTAGACCTCGTCGAATACTATAAGTGTACCAAAAACCAACTTGATCGGATATCTTTTAGTGTCTCATCGGAATAAAAATAACATTAAAAAAATGGTTTTTATCCAGTGTTTGTGTCTATTTATGTTCCATTTGTTTTCAAAGTATTTGTGTTCCGATAACCTACTTAAAGATATCCGATCAAGTTAATGTTTTGCATACTTATAGTACCCGACGAGGTCTACGTGGTGAACGTCTCCGATCTTCGAAAAAATTCCGGCACAGCAGCGCCACTGGGCTGCACAGCACGGTGCTGTGCATGGGATGCACAACACCCCCTCAGTCCCGATGGTAGGGCTCAATGCGTCAAATTCAATTCAACTGCACACATCTATGCGCATGCGTACAAATCCATCCCTTTTTTGGAACAGCAACAATTCCATCCCTAGACACCCCTTTAGAGTCAAACAGCAAATAATGTGAGCCGTTCATTAAAAGTTTAAAATACTTTTCTACATTATCGTAAAAATAATCAATTTGATTGGATATTTCTAAAGTGCTCAATTCAATATTCTAGATCTTGTTTGGTTTGATTTTTTGATATGAGAAATTTAATTAGACATTCTATTTATATTCTCGTCCATGACGTCATCGCAAATTATATTTACATTCTAAAATGGTATAATTGGACTATTGTGTCCTTACCTTTCATAGATACAAGTAAATATAGTCATTGACATTCATACCTATACATTATGCTTAATTTATGGAATGCCATTGGGGAAGGATAACTATAATTACCATAAAAATTGATCTGTTTAAAATAGGAAATCAAATCCCTAAATCATCCAAAAAAATTTATGTTTTCATCCCAAAATTCTTTGTTTGTAGGATAAAGATTTTTTGGATGAACACATAAATGATTTTGCCGTAGTTCTTTATGTTTTCATAAAAAATAAAAAAGTCTTGATACAGCAATCATTGTTAAAAATTTTAAGGGAGTCGATGGGGTCAAGTTCATAAAGGAAAGTTATGTTTTCATCCCAAAAATTCTTACCTTATAGGCATAGAATTTTTGAATGAAAACTTAACGAAAAACTTTGTCTACGTGGTAAATATTTTTCTTTAAGTTTTCAACCCAAATTTTTTAAGTTTTTAACAAAAAACTATTTACCCTATAAACAAAGAATTTTTTGATGAAAATATAAATGATTTTAGATGAAATCTTTATGTATTTACATAAAAATGTCACGAAATCTAAGGTGTTTTGTATGTACAACGAACATGATTTATTGATTTATTACGTTGGGTGATTTGTTACAATAAACATGATTTCCTTATTTACCACGTTGGGTGATAGATCATAGTAATCATAGTTTATTTGGGTACCTATTGTGGACGGCCCACTGGAAAACGGTGCGTTTTCGCGTTTGAAAAGATTGTGATTGTTAGAGTCGCCACCCGGATTTGAGGTCTGAACCCGAGAAACCGATAAAAAATATGACTCATTTGCCCATTTGAAAAAGATTTCACTGATCATGGCAGAACCAAAGATTTCTCGGATTCGGGGGTTTGGTTACGAGAGGGGAAGGGTTTTACGGCACCCCTCTCGCCCGGTCCATGAACCGGTCTCTACTCGATATTTGTGGGATTTTGAAGATATTTGAAATTCGATTTTGAGCAAATAACGGGGAGTATGAGAATGGGAAAACACATAAACAAGTATTCAAATACGAACCAAGTGATGGTGGATGCTTGTGCAATGTACAATGCAATGGTGGAATGATATAAACAAAGAAAATGACAATGAAAGAGAGAAATAGGACTTAGAACACCATATTGAGCAAAATTATTTGACTTTCCAACATTATTTACATTTTTTGGAAGCCTTTGAGACATAATCAGGAAGAATATAAAACTACAAAGTTGTAGCCCTTCAAATTATCTACGTTTTGATATATAATACATTGAAAACGGAGTTTGGAGTAAAAAGTTATGGCTGAAACACTGTGACTGACTTTCTGTTGGGGTTTGAGCGCTCAATCCACTTTGAGCGCTCAAGGGTAAGGCCTTGAGCGCTCAAGCCACTTCCAGGTCGCCAAATTCTGCTATAACATGACATTGGATGATCAAACAACCCCAAATCAATGATTATACTTTATTTTCCCAAAACTGGACAGAAGCATGGACTTTGAAGAATTTTGGAAAGTAAATGATGTGTTAAAAATCGAGTTTGATGATTCTTGATAGATAACAGAAGAGGATCAAACTGATTTCAACTCACACACACAGCTCATGCACATTAATCTCTGATCCATCATCAAAGCAGAACAAGATTTGTAAGTTGTTAGAAAACAGATTGAGCGCTCAAGGCCTTTGAGCTTGAGCGCTCAATCCTACCAAAATAACAGGTTTTAAAAATGCTTTTCTTGATACTTTTCAGACCTTGTAGGCTCATTTCAAGTATGAGGAACTTGAATGAGCCCACTGGTCTCCCTCAGCAAGACCAAAACCGTGATTTTTCACATGATTTCCTACCTTTTCGGCTATGATCAAGGCTTGAACTTGTGGTTTGATGAATGGATGGGTAGTGGCTGTGTTTATGGGCTATAGATGAAGTATTTTGGACAGAGGAGTGTGAGTGTAGGGCTGATTGAGTGATTGATTGAGTGGATGATGGAGTATTTGAGCTTAAAATGGTGATTTTGGCTTGGATGAGGTGGGTTTTGATGGAAGAGCTAGGTTTGGACAAAATTGATAGAGTGTATGGGCTGTAAATGGCTTATTAGAGTGAGAGAGGGTGCTGTTGTAGTTGGTTTCTCAAAGACCCATGTGTTGTAGGCCTTTTTTAGAAGGTTTTTGGGTGTTTTGGAGGTTGAAGATGATGGAGGATGGTGGCTATAGAGGAGAGAGAGGCTAAAACGTGATTGAAGTGATGAGAGAGAGTGGGTTTGATCTAATGGGGGGAGAAAATGGCAGTAGGGGCAGCCAAGCTTGTGAGTGAGGGAGTGGAGGAGGTTTATATAGAGAGAGAAATGGGAGGAAAATGGGTTTAATTTTTGAATTGGGTTTGGGGAGTGATTGAGGAGATGTTCAAGGGTCTAGGAAATGTATTTAGGCAGTATAAAACATAGGTAGACGCTCCTCTTGCAGAGAATATCATGATTAGATGCTCTGCAGAAAACTGATCTGGATCAGAGTTGAGCGCTCAAAGCCATGGGCTTGAGCGCTCAAGGTGGGATTTTTGGGTTTGAGCGCTCAAGGTCCAGGGCTTGAGCGCTCAAGGCTGTTGCTCAAAAGGTAAAACTTTGCGGGGCCGCCCCGGGTGCTACCGAACTCCGTTCATGCGTGGTTTGAAGCGTTGGAAAGCTTGTCGAGTGTACTTTCTAACCCAAGTAGTTTGAACCCAAGATAATTTGTACATTCAAGTATGTGACCATTTTATCCTCAGAAGGTCGGGAAAATAAGTCATTTTGGTAAAACGGACACATCTCCCTCATTTCAAAATGGATTGAGACGTATTATATATCAATAAAGAGGGTTTTGAATGTACTAGAAGATGATGTAGGCTTGGGTTTGTTTTGAAATGGTTTATGGATGGTTTGAAGGGTATTTTGGTCATTTTGGTTGGTTTAAGGTTGTTCTAGGAGGGTTTAAAATGGTTTAGGGTGGTTCGGTGAGTTCAAGCCTTGTTCTTAGCCTCGAGGTATGCACGATTGGTCTATTTCATCATCGGGAATGCTCGAGTGCATCCTGCGTTCAAAATCGGGGTGTCTACACATATACTTTTTTTTTTTTGGTGAATTAATGTATCATGTTTAGTATTTCATTTGTTTACACTTATATTTGTTCAGAAATGTATCACATTTTCCATAGCTAGTAATCATGGTTCATTTCTATACATGTACGTGTTTTGTTCTGGTGCATTAATGTATTATGTTTCTTAATTCATTTTATTTACACTTGTATTTGTTTAGAAATGTATCCTGTTTTCCATAGCTAATTTGGTCACAGAAATCGTGAAATGTTTTCATGGTACAGAAATCTATCATGGTAAAAAACATGGTGGATTACTACAAAAGTGCATGTGAACAATTTCTCATGACTCGTGTTTTTAGGTCAAAACGTCATGATTATTTATTTTTAATTTTGCTTTGAGATTTTAGGTAAGAGAGAGAGAGAGAATTATAATATTAGGAAATAGAGGGATTTTTAAGGATAGGAGAGACATTGGGATAAATTAAGAAATATTATGAGTGATACAAATATTAAGAAAATTAAGAGAGAAATATTAGAAAAATTAGGAGACAAAAATGGTATTTTGGGATTTATTTGAATTTCAGGATGTAAACATAATGATTCAAACTAACTAGGATAAAAATATAAGTAAGTTTTCTAAACAAGACCCCTAATTAACTTTTGTGCGCACTTTTTGATTGCTACACGCCAAAACTTTTTCAGAGCGGTCAGTGAGCGAAATGTTATGATTCCTTCGAATTTTAACTGTCGCAACACTCCCATTTCCCCAAATTATTATGGAGGATTTCCCTCCAATGTTTTCAAAATTCAAATTCAACTTTCCATCCTAAGTTTCAAAATTCAAAATCAAATTTCCCTCTCAATTTCCATTTCCCACTCAAAACTCCCTCTAGCGTTTTTTATATTTAAATTTCTCTCCTCATTTTGAAATTTCAAATTCATTTTCCCACTTAAAATTCCCTCCAACATTTCAAAATTCAAAATCAAATTTCCCTCTCCTCTCACCTTTCAACAGACTCATTACACACCCTCTCCCTCTCCATACCATACGCTTCCACCGCTCCCTCGCACACACTTCAAATCTCTCCCCATACACTTTCTCACACCTTTTTACACTACAACACGCTTTCCTACACTATCCACACTTCACCAACCATATACTCCCTCTCTCTCTCTCTCCCTCCATATTGCTATACACACCCCAATACTCTAAAAATCATATTTTCCTTTCAAATATTTTGCATTTCTATCCAAAAAACCTCCAACTCCTTCAAACTCATCAAATTTTCTACAAAACCTTCAAATCATTCAAGAGTTCAAGTCTTTTTCAAGCAAGAACACGCAACTTCAATCGTTTTCAACTCAAAATCACTCAAGAGCATTGCTCAAAGCATCAAAAAGGTAAAAGTTGATTTTTGGGCCATAATTCTGGCCTCGTGAGGGGACCAATTAAACACATTCCAGTTCCTCATACTGGTAGTGTATATAAAATGAGATTTCACATCACAAAAAATAATTTTTTCCCCAAATCAAGTCTTTTGCATGACTTGTGCGCACAAGTCCTTCTTTGATGACCATTTTCTAAAAACTGGACTTTTGTCATTTCTTTGCAAAAGTCTGTTTTTTTTAGTGTTTTTTGTTGTATTAGCATTTTTCTTACACGTTGCTTAACAAATCAGTTTCTTACTTAAAATCGGTTAGCTTACTAAAGTCCAAATTTAACGAATAAATTAATATCTAAAAACAAAGAAAGGCAATAATAAGTATTTTTAAACAAATTGCCAAGCTTCAAGTAAGGAATTCGAGTTGTGCCAAGGCAATGCAACTCTTGTGCACTAGTTGAGATTAGAGCGTACGAGTTGTTTGCTGTAGACGTCACATATTTTTTTATTTTTTATTGTAAG